>JAPYKT020000040.1:1200000-1862500 GCA_028749325.2 Caryopteris x clandonensis
TGGTAAATCAAACGACATGTCTAAATTCAGAGAAAAATTCAAGTGTTATCATTGCGGTGGACCCAACCATATGAAGATAAATTGCATGATTTGGAAGAAAGAGTAAAGAGAAGAGAATCAGAAGAAGTGAGAGGATAAAAATGCAGCAGCCATTGTCACTCACTCCGATGATGATCAGACTGTAGTTTGTATCAGTGATGAATGTTGTCATGTTGAGGATCCCGATGTGAAGTGGATAGTTGATTCGGGTGCTTCTCATCATTGTACTCCGAAGAGAGAGAGATGTTCACAAGCTACCAAGCTGGAGACTTGCCATTTGTTCATGGGAAACAAGAGTGTTGCACCGGTCATTGAGATTTGTGACATGGTTGTTGAGAGAGAATTGGGAAGCACTTTGACTTTAAAAATGTAAGACATATTCCACAGCTGCGCCACAATTTGATTGTTGTTAATGTCCTTGACAAAGAAGGATATGATCAAAAGTTCACAAATGGAAACTGGAGGCTTACAAAGGGCTCCTTGTTGGCTGGAAAATGAAAGCTTTGTTGAACCTTATACAAGATGAAGCTCAAGACAGCTCGGGACCAGTTATTTATAGCCGAAGATGATTTTTCACAAAATTTGTGGTACAAGAGGCTGGGGCATATGAGTGAGAAAGGATTGTAACTCCTAGCCAAGAAGTTTTTTATTCCCATAAATAAAAGTAAGTCACTCCACCCTTGTGATTATTGTTTATCTGGTAAACAAAATAGAATTTCCCATCGTACACCTAAACGAAAAAATATTGTATTGGAGCTAATACATTCTGATGTTTGTGGTCCTCTCGAGGTGGAGTCCTTAGATGGAAATAAATATTTTATCACCTTCATTGATGATGCTTCACGCAAGATTTGAGTTTATTTCTTGAAGAGAAAAAGTGAAGTATTTCAGAAGTTTCAGAGGTTCCAAGCCATGGTTGAGAGACAAACGGGGAAGTTTCTCAAGTATCTGCGGACAAATAATGGTGGGGAGTATACCTCTTGAGAGTTTAAAGAATATTATGCTCAGCATGGCATAAGACATGAGAAGACAGAACTAGACACTCCTCAACATAATGGTATAGCAGAAAGAATGAACAAAACCATTATGAAAAAAGTCAGATGTATGCTGAGGATGGTTAAATTACCTAAGTTCTTTTGGGGTGGAGCTATGTTGGCTACCTGCTACATGATTAATAGATCTCCATCAGTCCCTTTGGATTTTGATATTCCAGAGAGAGTATGAAGTGGGAAAAATGTCTCTTTATTCCCACTTGAAAGTTTTTGGGTGCAAGATATTTATGCATGTGCCAAAGCAACAAAGAAGCAAGCTTGATAGCAAAGCCACTCCTTGTATATTTGTTGGATATGAAGACAAAGATTTCGGATACAGGTTATGGGATCTAGAGAAGAAGACAATTGTCAGGAGCAGAGATGTTATCTTTCATGAGAATGAAACAATGGAAGATTTGGAAAAGAGAAATACCGTTACTCGAATGCATACATGTGTTGTTGATCTAACACCAGTAAAAATTCCTACCGTCAATGTTGATGCTAGTAGAGAAGAAGTTGAAATTGGTAACGAAGCTGACCTTGAAAATGATGAACCAGCGGCAGCTGACCCAAATGTGGTTGATCCAATCCCGGATGTTGCAGAACCAGAACAGCCACATATATCGCCAGAAAATGAATACAAGATGGAAGACCTGTCAGACAACGTAAACCAAATACCTTGTATCCAGATTCAGAATGGGCACTGGTCACCGATGAGGGGGAGCCCAAGTATTTTGAGGAGGTGCAATCTCTCAAAGATAAAGATCATTAGATTAAAGCAATGCAAGAAGAAATTGTCTCCCTACACAAAAACAACACTTTTGACTTGGTTGAATTGCCAAAGGGAAATAGAGTTCTAAAGAACAAATAGGTCTTCAAGTTAAAGAAAGATGGTGACAAAATAGTGAAACACAAGGCACGATTAGTTGTCAAGGGGTTTACTCAGAAGAAGGGAATTGACTCTGACTAGATATTCTCACTAATGGTGAAGAGGAGCTCCATTCGCATTGTGTTGGGTTTGACAACTAGTTTGAATGGAGAATTGAAGTAACAAATATACATGAATCAGCTGGAAGAATTTGAGGTTAAAGGGAAGGAACACTTGGTTTGCAGATTGAAGAAGATCTTGTATGGCCTAAAGCAAGCTTCATGTGAATGGTATAAAAAGTTTGATTATTTTATGACTACCCAGAGTTATAAAAGAATGGAGGCAGATCATTGTGTTTATGTCAAGTACTTTCCTGATGGTAATTTTATTATTTTGTTGCTTTATGTTGATGATATGCTGATTGTGGGAAAAGATACTATCGTGATTAGCAGGTTGAAGGAAGAAATGTCCAAATTCTTTGACATGAATGATTTAGGTTCAGCCAGAAAAATCTTGGGAATGGAGATCATTCGAGAAAGAAAAGCTGCAGACATGATGACTAAAGTGGTTACTCGAGAGAAACATGAGCTATGCGCGGGGTTGGTCGGTATGAACTCGAGACTTGTGTGATTCCATATCCAACTATATTGAGAGGGGGAGATTGTTGGGCTGATATTTAAAGAAAAGCCCATAGAAAATTCTTAGGCCCATTTTGGCAAAATAATGGGTTTGTGCTCTCAATGAGAAGAGTAGTTCAATTATGATAATAGGAGAATGAACGAAAGAAGAGACACAGAAAGAGAGAGAGAAACACACACGAGAAGAAAGGAAAAGTGGGAGACTGAAGAGAGACAAGAAACGGGTGATTTCTTATCCTCTTATTCTATCAATTGTGATTCCTCCCATTTATTGTGGATGTTGCTCTGATTGATTGAGTTGATTCAGGTGTATTATTTGATTTGGGATTGCTGATACCACAACAGAGCTGTTGTTGCAGGTTCCATAACCTCCTTCTCCAATTCTGCTCCTTCAAGTTCTTCCAGTTCTGCCTCAAATGCAACCCACAAAATCATAATGCAAAATGTAATCTCTCCTCAAGATCTACTCACATTTTGGAATAAGTTTTTAATCTGGGAAAATTACAATTAAATTCGTTAACTATGAAAACACAATAGAAGATATGAAAAAACAAATAAATAAGGTCCACCAGTTGGTACCGATAATAATTCATGAAGCTGTCTCCTATTTTCTGTCTGTTCGTTGATCTCATCCATTGTTCTTCATTAATATTACTACCAAAAAAAAAAAAAAAAAAAAATCTAGAGGTTATTATGATGACACAAAATACCACAAGACTCAAACAATGAGGCTTCTGCTTCAACTTCAACCAGTATCTTTTTATTAAAAAACTAAAAAAACATAATTTTCAGTTTCACTTTTTTCTTTTTTTCTTTTTTGTTTTCTTAAATTCACAATGGAGAGACTTGCATTGTTGTTGGGGTGATTTAAGCCAAATTTGGATCCCCTGCTCTGCACCAAGAAGAAGTGTCACTGCTTTATGTTACAAAATATTACACTGATTTCGTTGAATTAATTTCAACATGAAGACTCGTTAACACTAGTTGTTCACATTAAGCAGAACTCATAATTTGGAGGGATTGCTCAGCCCAAGTCATTGGGTGAATAATCAAGGTGATTAAGTTAGTTCGGTCCAAAATTTTATCAAATTATTAAATATTAAGCACAATTCAATTTAATATTTTTAACCAGCTCCTGTATGTTCTGCAAACTGAGTCTCGAAAATTATATCTAAATCCACCTAAAATGTCAGTCTAAGTCGGAGGGGAGGATTCAAATTCAATTTAATTGACGATATTTAGCAATCATCATAATTAAATTGGGAAAGAATACAGCATACGTGGCTCTCTGCACAGCTTCCATTGCAGAAGCTCCATTTCTCAAAGCAGCAAGTCTCTGTTGCAACTTGTGCCCCCTCTAGGCTCTTATCATATTTAATCTGCAGCCAACAACGTGCATTTTAAAATCAAAATCACAAATAAAAGAAGCAGCCAGCATTAAATTAAACTTTCCTTAAGAGGATTTAAAGAGATGGTAAGAAATTCAGAGTGAAATAAAAAACCAAAATATCATTTCATTAGTTAAATAAACAAATTGAAATTTTTTATTGAAAAGCTTATCTCTTTCCGGCGAATATCACATAGCTACCCAACATAAGTTCTCTCCTAATTTGATCATCTGCTATCACCATATCCATTGAAAATCCGGCAGATAAAAAAGTTACTAACACAAAGAGCACTTATTCATTTGGTATTTGAGGCCTATGTCTGTCTTATTATGATTCAAGAGTTTCTTTCAAGATTTAATGAAGCTTTTTCGAAACTCATGAACTTCTTTATAACTTGTGTGAATAGCTTCGAAAAGCAGATAAAAAAATATTGTACATATTGATTATTTTTTACCATTAACCTTTATTTGACATTGTGAACTAAATTATATTTAGAAGGAAAAAAAAAAAAAAAAAGTCTTGCGTCCAAACTGCAGCACCCAATACCAGATAATTTTTGGACTCATCTACAATGTTGATCATGATTCATTATTCCAACCGAAGAAAACAGTCGATATTACAAGAGTAGAACCAATAGCAGCATATCTACGAATATCAACTATGCGCATCAACTTGCAGTCTAGCATAAGCAAAATTAGAAAGAAAACACACACACACAGATCTAAAATTTTGTTTCGAGCTGAGATTTTTATTTCATTATTATCAACGAAAGATGAAAGGTCGTACCTGGCTCAATTTGTCTAATATTTGGATAGGATTCGTATCTTGCCTAGGCATTCCAAAACTTAAAGCAAACATTGTCGATGATTTGTTGAACAAAACTACGAGTGTTTTACTCTAATAAACCCAGCGACGAAAGCCAGAGAAACGTCACTTCAATCCGAATACTCAGAATTTGTAAGAGATCAAAACATTATATTCATAATAACAAATAATCATCAAACGAATTGTTATATATTTTCCGAATTCTCACTAACCTGTGGCTTCGACCGATGAAATAGCCGCGATTTTCTGGGGTAATTTGTTATGGGTTCAAATCTTTTGAGAAATTTGATTAAATGCGAAAGTGTGTACCCGGTTGTATGGAAGGCTCCCCCTTTCGTTCTCTCACTTGGGCAGTTACGCGGGACTCACCGAGTCACAAACTGTGAGCGTCAGAAATGTGACCGACCAATTACATTAAATTGCGAATGTCGGAAATTTGTTCCTGTGGAGCTAATTATATTGAAGGAATTTAATGAATTAAATAAATAAATAATCTATATCCATATCCAATTGGATAGTCAACAAAAAATTAGTTAAAATATAATAATTTTTGGCAAAAAAATTAATAATTTTCGATAAAAAATGCTTCACTTGTCCCATAATAAATGTCATGGTTCAAAAATATTTTTTGTCCAAAACAAAGAGTTAATTTTATTAGTCAAATTAAAAAATTGATTCTGTTTTCTGCTTCATGTATTCCTTTATTGAATACCAAAATTTTCTGTCAAGATTTTATTCCTTCAATAATAGCTAAATATATTCCACTGTATCATTAGGAAGGTCTCTCGGTTTCGTTTTATAAATCCCTAAACATGTCTTACTATAACCGTAAAATATTCTAATATATATTGGTCATATATCACACCTGCTAATACTTTAACGAGATGATCATAACGACTTCATTCTCGTTTTTTTCCTTCCTCAAAGTTCGTGTTCCTCAAGAAAAACTTGACCTAAAGTTATGAGTCATTTATTTTTACATGAGCTAAGAGTTACACATACTTCATGTCCTAATGCGACCCTGCCTCAAGCACCAATTTATTGATGTCTAAATCCATTAGAAAGAAATTATGAACTAATAGAGAGTGTTGCAGATTAAAAAAACACTTAAAATAAAGTTATCGGTTAAAAAACAAAGACAATAAACATTATGCCTCAACTCGGCCTTAATAACGGAGCCACTGTTCAAGTATAGGATAGCATGTAGAAGCGAGCTTTAGCCTTTTCTTACGTCCACGGGTCTGCTCCTTGAAAAGAGTTAAGTTCTCTCTACCCCGAACTTAATAGCTCTCATGATTCCTGAGCAGCATGGAGACAGTCCGTGCCTTCTTGTCTTATAGGTGAGCACCCATCTCTGCAGCGTATACCAAAGCAGTTTAACGGGTGTTCCCTCCGCTAGTTCAATTGCTTTTCCTTATATTAAGATACCTTAAACGCAACAGGAGTTTAAACTTAGTATTACAAGAACCTTTAATATGCTATACATGCCCCTAGCTATATATAATATAGAGAATCTTCACATTCAAAAACCTAAGGAATCTATGTTAACTTCTCATTTTCTGCCTAAAATGTTATTTGATTCATTGACTTGGTGAAGAATCTTTTTACGAACAATATGCTTGTACTTATTTGAAGGTTTGAAAAGAATACAATATTTGTTTTCTACAATAAAAATAGGGATATAAAAAATTATCAAAGCAATTCCAAGAAGATCGACATTTCCCTCTTCAAAACTTGTCATTCCTAACTTAGGAAATGGAAAGGATATTGACTTTTGACATAATGGAGTGAACTTAGAGTTTGATGTCGTGATCTATTTGTCAAACTATTATTGGTATAAATGAGTTTTCTCGTCTTGTCTAAATAAGTTGATCTTTTTATTCTAAATCGTCGGACCGATTAGATTAGACTTAGGCTGAGACACAACACAAAAATCTAACTTTTTAAGTTTTAAAACACAATTTCTATAATATTATAAGTAATTTTTTTCACAATTTCACAATTTAGGTATTTTTTTAAAAGCAAAAACATTGCATACACTTCTAGTGGATTATTTTAAAATAACTTGTAGTTTTGTTCTTTTCTTGGGGTGAAGCCCAAGTCAAATTTAGGCCAACTATAGTAACACCTTATACATAATCCAATTTGTATATATATATATATATATAAATAAACTATAGTAACACCTTATACATAACCCAAATTTGAATATATATATATATATATATGCAAAAGCTCTTATTTTTTTTCAGTTAACCCTTATTTGAATTAATAAATCTCATTTAAGTCCATAAATTGACTACATTGTAATACTAAAATTAGAGTCAAAATTGGCAGAAATTAAAGAAATAGGAAACGTGGAATAATCCACCAAATTCAGCTTCAACTAAGAGCTACTTTTATTTTCAAACTGAAATATTAAATTGCTAGAGACGGCGCGCAGTACACTACTCCTACTTTTTTAGTATTTTGTATTTATTTTAGTTGACCAGGTGCTGCATTTAGTCATGAATTAATACTGTAATAATGCCACGTCGCCCAAATATATAAACACAACTTAGGCAAAAATGACATTATATTGTTATTTTCAAAAAAAATTGCAAAAATATAGTAAAAAAAAAAATTTTTTTAATTGTAAGTGAAGTCGCCCCTGCGAGGGGCGACATTCAAATAAAATTTTTTTTTTTAATTTTTTTTTTAATGTCGCCCCTGGCAGGGGCGACTCTAAAATTTTTTTTTTTTTGGTTTTTTTTTAAATGTTGGAGCCTTCACTCGGTCGGGCACTCGGTCGCGCCCCTTACTCGGCCGGCCGAGTGGTCATTCTTACTCGGTCGAGGCACTCGGTCGAGCACTTCACTCGGCCGGCCGAGTGCGAACTCGAATTTTGATTTTTAACATCCACTTCAATATTACTCGGTCAAGACACTCGGCCTTAACATTATTCGGCCGACCGAGTTTAAGGAATGTGATGAGAAATATGCAAGGTGTATAAATACAAAGAGAGAGTGTAGGAGACTCTAACACATAAACGATGTGGGACAGGCAAAATGTGTATAAATACAAAGAGAGAGTGTAGGAGACTCTCAAACATAAACGATGTGGGACAGGCAAAAAAATAAAAAAAATTTTTTGAATGTCGCCCCTGGCAGGGGCGACTTCACTTACAATTAAAAAATTTTTTTTTTTTTACTATATTTTTACAATTTTTTTTGAAAATAACAATATAATGTCATTTTTGCCCACAACTTACATCATAATACATAATAGCCAACCCCTGCTCCGCGAGCTACTCACGATTCCCAGTTGACGGCTTATTCCCATCTAATAAACTAGCGGCCAGAAGCACACGCGCCACCGCACGCGCCTTCTGAGACTTTATCCACATGGCTATGTCTGGTTCGCTCTGTTACGCCGGACCTCTTCCAATTAAAACCTCCTCAAAGCAACCCACTGCACAATTACCCGGATTCGCAGCGTGCGCCGCCCGAAACTCGCTTCCCTCTATAAGATTCACGGCGAGACCTACTTCCTCGTCGCCGGCGCTTGTTGTCGCTTCTGCCGCGAGCACAGTTGAAGCCGAGCCGCAGTCCGGAGCTGCTACACCGGCGAAAGTTTTGCCCTTCCGCGTAGGCCATGGTTTCGATCTTCACCGGCTGGAGCCAGGGTATCCCCTCATCATCGGCGGTATTAACATTCCTCACGATCGAGGCTGCGAAGCTCACTCCGATGGTAATTAAATACAGTCAATTACATTTATTTATGCTTATTCCTGTACATATGTCTGAAATTTGAAAATCATTGCAGACATAGACAAAAAAGAATTGCGATATGTAGGGAAAGAGAAGCTCGATTGTATACGAGTTGATTAGTTTAATTTCAAGTTTTTGCCCTAATGTAAAATTACAGGATTTTCCCCTATTTTTCTATTTTGTGTTGTAGAGTCGTATTTCGTTTAATTGGAAAGTGATATATCATAATGTATAAGATAAAACGAAGATATATGATAATGAAACATTCTCGAAGATAGAGAACAATTGACTGTAGGTTGATGTTTGTGATTGCCCTAATTTGTAGGTGATGTATTGCTACACTGTGTGGTTGATGCAATATTGGGGGCACTGGGGCTCCCCGACATTGGGCAGATATTTCCTGACACAGATCCTAAATGGAAGGGGGCTGCATCCTCTGTTTTCATGAAGGAGGCAGTGAGTCTTCGCTGTTCCTTCATTTCGTTTATGATCTGTTTGATTATACTGTATCCCATGTATCCATTTTGAGTGGTTCCCTAATTTCTATCTGTCTTATTATTTTGTGAAATGATAAATGTGCTCTGCAATGGTGAAAATGGAACATGATAGAGATGAGGATTTAGGCTACTTTAGTTGACTTACCTTTGAATTATTTTGTTTACTGCAACTAGTAATTTCTAAGATTTTGCATTAATTAACATATTGATGCAGGGTTTTTTCGTTTTTTGTTTTTGTTTTTCTAAATCAATCTCATGCACATACGTTTCTTGAAGATCGATTTAAGTTTGTTCGGAAGTAGATGTTTAGCTTTATATATGACAGCCGAAACTTTGATTCCCCTATTATCATAAAATAAATCCTAAACTGATCTCTAAAATTCATCATACCTCCCCTCGTGGCATGGACTGATTATATGAAGCCAGCATCAGTGTTGTTCACCACAAATATATAGAAAACAAATTGACTTGTTTTTGTTGTGAGACTGTCTAGTAGTGTGTGTTATTAAGCTTGTCCATAGTAATGGCATCCATACTCTTGTGCATACTGTGTGAAAGGAAGAACCTATAGCAAGATCAATAAAATAGTAAATGTGGTTTTTGAAATATTTCCAGTTTGGCACATAAAGGACTGAGAGTATGAAAGTGTTCTAAATCTGCAGAAGCTGGAGAAAGCCGCTGTCTCCAGCTTATGCAGTGAGTTTGATTAACTAAACAACAATCTTTCATGTATCGTTTTGGCTATTCCTCGTTTTCCTTAAAAAATTTGGCTGAATCCCAATTTGTGATTCTTCAACTGCTAAAGACTTTTGCCTCATGATTATTTCCTGCAGTTAATTTTCATTGTACTAGATCATATAAATAATATACCCACTTGTATGATATAAGAAATGTGACTTCTAATGTTTGAATATCTGACTTACAGCACTAAATTTTACTTATCCGGTACATGTTAGGTTCGGCTAATGGATGAGGCCGGCTACGAGCTTGGAAATTTGGATGCCACATTGATTCTCCAAAGACCAAAGTTGAGCCCTCACAAGGAGACTATAAGGGCAAACTTATGCGAGCTACTGGGGGCGGACCCTACCGTGGTGAACCTCAAGGCCAAAACTCATGAGAAGGTCGACAGTCTTGGGGAGAACCGCAGTATAGCAGCACATACAGTTGTTCTCCTTATCAGGAAGTAATAATATATATATATATATATATCGATTGTATTTACATCATTAGCTTCTTCACAATAAACTGCTCGTAGAAATCCAATCACTGTCTCTGTTTTTTACAGTTACAATGTAGCAGAAAAAGGTTTCATTCGAATAGGGTAATCACCTGTTTGTAAACTTAAGTTCAAAAACTTTGTACTTTCACAACATTAAAAAAATGGGCATAATTTTTCATTTTCTTTGTTTTAATTATTATTACATTTAACAATTCAGACATTCGGTGTTTGCTCTCCATGTATTGTATGAATTCCCTCTCTGTTATTCATCACATGTTTTATATACCTAGTAGTACACACGTGCGTTGCAGATTTGTAATATACAAGTATTTAATTATTTTTAAATTTAATATCATATAATAATTTTTAAAATTTAAAAATATAAACAATATATTTATATCAAAATATTATTACATCTACTTATAATTAAATAATATTATTAACTTATATTTTTTAATATAACAAATATAATCAAATAAATATTCATATACATAGATATCTTCAAATTATTTAATATGACATTTTAAAAATAGATAAATTTTAAAATAATTTATAATTACCTTTGAAATTAAGAAAAATATCAAATCACTAATATGTATCATTTATAACATTTGTAAATAACATAATTTCATTTCAAATTCACACTTAAAGATATGTAAAAATATGTAAAATTTAGGAAAAAAACATAAATTTTATATACTGAAGTTACATAAATTTATATTTAAAAAATTAAATATATATATATATATATATAGAAAATCTCCTAAATTTCTTAAAATAATTTTGATTTATCAAAGAATGTTTCATATTTTATTCATAGTACAAATTCGTCTAGATGATAAATTTACCATAAATACGGTAGATTTCCTAAAAATCCATTTATTTAAGTTTTAAAACATAAACTAATCAACATAAAGTTTAAGAACTTTGATTTTGAGATCTTCATATTAATTGCAATATGTATTAATTACGTTTTTACTACAACAAGAAGAATGTCAAGATACTTTAATTGATTGATATCTTATGTTTTCAATAAATAATATGTTGTTACTATGCAAGTAATTATTGTCTTTTGATTGACTTTAATAAAGATAAAAATAATTTCTTTATTTGAGATTATAAATAAATATGTTCATCATGCATATTCAATTATCAGTATGTAATATACCAATCAATATATATATACACACACACACAAATAAATAAATAATTTGAATCACTACTAATTATTTTGAAAATTGCAAATTACATGCATAAATAATAAAGCAAAAATAAAAGATAACATACTTTTAAAGATATGAATTTTTCAGGATGCTAAGTTGAACCAAAAAAATTCAAATTAGTATGAATAAAAATTACAAAATACAAATAAACACAATTACATATTAGTGTTGACGCCCAAACATTGAAGAAACATATTACACAATAATCGAATAAATTAAATAGTTTGAATAACTACTAATTATTTAGAAAAAATATAAATTGCATACATAAATAATAAAACAAAATAATAAAAGATAATATACCTTTGAAGATCTGATTTTCAAGAATGCTATGTAGAGCAAAATAATAATAACAATAATATGAATCAATAAATACAAAATATAAAATATAAGTAAAACATAAATTATATGTACAATGTTGAGGCACAAATATGGAAAAAAAACATATTACACAACAATCAAATAAATTAAATAATTTGAATAACTACTAAATACTTAGAAAAATACAAACTATATACATAAATAATAAATTAAAAATAACATACCTTTAAACATCTAATTATTCAAGAATTCTAAAAAATCAGATTAGTAGGAATCAATAAATACAAAATCTAAAATCCTAAGTAACATACAAATAAAATTTAAAAAATTACTAAAAGTATATAAAACTGACTTACTGCAAATTTCATTTGGGAGATAAAATCATTATAAGATGAAGTTGGTTCAAAACATAAAATTGTAAGTGGAGTGTGCTTATTATTAATCATGACATTTATAATTGTTTTAATTTATTATTACAAATAAAAAACTGTTAATTTTTTTTTTTTTTTTTTTTACTTTTTCAACGTTGAATTGTAACTCCTAGTAAATGATAATATCACTAAAGTATATGTGAGATTTATGATTTTTATTTGATATACAAACAATTTGACTTAACCAATTTAACTATTCAACTGTATTTATTATATGTAAATTAAAATAAACATAAATAATCATATTAATTATAATTACCATGTTAATGTACCATAAATTAGTAACATAGTAATTATAATTATGACCTAACTAACTATTATTAAATATAATTACAAATATTAATACATTAAAATAACAACTATATATTGATTTTAAAATTGAAAAGGCCTGATACTTGAATTTTGAATAATAAATTAGTAAGGTAATTATAACCTTAATTACTTATTATAATATAATCTTAAATATAATTATATATTAGTAATAAGTTTGAACAATACTAATTATAATCCTAATTAAAAAAAATATATCCATAATACTAAAAAATGACATAAATTGTACGCAAACAATATTAGAGAACAATATTGTCCTAATGTATCTAATTCTGTCAATACTAATTATAATCCCACTTTAAGATAAGATATATCCAACTTTCACATAGAAAGAAAGATTTATCTAATAATTAGATACATATATTTTTCTAATACATAAAAATAATACAATTATTTAATTGTAGTTCATACAAAAATATTATACTTAAAAATCTATATTATCTTAGCTATTATCGTATATATTTACAAAGTTTCTGAAAATAATTTTATTTAGAACAATAATGATCGACATTATTAATTTATAATAATAAGTTGGATAAAATGTATATCTAGAAGATTTGTTATTACTAACAATCAATCCACACCGTAATCCTAAAATTAAAACAAACGAACATAAAATATAATGATATGTGTGAAATGATATAAAATATTCAATAGATTAAAAAAAGGGACAATTGCAATAATCTTGAAGGATATTAAATCCCGTTATATATGATTTTTTCTAATTTAAGAAATAATATATTATTTAATAAATTAATTGGTTTTCATCTTGATAACATACAAAATACTTTCGTGGTTTTGGCATATTACACGATTAGATACTATACTGTCGATATATAATCATATTTGATTTATAAAATGATAATATAGATGATGACAATCAATATTTAACGATTGACACACCATCAACTAAATTTGTACATACTATGTCAGAAATTATTAAGTATAATTTCATATATGTATATGAATTTGAGCAGATAAATATTATGGTCGTAAAAAGTGTCCGATTTATGTTATTATATATATATATATCTATAACATGCAATAGAATTAATCAACAAATGATATATAAGGTAAATATGACCAATTTAATAATGTTGATTTTAATTCAAGGAAAGATTAGATTATTTACATAAATTATAGTTATTTATCTTTGCTAATAAAAAATTAAGAAAATTTGATGGAGATTGATTATAAAAGGAACAATGTGAGAAAAATAATAGAAATTAAAAAAATTTGTGTGCAGATATTGATTCAAAAAAATGATTTGATAGATATTCTAAAATAGATTTAGAAAAATCTCCATTAATAAACTTAATTAGCAATTTGGAGAAAATAAATATATGTAATGTAACAATAAAAAGTAAAAAAAAAAAAGATGAATACCAAAAAATAAATTATGCATATGAGTTCAACGAAACTCAAATTTGAAATTATTATGTTTTATTATTTAATAAGATTATCCATATTTATAGTGTTTTTCCTAAATTTGGACCCATAATCTAAACTAATGAATCTAAAAATGAAGATAATTATTTTATTATTGAAAACACATATCCAGTTGGATTTTATATATTCCAAATATACAGATTATTTTCTACAAAATTGAAATAATTAATTTGTTTTCATTAATATAAAATATAAAAAATTTTAATGGCCGAATGAGATGATGCCATATGTACTTTTGGAATTAGTATAGTATTTTGGGCGGAAGAGTATTTAAATATTTGATTTCTCAATAAAATGTTAAGTGCCAAAATGAAAACAATAATATGTCATATTTCTTTCTATATATATATATATATTCATATAATCCTTACACAAATTTTAATTCAAATATATTTGAACTTATTCAATTTAAAATGAATTGAATACTTATTTTGTTTACTTATTAAAATTAGATGTTAACTAATACATATTCAATAAAATATAGTATTTATTTACATAATATTGAACGGATAATAATTAAATCAGACTTAATTTTAAAATGTTATGTATATATATAATATATAGAATTACATATTGCCTAATGAATACATAATAAATCATAATGCTAAAATATTATATAATCTTAAATTAATGTTTAATAAAGTAATTGACTATATGATTTATACCATACCGCATCATATACATACTAAATATATAGCGTAATTGATTAAGTTGTTAACCTATGTTTAAACTAATTAATAAATTAATATATATATATATATACACACACATATAATGTGTTAAAAAATTGCCAAAAATAGCAATAATTTTTGTTGGAAAAATCTTGAGATTTCAAGAAATGGTTTATATTCTGTTTGTAAATAAGAAAAAAGGATATCATCCGAGATGTTGTTGTTTAACATTTTACTGCAATATTTTGTATATTTGTCTAATGAACGTAAAATATACACAAATGTCTAAACAAAAAATAAAGACAAATTATTTGCCTCTATGAATATCTAATAGAAATGTATTAATATCATCTAGTTACATCCTAACCCAAATTCATCTACGGATTTATAACTCCAATAAAAATTGGGCAGAATTGTCAAATTATGGCAAATTTTTTTATAATAAAATATAGTGAAAAAAAAATTAAAAAAATATGTAAAGTCGCCCCTGCCAGGGGCGACATCCAAAAAATAATTTTTTTTAAGTGTCAGTTTTTATTTTTTATTATTATTTTTTTAATTCCGAAAAAAAGAAGAAGCAGGCACTCGGTTGGGTCACTCGGTCGAGTCACCACTCGGCCGGCCGAGTGGTACCTGTAACTCGGTCACGGCACTCGGTTTGCCACTTTACTCGGCTGGCCGAGTGACGTAAATGATTTGAATTTCTAAATCAGTCCGTTTTTTTTTTTTAAAATTTCCACTTCAATATTTCTCTCTCTATCACATCTATTACCACCCACCCACACCACACATTTCTCTCTTCCTCATCTCTTTCTTCACTTCTTCACTTCTTCTTCAATTCTCCTTCAATTCCCTTTCAATTTTTCTTCAATATTCACGGTTCGTTTTTCTCAATTTCTCAAAAATTTGGTGAGGTAATTTTTTTCTAAATTTTTATGTGTGTGTGGTGTTTTGTGTGTGGGTGGTGTGTGTGTGTGTGTGTATGTGGTTTTTGTGTGGTGTTTTTGTGTGTGTGTATGGTGTGTGTGTGGTGCTTTGTGTGTGCTGGAGTGTGTGTGTTGTGTGCTGGTATTGTATGTTGTGTGTGATGTGTATGAAATGTATGTGTGTGATGTGTGTTGTGGTGTGTGTGATGTGTGTTGTTGTGTGTGTGATGTGTGTTGTGGTGTGTGCTTGTGTGTGTGCTGGTGTGTGTGTTTGTGTGTTGTGTGTGGCTTGCATTTGTGTGTGTGATGGTGCGTGTGTGTGGTTGTGTGATGTGTGCGTGTGTGCCGTATTTTGGGTATGTGTATGTCGGTCGGTATAAGAATGAATAATTTGTAATCAATTTTGTTTAATTTTTTGCTATATAAATTGTTATAGATTTGCCGTTAATATTTTTTTGTTATACATTATTTGATGTAGGAACTCTTGAAATTGTTGCTGTTGTTGTGCATTTATCGCAACCCTCAAATTGTTGCCGTTGCATTAAGATATTGCTTCATTTCAATATCAGGTTTGAATTTTACTAATTTATTAGTTGAAATTAATTTCATTATACTTTGTAATTATATAGCTTAATAATACCTCTTGCATGCAAAAAAAATAGTTAACTCCATATTTTAAGTTCATTAATACATCTTTATTATTTAAGATATGGAGTCTTCAAACAATGTCGGTATTGTTGTTTATATTGGGGATAGTAGCGATGTTCCACCTGTTTGTGCAACAAGGGTACCTCGCGACATCGGATATTCTGGCTTGGTATCAAAATTCTTTCAACTGACAAGGATTGATAGCAATGAATATAAATTCAACATATCCGCTTCACTATATGCAAACAACAGATATCATTGTATACCAATCAACAACGATGATAATCTATGGTTTTTCTTTGCACCGGATGCGAATAATCAATATGTAGAATTTCATATTTATCCGGAAAAACTGCAAGATAATGCTCTTCCAGATATTCTCCCAAGCAATGAGTATTTTCAATATGCTTCTTACTTAAGAGGTGATGACATTAATAATTCAGCACTCGTCAGGCAAGAGCATACTGTTGGAACCTCAAGGTCCAATAATGAGGGTATTCCAAGTGAAAGAGAAAATGCTCATACAGAGGATCAAACACATGATCCATTGATTGACACTTCTGGTGTGAATGAACTAGAAGACTCTGAACCTGACGAAGACGAGTTGTCCAGTGAATCAGATGAAGATGGGTTGGATATTGGTGATATTCAAACTATGTATTCCCCAAATCAAGAGAGATCACCATCCAATCACCAACCACCATTTCCATCAAGTGCTCAGAGATATTCCATGCATCCGAATATCCCGTTCTTCAATGCATCGTCACATGAAATGCTTGTGGACTCATTTGATCTTCCAAAAAAATTTAGATATTATGATGCTACTGAAGGAGTGCTCACAAAAGGCACGGTATTCAAAGATAAGAAGAATTTGCAGTCTGCAGTTAAAGACTTTTCAATTCGTATAGCGAGGCGTGAATATCGAGTAGAGGAAAGCACACCTCGTATACGAAAAATCAAATGCAAAAATAATAGTGAGACTACACATTGCAACTGGTGGTTGCGCGCAGGTTACAAACAAAAGATTGATATGTGGGAAATCACTAAGTATGGAGGCCCTCATACGTGCCTAATGAACGCGGTGTCTGTTGACCATCAAAACTTGTGCAAAAACATGATTGCTGTGTTGCTAACTGGAATGGTTCAGACAGATCCCGGGTATGAGATTAAGTGTGTTCAACAACAAGTGTATGATAAATTTCAATATACAATCTCATATCATAAGGCATGGCATGGTTTGAAACGAGCAAGAGAAAATGTGTATGGTACATGAGAGGGCTCAGTTTCTAAACTACCCAAATTTTTGGGAGCTTTACAAAAATGGAATCCAGGCACAGTTGTCGAGTGGCGCCACATGCCCGAAGAGACAAATGGTGTAAAAATGTTGAAATATGTGTTTTGGGCGTTCAAGCCATGTATAGATGGGTTCCAGCATTGCCGTAAAATTATTAGTGTTGATGGAACTCATCTTTACACTAGATACAAGCACAAGATGTTAATTGCTGTTTCCATGGATGCAAATCAACATCTTTTACCTTTGGCTTATGCACTTATGGACGACGAAAGTTTTGCTTCTTGGACATGGTTTCTTCGTATGATATCGAAACATATTATTCGCGGTAGAGAAAGAATGTGTCTGATTTCAGATAGACACACTGGTCTTTTGAAAGCAGTGGAAAGAATTCCCGATTTTCAGCCACCTCTTGGAGTCCATCGTTTCTGTTTGAGACATGTCTGTTCGAATTTCAATAGCAAGGTCAAGAATGTGAAGTTAAAGGACATGTGTTGGCAAGCCGGCTCAGCGTTCACAGTCAGAGAGTTTGAAAATGTACCTATGGCTTATGCACTTGTGGACGAAGAAAGTTTTGCTTCTTGGACATGGTTTCTTCGTATGATATCGAAACATATTATTCGCGGTAGAGAAAGAATGTGTCTGATTTCAGATAGAAACACTGGTCTTTTGAAAGCAGTGGAAAGAATTCCCGATTTTCAGCCACCTCTTGGAGTCCATCGTTTCTGTTTGAGACATGTCTGTTCGAATTTCAATAACAAGGTCAAGAATGTGAAGTTAAAGGACATGTGTTGGCAAGCCGGCTCAGCGTTCACAGTCAGAGAGTTTGAAAATGTAATGGATCAAATAAAGGCGTTGAATGAGAGGGCATATGATTACCTCTCGAAAATAGAAAAGGATCAATGGACTCTTGCATATGACGGAGGCTGGAGAAATGGAATTTTGACAACAAATTTGTCTAAGTGCATGAATGGCGTGTTGAAAGGTGCACGACGGCTCCCAATCTATGTGATTGTGCAGGCTACATTTTATCGATCGATAACATATTTTCTTGACCGATTGACACTGGGCCGTGAAATGCAACAAAAGAACCAACCATGGCCTGATGAGGTGTAAAAGAAGTATGATCAACGACAACGGAAGGCAATGGAATATCAAGTCTATAAGGTTGATTTTACTGATCAAACAGCTTCCGTGAAAACATTTGTGCCAGGAACAACGAGATGATATACCCACATTGTCAAGTTGATGCTAAGAGAGTGTAGCTGTGGAGACTGGAAGCAAAACGACATACCATGTTCACATGCAATGCAAACTTGTCAACATTTTGGAGTCAATCCGATGATTTACATGAACTCATTTTTCAATACAAGTGCGTATGTGGACACCTATAGTGTTAAGTTTGAGCCATTGCCTGATGAATATTATTGGGATGAGGCTTCCTTCCAACTGTGTCATAATCCGGCATTGCGTGAGAAGAGGCATAAAGGAAGAGGCAAGACGACGAGAATTGAAAATAAAATGGATTGGGAACAAACACGCGCTAGGCAACAATATCGTGCACAAGATCAAGCTGCTTCCCAGACTGGAACTTCATATGACCATAGATGAGATTGTTGTGTATAGAAAGTTGTAATGTTGTTTGTTTTAGATGTAATCAATTTTTGATTTGTATGCGGATTATGTGTATTCAATTTTGAATTAAGATTGATGTTAGTTTTCCACTGTTTTTATAAATGTATACCATTTCAAATTTTATGTAATTTGTTCCATTTTCGATTTCAATTATTTATTGTTGTTCTAATAGATTTAATCTTATTGCAGTATGGAGTATTTCGGAGAATATGGCCCTATTAATGGTGAGATTTTAAGGGAACAACACATACACTGATCTGAGGATGTATTTGCAGACACGGAAGTGGTATCTTTTGGAGACTTGATGACCATGATCCTTATGAGGATGACCCAAACGATGATGGCAGGGAAATACTCAGATGTACACTGATGAAATGATCTTAATATCCCATGAATTTCAATGTTGAATGATGAAATTGCTTGAGATGAATATTGTATTATACGACTCTTGAACTTTTTGAATGATTAAATTGGTTGAGATGAATATTGTATTATATGACTCTTGAACTTGTTGACATGAATGTAATATTAATTCCATGTCATCTAGGTACCAACAATGGATCATAGTATGGATATTGTCAATACAACCTTCAAATGGAGTCAACACTCCATTGAAGAACAACAAGAGGAGTATGAAAGAATTTTATCCACCATACCGGATGCCTACGGAATACAATTTGCTAATTGGGATAATGAAAGTGAAAGGTGGTTTGAAGTCCAAAGGAAGAAAAGGCGAGCCCCTCGTTTCGCCGATGTAGAATGCATGCAGGAAATGGGCATATATGAAGATTTGAAAAAATTGTGCAAGAATATCGGGTGGTCTAAATTCTTTGCCATTCATGAGAAGACGTATGAGCCCCTAGTTCTCGAATTCTTCTCACAGCTTCAAGTAGGATACAATGAAACGGTGCCGGAATCCATGATATTTTATGTGGGAAACGAGTGCCACCATCTTTCGGTCGAAGAGCTCAATCATATTTATGGATTTCCCAAGAAGAAGTACTCGAATCTACCCAATGAGAGGTTCAATTTTCCCGAGTACAACCCAATGACTTTTTGGAAGAAAATAACAGAGTCTCATCCAGATAAGCCATCGGTCTACCACTATAGTAGATCGAAAGCATCGAGTATTCGAAGCCCGGTCATCCGATATTTTCAGAGGTTCGTCTCCAATAAAATTTTGGCGAAACCTGAGCCCGGAGTGGTCACCTTGGATGAGCTGTCCGTGCTATGGTGCTTGGTGAAAGGTAAGAAGTTCAATGTGGCACCAATGCTCTTAAGGCAATTTGCCCGAACAAAAAATCAGGTGGATAATCATATTGGAGGTTTGATCACTCCAATTGCTCGACACTACGGGGTCAACTTGAAAGGGATGGAAGAGACACCAGGCGAGACAACTATAAACCTCGAATTGCTGTGTAACATGAAAATGTGCCAATTACATCCCGGCACCAGAAAATTGTATCTGATTTTATCAGATAAAAAGAGGTTTGCACTGCCCAATTCTCGCCTCACCAATATTGCTGGAGGGAAGGTCCATAATATTTTACTGAATGGCTCGGTTCATATAGAAGGAATCGAGAAGAGTGAGAATGAATTAAAGAATGAGGAGGAACGGAGGAAGAGGAGGAGAAGAACTACGGATGCCCGAACAGAGCCTATGGACCTTGATATTGAACAACTACAGGCGGATGAAATGATGGATGAAGCACAACTGCCCTCATACGATCAGGCAGGAACTTCACAGCATCCACAATATCCACCTCAGTATCAAGGGTGGTGGAACGATTGGTCGAATTGGAGAAACGCTTTGGATGCGCGTCTTGCCAACATAGAAGGGGATGTTGCCAACATAGAAGGGGATGTTGCCAACATAAAAGAGTATGTGAATCGTCAAGCCTACAATTCTCAAATTTCACTTGACATGCAAAGGCAACAATATGAGTGGTATGTGCAACAAGGCTATTTTCAAGAAAGTGAATATCCAGCTTATCGACAATTCGGCCCATCCAACACACCGTACCGACCCCCTCAGTGAGCACGTTCCAATCCAACACCGTACCGACTACTTTTTAAGAATGTATTGCTTTCATTTGAACCTCTTGACTTTGTTGTTTATTGATGATTTCGAGTAGTATTAAATTTGATTTGAAATTTTTCCTTATAAAACATGATTATTGTTATTTGTTGGAAAATCAATTCATCAACACATTTCAAGAAATTATAACAATCTCATTTAACAATTCCATCGACTTTTTACCAAACTAAATAAATTAATAAATTCGACTACAACACGATAAAATAAAAATAAGAGAATGTACAAAAATGGGAGAACGAACAAAAAACCGAGAAGATGAATAAACCAGAAAATCCACTTGACCAGCCGAGTGGAATTTTAACCGAGTGATTCGGCCGAGTGGAGAGATTACACATTTTAGAAAATTTTCCTTCGCACTCGGCCATCCAAGTAAAGTGGCAGACCAAGTGCTGTGGCCGAGTACATTCCTTGAACTCGGTCGGCCGAGTAATGTTGAGACCGAGTGTCTGGGCCGAGTTACAGGTACCACTCGACCGGCCGAGTGGACCAACCGAGTGCCTGCTTCTTCCTTTTTTTCTAAATTAAAAAAAAAAGTTTGATGTCGCCCCTGGCAGGGGCGACTTTACATATTTTTTTAATTTTTTTTCACTATATTTTAGTAAAAAAATTTTTTTGCCATATTTTATTAATTCTGCCTAAATATTGACGGGTAAGTTGCAAAAATAAAAATAGAAATTTATATATATAATAAATAAAAATTCAGATTCACAACAGAAAATACAAATTTATAGAGTATTATTAAGTAAATAAATTGATTTTAATAAACATAAATGAAATAAACACAATTATTAAAATATAATAATATGAACAACATACCTGAAATTTATACCTTTAAATAAAATAATTTTCAACAAAATCTGCATAAAAATAAACAACATAGATACTGTATTAAAAAAAAAAATGGTAAACACACAAAATAATGCAAAACAAAACTCACAAGTATAGATCTGAATGTTTGTGACTTCACATCTATTTATATACAAAAAAAAGAAAAAAAAAAGAGTCAAATCATAACCTACCACCATTCACGTTAATTTCTAAATTATTGCTTAATTCCATAATTAAATATTGAAATTCAAAAGAAGAGTCAATCTCTTACAATTTCAGCTACGATGTGATTGTAAGTAAGTTTGACTTGACTAAGAATAATTTTGATGGCCAATATTTGAAAAAAATTAATACTAAAATATATTAGTCATGTTTATTAAAATATTGATTCTTTCAATAGATATATATTTTTATATATGATATGATAATTTAATTTTAAAAAATTCATTTATTAATTTTTTTTGTACTTTAATTTTGAATGCAAAATAAAATTTAGACGGGAAATATGACCATTAAGATAAAGCCATATATCACACTAAAATTAGTAAGAACTTTAGACAAAAAAAGTATGGAAATTTTTAAAAATATTCTACTTCAACTAATATATATATTTAGATTAAAAGACGAAATCAAGAAGAGGTAACCAACCAATATAGCCTATCTAAAGAGTTTGAAGGAGTACAATAGAGACAGGGCACCCAAGTTGGTCCATATGAATGTCTGCAAAGAGAGGCTTAGGTGTTGAGATAGGATCGTGAAATATCATATGTCCGCAATAACCTAATCACACTGTACCTTCTCAGGCTAACAAGAAACTCTTTTTTATTCTAAACTTTTAAAAATTTATTTCGTTTGTTTCCCCTACAATCTCAAAATACTCTAACTAATTTATGTTCTTCAATTGTGTAATTGTATAAGCCCAACTCTATAAGCTTACACGAATTATGTTAGTTTCATTAAAAAAAAAAATTAATGAACTAAAGTTGTTGATGACAATTATCTTCATGTGCCCACAAAAGTCAAGGAGATTTTGTTAAAAAATTGATTTATCAAGTAGGTGTCAAACTTATTTTGATCGAATTTTTAAGTGGTTAAATATTTAATTTTATTGGAATTAAATAGCGTACAATTAATTTACGTTCCAAATAGATAATTATAGAGAGTTAAATTTCTCAAACCAATTTTTGATGAGTGAGGAGCTAATGCTCAAATTTTACCATTTACAATAGGTGTTGTGCGTGTAGGATGTGAAGAATTTAACATATAACTAATCCCATATTGAATTAATGTTAGCATTAATTTTAGTCTAAATATTAGAAGAGTTATGCTGCAATTAAATGACTTTCACTCGAAGGTGACCAACTTTGTTGACTTAGTTCGTGCTGTGATGGAATCAAGGGAAGATCTGTCAGAATTTTATCTGGCGCGTTCCAATGTTGGGGGTTTATTCTTATGGTAGTTCAAGTGTATTAGTGAATTTTCATGATATTAAATAAGATTAGTAGTAAGATAGGTTTTAGTAATAATGAGGTAGACATGAAAATGACATATTACTTGCTAATCTATGATTGATTATTGAATCTCAGTTTATGCTCCTCTTTAGAGGTTTGAAGATTTACAAACAAGTCCAAAAAGAAATAATAATTATTTCCAGAAAATTGAAAGGTAGAAATTGGTGAAGCTTCGATGGATTATGTTAGGCAGCAAGAGAGGTAGGAGTTCAATTATGAATGGAAGTCAAAGAAAACGTGTCCACAGCAGCCATCTCTATCTGACGACCAAAACCTGCTGCTGTCCACACAATATTTTACAAGTTTGGGACCATTTGCATGTTTGTTTCTTATCAATATTTACGTAATCCTATGCCAACTACATAATTTTATTCATAATTTTATTGTTACTAAAAGTTCAAGAATGGTAATTATGGATGTATTTAGCATGGTTAGAATAGAAGGGTGTTAAGTTCTTGCAAATATATACTTATATTGCTAACAAAATCATCAAATGTGTGATACAATTCACTACATTTTGAAACCATAATTAGTCGAACATGGATTCTATGTGGACTCATAATATTATATTTTTATAATTGATGTGCTCGTAGGGCCCTTATTCAAGTAAAAGAAATAAATATATTATTCTTAATTTTTTGCTTAGCGCAAAGAAAATTTTAGAAATAGTGTAAAATATTAAGATTATTTTGTTTTAAAGAAAAGAGACATAATTTTTTTTAATGATAGAATGAACAAATATGACAATTTTCATTAATTAAAAAATCTTTAAAAAGTTAACTTTAAATAACATAAAATATTTTTATAATTAAGGAACATTTGAAATTCAAAGTCCCGACACTTTCCAAAAATAGCCTAACAATTACGTAAGTGATGATGGCTTTGGAATTCCTTTTAGTCTTTTAAAACATGAAGTTCACGTTTTCCGCATATCTATTATTACCATATGAAACGTGTGATCAAAATATGGTTCAACGAATTAAGTTCTAAGCAGCCTACACCTTCCAAACATGAAATTAACCATACCACTAACGAGGTTAGATCCTATAATTAATTAGTGGTAGGAAAAGTAACTCACTAGACATATAAGTTAGCCTTCCTTCTTTCATTTTTTTTTGATGTGGAACAACTCACATGTGAAATCAATATATATTTCATCAGAATAATAATTTTATTATTTTATTTAATTTCAATTTTTTTTTTATGAATAAGTATATTATAAATCGTGTTAATGAAAAAATGCAAGAACTTATATGCATTGGGTGGATAGTGCAATGCAATATAGAATATTACTTCCTTAATTGAAAAGTGTTATTTGTTTACTTGAAAAATATTACTATTAGTTTTTTACCTTGAAAAAATTAATAATACTTTTTATGTAAATAAATAATATTTTTTAATTAAACAAATAATACAATATATCAGTGTATGGTATACCTGATGCACAAGAAATTCAATCCTAAAAAATTCTAGTAAGTATATAAAATATAAAGTGGAATAGGATATTGTTATATTATGTGAAGTTTGTTCCTTGAAAATACAATTTATTTATTGTTTTGATTATTAAACCTCTTTGCATAACATTAAATTCTTGTTTAGGACTTACTAACATCTATTATATACTTATAGTAAAAATCATTCAATGAAATATTAAATACAAAAACATATGTGGTGAACCATGTAACGTTATCTACTATATTATGCGTATAATAAAAAAATATTATTTATTTATTTAAAAAATATTACTATTAATTTTATCTCAAAAATATTGTAATACTTTTCAAATAAATAATTCATAATTTTTAATTACACAAGTAAAATTGTAAATTGAGTCCATAGATGCACAACTCACTAAATATTTAATAACTTATCATATGTACTAAAAGAGATATTATTATACAAACATTATGTTTAATTTAATTATATATTTATAAAATACATATGGTACAACCGATTGAATGTGCCCCTCTACCATATCTGCACAAATAAAATAGTACATTTATTAAGAATGGTAAAGGCCCTTTTTGGTCATCGACCATAGATGCACAGAGCAATACTAGTAAAATATAATAGAAGATTTGAAAGCGGGTTTGGGTTCATAGGAAGCTTCATTAATAGTAGTTTGGTCTAACCAGTCTTTCTCTTCGAAGCTTCCCATGATACAAAATCTATATATGTCTGTGTCTATATATATGGTCATCCTTCACTCGAACAACATAATACTCGTACAATCTTCTGTTATTTCAAGAATTTCTTTCATAACTTCATTCTTTAATTCATTCATTCCTTCATTTTCTCTTGTGATTCTTTCATTTCTTACCAGAAACATCCATACGCATATTGAATCTGCAACTGAAATTGTAATAATGGGACATGTGGTGATTAGAAAAGACGAGCAGCTCCTGTCTAGAATTGCAACCAACGACGGACATGGCGAAAACTCCGCTTACTTTGATGGTTGGAAGGCTTACGACTCTGATCCTCATCATCCCACTCTAAACCCTCATGGAGTTATTCAAATGGGCCTCGCAGAAAACCAGGTACGATTGAAAAAAAAAAAAAATTGTTTTTTTTTTAATGAAAGAAATTCTTGCATATGTTTACTTGTCTGAATTCGCAATCTGTTCTGGTTTCTGCAGCTTTGCTTTGATTTAGTCCAGGATTGGGTCCGAAACAACCCAAAGGCCTCCATTTGTACGACAGAAGAAGCTCATGATTTCAAGGATATCGCGATTTATCAGGATTATCATGGCTTGCCACAATTCAGAAATGTACTAAACTACAGATTCTAATGGCTTTGTTTTAAATATCTGTATTTTTTTAATCTCAGAAATAAAAAAGTTTCAACTCTTTTGAAAAATGAATTTGCAGGCTGTAGCAAGATTCATGGAAAAAGTGAGGGGAAACAGAGTCCGGTTCGACCCGGACCGGATAGTAATGAGTGGTGGTGCAACTGGAGCTCAAGAAACATTGACTTTCTGCTTGGCTGATCCTGGTGATGCTTTCTTAGTCCCAACACCATACTATCCTGGGTGAGTTATCTTAAGACATATTCTCATTTCATATTTCGACTTTACTTACACACGTCACAATAATATTATCAATAAACAAATCAAAGTTATTTCATGGAGGGTCGTTAGTAAATGTCCAAATTCTCTTATGCAGCATCTGAGCTAAGCTACTATAGTGGCCACGATCATTGATAGCTGCTACTTTGTCGTTTTGTGATGAATTTTCAACTTCAACATCTCTTTTAAGACAGATACCATAACTTGCTACTATCCTACCCACTTGCATTATTGTGTTGTCCTAGAAGCAACTTTAGGACATAATTTATCTTCTGATAGTCACGTCTTTGAAAATTCTACTATTAGTGGGACAAGATCACATGTATTTTACTCATCTTTGTCTTACAAACTCATTCTCCATCTTCCAGAAATGATCGAGACTTGACATGGCGAACGGGCGTAAAAATCGTCCCTGTCGTTTGTGAGAGCTCCAACGATTTCAAGATCACACGCAGAGCTCTGGAAACAGCATACAAGAAAGCTGAAGAAGAAAACATCAGGGTGAAAGGCTTGCTACTCAACAATCCATCAAATCCACTTGGCACAGTACTGGACAGAGAAAGTTTAGAAGAATCACTGAGTTTCATCAACGATAAAAACATCCACTTAATCTGCGACGAGATCTACTCCGCTACAGTTTTCAGCCAACCTGGTTTCATCAGCATTGCGGACATAGTACAAGAAACACCAAGCTGCAACCTCAATCTCATCCACATTGTCTACAGTTTGTCCAAAGACCTCGGATTCCCAGGATTCCGGGTGGGAATCGTCTACTCATACAATGACACAGTAGTGAATTGCGCGCGGAAAATGTCGAGCTTCGGCCTTGTCTCGACGCAAACACAACATCTAATAGCGTCGATGCTGTCGGATGACGTGTTTGTGGATCGATTGTTGTGTGAGAGCTCGAAAAGATTAGGCAAGAGGCATGCAGTGTTGTCCAAAGGACTTGCTCAAGTGGGAATAGAGAGTTTGAAGGGCAATGCCGGGCTATACTGCTGGATGGACCTTAGAAGGCTGCTCAAGGAGCAAACATTCGAGGCGGAAATGGAGTTGTGGCGCATGATCATCAATGAGGTGAAGCTGAACGTCTCGCCTGGGGCGTCATTCCACTGCTCGGAGCCGGGGTGGTTTAGGGTATGCTTTGCGAATATGGACGATGAGACAATGGGAGTTGCATTGAGCAGGATACATAAGTTTGTTGTGCAGAAGAAGGGGAGTGCAAGGAAACAATGTAGTAGAAGGGAGCTTGAGATTAGCTTGTCTTTTCGCCGGAGATTGGATGAAATCGTGATGGCGCCGCATAAGATGTCACCTCATTCTCCGATGGCTTCACCCCTCGTTCGAGCTAGGACTTGAGCTTTCTCAAATTCTACTTTGGGAACTCTTGATTACCTATCATTCTTTTGTTTACGGCTAAAGATTTTTTTAAGGGCCTTTATTTATTTATTATTATTTTTAAATTTTTTGGGTTAAATGCCAACTATGATTTAGAAATAGGGGTGTAAATGAGTCGAGTCGTGCGTACTATTTTTTAAGATTATTTGAATGTTATTAAATTTCTAATATTTTGTTTCATATTGGTTTGTTTATTAATTGAGTCGTGCTTTAACGAGCTTTAATCGAGTTGAACATAAGTCGAGGTCGAGTAGTTTGATATTTTACACTTATTTTAATGAATTTTGCTTAACGAACTCTAGCTCGAGTTTTAGATTTTATCAAACGTATAAATATGTTCAAGCTTGTTTGACATTATTATCAAATAGGGTTCAAACAAGCTTTTAATGAATGAGTTTAAATTGAATATGAAATAACTTATTTGATTTCAATCGGATACGAAGAAATAGTTAGTGGTTTCATTCACCTTGAGGAAGGAGGCACTTAGAGGAATGTAATTTTATTATTATTATTATTATTATTATTATTATTATTATTATTATTATTATTATTATTATTATTATTAATTTTTATTTATTTATTTTTTTTTTTTTTTTTTGGGTTTTAGGTCAGTGCTAATTTTAAAAAGGAATCAATGCACCATGGGGCATTATTGTTGTAACTAGCCATTGTTTGATATATATTTTTTTAATATATATAATTAATCTAGACTTTTACTAGTAGTTTCACATGTACGATGCACGCCCTTTTATTTATTTTTTATATTAAATTTTTATTTTTGAATGATTTTATTAAATTCTTTTTGGCTTAACGCACAAAAAGCTCTCAAAAAATAGTTTTTATTTGTTTTCACTCGTAGTACTATAAATGGTAGCCCTCGAACGCATATGATATAAAACTATTTTAGTACACTTATAGGAATCAAGTGAATGAACAATATTCCTCACTAACATAACATAACAAGAGTCTCCACTTTCAAATTTCATTGATGATTATAAACTCAGAAGACTTAATTATATAAAAAGTATGTGTATATCTTGTAGTTACTACTAGTATGAGACCTATACGATGTATAATTTTATATTTTGTAATGTGAGCATATATTTAAGTTATATGATGTATTTTAGAAGGTGTGGATTTTTAGTTCAGTAATTATTTTTTTTGTATAATCAGTATAAATTTTATTTTTTTATCTTTTCTTCTATTATAATTATTTCAGTTCACTGATAAGTATGAATATAAAAAAATAAAGATATCAGCAGAAAGATTTGCACAAATCTTGTAAAAAATTGCCAATACATATTCAAATTAGGGACAAAATTATTTATTTCACAAAAGTTTGAAATTAGATAGAAAAAATACTTTGAAAACTAATGACATATCGCATGGTGATTATACATCATTAATACTTTAAAAGCTAAGAACAAATCAACAGAAATTTGCTAGAAGAATCAAACGAAAAATGAAAGAGATAGGATGATTTTTTTTAAAAAAATAGTTGAGAAATATGATAAATTGAAAGCAGCGTATGAATAAAAAATCTAAAAATAAAATAAACCTGAAAAAATATTTTTGTAGAGTTTAGGCTTTGGCAACAACTGAAATTAATGATCATGTACATATTATCATACCTATCTTATCATTTATTTTCTCAAGAAAAAACATGAAAATGACTTCAAGGAGAGAGAAAAAGAGAGAGATCTTAAAATTTTTAGTGAACAAGAGTCTTAATAAAATATATAGAAAGAAGAGAGAGACAGAGGATAATTAATTTTGAATTACCTAAATTGATGAAAATTTAATTTCAAATCTAACAAAATCATATTCCTTCACATGATTGGATGATTCTAAATAATAAACAGCTTAATTATAGAAAAATTGCTAATGACTTTCCAGAAAATAATGAAACTACACTGATTTATAGTTCCTAACAAATATTCCAATATATTTCTCATTTTGAATATATTATTAGTTAATAATTTTTTTAAATTTGAATTTATTTATCTTGAACAACATAAATTAATCAAATTTCGAAAATTGTGAATTTTAATCTATTCAATTATATCATAATAATCTATCTTAAAAGAGTTTCATAAATAAATATAGTTTTATATTTAATTGGTGAAAATTTTAGCGGGAAAACAAAGATAAAAAAGATCATTTTACTTATATATATATATATATAGATTATAATTCACATGTAACTTCCCATTTTGAGAACTCTTTGAAGTCATAATTTTATTTATAAAGTCGACCACATATAAGGGTGAATGCTAGAATTGGTCAATCCTGTAGATAGGATGAGTCATTGCAGTCTTTTTGAGTGGAGGATATGTAGTCACCTCTATTATAACAATCACATGAACTGAACTCATAGCAATATGTCGTTTAGAATTTTTATGTCCTCAACACTTTTATGGATTCCTCAATTTGTACCATGACCAATGCTCTCAGGAAGCACCGTAGGTTACACAATTTTAATCCTAGGATCATTCTAACCCATTTTGATTTGAGGTTATCTTTCAAACTCCCCATAACACAATTTTTTTGATTGTTTCTTAGAGCCTCTCCAGCAATGCGCTGGAGAGGAGTGAAAAGTAGCACTGCTGGAGCCTGCGGTATTGTGCTGTAATAATTTTTTTTTTTAAATTTAGCTGATATATAATTGACGCAGATCACCTTTTTTTTGTTTTTTTAATTCTATTTTATTAGTTTTCTGTATTTAATAATAAATTTTTATTTTAAAATTAATTTAGTTTAGTTAAATTTTAAGAGTATTTTAATTATATATGATAAAAAATAAAAAGATATGATTTCAATTAGAAATAAAAATAATACAATAATTTTTTTCTTTTACAATTAATTTGGTTTAATTAATTTTAAGATTATTTTAATTAAATCTAATAAAAAATAATAAAAAGATGTAGTTTGAATTATAAATAAAAATCATACAATAAAATTTTAGATGCTGCACAATTATTATTCTACCATAAAAATTAAAAAAATAGATAAAATACAAATAGACAAAACATACAAAATAACTAAAAATTATAAAGTTACATACAAAATATAAAATTACACAACATAAGTAAAAACACAATTACTTACTAAATAGAAAGTACACATAATACTAAATTAATAACCTAATTTCAATAATCAGAAAGACCACATCCAGACCCTCCAATGTCCGGAAAAAAATTTCCAAACACATTAAATCTATTTGGAAGTGGATTTGCTGGCTTTGCTTGTGTCCTCCTCTACAGAATGTTTTGCTGCTCCAACCTCAAGTATTCACGTAGTGCAAGATCAGCAACAATGTCTAAATTCATCCTTAAAGTTGTGTTCTCCTCTTTGATCCTTTCCCATTCATTGTTCATCGTTATCTCACGATCTTTCAACTCAAGTTCACGAGCTTTTAACTCATTCTGACGATCTTTTCTTGAGGCTGCGTTTGCTAATAATTCTCTGAGTGATGCATTTTCTTGTTTTATCATTTGTACAAAATCATCATCATCTTCTTTTTGTTTCTTTTTAAGTTTTGATTTTTTCACCCCCTCGAGTCTTTTTGACGAAGAACCACCAGCACTGCTAATGTTTTCGTCATTTAAATCAATAGAAAACGAAGACAAAGAAGGATTAGGGGAAAGAGGGGACTCTAAAAAAATTTCTGCAGTTAGCACTTCAACTTGCACAAACGGTTTTAAAATCGACCACACATGGTCGAATTTGAACCCAACCTCATATCCTTTCACCGACTTCATAGTCTCATTTGCACGCTCCAACTACATAATTTAGAAAGAATATTGAAATCAAAATATTCTATTTGACAAATGAAAACATAAAATATAAATAACAACTTACAATTGTTTTTTTGCTTGCACCACTAGGATTCAGCAACTTAATTTGTTGCAGACACCCGTTGAATTTTCTCACATGTTTGAGATGTCTGCATGCGACATTGGAATGATTGTTTGTTACGATCTTGCATCCTGGTGCTTGGATTATTGGAGATGTATTTTTCTGTAACACGACTCCAAAATATATCTTTTGATTGGTTTATTCCCACAATTGGATCTTCTGAGATTTCAAGATAGACACCAGTAAGGTGTCGATCTTCAGCTGAAGTGTAGTTGGTGGTGCGTGGCTTAGACATTTGAGAGAAGAAAACAAAAGATGTTGTAGATAAGAAGGAGTTGGAGAAGTTTGTAAGAAAAAGGAGTTGAAGAAGTTTGTGAGAAATGTTATGTGGTATGACTCCTACTTATAGAAATTCGTAGAAAAGCATATAATAATCCAACGGTTGAGATTTAAAGATAAAAATAATCTAACGGTCGGAGTTGAATACACATGGATTGTGCTTGTTGCAACACTCTGTGTTTGAAGACTTTGAATGAACGGCTCAAATTAAAAGTTGTTGTGGGTTATCAACGACTAATATTGAAAGCACTAAGATTGTGCTTTCTACAACTATGATTTCAATTCAGACAAGTGGTGAATGGTTGAGATTTAAAGATGACAATAATCTAACGGTCATAGTTGAAGACACGAGGATTGTGCTTGTTTGTGGCTTTTACGACTTAAGTGGAGGGTTGAGATTAAATGTTGTAGTAGGATATCAATGGCTATTGTTCTGAACACAAAGATTATTTTTTTTGGAATAATATAAAGATCATTATATAATGAGCACATACTCCACCCATTTTCTTCACATCAATCTTTCTTATCCTCAATTCTTTTAGTCATTTTCTTCGTTAATAATATTTTTTTCTATTCTGCTCTGATTGTCTCTAAAAAAAATGAATTTTCACTTTGCTGGTCCTTCTGCTATTTCTTCTATTCCTTCAAGTTCATCTGATGATGATCATCAACAATTGATTGATAGTGATTGTTCCGACGTGGAGCAACATGCGATTTTTCAACAAATATATAGTAACAATCGTATGATAGCTGCATATCGGCGTCGAAGGGCTGAACCCATTCATGGAGGCTCAGTTTCGGGTCGCAGGACAATATATCGTGATCGTGAAGCAGCAGCTCAAAATCTTTTCAGAGATTACTTTTCCGAAACTCCAACATTTAATGAAGATCAATTTCGTCGACGTTATCGAATGTCACGAAACCTATTTCTCTGTATTGTTCATGCAGTAAAAAATCATGATGGATACTTTGTGCAGCGAAGAAATGCAGCTGGGCAGCTTGGTTTGTCTACACTCCAAAAAGCAACTGCAGCATTCCGAATGTTAGCATATGCAATTCCAGCGGATGCAACTGACGAGTATATCAAAATTGGAGAGTCTATTGCAATTGAATGTGTCAAAAAATGTCCAAATAGTCCAAAAAAGAAATATTTTGCAAATAAACAAGAAGCGTGTAGAAAGGATGTGGAACGTGCATTTGGAGTCCTCAAAAGTCGATTTGCAATAGTGGCAAATCCAGTACGTTTTTTGAGTAAAATTGATTTGAAAGATATTATGACTGCGTGCATAATAATGCATAATATGATAATTGAGGATGAACGAGAACTTGATGCCCCAATCGAAGAAGCAAGAGAAGTGCCAGCTCCGCAGGTCGAACTTGTTGAAAATGAAAACACACATTTTCATAATTTTCTAGCTCGATTTAGACAAATTAGAGATGCGAAAGCTCATTTCGCACTTCGAAATGCATTAATTGAACATTTGTGGGCAGAATATTCTAATTCGGAAATTTAATCTGGTAAACGTGTATTTTTATTGTACTATTATTATGAAGTTCAATTTTAATTTTGCATTATTATTGCTTGATATTATATGTATTTTTTTATATATAATTAATTTTATAGATAAAAAAATTAAAATGTTACATATAATTTTTTTAAAATATATTACGTATTATGTATTTAACAAATATGAAGTTTTTTAAATATAGATTAAAAATAAATAAATTATAAGAAATATTATTGAAATATTTTTTTAGTGCAGACTGTTGGAGATGGAATGCAGATTTTGCTGTAAAATAATGCAAAATCTACACTAGAGTTGTACTTTGACCTTCAATAAAAAGAGTTAAAGTCAATCAGACTCTCGTTGATCTATTTTCATGAAATCTAATTTTAGTAATGACTAGTTGCTCGTTACTATCTCAAAAGTCACTAATTATAAGAAATTACAAATTTTGATTTGTGGCAAAAACGATAAATATAAAAACAAAACCAAAAAATTAGTTAGAAAGCGATGAAATGAATGACATTTAATAGAAAATACTAACAAGTGTTATATTTTTACACCATCCGCATATGACTATTAACCATTTAATACTATGAGTGGAAGGAAAAAAAAAACCCTTTATTTAGAGCTTTTTGTGTGTTAAGCCAAAAAAAGAATTTAATAAATTATCTAAGAAAGAAAATTAAGATTTAAATACTTAAAAAAAAAAAAAAAAAAGGACCTTAAATCACACAAATGACCCTACAGCTCACAAGTGAAACTAGTAAGTTTATATAAAAGATTAGTTTGCATATATATATATATATATATATATATATAGGGTATATTTGAATTGAGTTGGACACGATCGATTGTGGGTTGTGCCACATTTCAACTTTTGTTTGTTTACGAGGTTGTGGGTTGTGGTTGTTCCATCCACAACCCAACCAACTCTACACCTCTTTTTTCTTCTCTCTTCTCTCATCATTTCCAATAAAACTATTTAATATATATTTTTTCACCCAAAATTTTAAATCTTATAACTTTTTTTTTATTTCAAATTCATTTTTTATAAAAATTATATCATATTAATTCTTTTCTTAAGATCTTTATTTTGATATCCATTTAGCATATATAATAATAATAATAATAATAATAATAATAATAATAATAATAATAATAAAATAATAATAATAATAATAATAATAATCCATCACCAATTATTAAATCCACAAATCTTTATCTCTTATAATATAATAATACAAAAAAACTTTACTAAACCTATTCATTTGACATATCAATAACAACCTACCTTATCACAACCCAAAACAAACACCACATTTTACTTTGTATTTGATTGCAACACAACTTCATAAACCACAACTGATTATAATACGAAAGCCTCCAATCTAATTCAAACAACCCTATGTTGAGAAAATCTTGATCAAAATTATTACAGCATCAAGAAGACCAAAATAGAAGTCAAGAATGCTTATTCAAAAGGGCAACTTGATATTGTGATTTAATTATGTTCAAGTAAATGCTGTCTATATTGACTTTTGCATACATAGATCATTAATAGATGACTGCCAAGTCACGAATGTCAATGGAGTAAGTTTGAATTTAAAATCTATATATTTTAACATAATCATGTCTGACACTAGAAAGTACTATTTTACCGTCCAAATTATTTTTTTATTTTTAGAAAGCTTAATATTAAACTTGGTTTTTTTTTTAATTCAATTTTAAAGATTTATAACTTTTTTATCTTAAGTCCATCTTTATTGAAAAACATATTAAATTAATTATTTTTTTATTATTTTTAATTTAATATTCATAATTGTATTTATAAAAAATAATAAAATATTTTTCATAGGCTAATTATGATATGTTTTGATATTTAATATATTTTATATTGTAAGTTATTTTTATTATAAACAAATTTTTATTAAATAATATATTTTTATATAATTATGTATTTTATTTAAAAATTATATTATTATTTTTATAATAACTTATTAAATTATAAATATTATAAATTGTGCCACGGAAAGAAATACTAGTTATAAGAATATGGAACGTCAGATAACAGGTATAAATCCAAGTCCCAAATCCATAATTAGCTTTTTCTTCTTACCTAATGTTATAATTTATAATCCCTTCAAATATATATATATACACACACACATGCATACGTACAGATTGACAACCAATTAAGCCCAAATCAACAAAATTAAACCTTGTGGGCTCTAAAGAAAGAGACAGCAATTACAAAATTAATTCTCATTCCTGAACCCTAACTCAGGAAGAAATAAAGCCTATGCAAAGGCCCATAGACTCCGCCCGATAAGCCCAATTTAATCAAATTAAATCTTATGGGCTCTAAAGAATAAAAGCCCATCCAAAGGCCCATTGTTATTCCGAGTAGAAACGAATTACTCCCTCAATCCCACAAAAAAGAAAATAATAATAATAAAATTAAAAAAAATAATATTTATAATTATAAAAATGATCATTTTTTCTTTTTTAAAAATTTAAATTTTGTATCATTTCCAACATGATAGGCAAGAAAGTCACATATGAGGAAGGAGAGAATGTAAAAAAAAGGTAAAAAATGCCAAAAACAGTTAGAAAAGTAGTAAAATAGTTGAGTTGTTTTACATTTGGGGTGAAATATTTGAAGTATACACACAGGCATTATTGTCTCTCTCCCTCCCTCCCTCTTCTATATGATCCAGTCTTCATACATGTATGATAGTAGAAAGTTTTTAATTTGATATATTTTCCTTTTTACACCAACATATATATTCAGTCACCGACGCTCCATATTCTGCTCACAATATTTATAAAAGACCAATCAATCATCAGCCCTGCATAATCCTTACTCATGCATTGTTTTCATCAATGGATTCTTTGGAAATTAATCATTTTGCAAAACCACCCGCCGTTGAACTCAGCAAATAACACAAGAATTAGGATTCTCCTCAGCACTGTAAACACGGTAGCACTGTGTGTAATAAGGGTAGTGGTTCTTGTAAAGCTTCATAAGCTCTTCAATTTGTTCAGCTTCTTTCTTCTTTTGATCTTCTTCTTTCTTACCATCACCCTTCTTCTTCTCCGCCTCCGGCTCCTTCGCAGGCCCTACCGTTAGTAACTCCGTGTGCCAACATTTCTTAAGTTTGCCCACAACTTCAACTGGATCAACAGCCCCTACTACTGTAAGTTTCTTCTCCGTCATGTCCATAGAAAGAGATTCAATCCCTTAATTCAAGATTTTTGGATACATATTGTCAGCCATAGTTGGATTAAAAATGAAGAATTAATTATGAAACTGACAATGGAAGAAAATTTATAGCAGTACCTGAAAGGTTAGAAACTGCCTTCATGGCCTTTTGTTTTGCTTTTTCATCATGAACTCCTACTTTCAACACCAGTTTCTGCAGAAAAATGAAAGGCCAAGAAATTCACTCAAATTACGTTGTGTAATAAATGACTAGCTACTTCGATAATAACCCTCTAATTGAGTATTTATAATAGTACAAATGGACTCCAATTGGCTTACAAAGACAAAAAAAGGTTGTATATGTTGTTATAAACTATCAAGATTTTATCTATGAATTGAACACAACGGCAAATTTTGATTCATTCTAATATACTAAAAGACAAAAACTAGTAACGATGGTCCTACCGAGAGTAATAATATTACTTTCGGTGGGAATTGCAAAACAAAATCAAAGCAAAGAAAGAGAAGGAAATTGTCACCTTAGTCATTGGGAGTAGTTAATTGCGAGTTGAATGATCTTAGGAAATGCAACGAAAATATTGAGAAATTAAGGTTGATACGTCTATAGCACAAATGGTTTAAGTATATATAGTAGGTTTAGGAGAGAGAAAGGTTGAAGAGAGAAGGTGAGAGAAGGAAATGCCTTGTTGGGAAAGAGAGGAGACTTCAAGTCTTCGCACAAATACAAGTCAACTTGGGCGGGGAGATTTGGAAAAACAACTTCATGAATTTGGAAACAAACTATTTATATTCCACACATAACCAACGTAGTCTCTTTCACTTTGTAATTGTTGCATTTAATGGAATACACCATATAAAATATTTGACAAAACTATAAATATCAATTTCACATCTCAAAACATAATTTACAAACATATATGATTTTACCCCCTTTTTTAAGCTTAACAACATATCTCAAAACTTAGCAAATAGGACTACAACTTTTACAAAAATACAGAAAGTCATATTCGAACAGAAAGATTTTCAGAACATTTGATACTTTAGAACATACCTATACTTTTGAAAATACCTAATAGATTATAACATGTCTTCAGAATGAAAATTCATCTCTGAGAAATTTGAAAGGGCATTGAGAGAGTTCGAGCAAGGAGTCCAAGGCAAAGAACTAAAATTCGAGAGTTGAGAGATCGACACTGAAAGTGAACATGCAACACATCATTGAGTTTTTCTTTTTTTATGATTGTACACATGAATTTTATGTATGTTTTGCTTATTTTATGAACATGACTAGCTAATAGATCTTCTTCAAAACTCTGGAACATGAAAGCATGATATTTTTATTCTAGTATTCATGATTATTTGATCTTATTTCCTACTTTAGTATTTGTCTTGTATTGTCATAAGGGCCATGATTATATATGTTTGATTCTTTATAGAAAGAATGTACAAATTCAGCCTTCAAATTATTACACAAAGTTCAAATTTAATCCTAGATCTATTTTTATGTCAAATTAAGCACCTCATATTTTTAAATCAAATAAAAATCAGCCCCCTTACTATTAAAATAAAAGCAAATTAATATTCCATAAAGATTAAAACAGACGCCAATTAACAACAGTTGTTTTTTTCTTCTTCTTCAAACTGAACACTAACACACCTCAAAAATTGTGTGTGTGTGTTTTTTATATTATCTTGAAAAATGATTTATATTATATATATTAGGTGGAATAAAACATTAGATTATTGAATCAAAAGAACTTTTAAAGATAAAATCAAATTAGCTTTTTTAATACTAGTAATACAACGCACATAGTTAAACTATCAAATACTGAAAAAGTAAATAATCTCAAATGTATATATCTATAATAATATAAGTATAAGCTATTTTTAGTAGCCTGCTATTTTTTTCGCACATTTTTTTTCTACTAATAGCTATTATATTTATTTATTGTTTTAACAGATTTTTAGGTAGATATTTTAGAACTATATGATATTTATCATATATATTTGGCACTGTATGATATCATATAAGTTCGAAAATTATGAGATTTGATTGATATTGAATTTATAATATTATTTATAATTATATATAGAGTTAGATTTGGTACAGAAAATATCATCACTGCTGAGATATACGAAATGATTGATAATATTGTATGACTTTACTCATATACAACTTTAAATCTCATAAGTATAATTTGATTATATTTATATTTTATTCTTATCCATGCATTGACCTATTACTTTTAATTGAACTATATATAATTAATTTCTTTCGTCCGAAAATTATAAATTGAAAGAAAACTAAAGAGCATCGTTTTCTTAGTGTTCACTATTTTATTTTACTCATATACAACTTGCAAGTATACAAGGTTAATTATAGTAAAAATATGGTGAGAACATGTATCGTATCCACATGGACTGTTTATATATAAGAAATGAATAATTTCATAAAAGCAAATCATATGAATCATAATTGTACAAGCCCTAAAATCACTAAGTGTTTAGCTACTCATTATCAATTCGTAATCCATAGGAAGTGAATTGACAATTATAGCTAACATCTATAGAAAAGAGAAAAATAATAAAACTCCGACTTATGTCCAACGATCTTTGTTACTCTTCTCTCGGATAACCGGTTGCTCAATTTTACTTTGTATACTCGTTTCTAGCTCTAAGTAGTGATCATCTTCATTGTTCCCACGCTCCTCATTTTATAACAAATGATTAGAATTTTAGTGCCGTTGAAAATCTATTTTGGAATGAGATGATAAACGAATCACGACGAATTACGACGGCTAAGAGTGAATCTCGCAATGGCGCACAGTCCCTGCTTCAGGGCTCCGAAAATTGGGTGTCCTAGAATGGAGCACGGGCCGTGCATGTCCTTGCATGGTCTATGCATATGGCCCATTCCTCGATTTGCATGCACAACTCGTGCGACTCGTGGTGCGGTCTGTGCAACCTTAAATGTACGTTTTTCTAACAAAACTTCAACAAATTTGTGATGTAACAAAATATACAAAATCATTATAAAGTTATCACTATGTATATGCAATTTCCTAAAAATTATGCATAATAAGCCCGAATTGTGTAAACCCTATGTTTATAATTTAACATTAGGATTTCTGCAACTTGGAAAAACATAGGTAAATTTATTCTGCAGCTTGAGAAAACATAGGTAAAATTATTTCGTTTTACTCAATATATATATATATATATATAATTTTATAATAATCATGCTACATATAAAAATTATTAAATATAATTATATATATTTTTTAAAAATATTAATATTGTACATTTCTTAAATTTAATAATATTATAATATAATAATATGTTCATGCATCGCACGGGAGAACTTATTAGTAAATAAAATGGGACCATTACTAATATTAGTAATAACAAAATTAAAATATTTTTCATGCAAAATATAATTAATTTAAAAATTATTGAACAAATAAGAATTAAACAATAATTAGTGGATATTGGCTCAAACATTACTTCGCCCATGGAAAGAAATATAATTTAAAATATTTGAAATATTTTATAACACTTACTTCTAGAATATTAGATTGTAAGTAGGGATTAAAAATATATAATAAATCATGTTCATAGTTTAGAAAAAAAATTCTAAATATTTGTATAATTTAAAGAACCTTCAAAATATTTATAAATAATTTAAAAAATTATAAAATAAATTTGTCTGTTTTCGATTGTAATTGATAGTGTTCTAATAGGGTTGTTGAAGAGGTCAAGGCTTCCTTCCTGAACACTGATTTTAGGTCTTCTCTCAAATACTAAAATAAAACTATTTAAGTAAATACTGTTATTAAAAACTAAACAATAATTATTCAAATATGTTGTGTAGTATAAATTTTATTTTAATTTGTAGAGAAGAAGAGAAGAAAAAAAAGAGTGAACAAGAAAAGTGAGCAATAAAAATATTCATTTTTATAAATTCTAAATAGGATTTTTTTTTTGTAAGAATAAAATTTAATTTACGTATATATAATTCCTATAGTAGAGCTTTTTATTTTATAACACTTACTTTTAGAATATTAGATTGTCTCATATATTATTGACAAAATTAAAAAAAAAAAAATATGACAAAAATTGATTGCAAAGTCACATAAGTAAATTATTACTTGTTATGTTACTACCTAGCTTTAAACATTTTATTCAATTTAATTCTTGTGTTGTATTTGACCAATCAAATTATTAAGTAAATTAAAATATTTTAATTCAATAAAAAAAGTTAGATAAATTATTTCTATAAAATAACCTATCTAAAATAATGTTTACCAAAACTATAATATTAATATAATAATTTAATAAAATATAGAAATCACGTGCCACAAGCACGTAACCATGACTAGCATAAGTAAAAGTCACAGATATGTTAGTATGAATTATGTCCAATTGGAGCACCAAAAGACCAATCGTTTACTTCTTTTTTTTTTTTTTTTTTTTTTTTTTTTTTTTTTTTGAATGGAACTGTTTAGTTTTCAATAGAATTTGGAGGAGTGATTATTGGTTTTAATAATTGAAATATTGTGAGAATGTGTCATTTTCTGTAACAACCAAAGGAACAAGAGAGCAGCTGTCACCAACCATATATATATGTTTAATTAATGAATGAAATTATTGTTGCCATTCATATCGTGAAACCAGTCAAAGGAATAATTAAATAACATATATATTGTCATAGAAAATAAAAACTTAAAGGCACATCGGTATGTCTCTCCATCAAATGAGTAGGTCTGCGGACCAGTTGGAACATGATTGTTATTTATTACGTATGAATTTATAATTCAATTCGAAATATAATTATTATATATTTTTTTATAAATTTACAAGTCAGGGAATAATTAAATAACATATATATTGTCATAGAAAATAAAAACTTAAAGGCACATCGGTATCTCTCTCCATCAAATGAGTAGGTCTGCGGACCAGTTGGAACATGATTGTTATTTATTATGTATGAATTTATAATTCAATTCGAAATATAATTATTATATATTTTTTTTATAAATTTACAAGTCAGGGAATAATTAAATAACATATATATTGTCATAGAAAATAAAAACTTAAATGCACATCGGTATCTCTCTCCATCAAATGAGTAGGTCTGCGGACCAGTTGGAACATGATTGTTATTTATTACGTATGAATTTATAATTCAATTCGAAATATAATTATTATATATATTTTTATAAATTTACAAGTTAGTTTCAAACATTATTATTATATATTTTATATAAATTTGACATGTTATATTTTGTTATTTATGTTAAGAATTGCAACGCAAACAAACCATCTTATTTGGGGATTGGCACACCAATCTTGATTAGACCTAAATATTAAAAAAAAGACCTTAAATTCAACACATATATATACACACACATAGAAACCTACACAAAATTTTATAACATACATCAGATGTGTAACTATATAAATTTACAAAATAGTAATTGAAACTATCAAGTAATAATACAATGTGCTGAGTTTTCCTATATACATTTGTCACATTTTTTATATAATAATAATATTGAATAACTTATCAAATTACAATAAATTAATATTAATAATAATAATAACAACAACAACAACAACAACAACAAGTTATTGAATTGGATTAGTCTTTTTGTGTCAATCAAACTTTATTTGATTTTGATCTAAACCTACGAAGAGTTAACCCAAGTTTCTTATATTTGTGTCCAATTCTTATCGAATTAGAAAGCCTTATAACAGATTGCCACCCAAAATAATAAACCTTTTGATCATGGTCAATTATAGCGTTACTAATGATTTCCCTACCTTATAAATTATAAAATTATAAATTTGCTCCTCCGATTAAGATAATAATTCATAATTTTGATTTTTTTCAATTTATTTGTCAGATTAAAATTATAAATTTTATTTGCGAAAGACATAGAAAAATGAATTCACGCCTTTAATTTGTTGAAGGGTGGCCTTAAAATCAAGCAAAATCTTACAAATTATCATGAATCTATAACAGAATTTGGGCTCCATTAGTAATATTATTCTACTTATTTAAATGAAGAGGAATTCTAATTAAAATGCTACAAAATTTGAATAGCTATTAAAAATATCAAGTGGATTTGAACAATCATAAAATTACAAAAAATAAAAATAAAAAAATCAGAAGAATTTATCAAAAAATAGAAATCGAAAGCCAGAGATGACGTATGACAAATTTAAGAGGATAAAGTCTTCATATGACATATGACGTGAACGCAACATTAAGATGATAAAGTCTTGTTGATCTAATCCAAAAAGATGAACAATAAATAAGTAATTATATAATATAGCACATTAAAAAAAAAAAAAATTCTATTGTGATGGGAAGGAGGAGGAAATTGGAGGTGGAAGAGAGAGAGAGAGAGAGTGGAGCTTTTCAAAATTCATTATAATATAGATGTACGACAAAACTATTTTTATATAATTGAGTCAAGTTTGATGTATATCAAATACAGGTTTACGTACTTCATCGTAGTTGTTTACCCTTTTTAATTTATTCAATGTCTGTCATTACTCGAATAAATTTGTTATTTCTATTTATTTATTTTGGACTTAGGTTGTTACACTTTGACTTTTAATAAGTTGTATTGGGTTTTTGTTGGAGTTGTATTATATCACTTTTTACTTTATATTTTGAGAATTGAACTCGGATTATTCTTTTCGGAGCCTAGTACATACATTGTCAAGGCGAACGCATCCAATACATTATTGTTATTATTCTTATTACCATCACACTACATCAATTGGTATCAGGAGACTAAGTTTAGATTGGATCTATGCCTCTCTATCGTCAACTAAACGTCGATAACACCAACGAGATGGCTGCTATGCAACAATACATTGGCGTTTTGACCCAGCCATTCAAAGCAATGCGTGTTCAATAGGACAATATCTTGAACACTTTTAATGATCAACTGTGCATGATTCCCAATGTCTAAAGTCGATCATCATCCTTTTGTAGGGCACGGCCGCCCTGGCCGTGCACCATTTAATTCAGTCCCATCACTCCATAACTTTTTGAATGAAGATACAATATAATATTACAACAAATCATCTTTTCAAACATTAATGTGACATTTACGGTATATTCATATCTTATACAATCTCAAAACGAATAAAAATTATCATTATTCAACTTTATAACACAATCCTAGAATTTTAAAATTAAGATTACCTACAACCCACTTAACCTTAAATCAAATATTGCTTACTTATGTTCAACCATAACCTCAATTAAATCAACATAATAAGTTGCCAGCGTGGCACCTACATGGGAGTTATGGGCACATGACGTGTAATAATTTAGGATGAGATATATGTTTAATTTTCCGGATTCATGCTAAATTTTTAGAAATATGCATTGTTGTTAATTTGTTTTTTTGTCAAAGAATAGATGCAATGCATAACATTGCGCAATGGGTGTATTCTTAAATATGTATTAAACGATCACAAGAATTGTGTTGGCGCTGCTCTATTGTGTTCTTTAGGGCATCGTTCTCGCGGCGGTTCAGTAACTCGAGCGAACCGTCCTACCTTACTTACATAGGGACAAAAGGGAGAAGGTTGTAAAGGTGGTCCATCTTCGCGTGGCGTGCAAACATGGGCATAAAGCCCACAATAGCAACTGACGTTTTGAATAGGTGGACACAAAGCACCGATTCCAAACTTATGTGCATCGGGTGTACCGTACAATACGATTTAAAATATTATTTGTTTAACTATAAAGTATTAGTTGTTTACTTAAAATATATTACTTCTGATTAGTTACCTTAAAAAAGTAATGATACCTTGTAGTTAAACAAGTAATACTATAATTCGGGTGTATGACGCACCTGATATACTAGAGACTCGCTTATAAATAATGCATGCAACATTGATACTCTATTTCATTCAATTTCCAACCTCTACAAAATTAGACGTCCAACTTGAGCAATAATACTTGAGCACGTCCAACTTGAGCAATAATACTTGAGCCCCATTGACAGTATATATATAGTACAGCCAGTGCAGTCAATCGAAGTGTGAAACTTCGTTTATTTGGCAAAAAAAGTGTAGCTTATTCACCCTAACAATCATTATCATGCATCAAACCTTTCTTGCCATGCAATAGGATACGCACACGGGCAGAGCTGTGTGCTGATTGAGCGTCAGACCATCCTCAGTGAAGGCATCGTCAGAGGTGCAGCCAAGAAACAGTGGTGCAAATCTGAACCTATGAGTCCATGCAAGAAACTAACCTCTAGCTTCAACTTGTAATGAAGCATGGGCAATTTCCAGTGCCTCCTCCACTGAAGAAGCTTTCTCAAGCTTCCCCTTGTCAATAGAAGGCTGGGTCCTTGCAAGTTCAGGGAGCAGTTGGAACTCCTACAATACCATGAGAAACCACCCACATACTGATAAGTACAAGATGCCTTTTGCTTTTTGAAAACATAGATGAAAGAAAATGAAAAAGGTTACTAATTGATGCTAAACATTATTACATGCATATGAATTTAAATCATCTTCTCCAGTTAATACTCGAGGGAAATGTTCAGTAAGTGCTACATCCAATCAACTGCACTAACTGTTGCAGCTATGTCCATTCACACAAGCGCACACAACCATGTGGATGTGGGTGTTTCATAAGAGGGAGTAGATACCACATTCAAAGCCCATAAGGTTATTGGAAATGAAAAAGTGGGTATTTTCTAGAACATTTTACACATTTACCATTCTTGGCTGTTCCATCTACACCTAGGTCGTTCCACCCGAGCCAATACCAACAGAAATGAGAAGGTTCCACCATAAGGCTAAACCAACCAGTACCATAAAACCATGCCATTCCACTGTAGCCCATATCACCAAGCCAAAAGCACACATTTGGGAAAGAAATATTTCTCATGGCTAGAAATTGTAGTTAATAAATAGTCTCTTTCACTAGTGCCTAAGTTTTGTGGTTTAATAACCATTCAACACCCCCTCCCCCCCCCCCCCCCCCAAAAACCAAAAAAAGAAAAATTCTCATGGAAGCATATGGTTCCCTGTCTACAATGATTATATCCACTTATAGATGGTAGTAACGCCTTGAGGGGTGAAGCACACAATTGGACTAATCATTTGCATAATCACTGCTAAAACCTCTCATATGAAAGCATGTTGGTCTGAAGCTGAAACATTCTGCTATCTGATCTTATATTAAGTTTTTGTTTGGTTATGACCCAATCCAGTCTATGCTGTGTACGATTATAAACAAACAAAATAATGTGCTTTAGTTGGCAGTAGTGAGCTATGCTGGTGGTGGATTAATATTTGTACAATATTCCCCACCGCCTTACCATTTTCAGTGGAATTCACAAATAGATACTCTTGTTAAGGTTGCTTTGAATGCACATCATCCCTATAAATGTGAATGAATTGGTTCTAATGAACTGAATAGCTCGTCTCAGACCATTCAGCTTATGATAAATTTGCCCCAGATAAATTATCTTTGAAGAACATTCACATTCCAAAGTAGAGAAGTGAAGTGAAAATAACAATTCTGTGCATATGCAAAGGTCAACTGCTTTCTCTTTAACATAAAGGATTATGGACTGAAAACATTTACTAATTTCAGTTAATTAGCTAACAGCTCATACCTCAGGGCTTCCACTTTCAAGAAGAACTCCTTTCAGCTTCCCTGCAGGCACAAAAAGTTGCAACCTGTCATCTTTAAGGTTTTGCATAAACGTGCATACAATCAGATCCCCTACTGGAAACGATTCAAATCCAGTATTTTGAAACATAGAAGATTTGGTCAAGAGATACCACTCAACGCCAACCCTCCCAGGGAGAAAATGATAAGTGAGTGTGAGACGAAAATAGAGTGAGAAAGCTAAGAGAGAAGACACCACACACGGATACGAGCGATTACCAGAGTCGATCCAGAATGTTGCCACTTTGGGATCAAAATTTCCAACTTCAACAGTCTCTCCAACTGTCATTAAGAAGCCAAAAACAAAAGTTAAAAAGTGTAACTGAAAATGATAACATAGAAAGGTATCATCAAAATAACACCTCAAATACGTGGCAAATGAAACATGTTCTTACCATTGTCACCAAAGAACTGCCACCATACTTTCCTTGGGCTTCCTTCATATTCAAACACTCTTGAGTAGAAATATGGCAGATAGTCATATCTAAATCAAGCACACAATTAACCATTAACATAGGGTCCTTCAATCAGAAGCTCAAGGAAGAGAGGAGTGAACTAGACAAGTTTCCTACTTACGTGGAAGTTTGTGCAGATAGTAGGGATTTAACACAATGCTGTGCAGACCGACGAGCATGATCAACATGCTCCACTCGTGCAATCCGGTTGTATATCTGTTCATACCTCGTCAGAAATCTTTGTAACAAAATACAAATCATCTCTTGTTGCTTATTGACAATAAAAAACTACCTTTAAGGGAAATGCTGCCACATCTCCAATAGCAAAAATTCCAGGTATGCTTGTTCTGAACTGGCCATCAACCTGAAATAATTAGAAAAAAAATTAGTAGTGATGCCTTCTTTCTTAAGCAAGTAATCCCATTATCTATAAGAGAAGGTACATGAGGTTAGATTAGCTGTTTTACACTGATCAGCAATTACAACTAAATTTGCCTTGATCCTCTAAATTTTATTATTTGGGCTAAGGTACTTCTTTGGTCTATGATTTCCTACTTAAAGACACCTGATCACAGGGTTGAAATTCAATCAATGATGACACTACTTTTTACTAGCATAATCTTTTGTTTATGGAAAGAGAATTCTTTCCGAATAGATGAGATATGCCAACATATTTAGACTTTGTGAACGTTTAAACTTCACGTTAAAGATGATAGTCATGCTAACAGGAGTTCATGAATGACACACCACATGAAAAAAGATAAGTGCACTCATTTTTACCTGTATTCCTCCCACAGTGCTACTTAAACCAACCCTTTCAAATGGACTGACTGCTGGTTTTGCTCCAATCCCAATGACTACCTGAAAACAACGGCCATGTTTAAATTCTTTTCACCACTATCTATATCTTGAATTAAACATCAAGGAAAACTCCAATTACAGTACCGAACAGTCGGTTACATTTATAAATGACTTGCATAGAAACTACTAATTTCTATGTGTACGAGTTTCAATCAAAAACTTTTCTAACAAGAAGAATTCTAACTTACCGTGTCAGCTTCAATTGTAGAACCATTTCCAAGTTTCACACCAGCTACACGACCATCAGAACCAGCTTCTAGGTTCTTTATCGATGCACCCTGAGAGTATGAAATGGAAACAAGTTAAATCCTTATTTTCCCACATTCAATCAACTGGATTGTTCAAGCATTCCCACACTTTAATGTTTCCACATCTCTCTCTCTCTCTCTCTCTCTCTCTCCCCTCACCACAGAAGGATTGGGTTGGGGTGAGAGGCAAGGATAACGAAGAAAAAAAAATGGAAGGGAAGAGGAAACAAAGCACTTACCTTGACAAATTTGACACCATAATCTTGATAGAGTTGTTCATATTTTTGTGCCAGAGAAGGAGTAAACAATCTTGTCATAAGATGGTCTTCAGGGAAAATGATCTATATCATCAACAAATTGAGCGGGTCAAAATTTGATAGATCAGGTAAATAGGCATATACAAATTAGAGTCTGCAATAAGCCTTAAAATCACAAATAATTATTTGCTAAATTAATTGCACTAATAGCAAATCCTATCAATAACCATAAGGCAGTACAATTGTAGCTCACAGTCGTATCAAGTTTCCAGCCAGCAGCTGCTGCAGCAACTTCCATGCCAATGTAGCCACCACCAACAACAACAACTTTCTTTGCTTTCTCCTACGAAAGGAATCTCAAGCATCAGTAACGAAGGCAAAGCATATAGTCGACAGTCTACATAATTTATATAATTTGTGCTTACTTGTGTGTGTGTGTGTGTTGTAAAATTTATTTCAGTTTAGCACAAACATTAGAAATTACCAGAGATGATATCAGTGAATTGGCATCTGCAACATCCCGAATATAATGAACACCTGGTAAGGTTCCTCCAATATTTTCAGGAAATCTGACACCAAAGTAAAAAAAAAATGCAATTTCATCCATTAAAGATTTAGATTAGAATTCATTATTGAAAAAATATACTCATGAAATAGTGATTATAGAAGTAAAAAAATATTGATTTATGTTGTTGTCGCAGATGGGAATAAGCTACAAATAAGAACACATGAAATTGATAACCATGATATTTTAATATCTTGAAAGAAATTAATTTAGTAAAAGCAAAATATCACCCAGTCCTGAGCTAAAGAGCACAAAAATTAACAAGATCAATATATGAAAGGAGATGCCTCCTCGTAAAGTACATCAGGCAATAATTTCCAGTTTGGGCACAACAAGATCAAGATTATGAAAAACACAAGTATCAATATCGCAGTGTACTCAAATCAGTTTCATATTAAGAGATATCAGAAGCAATAATTTTGCTAATAAATTTCAATGCATGAACTTGCCAAGAAAATATTACATTTGTTATGTTAAGAGTGGGTTTTCCCTTAGACTAACTTCAATTATGGTGTCGAAGATTTTCGAGGCATATCAATACTTAGTTTCCCTTAATGTGCAGCACTGAGCTCATTTAATCAATATACTGTAACTAGAGAATATGTGGTTCAGTCTGAAGTGAACACTCATGAGGATGTTAGAAATGGCTAGAAGGTAGTAGAGGAATTGTTAAAGTACCTGGAGGCTGTGCATCCAGTAGCAATTAATAGGGTTCCATACTTCAAAGACTTTCCCGAGTTTGTTCTCAAAGTTTGCTTCTCGATATCAATGCCAGAAACTGGATCTTCATAGAGCATCTATTCAAAATGGAAGTGATGTGAGTGTCAATATATATTACCAAGTGATACACAATTTGAGTTAGAATTTTCAAAAAACCATTAATAACAAGATCCAGGTATAGCAAGTGGAACAGTATTATGCACTTCACATAAAGACAGCGAATCCAGTCATTTGCTGGATAACGTAAGCTAATTTCTATGTTGAGTTTCATTGAATGAGAATCTGATCATCCCCCTAACATAACAAAAAGATATACAACTAAGGGTCAAATACTGATGCAAACCCAATTTTCTACTCTTTTTTTTTTTTTTTTTTTTTTTTTTAATTGTAGTTTAAATTAGAATAATTCTGGTATTGTAACCAGTAAATGAAAATTTTTAATGCATAAATGTCCAATTTCCTTTCATGGGAGCAAACAAAGTTACAGGTACCGATCAACCCTTGGACAACAACAAATTTTTACAGCATACAAAATGAGTAATATTGACAAACTACTATATTTAAAAGTAAGAAAATTCATGTATTCATTTACAGTACGGAAATCTCCGAATTTGTTCAGATACACAGTGTACTGTCTATTAATATTAGTCTTGATATAATAAAATTACATGTAAGAGCAAATAGAACACTATAGTACCTCTATCCCTTTCTCCTTGTACCACTCTGGAGTCTGCCTTTCACCACCTGAACCGACACATGTATGGAAACCCTACAATAACAACAATTACTCTTCCCCCAAAAGAAAAAAGAATGAACAATAAGGAGGAATACTTCTACAAGAAATTAGCAATTAATCCTTAAAACGATGAGTCGCTAAAAATTCCCTGAAATCTCTTTTATTGTCGTATCTCTCTGTCAAAATGAAACTGCATAGTTTTGTACATCCAAATGATCTAGTATTATATAAAACTCAAGAACAAGGACCTGGAAATGTAAACATCATTCACAAAGCACCAATCACATTGTCATAAACTCATGATGACATCATGCTCACCGGTAAACGTGCTGGTTTCTTGTCTGAAGGGAATAAATAAGCTTTTGTCAATGCTGGACGTTCATACGGTGCATATGCCTGAATTCAGAACAAAGCATTCAATCAATATATTAATAATTCAAAGATTACACATTCGATATGCAAGCTCAGGCAAAAGATGATGTTATAGGTTCATCATCGCCCATTCATACATATTCAAATTACTAGTCATAACAAATCATTCAGATCTCCAATATGATCTTGACCATAATCTTTTTTTAGTTTAGTAGATCTATTACACTCCTTCCATCCCAAACAGAGTTGTGTTTAGTTGTAGAATCATAACTCCCTTTTTGGGAAAGAGGGAGTATTGTTTATGTTCATATACCTCGGGCACATGAACAAACTGGTCAAAAAGCTGTAATCTCTTTTAGTTGGCCAAATGTCTCTCCTCTTGAGCATAATTTCAAAAGTTATGAAGTTTTTATTTACACAACTGTGTGCACACACATAACTGTCCTGTAAAAGCCATAATCGATAATTATCCCTTTTTATCACCAATTATCCAGTTACTGCTTGATGAAATTCAATTTGTGGGACCGTACCAAGTCCTCCGAATTAAACACTGCTGTGAATCCTAATATTTCCATTGAGGATAATTCAATCAACAGACAATTATCTATGGCTTCCAAAATGCACACAAGTGTTTATCTTCAGCCATCTAATCAGATTGAAATAGGTGCTAACCTCTTTGGAGACGATGCACAGCTTTCCATCAGCCATTCCGTGCTCGACAAAAGTCCTAGCTGCATAACCAGCTGCATTTCCACCACCTACTATAACAAATCTGCAATCAAAGAATGAACATAAAATAGGGATGAAAACAAATTAGCCTCCTTAAAAAAAACAAATGTGATGATCAATTGGATGCAATAATCAGAAGGCGACAATAATTACTCTCGATTTTCATTGGCGAACGAGGAAGCCGAAACAGTGAATCTCCGGCGGAATCTTGTTGAAGCAGTGGAAGAAGGCTGAGAAATTTGATTCACTGAAGACGGCTGAGGATTCAAGAGGGAAAGCCCGTGCTTCAGCGAGAGCGCGTTCGAAATGCTCGCCATTCTTGCTCTACAAACTGTGCGCACAAAACTGTGAAAACTATGAACTGCAGAAAATAACTGAACTTTGAGAAATTGAGAGGAAAGAGAGGAAGGATAGACCTGAAGAAGACATTGGGATGCAGCGATGGTGAGCTTTTATATATTCTAGAAAATAAATTAATGGTCAAAGAAAGGGTTGATCATTTAGTATAATAGTAAATTGCCTCTTTTGAGGATTCAAGAGTCATAAGATTAGTCGTGCGTGGCGGCGATTGGCGGAGTGAAAGGGACGTCGGGAACAGTTGTGGATATTTCCGGTGATCTGGGATGGGTCGCCAATGCATTTTGGATTTTGCTAGCTAAGATTTATCCAACTGTCATCTTGCAATTGAGTTCTTATTTAACGTTCACCATTTTTTCTGTATATTTTTTAAGTTGGACATGAATGGCAATTTCACTTTTAATTTTTTTCAAAAAATATTAAAGTTACCATAAGTTGGTTATTTCTTATTTATGTGTAGTGTTAGATACATTAAATTAATTCTTATTATGTGGTTTTCAAAACAACTCGTATTTTATATAAAACAATACTAATTTCCTTTTTACGAATAAAAATAATATAAAAATATTCTCAAACATAAATAATTAATGCAATCGATAATCAACCTACCTTCTTTAATTCTGATGTCAAAAAAGGGATTATTCACTAGAAAAACATCTTGTAAGATATTGGTAAAAATAATATTAAAAGATAAGATTTGTCATGTTTGTATGGTTTTTCATTTTTAGTTCTTATTTTGATTTGGAAATCAAGGTGAATTTTTCTGTAAATAATATTTAGGGAAAACAAGAGTGATTAATGTGGAAATGTATACTGATTTTGATTGATATGACTTTGTTATTTTTTTTAATGAAAGTGAGATTAAATATGAAATTATTTAGAATCATTTGAATTATATGTGTGTGTGTGTGTGTGATGGTGTAGTGTCTTCAAGACTGCTGGAATGATCTTGGTTCAAAGATTAACAAGTTCTTTGAGTTCAGTCTTTCCTGCAATATGTCAGACAATTATATTATTATTATTATGTTAATATAGAACAGCATTGTCCATAGAAACAATAAATTACATTTCACTATATTAAGAGGTAAACTAAATATTTCTTTTATAATCCAATATCTAAATTATAATGCGGAATTTGATCATATGAGCGACCAAGTAGGCAAAAAAAAAAAAAAAAAAAAAAAAAAAGAGGGGGGGGGGTTCAATTTGATGACCATGGCTCATGTGTGCACTAATATGGAGCAGATACGGATGATTTACCAATTTGATCAACAACATCAAGAACCTCTGCTCTACTCCTCACCATCCTATGGAATACCTCTCTAACCTGCTGCTGGAAGGGCCTCAACCCCTCCTCCATTTTCCCACATATCTCCGCCAGCTCCGCCACCTGCACCGCCACCTCGGCCGCCTTCTCCTCCTCCATCGGAAACACGAAAGAGTCGGCGAAATCCACCAACGATTGTGCCACCTTTTCCATCCTCTGAACCTCTTCCAACAACCCAGCATTCCCCTTCTTCTCCTTCTTTTTCCAGTCCTCCCCTATCTTCTCCACCAGCCCACAAATGGGCTGGGCCCAGACCAATTGTTTCTGGACCGGCAAATGGGTCGCCAGCCCATTCCTTTCCTGACACGGAATTGCCGCCACCAGAGCCCACATTACAAACACAAAGATGGTGCTCATTATATAAACCGGCATCGCCAGCCCCGTCGCGTCGGCGCCACGGGGCGCGACGAGGTTGCCCGACATTACTTGAATCTGTTTCGCCGCCGACCAAGATTTGGCCACGGACCATGACAGAGGCCGGAAGTGCCCGGCGTGCCTCGCCTTATTATTGGCTGCAGCGCCGCCGCCTCGGCGGCCCAATGACCACGACCGTTCTGTTGATTTCCCATGGGAATTGCTGTTGGCGTTCTCCTTATCGTCAAACACCATGGACGTCAGGATTGTGGCCAGCGCTTTTCGGGCCCGCCGGACTTGTCCTTCTCCGAGGGGTTTCTGCTGCAGTGCCTCCACCGCAACCTGCCCCAATTTCTGCCAGTGGCGAACTAGCTCCACACCGTGATTAACAGCATTGCAGATGTCAAGCCCCTTCACGGCCCGATCTAGGAGTTCGGGAATGACGCGATCTAGCGGAGGTTTGGAAAATTGAGTCATGTCGCGACCCGAAATAAGAACGGCCTTGAATTCGGCCTCACAACAGAGGAAATTATCGAGGAGATTGCGCAACCAAGAGATAGAGAGGAGCGGTGGCGGCGGTGGCGGGATGTAAGCATCCTGAGTGGCAGTGGGGGAATCTGTAGCTGATGAGGAGACGTTGGCGGCGGGGGAGGTGGTGGAGGATAGAAGCTCGGAGATGCGAAGGGCCACGTGTTTCTGGAAGAGTTCGAGGTCTTCGAGTTCTTGATCGTGGTTATCAATGGCGATCTGGTTGCGGCGGATACTAATAAGATTGAGGAATGAGCCTTGATTGTCGGTATTCGGCATGTTCGATTGTTTTTCTTGCCTGGATTTAGATTCAGTGGTTTGTTTGTTAGTTTTGAGAGAGAGAGAGAGGAAGAAGAAGAATAGGAAATATGGAGGACCATGCAGTTACTCTTATATTTAACTGGGAAAAGGGTGGTTATGCATTGTCTGGAGCACGACCGTTTTAGAGGTTGACTAGCTAGTTTGTTTGTCTTTTACCTATACTGCCCTCACCAATATGTAACAATTTCAGTAACCTAATTCTCTTGCCATGTAAAATAAATAATTGTTTCAGTAGAAATTTTATTATTACCACTTTCAGTATCACATTAAGTTGTTATAAGTTTTTAAACCCCTTACCATTTTTATCCACACGGTCTTCTAATAAATCAAATTGTGCATATATTATATTATTTTGTTGTTCATATGATATAACTATTATGTTTTGTATCATAAGTTTTTTGTTATAAATATTTTATGCACACGATCTGACTATGTAATATTATATAATGTATATTTTGTTATGTACACAATTCGTATATATATGATGTTATGTAACATATTATTATTTAATGTTTTTTAATATTTATTTTGTACAAATGACATAACTTCTATGTAACATAACATAACATACAAAACATTGTGCAATAGAATTTAGAGTGTACCATACAAACATAAATTTTTCAAAAAAGACTTTTCTTGTTTCGACTAATTTTTCTTTTTCAAAACAAGAAAGAATATTCAATTAAAAAATAAAAAAATAAATACTATTGAGCAGTCCATCCATACAATTCGAAGGCTATACCCTACTGTTTTGAGTAATTATTGATCAAGGTAAAATGTTTTCTTTTTACGGACAATAGCTACCTTGACCTATTGTGTCTTCATCTATGGGTGTAGGCGGAGCTAGACTCATATAGTTCAAAAGTTATGTTTCTACATCATCAAAACTTAATTTGTTTTAATTAGAGTATAATTTTTTATTTTAATAATTTGATGAAGGTATAATTTTTGAAAATAAAAAAATTTAAAATTCTACAATATATAGTATTCATTGATTTAATATATTAAATTATATATAACTTATTTTTTAAATAAAAAATAAATTTTCACTCTAACTAATAACATAAGATTTTAACTCTCAAAATATTTTTCAAAGAAAAAAAAATATATATATATATATATATTTGATGAATAAATAAATATTACTATAGAACACAAGATGAAATGTGGAATGTAAAAAATATTCCAGAAACAATTTCTATGGGAATCTATGTTGCATATATATATATATATATATTAGAGTACTAGTGATAATAATTATATATATATATATTAGAGTACTGTGATAATAATTCATTTTGCTTGTGACATTCATTAATTTAATAAAATGTATATATATTAAAGTTATAATAAGGCTGAAATTGTAGAAAGCTAATTTTCTTATTTTTCTGCCTAGTTGTGCGTGTATATATATATATATATATTCGTTTATCACTTTAATGTGGTTGTCTTATCATCATTATATTTTTTAAAAACTTTTTTCAATTTTAAAAAATATAAATATTTTTTCATTTTAATCTATTTTCTTATATATAATATATCAATTTATTCATATACATTGATATTGTATATATTAAAATGGTATACTATATTAAAAATGCGATTGTTTATTTGTTTATTATTTAAGTTAAATTTGATTATTTATTGTGGGTTGGGTTTGGGAAATCATTAATCAAATTCATTAATCAATTTTGTTAAAATCTTAATATTATTATATAAATAAATTTATATCTATACTAATATATAAACATGACAATTATAGTAAACTAATATTTGTTTTCACCTAAGAACTAAATTTAATATGAAAACTTAATCATTATAGCTATAAATGAATTTGGTGAAAAGAAGAACGAATTTTTATAATATCTATCAACCAAAAAAAAACTGACTAATTTCTTCACACAAAGTTGATGAACTTCATTAAGAATCGAATAAAATTGTAACAGGTAGAATATTGTGGTAATCAATTTCAAATTCTGCAAACATGGGAATAATATTCTTCAATTTGAAACGTGAATTTTAGTTCTATATCAAAATATTTTAATGTTTTTAATTATATATATATATATAAAACAAAATAGTTGCTCAAAGTATATTCGAATGTTTGGTTGGATTTATTAAATGGTGGATTAGATTGCTTGTGCTGGACTTATGTTGTAAGATATTAAATTAATCAGTTATTATTATGACTAGTATTTCTTTCGTGCGTTGCACGATTTGTAATATAATAATATAATAAAAATAGTAATATAGTTTTTAAAATAAAATACAATTATATAAAATATATTTTTAATAAAATAATTTTAAATCAAAATGTCTCACAATATAAAAAATAGTAAATATTAAATTATATCACAATTAACCTCTAAAAAATTATATTTAAAATTAATATTTTTTATAGAGTAGGTCTCCTGTGAAACGGTTGCACGTGTGATACAGTTTAAGATATTACTTATGTAACTATAAAGTATTACTTGTTTAACTATAAAGTATCACTATATTTGGTAATCAATCAGTAGTAATACATTTAAAAAAATAATGATTCTTTATAGCTAAATAAGTAATACCTTATATTGTGTCACACGTGCAACCGTTTAACAGGAGTTTTTGCATTTTTTTTATATATACAATATGAAAATTAAATTGAAAATCATGAAAAGATGATTAATTTGATATGTTTTTTAAATTAAAAATGGAGTTGAGATGAAAAAGATATAAACATTTGAAAATTAGATTGAAAAAAGAAAAAAAAATTGATTAGATGATATACTTTCTGAAAATAAAAAGAAGATTTAGGCGGAAAAATGACATCTTGTAAATATTCTCAACTATCCTGTTATTATATAGATATAGATAAAAATTGAAAGAAAAAATTATTTTCTAATAACATTCTTCATTTTATTTTATTTCTTATTTTATCTTAATATTTTTTGATAAATTATGTGTGTTTAGATATTTGAGTTGGTTCACATATTTGTAATTATTTGAACTATTTATGATTTTTCACATTAGTCATAATAGATACAAATTTGACTATGAGTGAGTTTGAATTTCAAATAAAAATTAATCAATTTAATGTTTTATATTTATTATATTTAATATTATATTTAATTAACTATTTTATTTATAAAAAGTAAGATATATTCAATTTATGTATTACAAGAGATATATTAGTTATAATTGAAAATTAAAGTTGGAGGGTTGCAAGCAAAATAAACTTTGAATGGATTAATCATATATTTGTTGCTTTTAATTTTATGAAATTAGAAATTTTGGCTCAAGGTTAAATCGCTATTAATAATACAACTAAGTATGTCATAAAAATGAATAGACAAGTCTTGGATAAGAATCTACAACGTACTAAAATGCCTTTGTTGACTATCTTTTACTCCGACAACATCTAGGGTTCCTCAAATTTGTCCAAAAAAGGAGTCCAGGCGAAAGAGAGATGGTCTCTTGTACACAAATGCACTAGAAAAATAAAATTGTGATCCCGCAATTTAGGGTTCAATTGTTGTTAGGATGAGAGTGGTACTTGTTGGGGAAACAAACAATAAATTTTAGATAAGTAAAAGTCTTGAAAGTAATACCGTCATTGAAACAAGTAATAGTTTTTAGGTAATCAAGTCATACTATTTATGCATACAATAACTACAAATAATACGTTTGATCTAAATAAGTAATACTATTAAAGGCTAAAAGTAACACTGTAGAGGAAATATGTAATATTTTTTATATAAATAAGTAATATTATTGATAGTTAAAAGTAATACTCTCCATGTTTCAAGAAAAGAGTTTCATTTTTAAAAAAAAATTATTCTAAAATATCTTGTTTCAAAAGTCAAGGTTCGTTTTATTAGTCAAAGTTAAAACTTGAAAGTTTTTATTTCACAAACACATTATTTATGATGGACTAAGTCAATCAAAAAACAAAATAAGTCGTACAAGTGCAAATTTATGAATTTTTGGAGATTGTTCACTTGTACCTTTATCAAATTGACAAAAAATAAAAATTGTAATATTGAAAAACATGACTATATTTTGGGAGTAAAAAAATATTATCTAAGAAACAATAACCATTTCTCATTAATAGAAAATGACAAATTATGAAAAATAAGTAATATTTTTAAGTAAACACGTAGTACTTTTAGTTACTTAAGTAATACTATTGAAATTATAAAAATAATACATTATTTGAAACAAATAATATTTGTTAGGTAAAATAAGTAATGCTATTAAATATTAAAATTATTACTCTTTAAGAAAACAGTAACAATTTTTCATTAATATAACAATGATACTTTTATGAAAAAATAGTTAATATTTTTAGGTACAAGTAATACTCTTTGATTACGCAATAACACTAACACAATGCTAAAAGTTATACATTCTTGAAAACAAGTAATATTGTTGAAAAAATTATTACTCCTTCCATTCTAAAAAAAATAAAGTTTTTCGCATAAATACAACTTTTTATTTTTGGTCAATTTGATGAAATTGTAACTTCCTAAAAACCAGCATTTATAAAACTTATTTTATATTATTACTATAAAATTTACATAAACTAATATATCTTTATATAAGTATTGTTAAATATATTATATATATTTAATGGTCAATATAAATAATTAGTTTCCTAATTATTAGCATATTAAATATATACAATATATTTAGTGATTAATGTAAATAATTAGTTTCCTAATTATTAGTCTAGATTTATGCCTATAGTTAGGCTTCATTGTATGCATTGCCAACTCAATATCTATTGGATATATGAATTAGGATGTCCGGAGAAAGTCATATGAGCTTGCTGTGGTCGAGGCCCTAAAATTCCTTGCCGTGGACGTGGGTCATGAGCTTGGTGAGCTCATCCTTGTGTAGGAAAGGGAGAAGGAGGGGCGGCCCACTGAGGTGGCATCCAACCCCAATTGGAATATGGCTTTTGCTGTCAATTCGGGTAAGAAGGCCAACTCACATACTAATGTTGCATCTGTCGCTGACCGAAATTCCCACGGTCACGGCCAGCCTTGCTGCCGCCGCCACCGCCATGTTGTTCTAGTTACCACCCCCATTGTTCTTCAGGCCACCGAAATTATTGCGCTGATTTTTACCCCTAGCATGCCTCGACTGGTCAGAATGTGGAGCAGAGTCATCAAATTCAGGAGAGGAGGTGGCCACCATAGCAGATTCAGATCCAATTACCCCCTCCTTGGCCATTCCGGCCTCTTCCAAGGTAAGCATGGAACGAGCTTTGTAGAACAGAGGTAGTAGATCGCTTTGACAAATAAGCGTACTCACACCCTTATAAGCAATGGTGAGACCTGGAACTAATTGGAGAACAAGCCTGCTATCCGACACCGGTGCACCAACATTCTTCAACTGGTCAGAAAGAGACTTAAGCCACTGACAATAAGCCGCAACGTTAGGAAAATTCTCCATTTTGAGATTTGAAAAATCATGTTCCAAAGTAACGGCTTGAGAATGTTTGTTGTCTTGGAAAATGTCACGCAAACGATTCCAAGCTTCCATTGTCGCACCATCGCGTTGAAGAATTGTGTGCAAAATGTCATTAGAAATTGTGGCATAAATCCACGAAAGGACCTTTGCATCAAGGGTCAACCATAGTTCGTCATCATCCTCGGTCGACGAAGAAACCTTCTCTTTTCCTTTGACAGAGGGAATAATATGATGCAAGACCTTAAGAGATCGTGTGGTAACCTTGAATGGTTCCGCCCACGTAGAATATTGAACATTCTTCATTTCAAGGGTAATGGAGATGTGATTCTTGATATTAGACACTACAAGAGTAGGGTGAAAAGAGTTGTTGGAAGCCGACATGATAGGACTGCCGGAAGAAGGAAGACAAAACGAAGAAAAAAGTGGGTGGCCGAGTGATAGGGAACAGCGGAAGAAGAAGAACGTGAAATCCTAAACTCGTGATACCATGAAGGGAACTATACTCCTTAATGATTCTCATTAAACATATATACAAAATATAAAGCCTTGACATAAATCTAGGCTAATAATTAGGAAACTAATTATTTACATTATTTAGTAAATATATTGTATATATTTAACATGCTAATAATTAGGAAACTAATTATTTACATTAACCACTAAATATATACAATACATTTAACAAGTATATATATGTATATTACTATAAAATATATATTATTTAATATTTATGTAACACATATCTTAGATGTATATTGTTTTCATATCAATATTATAATATACTATAATATTATATGTATATACATTTTCATACTTAATGTATATACAATGATAATAGTGGTATTATTTCAAATATATTATATTAATGTATAACTATAATAATATATTATAGTAATATATGTTATATTTTACATACATAATAATATATATCTTTACACTTAAATAATAATATTTATTATTAAAATATATGTATTATCATATAATATAATAACTTTCGTTGTTACTTTTAAAAAAGTGTAGTAAATTTTGAACATGCAGGAAATATAGAGTAACAGTCACAACATATTATTCTGCAGGCTAGCGAATTCTGTCTTGCCACTACACTAATCTTAAACATAGTTCCATCATAACTAATGGACCCTCGTTTGGCCTCTCAAGAAAGTTTAAGGAATTAGTCAAATATACGACTTCCCTCATCATACATACATATAATTGAAGGACTAATTAGATCGCCTGCAGAAATCAAAACCCCAATTTTCTCATTCCTACTACAACAACCAAGTGGTTTGAGCTTTGATGTGGGATCAATTCGATGCGATATTTTAGGATGAACATCACATCTACTAACCTATGTGGTGTCTCAACACCGATACCGATAGAATTAGATATCCGCTTCTGAGTAACGTACCACCAAAACTTATTCCATGACCACCAACCTGTGTATGAGCAAGTTTCCTAATTAACGAGATCATCGGATTTCAATATCATATAATATGTGAACACAAATAAATATGATTAAAAAATGTCTTAAACTTTTATTAATATTTATAAAGATTGTACTTGGAATATATTTTTTGGACGAGCTTGACAGTTGGTTGCCATGACAAGTATTCCTACACAAGGAGCATACAATGCAAAATGTTGAAGTTGATGATGAAGAACTACTTGACTGTGAAGATAATGGTGACAAGAAAAAGATGAGAAAAACCAATGAGTATTTAGCTAAGTTAAAATGCACCAAGAAAGGGGGGAATCAAATGCTTCTAAGAGGATTAAAGCTTCCTTTGAAGGAGAACATGACTGAGAAAATTTTGCTGTAGAACAACACTAACAACAGAAAACTTTGCTGCAGAGAACCTTAAATAAACTAATGTAACAAGTGATGAACAATAACAACTAGCTCCTACACCAGAGGAAGCAAGAGCAAGTGAGCCTACAATAGTTTATAATGGTCTGTGAAGGCTCATAAACATAGCCTACAGTTTTAGACTTCTTCCATGTTAATGTCGACAATCACCTTGAGTTGAAATCCAATTAGATTTTCCAGGAGAATCCCTATTAAAAGCAACTTGATGAAACTATTCAGAACATTGTCAGGGACCACGATGTAGACAATGAGAGGATAGCTATCTAAGCGTAGAAACGAGATCGAAAGTACAATTAAATGAAACTCCAGAGCATGGAGTTTCTATTTCAGATGCACTTCAATATGCTCTAGACAGTTATGTTCAATCCTAAGCACAAATGCATCATTCACTTGATCGTGTAAAATATATATTGGCCACGATTCAACTAGGATAATGCTAGTACTAGGATGTATTAATAGAGTTTCAAAAGTCCCTAAGATTGTAAATCGGTAGATAAAAGATTGTGCTGCTTAAAATAAGCAGAACAAAAGAAACATGTGCAAAACCTGATAAGACCCAGAGAGGAAAACCAATCGAGCAATGTAGCATGTAGTTGGAAAGATTAAGGAGCATGACAAGCACCTTAAACAAATCAGCATTGGCATCAGGGACCTAAAGGAGACTTTAGAGAAAAGGATCACTGAAGAAGATGAAAGATGTGACTCTTGAAAACATCAAAATTATTGGTCCAAAGTGGAAAAGGTTCACAGAGGTGAATAAACCTCTTGCCTTTTGCCTAAGTATAGGTTTGTCATGTTAATTGTAAGAAAGTTTTCTTATACCTAAGCTTATATTGAATGTAACTTACAATAAGTTTGCTTACAACGAGTGTTTACAACAAGATATGTTGATTACAACATTGTATAAACTCAGAGTTTGTGTAGCAAAAATAATGCAAAATTGTTTTCTTACGGTAGATTCTTCTTTTAGTATGTTTGTGCTTGTGAATGAAAACAAAAGTAAATAAATGACACAAGATTAATTTTTTTTTTTTTTTAAATAGTTTAAAGGTGGGTAATCCTTCTAAGTCCACTCTATGTCTTTTGTTCAGAGGTAATTCACTAGAATTTGATAAAGATAGTACACCCACACAGTGACCTGTAAAAATTCTAGAATTCTGCAATAATAAAGTCTCAACTTGTTGTTCCTTTCACTAGTTCCATCTTTCCTTTTGAGATTATCCTAACTTGCACCAGTTCACACAGATCCTCAATCTCTTGTTGAATTCTCAAAATCACATAAAAAATCTCACACCCCTTAACCTCACTCAAAGAGATGGATTTTGTTTATAGCTTACATATGAGCTACTTTTAGTGAGGATGAAGGCTGATTTTGAATGAGAGCATTTTGCTTGCACTATCTCTTGCTTCTATTACTACCTTCATTTTTGTAAGTTTCTCTCTCTGTGGTAGGATTCTTCCCGTTGAAGATCTTGCTAAATATTTTACATTGAATGGTTGTACGGATTTGGCGTCTTCTGTCCTTTAGTTAGAAGCATTAACTCTTCATCAGGAAACATGTCAAACTTCCATTGGACAACAAGTACATCATCTCCAAAGGTTAGTTGGTATTATCGAGAATGAGTCTTTGTTGTAGATTGATCTTACTACTGTAGTAACGAACTCTGTTTGTTTGTTAACAAGAATCCTTTTTTGTTATCATGTTGTAGGACTCTTCTTACAACATCGTCGTAACTAATCAACAAACTTGTTGTAGTTTCCTTCTTGCAAGCGCAAAATTTTATCATATTCATGTATGTTGTAGGTTCTGTCTACATTGTTGTAGGCTATAGTCTCTTCATTGATAGATGTATGGTATAGCATTTTCTTCTAACAATGAGTCTTATTTGTTTTGAGCTTTTACAAAGAAAACTTTTGGGTGTTAAAGCATGTAACAACAATGTTTGGTATCATCAATATTATACATAAATATTCCTAACAAAAATCCCGTGGGAAATTACAACTGGAGTAGACCCCGATGGGGAGGGGGGACAAGTAATGCAATTTAAGACTTCACCGTGTGTGTATTCATAGTTATGAGTTAGTGAAGCGTATGTATAACTTCAAACCGATTCTAATGAATTTTCTCTTAAAAAAAGGAGTACAGTGAACGTAAAAAGGCCTTTAAATCACTATAATATGTGTTGTTGTCACAATCATTCGTACAGAAATACCACAAATATATTATAAAATCATTACAACAAATTTTCTTACTCATTATGTTGCACAAAACTTTAAGTTTCTTTAGGTGTTGTAACCTAAAAAAAAATTGCTATAAGTAATTTGATATTAAGTTGTACGCACTTTACTTTGTTGTAAGATATAATTTTTTACGGTCAGCAGCTAAAAATCTACATTAATTTCTTTTAAATAAATAAATAAATGAAAACTAGATATTTTTTCACCTTCTAACCTTCTACCACTTGGGGGTAACAAACGAAACACATATAACCAAATTTACAAAGTAATTTGATATTATTCATATTAGATACAATGCTATATTATACATTTAATTACAAAAGATAAGAAAGAAAAAAGACCTCACTCTTGATACAGAATGATATTCTCGAAAATATGAGACTTTTTAGATATCATAAATGCACCTAGTTATAACACAAAACTTCTTGTACATTCAGTGCACTATGCAATTCGATTGCATATCTCATGCACAATAACTTGTTAATTATAAATTATTATTTATTTATTATAAAAGTATTGCTTATTATCCTAAAAAGTATTTTGATACTTTTAAAAAATATTACTTACTATCCTAGAAGGTATTATTGTTATGTTTTTAATAATATTAATTGTTTGTCTAAAAGTATTATTGGTTCAATTTTTTGTTTTGATTTTTTTCTTGAAACTTTAAAACTCAAGTAACTTTTTCATTTATTATCAATCGTTTAAGTATCAAATTAATTTTTTCTTCACGATCCTTAATTTAACAAATATATTGCACATTTTAGAATAAGATATTAACTTTGAAAAATATAATTGTTTTTAATGAATTTCGGGATAGATTTTATGTTTATTGTTGTGGTTATTTGTTATGAGCTTGGACTGCAAATAAAAAATAATAAGAAAAATTATAAAATTTATTTTTATACAATATTTATTTTATTTTATATTTTAATTTTAATTCTATTCTATAAATGAATTATTGTCTTAATATTACTGATATACATAATAGTCTATCTACTAATTTTGGGTTTCCAAATTCGAAGATATTATTCACAATTTTGAAAAAATAGTTAACAGGTGAAGAGTAGCGGTCCCGAAATGGAGTGTGATGGGCACGCTCACGTAAAAGGCTTTTCCTGAAAATCGACTTTGTTTTTATAATACTTTATTTATTTTTTATTTGAAAAAAATTCCAATATCCTACAACACAAAAGAAATTTCTGTTTCTAATTTGTTTTGGATAATTTTAAACTGTATATTTTCTTTTAAAACTTTCATTATTCAATATTACATCCAACATTGCATGCCAGAATAATACTACTTAAAAGGTGAATGATAATAAAGCAAATATATTTTCTTGGTTATGAAAGTAATTAAAGGAAAATCGTGACACGGATGAAAATATCTTTTTTGGTCACAACAAATTATAAGAAAATCCAAATCGTAGAAATTTTCATGGTTCATACTTGTGTTTTTATAATTGAATCGAAGATTGAGCCATTGGGTGCCAGTTCAACTTAAAACATGCACAAACAATAATGTTTATAAATACATAACTTAAAACATGATATTGATACTCCATAAAATAGTATTTTTCTATTTTTTTAAGTTTTAATTTTAATTTTTTTAAAAATATATATAGAAAAACCGGTTGGTTGGTTGGACCGAATTTGACCGTTTCAACCGTGAAAACAATTTTATTAACAATCCAAACTCCAGACCGGTCCAGACACCGGTTCCTGGTTTAACAGGACGGTCCGATCCAGTTATGAAAAGATTGGTTCATACAATTGACAATCTCCTAACAATCCTTTTAGGGTCCGTTTACTATAATAGATAGGAATTAGGGTATATAGGATTGAGTTGTCTTTGAGATGCAGAATTGTTTATTTTTTTCAATCCTAGCCTTTGCTTACATTGTTTGATTGCTTGAATTTGTTATCATATCCGTTATTTATCTAGATGTATTATATTTCGGGTTTGGTATGAATTGACATAAATACCCTTGAGAAACATAAATATCTCCTCCCATTTTGGACTAACAACATCGTCTAAATGAGTCAGGAGCTCTTTTCGTTTTCCTCGCTACATTTCAGCGGACTGAGGAGAAGTGCATTAGCCTGACCTTCGTCGGACGAATCTTCCGGAATACGACATTATAATTATTTATTTATTTATTTAAAAAATTACATATCATTTGTTCCAAAAAAAAAACGTTCAATTTTCCATGAAAACTGATTCCAGCAGCAATTGTCTTCTAATTTTTCTTAAGCTAACGTTTGTTCTTATAAAAGTCATGAAAATTTTGAATGCCATCAACCCTCAAATCATTTTAAGAAAAAAATGTCATAAAAATTTTGAATGCCATCAACCCTCAAATCATTTTAAGAAAAAAATGTCATAACAAACAGAAGAATCTGAGAATGGAACTGCGACGGCTACGGTTATTGAAGCCTACTCAGCGGCCTTTAATATATCGCACACCCACCCTTCCCCTAAAAACTCTAATCACTAGACAAATATGAATTTGAAGAGACTGCAAATAAACAGGCCGTTTTAGAATTTTTCAAGCCAAAAAGAAAGGAATAACTTATCCCACATGTTTTAGCTGATGGCTTATTGCCACTTTGCATGAGGACCTGTGCCTATTTCGAGTTCCGGAATTAAAAAAAAAAAAAAAAAAATCTATCTATAAAAGTAGACAGTTGATAAACGTGGATGCCATATCCAAATTCAGATTTATCCATAATAATAAACGAACCCTTAAATATTAACCGGACCCTTAAACATAGACACGATAATTGTCACAATACAAGCTAATTTGAAGGGGGAATTAGTAATCATTTGACATATGACGACTGACGTTAGACGATTGACATATTGAGAAATATTTATAGATATGACTATCATAGTGACATGCAGATACAGGTCCCTATATACGTATATATAAAGTTGAGGAAAACTGATGCCTTTGAAATAATTGTAGTTGAACAAACAAAAATTGTAACTTTATGTCAAAGATAATATATTATAAGAAATGATACTGATTCATCGATTATATGTCAAAATTACATATACAAATTTAAACAAAATAATTAATTTTCTACTACAAAACACATTTTATCAATGAGCATATCAACGCAAGCCATTATACACCAAGCGTCGAGTTCCAACCCAGAAAAAACAGGGGTCTTCAACCATTACAATGCACATCAATCCTCACGTTCACAGAATAAATGTGGTTCTTTAACACTAGTTTCCCAAAATGTATTCCTCCGAACACTCATTTATCATGCAAACTTAACAATATTGCAAGATAAACTCTCATATTGCGTGGTCATTATACAAGTGAAATCCACGTGACTATCAAGTAGCATACAATACAACGGCGGGAGAGGAAGAGGGAGAGAGAGCGAGAGACGTACATGCCCCTCATCCTGATACAAACAACTAAAAATCTGGATCGTGCGCTCATTACTGCTCATCATTCTACGTTCCCTATAACTTAAAAAAAGACCGCTTCCTACCAAGAGATCGGTTGCAATTAAAAATTCTGTAACCTCTCTCTGTACTCTGCAGGATATATCAGTACAGTATCTACACAAAGGCCACCTTTTGTATGCGTGCAATCAATTTGCGTCATCGAAAACTTGACCTTGATTGATTTGCAGGTATTGGCCACAACAAAATCTCCAGCATGATAATGAATCCACTTTCCTGGTTCCTTCAAGTAACACTGCTTTGTTGCTTGTTGACCATCTGAAGTAGAAAGCTGGAATCTCACAGGTTTCTTATCCCAACCATGAACGTGCTCTGAATTGCAAACTCTACGCCCAAACCTTTTGTGGGAGCGTCCCAGTTGCAATCTAAAAAATAGACTGTATGATCCTGCTGGGAATGGAAAGTCAATCTCCCCGTCTACCTCAAACCACCATGTCTGCTGGAGATATGCAACCTCGCAGAATCTACATGGAAAAACAGAACTCCATTTATGTACTGTCCACTTTCTAGCTGTGAGATACATAACATGAAGTAAAAGCTTAGGCTCAACTAATGCAATGCACAGATATTCAGATAAAATTAAACAGGCAGAGTTTTAAAACCTAGGTGCAGGAGTAAGTACCTTCTCAGATTCAAGAGAAACATAATTGTAGTTAGATTGTAAATGCCAGGTCAAAAAAAGTTTCTGGTGTATTAACCACCAGCATCCAATTAAGTATAAGACAGCAAATTTTTCTTTATTTATAAATCAAATCGACTAAACGAACAACCTCCACTACGGCTGCTCCAAAGTAGACCTCATCTGAAGGGATGATCCATAGAGTTGGTCGAGGGTTAACAGAAAAGGCAAGCTTTCTTACCGGGACTTCTTGTCGAACTAACCAATTCAATACATGGCTCTCTGCTTTTCCCGTCCCCTCCCTTTGGTCAGATGAAAAGAATAGAATTGCTCTCTTTGCAAAGTGTTAACATCAGTTGATATATCTAGTTATCGGTAGTAGGATGAAATAGGGTATCAAGTGCAAGAATTCCAACTTCAGGCTCTAAACAGCCATTTATTAAGGTTTGTAGTTTTGCCACCAAGGCAATAAGATTAGCAATGTGACATGAACTTAATATGCACACAACTTATTTCTGCAGCTAACAATGAACTTATATGTATTAATGACAAAAATATGATAATATATGGATAAAAAAAAATATTTGTATTGGAGACTGAGTCAGCACTTTCCAGTTACAGACATCAAAAATCAACACAAGATCAAAGCATGGCTCAACTGACATCTAGATTTGGCCAGCCTGCAAGTCTAATTTGTAACTATATAAGAAAAACCAAGATATCACTACATCTTGCAAATGAGAAGTGCAAGAAAAATCAACTTCTACAATGAAATTGATGGAAAACTCCTCAAGGCTGCCGTACTTATTGATTAGAAAACTAGGATACCAACTTTTTCTACAACCTCATTGACAATCACTACCCACTTGCAACAAAAACATCATCTCTATCCTGTATGTCTTGACTGAGATTGATAAACTGTTGGCACCTTGAGAGTTATTAGTAGATAAGTGAAGCAAAAACGTCATCCCAATACAGAAGACAAAATCAGCAATGTCCCAACTTTTCATAAAATTATTTTCCCAACCAAGCAAATGCATAAACAAAATTACAAAAAATGATTCAAGAACAACAAAGCTTGACAAAAATTGGAAACATATTTCGGATGCTATAAAATCATACGGGATGACAAAGAAGCCTCATTTTCGGAGAATTTCATGGAGAGAGATACCCAGAAATACTTGTTTTGATCCTCAGATCTAATAACACATTCATCAGAAAACATAGAGAAACATGAAATTCATTCCTGTTCTTTTAATAGTAAGGCACAGAAAACAAAAGCAACATTATGTCTTAATCCTAACCTTGATTCTTCAGTCGGAATTCGACTCCAGTATCTCCGATCATCAATCCCCGTTATTACCAATCCGTTTGATGATACTGACATACAAGTCTTGCCTGTGCTCTTATCCAACCAGACTTTCTGCAAATTAACCAAGTTCAGTTAGCAGTTATATAAATCTCCACAAACCCCTTTTCTTAATTCTAGATAGCATCCAAATAAGGGAATCATTTCAAAAAAAAATCTATATCATGGCAATAATTTTTTTGAATATAGACTGAATTAGGGTGGCAAGAGATGAACGAAGAGAAGGGTATACCTTGGTACCACCATCAAAAGAATTGAGCCGACAAAGCATGGAATAAATATCCCTCTTACACAAACCCTTACAGAAAGAATCGTCTTTCTCAAAAACTCTATCGATAACATCTCCATAATTGACAGGCAGCTTGGATTCCCAAACAAAATCCGCCGACGAGGCTCCCCTAAAAGCCCGGTTCAACATTGCCAGCCGGCAGATCTGCGGCGGGTCAAGGTATAACAGTACCGGCGCCACGCAGCTCTCTGGTAAGTCCCCCAGCCCAGGCTCCGACGACGGGCCCGAGACGGAGCTTTCATTTGCAGTCAACAACGAAAATGATGCGCCCATATCATAAGAACCAACCAATTGAATTGAATTTCCTGATGAGAAATTGGAAGGCACACAGAATAGAAGGTGGGTGATTTTGTAGATAGATGGTCTAGGTATTGGATAGAGAGAGAAACGAAGAGAGAGAAACGCCAGTTGGATTACATATATAGGTAAGAGCTGGGCGCGTACGGGTGTTATGTGCGTCTGTACTTGTTTTTCATTTTAAAACATAAAAATAAAATAAATTGTCTGCGACCGTTCGGTGGTGGAAAATGGAGGACGATTACAAGAATCTTAGTTTTACTACACTGTTGATAATTCTTCGACATTCATTAAATGACACTTTTGTCCTCAATCATTGACAAAATTACAAACTGCTCTTTTGACTGCGCTTAAAACATTCATTTTCAGATTTTAGATTTTAAAAAATAATACATTCCCAACTCACTCAAAACTCATAAATGTGGATTTCAAACAAATTGCTAAATTAGAAAATCATGTTTACTTGCCTCTACAGATTCTAAATTATTTTTGACGAAATATTGTATTATTTAAATAAAATAAAAAATATTTTAGGTGTTTAATATTTCTTGAGGCGACCATACGTAGAATCGTCCGGGTTAATGCATGCTTATAGTAAATATATATGATATAATTTTAAGTATATTAATATACAATAATAATTTTCTAAGAATATTTAAATATTTTATTATGTTATTGTTAGAAAAATGTAAGAAAAAATAATTTTGTATAAAATATATTTTTGATCCCAAAATAAGAATGTTGTTACTATAATAAATTGATTAATTTATTAAAATTAATAATGTAAATCTAATATATAATAAATACTCTAATATAATCTAAATAATTATAGTTTTTAAATATAATATTTTATTTTATTTTAATTTATGCATTATGAGTATTATACAATTTATTTTTTAATATAATTAATCAATTTGTTCATTTAAATAACACTTTTATTTTGGAACCGAAGAAAAATAATTTTACACTACTTTGCCAATTAAATAATAAAATACTTTAAATATTTAATTAATTTATTAGTAAATATTAATCTACTTTATAAATATATTTATTTTATTTTTTAATATAAGCATGCATTAACTAGTTGAGATAAAAAGCAACGTTGACATTATTCAAAATTACGAGCGCAGTTATCAGGTTTGGAAAAGCCAAAAAAGGAATAATAATAAGAAGTAAATAAAAGATGAGTGTTGGCAATGGCTACTTTATTTGTAAAAAAAATGAAATAAAAAAATTATATATATCGCCAATGCTATAGGCGGTATCAATTTTTTAAAAAATATATAAATACCTAATGTCCCACGATCATGGGTGATTCTACATATTGTCGCCTCTACTCTCAGTGGCGACTTTACCTAAATTTTTTATTTCAACATTACAATATTTTGTTAAAAAAAATCCAACGACTGTGAGTTTCCTCTTGGGCGCAACGAATACTTTTTAGTTAAACCACTAATATTTTTTAGTTAAACAAATAATAATTTTCAGTTAAACTAGTAATTTAGACAACTTTTTCAGTTCAATTTTCGTTGAATGTATATTAATATATTGCCAAAGTAGTCTAAAATGCTCATTCTTCCACACTAATAAATAAATATTAATTAATAATTTTTAAGAAAAATTATTACTCTTAACCGTAAAGGTAATAATTTTTATTTTGAACGATATTATTTTTTCATTATAAGGTTGTATTTTTTTTGTTAAAAAGTATTATTGTTTAACTATAAATGTATTACTTTTTGTGTTGAAAGATATTACTCTTTTAGTTGAAAGGTGTTACTCTTTAAATGTAAATGTATTATTTTTTGTATTGAAATGTATTATAAATTTAATAGTAAAGGTATTAGTACTTAAACATAATGATATTGTTTAACCGTTATAGTATTAATTTTTGTGTTGAAAAATATTATAAATGTTTTACTCTTTGTGTTGAAATATATTATCTATTAACTGTTAAAGTAGTATTTTTTGTGTTGAAGGTTATTACTAATTAATGTAAATATAATACTACTTGATTGTAAGAGTATTATTAGTCTTTGTGTTAAAATAGATTATTTTTTGTGTTGAATTGTATTATTATTTTATTGATAAAATATAATGTAAATGACAAATATATTCTTATATTCAACCATAAAGTAGTACTGCTTAACCATAAAATATTACTCGTTTACTTGAAATATAATAATAATTCATATTTAATTAAAAAAATATTATATCATATCATGTAATAATTAAAATGTTAACTTAAAATATTTAGATGAATGTAAATTTTAAGCTAACAATTATATAGCTATATAAAAGGTTAGGTAGTAAGTATTGAATATTTATGATATTAATAAGACGGCATAACATCATTTATAGATGAACATGGGCAACCCTGGCCCCAAAACTGATTGTTTTTTAAGATTTTTGTGTTTAACAATAGTATCTTAATTGTAATATTATGTTTTTTCTTGAAATTTCAGAGGTGCTTCTACATTCACGAAGGAGTTGCCCAATATGTTCCAATTTCGTGTCTTCATAATTCTATCTTTTTGTGATTATATGACTGTGTAATTAATTGTGTTGAATTTTTTTTTGCAATACACAAATTTGGTTTTAAATAAATGTGTATTTTGATTGTGCCTTTATCATCTTTCTATTATGTGTTTCATTCAATATATATATATATATATATATATATATATATATATTATAGATGACAACATGTATACTTAATATAAAAGTAAAAATGCTTCAATAAATATTATGCATTTTATACTTCAAAAATATCTTTTAAATAGGAAAAAAAGTAGTTTTTTTTTCTAATTAAAATTTTATAATTCAAATAACTTTTTTGTTACAAATTCGTTTTTGAAATATTTGTATTAATCGTCTTTTTGCGATCTTTAATTTGATATTAATATTGTATATATTAAATAAAATATTAAATAAAGTTCTCACAATTATAAAATAAAATTATTATACCATTCAAGTATATAATTAGTTGTTCATTTTAATATTTTAACTGATTTTAAATATTTGTAATGATTTTGAGAAATTATAGTGGGTTGGATTGACTTAAATTTTATTTCGTCGTGCAATATTTTATTTATTAGATAAAACTTTTGAAAGAATGGTGCACTAGACATATGAAAGTATACTTCAAATTGATTTGAGCAAAACTCTAAGATTTTTTATTTCTTATATCTACTGCATATTAAAAATGTTATTTGATATTTAATTTTATAAGTAGAAAAAAATAGATATATATATATATATATATATATATAAAAAGAAAAGTGAACGCACAAATAATGACAAATAATTGGTATGTATATTCTATACATTTTTTTCTCGCTTTTCTACTTGTATTTTCACTAAAATTAAAAAAAATGAAAGATATCTTTTTTTTTAATTCCATTTTTAATATATGATATATCAAATTAATTTTTATTTTGTAATCGTTAATCTAATCAATATTATATATATTGAAATAAATAATTATATTTAAAGTATGAAATATAGTTTTTTTATGAATTGAATATTATATCTTAAATTTTATATATATGATGGATTTGAATATATAGTATACCAAATCTTGAAATAGATTTAAGCTATATATATATATATATATATATCATTTTAAAAAAAATAAAAAAATATAATATTAAATTAATATGATATTATAATTTATTGTTTAACCTCATTAGTTTTTAATAAATTAAATATTTATTTTCATTTACTTTATATAATATATACAGTTTGAATATTCAAACTAATAAATTATCAATTTTTATATTAAGCGATTTTAATTTTATATTTACAAATATATTGACTTATTAACTTTGTGAATATTTTTACTAATATATATATTTTAAGTTAAGTTTCACTATATTTTTTATTTGTTTATTTGACCTTGAAACTTTGAAATATTTATTTATTTACACTTTATTTTAATTTATTATGGTCATAATTATTTTTTAATATTTTTGTATATTTTTTATTTTATATATTATTTTTTATGAGTAAAAAACATACACAAAAAATTTTAATGCAATAAAATGTTTTGTTGTTTTAAATTGTAAGTTGATTTTGAAAGTTGGTATTCCGGTTAAATTATTGAGAAACAATGATCCAAGTTTAGAATTATGTAACAAAATAAGGTTAATTCTAGACGTCATGTATTCGAAGCAAATATAATAACCGGAACTATTGCAAGGTATAGAGTGTTGATCTTGAGGTTGTCGTTTATACCATCAGATCAAAAAATAACTTTCAATTTTCAGTACATACACATTCCACTTATAGTTAAAATCAATCACTATCTAATGTTGGCCTCTTTCTTTGTAATTGTTTTTAGTTACAAACAATTATATGTTGCATTATAAAGAGCTAGGAATTGACATGTTGTGACGATTTTAATTTGTGATGAAGAATAAATATATAGTAATATAACAATCAATATTGTGTATGCGATGGTTTCTCATAATTTATAGTTTGTAATTTATTAAAAATTTGAGTTCTTAGCATCTTTGTACCTTCTTTATTTATATCACGATCTTTTTTTATTCTTATTATTTAAATATTTTTTAATCACATATCATTTAATTTATTTATTTGTATAAATAATAATAATAATAATAATAATATCTCATTTATTGTGATATTAAAACTTAATATATTCTAACTCGTGCATCGTATGGACGGAAATCTAGTGTTAAATAAAAATAAAAAACACACATATGAATAAATAATATTATAAAAAATTAGGATAAGAGTTCACATTTTTAAAATCACATCTATATAGGAACATTTTATTTAGTTAGAATATATATATTTATAAAATAGTGTGTGGTGCATCCCAGAGGGAGTCAATAAGATTAAGAAGAGACTTGTTTTTTCCTATATTATTAAGCTTATTCATGGGATCCCCTACAAAGATTAACTCGTTAACTTTCTTCCCAATGGTGGATTTTGCAATTAGGATTCACTCCAAAATTCATTTACCATCAATGCAAAATCAACTATAAATATATCATACTGTCATTTTCCTATGCAATACACGCACATATTATTATAGTATAATATTATTTAAATTGAAAATTGCATAATATTAATATTTTTTAAAAATAATTATGTTCAATAATTTGTATATGTAGCATAATCAATAATTAAATATTATATATAAAATTATATACATATATAATGAGTAAAATAGAATAAACTTATTTACGTTTTTTTCAAGTTACAGAAATTCTTATGTTAAGAAAATAAGAAAATAGTGTCCTTTATTTTATTTTAAATTGTAATTTTGAAACGAAAAAAAGTATTTATATGCATGAATAACAATAAAGTTAAGAATATAAGAAAAATTATTAATTTATGATATTTTAAAATTGCATATGAGCAAAATCATATAATATTATCAATTAATTATTTTTCCTATAAACCTCTTTATATATAATATTATATATTCAATATTGATCAAATCCTTTAATTTTTTAACTTATTTGATATTATATAATCTGAAATATATTATAAATATCATACGATTTTAAACTATCTATCTAAAAATATGCTAAAATAATAGTGCTATTATAAAAAGAAAATAAATGAAAAAATTAGTGGCTACCATAAATAACTGATAATTCTATTATTATATATAGATTATTAAAAAAAAAACTTAATAAAAAAATTTATATATGTTTTGTAGTGGTATGTAAGATGAGAGTATGTAGGCACATGAAACATAAACAAATAAATTTGTGGGAACAACTTTCGGCTACGACATTATTATAAACCACATGCACACACTATCAAATTCTTTACATATGAATATAAAATATTAATATCATTGTTTTATACTCTACTAAAAGCTGATGACACGTAGTGTCTGTGTGTGTATGTATGTATATATCTTCCATTGCCATTTGGCCTAGATTTGGAAGATACTAGGTTTGTGTTGCCTGTCCCAATCCATTCTCCCAATTAATAAATCAGTGGTCGGGACGATGTGTCCTATTTATTTCACTAATCCACTTCTTCTATGGATAAGTTTTGAAATTCAAAATCATCTTCTATGGATAAGTTTTGAGATTCAAAATCATAAATAATTTATATACTTTCCAGTTTTCACAAACTTGTGTGATTCATCTTTCAATTATAAATAAATTCTTTTTAATTAATTTAATTTTTCCGTATCAATAAATCGATTTGGGTATGATTTAGCAATTCACATGTGTATATGGGCAAAACTTTCAATACAATGTTATGAAAGAGCTTTAACATGTTATATATTTAAATAGACTTTAATTTATAAAATTTAAATACTTGTATTTGATTTTATCTTGTAAAAAATTGTTTATGTGGTATCTTGTGTCCTTTTAAGTTCGACCTTATTCCTAATTTTGAAAAGAAGAAAAAAAAGTTAGTTGACTCGACTTTGTCATTTGAGTTGATTTTCAATAAACTATCATTAACACACACACACACACACATATATATATAAAATAGTAGGTATAGGTTTGAAAATCAAACTAAATTATTTAATATCGAACTCATTTGATAAAATTTTATTTTAACTCAATTTGATAATAATATCAAAAAAGTTTGATTATATTTTGACGTTTGATAAAAATCTAAAACTCGACTTGAGCTCAAGCTCGAGCTCGTTAAGCAAAATTTGTTAAAACAAGTATAAAATATCATACTACTCGTGGTCGGCTCAATTAAAGTTTGTTTAAGCTCGACTTCATTAATAATCAAATCAATCTCAAACAAATTATTAGAAATTCGATAACATTTCAAACAATCTTAAACAATGGTACATTCAACTCAACTCAACTCATTTAGGATAGTTGAAAATATTTACAGGACTATCATTTTAAGTGTCTAAATCTTTTTTCTAATTTTAGAAACATACTATTCAATCAGAACTTTTTTTTCACTCTAATTTTCAAAGCATTATAATTTTTTCCTCTCAATTCTATTTTTTTTGAAAAATAAATCAAATTAATCATCTTTTATGATCTTTAATTTCATATCCATATTACATAAATAAAAATAAAATATCAATTTTAAATATAATTCTTTGTATAAATTAAATTGTGGTATATTTAAATATTTAACATATTTTTATACTGTGAAATGTTTTTATTTTAACTATTTTTTATTATAAATATATTTTATATAAGTATATATTTTATTTTAAAATTATATTACTATTTTTACTATATTATAAATTATACTAGGCGAGAAATATTAGTATATATATAATGAATGGAAAAAATAAAACAAAAGGGTTTTGGTGAAAACTGGTCGACGTGTGTATGAGTCAGCCGAAACTGGGAAAGGCGATACGCTGTCCAGCCGTACAGAGGCGACCACGTGGTTTATTGTGGGCTTCAAATTTACATGTACATAAATAAGAATAAATATTAGTTTAGTAATTAATTGAAGTTTACGGTACCCCACACCCCGAAGTAGAACACTCTAGATTAACTCAAATTTCCGTCCGTATTTGGTGGATTAGGATTAAATTTATATATAAAATATATAATATGTCAATATTACATAATATATTATTTTTACATTGAATATACAACTAATAATATAATATATACTTCCTCCGTTGCATAAAAAGAATTGTATTATTTATAATTTATTTCATCACTAAATAAAAATATAATTTATTGTAAACATATTTAACTTAAAATTTTTATTATTATAAGGATATTATTAAAATTCACATAACAATTGTGTTTTGAAAAAAAAAGAGTTTAAAATATAATTATTTTTAAACGAATGAATAATGTAAATTCCTATAATATATATACTAACATACATGTATGTAATGGAATAAATGAATCACATAATTAAATTGAGTAATCGAATAATATCGATATTTATTATTATCACATTCAATTATTACAAAAAAATAAAAAATAAAAAATAGTTAGATGGAATACAAACTAATCATTCATTTACTTATTTGGTAATGTATCTGTGTGTGGATTCATTGACAAAATATTAAAATTACTTTAATCCTAATAAAAAGAAAATTATTTATTTATTATTTTTTTTTGTAAAATCTGTGTGCCATATTTGGTCTGAACTAGTTTATTTAAATTACAACGGATCAAATATTTATTACACTAGTATTTTTCATGAATTGAATAATGTACTTATTTTTTATAAATATTTTTTATAGAATAAATTAAGGTAAAATATAAAACATATGAAATATTTTATAAAATATATTTATAAAATTAATTAATTTTTGTTGGAAGCTTAAACAATTCGTGGTCATTTTGTATTCTTTTTAAAGTAAGCGAACAACTAAAGTCATTACGAAGCATGATTGGACTTAAGTAGGTACACTAGAAACATGAATTTATAATTTTGAAGTCTAATTGTGTCAAATAATAAATTCAACATTAAAAAAATATGTCGTTAAATATGGTTTAATATATTAAAAGAATTCATATAATTCATAAAAGTATGTATCCCTAGAATCCGTTAAATCGCTAATGTTTGTTTGTTTCTTAAATTCAAGTCTTGTGGTATTTATGTCTATCTTTTATTTTGTTCTTTTTAATTAAACTATCAACTTCAAGTTTGAGTCTTTATATAAAGTAAAATAATATAATCGAGTACTTAGTTAAAATTACTAAGGCAGTTCATGTGGATAAGATACTTGTTCTCATCAATATTTTATTACAATTAATCACATGCACTTGTGAGTCATTTTTATGTGAAATAAAAGAATGAACAATGTGTATACGAAAATTTTAAATAATTTGAAATGTTCTTGTTTACCTAATCATGAGCTCACCTTGAAAGTTAGGACGTCAATTATGTAGTGGAGAAACATACATCAATATTCAAAGTGGTTATGATAAGGTAAAATATTAGCATTTATTCAAAAATCTAATTAAGGCTTAAATTATATGCAGGATATGACATAGATATGGAATTCAAAAAAGATCAACAAACTAAGAGATATTCAAGGAAATATTCAAGGAACAAGAAATCGAATTATCAACAACCAAGAGATATTCAAGGAAGAAAAAGCAGAGAGACAATGAAGGAAGAATATGATTTGCTGAATTCAAGGAAGATATTCGATAAAGAATCAAGGTAGATATTATTTTGACGACTTGATACTCAAGAAAAATAAATATAAGAAGCCACAGGTAGGAGAGAAGGAGCATCTTTGTTTCATTCGATTAAAACCATATAATCAGAGAGCTGTGAAGTGGCTGGTGAAAAATCTATCAGATTTGGGAGAATACGATAGCACAAAGAGTACTCAAAGGTGAACTGACAGTGAACCACGCAGAGACCAATCAATATCATCGACCCACCACTGACTGGACTCAGGAGAGTTCAACAGTTTGTAAACGGTAGTTCACAACAAAATCCATCTAGGGGACTAGATGGTCAAGTAAGTTGTTAGAAGAGAGTGAATATGGTTAGACTAGTATTAGATGGAGTCTAATGATGTGTAAGTCCAAACTATATTATTGTGGGAATAAACACTCTATCTAATAAAAATACTTGAGAGGAAGAAGGAATTCTTCCTTGAAAAAATCATAAAGTTTTCTTTTAGTTTCCGCAAATTCAATTACTGTTCGAACTATTGTTGAACTAATACACACGCGTACGAATTCTGATCTATCAGTTATGTAATGGAACTAGTTTGGTAATAACAATGTTTGATGATCATATTCTTGAAGGTAAGGTCTTTACATGAAGCAATGTAAGGTCCAACATGAAATATAAATTGGCCTTGAGTTTTGTTGTTTGACGATGCGTATGAGATCATTATTGGATATTGTCTTTTCTAAAATTTGAAAGATAACCTTGGATAAAAAAAGATAATATCTAATAATGATCTCATACGCATTATTAGTCAACAAAACTCAGGGACAATTTATATTTCATAAGGGACTATGCTTGAAGAGGATAATATTTAGTCGTTGACATCTTTATATTGTTGTTCCAGGGTTACCAACTGAAAAAGGCATAAAATGTTGGTGAGTTCTAATGATAAGGTTGAGAGAAATACGATGAATAATGTTGTATTCTAAGAACCATTATATATTGTTTAATTTTTTCAATAATAATATATTATTTCACAATATTATGAAATAATGTTTGGTTGACTTAATTTGTTTAATGATTAATGTTTTGAAACACACTAATATTTGGACATTTTAAGTTTATATTATAAAAGAAAATATAAAAAAAATCATATTTGAATTAGTATACTATATTGTTAAACATATTTCTTTGGCGACTTTTATAATATTACTCATTTTTTTGTTCATATAAATATCGTATATATTTACTAAATATATTTAGATGGGAAAAACAAAAGCAAAAAACATCATTTTACTTGTAGATGGAGTGCACAATATACAAAAGACTCACTCATATTCGAAAATTTATCCAACACAATGTTTGTTTATAGGATATAGCTAGAGGATGTGTGCATCTCTCTCATTCAATATCCTTGAGTTCCATGAATGTCATCAACTTTTTTAATTATTGTCATATCAATAAACCGTTACTTACATAACTTTTCATAATATAATAATATAAATCCACCAATTCCAACAATTTTTAATTATTTCTCAATCAACTAATTATTACACACATTACATTTTACAATAAATAATATAAACACACTCCACTAAACCAACCGATTTAATATTCATTTACAATACATATTTAATCTCACTTTTACGTCATGCCAATAAAAACAACACTTTTTACTATTTAATCTTATTTTCACATTCTAGGTAGTCCCAATAAAAACAACACTTTTTACTATTTAATCTTATTTTCACATTCTAGGTAGTCCCCATCAAATGACCACAAGCACCTACAGTATTATAGAATATATATATATGTGTGTATATATTTAAATATTCACATAATTGTTAATTAATTCTATGACTAGCATTTTTCTAAAATAATTTGACACACTAATTAACAAATATATTAACATAGGTTCACCGTGAATAAACGAATCATAAATAGTTAGTTGAAGATGAAGATGCACATAAATTAATTTAATTAATTAAGAATAGTTGTTAGCAACTTAGCGGACCAAAACATAAAGATGCACATGCAGTGCATGTGCAGACAAAACGAGAAGGGAAAAAGAATAAGGATGCTGCAATTAATTATATGAAGTTGATCTGATAAGCACTTAACAAGACAGCTTATCATCTCAATCACAACTATCATTGTATTTCGGCATTTTCTTTTGATAAGTACAGCTGAAGTGGGACCCGCATAACTTGTCATTTTCTTTAAACGAGTGATACAATTTTATATCTTTAATTAATTTAATAGAAACTGCAATTTTATAATTATTACAATTTTATACTTAAACGATTGTTTTATTTTATTAATTTGTTTATTTAGTTATATATAATTTATTTGTAAAATAATTTTTTTAATTTTTTAATTTAACAAATCAAACGAGACATTTATTCTCAAAATAAAATTCTTTTGAGACAGTTCCTCTTTTTTTTTTTTTTTCCTTCAGAACAAAAGGAGAATAAAGTAAAATTGCTTCGTCTCATAAAAATGCAGGTATTGAGAAGTGATTGATCTTGAAACTTAAATTGCCGAGAAGGAACTAATCGTATCATTTTTAATTTGTATCTAAAAGAAGAAAAACAAAAGGAACTATGTCATTGCTTCGACATTAAGTTTTGTGTGAACCATCTAGGTATGAGTCATGTCTCAACCAATTTTCTTTGTAGAATCAAACTGGCTAAACAAGGTCAATAGTAGATAATCGGTTAAAATTAGATCAAACAGTTAAAACTATTGATTGAATCTTTAGTTTTTTTTACACCTCGAACATCTTTTGTAGTTTCTAATCAAACAACCTCATAACTCACGAACCTTATATACCATTTTCATAAAGTTCTTTTAGAAGATTTTCAATGAGGGAGCGAACTTTTAATACTATAATTTGTTTGGTATTTTTATTAATTTTTGTAAGAGAGAAAATTCGTCATGTATTCTATTTTTGATATTTAAGTCATTTATGCTCTTATTGTGAATTCTTGCTAATTAAATTTAGATTTTGGATTATTAAAAGTATTTGTAGACTAGCTTATTTTTATTACATAAAATAGGTTGAACAATCGAATCAAATTTTCATTTTATTCATTTGAATTCTGTAGTCTGATTTGACCATCCGATCCAACTCTTATATTTTTAATCTTGGTTTCATATTCCCAATATTTTCAAGATCAAAACTTGTGAGTAGAATTTAATTTGCGTATTTATATATACACAAAATATATATTATTTAAAATGATAATTTTTGTAAAACTAAGATTTATATCGCAAATAAAATTTCGAAAAACTGTCAGTTCATCCAACTTTTTTCGGATATCACCTTTAAAATATTGGTTATAGACCTCAACCTTTTATTTACAATTTCTTTTCATAAATAAACAAGAACTTTAGTATTACAAGAAAAGAACTAAAGAATAAACTTGTATACATTAGCAAAAGAACTAAAGAATAAACTTGTATACATTAGCAAAAGTTTCTTCAAAGTTGGAAGTGGAACAACTTTGGGAACACTTCAAACACCTTCTAGAGCAGCTTCAGAATAGACACCCAAAACAACTACCAAAATTGAACAAAACTGATATGCAACCCGCAAAGTTGACTAGAGGAATATTTTTTCTACAAAAGATATAATATATTGTGGTTATTGACACGATTTAAAGTATCGTTTTTAAAGACATAATATATTGTGGTTATTGACACGATTTAAAGTATCGTTTTTAAAGACAAAACGACATTGAGTGATAACACAACTAACTCAGAAGCATCAGCCAACTAGAACAAGGGGAAGACTTGTGCAAACATCAGTATGCAAAAAAAATTAGTACATAAAATTTTTCGAATGTTATAATATGTTAAATGTCATGTAATGTTCCCTTGCAAGTAAGTTACGTATATATAAGCATTAACCACGCCACCTTATGGATTTTCTCCAATTTAGTGGACATTGGCAGCAGATGCCTTCGATATTACTCTTCAACTTAAATGTCTTGTATTTTATCGAAAAAATTCTATGTTGAAAATATATAGTATGTTCGAATTCAAACACCAAATTCATACATTTTTACCAAATCTGGACAAGGTCCACATAAACTGCAAGTCGTTAATAAAATATAATTGCAACACCTATTATTAATAATTACAACTATGACATATAAGTTTTTGTAAAATTAGAACTCCCAAATACTTTTTTAGTTATATGGTCCAAATACTCATAATAAAATATATTAACTAATAAAATATACTTTAGATGGAAATATTTTTAGTTAACAATAAAATTAATGAAAGTAACATTCTTAATTAATTATGATGTGTACATTCTCCGCCTAAAATAAGAAATTTGTTTTATATTAATTATTAATATACAAAGTAACATAAGTTAATCTAATAATTTTTAAAAAAGAAAAAGTTATTTGAAGATACCTTGAGAATTATGAATACATTATTAAGTAAAGCAATACAAAATAAGAGTAAGATACAACTGGTCCATCCCAATGGTGAGAATAGGGTTAAATACTTTTTGCAATTTGAAGTATAGTGTTTATTATTATTATTATTTTGTTATTTGTAGTTATATATATATAAATATATGTGATGTTATTCACTAACTTTTATATACGAATAATGAAAATCGTATTATATTTGTGTTCAATTGGTTGAAATACACTTGTGTGTATAAAAGAATGATAGTGAGCTACCGAATTTTGAGTGTGGTTATGATTGAACCACATGTATTACTACTGATTAATAACGAGGAAAACCACAACCAGAGCCAGGCGAAGACGTCGACAGTCATACCCAACCATACGATTTTTGCATTTTGGAATCTCCATCAAATTTTGTGGTCAAAATATAAAACTTTAGGGGTATTTCAGTAATTTTCTTTTTTTTTGAATTCATGTCCGAAGAAATAATAAATTGTGGGACAGAAGAAGAGGAGTGTGTCTGTGTGTAGTCCATTATTTGTTTTGTTTGAATTTGAAGGGGAGAGTGGAATACAGCTCAGCTTTGGAATACACACAGATATTTTGTGACACCGACTCTCACCCCTCAATTGTGTGCAATCCTAAATTATCATTTTCTTTGTGATAGGGATTGGACTTCGGAGTTGCTTTCACATTTATTCTTCTTCTTTCTTAATATAAAAACTACTATTCCATATTCAATATATTTATTTTCCTATAAATAAATTTACATAAAATATCGATTATAATATATTTTGGTTTAAAATTTATTCATTCTTATAGAATACTTATATCCGTAGTCGTTCTATATCATTCTTTAACATATGTGAATTAAATGAATAACATATAACTAATACAAATAATTTGATTATTAGAAAATTAATTTTCTAAAGAATCTCATATTTTTTTATTAAAATAATTATTTAAATATTTTTATATAATTAATCAAGCTTATACTTATGATAGTATAGATGTAGATTTACTTATTTGATAAAATTAAGATTAAAAATTAAAATGGATTAATTTTAATATTTTATTTCAAAAATTAAAATTATTCAATAATATTATTAAAAGAAATTATAAAACTATTTTTATTTACAACTCAAAAATAATATAAATAGTTTCACTCATAATAAATAATAAAAACTAACCTAAATAATATGTTAATATATAATTTAATTATTTTAATCTAATATTTATTTTTACTATAGGCATATGAGAGTCAAATTAAAGATCGTAAAAATGTTGTTAATTTGATATATTGTGCGTAAAAACATATTGAAAATAAAAAAGATATTTGTATTTTAAAAAGATATATAAAAAATTTGTTGAAAGAGAAAGGAAAAAAAAAACCAATAGGATGATGACAAGAAAACAAATTTATGTACGTAGTAAAATGTGGTGTCTGTTTTTTGTTGTAATATGGTAGGTTGTTATTGACATGTCAAATCAATAGGTTGGTAGACTTTTGTTTGTATTATTATATTATGAGAGATAAAGATTTGTGGATTTAATAATTGGTAATGGATTATTATATATATACATTCTTAATAAATAAAAAATGTAAATAACATAAATATATTATTACATTAATATATTACTAATATACAAAAAAACATATAAATATATACATAATATATAAAAATCTTAAATAATATATCAATAATATATAAAAACAAACGTAATATATATATATATATATATATATATATGAATGTGTTGTACATAATCCAAATTCAAGCGTGGACCATCACTATTTAATTATATATATATAGTATTAATATTTAATAATAAATTCATTATTATTGAAAATATTAATAATTTCTGAAAAGTACAAAATCCGCAAAAATAATAATTTATAAAAAAATTGAAAATGATAATTTTGAAATTTAAAAATAAAAATAATTTCTGAAAAATATAAAATCCAAAATAAAATATAATATCATAAATAAAAATTATAGATTATCTCAAAAATTTATATTATTTAAAATAATATATAAAGTGAAAAGTAGAAATTATATATTTATTATAATATTTAAAAAATAATATTTTATTTTTATATATGATAAATGGATGTCAAAATAAAATTTTAAAAATAAAGAATTAATATGATTTATTTATTATAATATTTAATTATTTTTTTCAAAAAATATTTCTATCCAATAATCTCATATTTTTATTTTATATAAAAATATTTTAAATAAAAAATATCACCCTTAACTTAACAAAATATTTATTTAAAATAAATATTTTATTTGTAAGTATGCTAAATGGATTTAGGTTTACGGAACAAATTACAAACCCATTAATTAATTCATCCTTACTATATAGGGTTGCAATTTAGGATACAACGTAAGATTATTGGGTCTGATTCATTTTTTATCCATACCCGTTAAGATTTGATCACATCCACTACATTCATGCCTAATCCATTATATTTGTGTCTGTCCTCTACTTTATTGCTTCTTCAAATGAAAATGAAAATGATAATATTAAAAATTAAGTTTTTAAAATAAATATATTTTAACTTGAGTAAAGATGAGTATAACAACTAACCCACACTAGTCCGGAGAATAGTTGTCAGGGGCAACGCTTAACGCTTTTTCAATATAGCATGTACTAGCGAGCTTTATCTTTAGCTTTTTTTTACGTTCCCGCGTCTACTCTATTTTAAGAAATTTTAAATTTATATAATTTTTTATACACATATGTATAAACATATTTTATCACTTTTATGATAGATGTCAAGAAAAAAAAAACCAAATAGTTTTTACTTTAAACTCTTACTTATAGAAAATTTGCATTTATCTATTTTTTAATTATTATTATTCTTATTTTGATCATCCACCCCAAGAAGTTGAGGCCAGCCCTGCATATGGGCTCAACTCTAGTTTTGAAATAAGATATTTTGTTTATTTAAAGAGAGAGAAAAAAGTGAACAAATTGGGTTTAAGATCACTGCCACATAATTGATCTTACGTAACCACTTTTTACTAAAATTACTTATGTAACATATTTTCCTAATACTTTTATAATTTTATTATTTGTTAATATTTTTATAATACTTTATAATATGCAAGACTTATATGTAACACTTTTTAATAACTAATATTTTTTAAGGAGCGCTTCTGTAACACTTATGAATATGTAACACATTTTAAATATGTAACACTTTTGAATAAACAATAATTTTTAAACAACATTGTTTATGATTATTCGCTTGTTAATTAATAAAATTAGTTTTATATGTCAAACTTATGAGAATATTTCCTTAAAGTAAAACTAATTTATATTTGGTATAATATTTGAAAAAAGAAATCTTAAAAATTGCATGTATTTTTATTGTACATACAATTTTTCATCATACATGTTGAAGATTGTATGATAAAACAAGTTTTTAAATATCATATATAATTTAAATTAAATATTATTAAAAAATTATTACATATTATGTATATATGTATATTAAAAATTATGTATAATAAAAACTATTTGTTAAAGATCATATACATATATAAAATATAAAGAAATTATTTAATTATATATTTTAAAGATTACATGAAAGATTATACTCATGTACAAATATATATTAAAAATTACCTAAAAGGGGGTTGGATGAGAGATGTTTGGCTGTTGAGTGGGATGATATCATATGGGATGGTCTTAAGTTTAAATCCAGTTCAAAGCATACTTTTTTATTTATATGTGTTACTTTAAAGTGTTATACTATAATTTATGTAACATAAGCAAATACAACACCATGAAAGTATTACTTATTGTCTGTAGTAGCATTTTATTGTTATTATGTAATATTTTTTCGATTTTACATACGGAGCAAGATTAGAAGTTGAATACAAACAATAATTGGATCTCCATAATCAAAATTTGATAATCAAATGAGTCTATTCTATGACAAGAGGCCTAAAATTAGTATTTTTGAATTAAAAAGGCCCAAAATTTTTATATTTAGGATAAGTATGAAATTATAATTATATGTGATCATATAATAAAATTAAAGGTCGATGTATGTGATTTATAAATATGGTGAAAGGGTGATTATTGATTTCATGAAATCAAATTTGTTAAGGAGTGAGTTTTATGTAAAATGGTTACATAAGTAATATCTTAAATTGTATTACACGTGCAACTGTATCATAAAAATTTTGCATTTGGTAAATTGTTCGTGTCCCTCTAAGATAGAAGTAGGTGTGGGGACGATACATAATTTGATTTAAGTTTGGCAAGATACATAAAAGATACATAATAATAGTAAAAGTTAGGCAAATAAGAGGGTAGTGTTTGGGCCAAACATTTGGTACATGTGTCCAAGGATGAATGATCTGATAGTATGTTGTCATGTTCTACCCAAATACCAGTACCAAGGCTACTACACTCATTCTCCCTTCAAATATCTTTTTTTTTTTTTTTTTTTGTCCAATTTAATCTTCATATATACTTCAACTTTATTATGCCACCTGTATTTATAAATATCTAGATTCTTTTTGCATTTATTTAACTAGAATAATCCTCACTACCCTATTCCTAGAGCCTAATTAATTAGATGATTTTATTATTATTATTATTATTATTATTATTATTATTATTATTATTATAAAACAAATGCAAATTGAGTATATTAGGGCAGGTACTTGAAGGCTTAGGCCCGCCTCATTTTTAAACAGAACGGGGCGAGACGACCAACTGTGGTCACAGGGTAGGGCGGAGCGATTCGTTTTGATTGTAATATTATTTTTGTAATAATAATACATAATAACATTATTAAAATTTAAATATAAAATAAATTTTTTAATATAAAATAAATAAATAATTTTGAAAGCATGTTTATAAATTTATATTACCTTTAAAAAAGGTTGATATCAATTAAAATTTTTAATTACCACATTATATTGTATTTTATATTATGTATATATTTACATAAAAAAATATAAAACAGGTAAGAACGGGACGAGATAGAAGAGGCATCCAAATCCATTCCACCACGCTACGGGTTGCAAATCAAAACACCTCAATTAAAATAAAATAAAACCGATCAACTACGGAAAGGATCCAATTGTAATCGCTAAACCAAAAACTCACGTACGAGAGTGCACCTCATGGAAGTATGGTGATACCAAACTATATAAACATTAAATGTCAAGTTCGATAAGGACATACCCATTCAATCATCCAGTTGGATCTTATACTCTATTCATCCTCTTTCATATGTATAATAATGTGCCTATCTTTTCTGTCGGACAAAACTTTCAGTACAACTAGACCAACCCCAACCCAACCCACCTATAACTCGAATTATATTTATAACATTTTTTGGTTTTTTTTTTTTTTTTTTCGGGTTATCTTCACTTAAAAACTTTTTCAAAACACTTTCTTTCCATCTTCAATGTTATTATTCAATTCTCGAAAAAAATAACTCTTTAAAGCTACTATTAAATTACAACCTTGTTGTTTGAAATTCTTTTTGATGTTTGTTCACCCAAATTTATAGGTTATTCAATAAGTATACGGAGTAGATATAAATTGCAGAGACTAAATTCGTATCTCACCAGGATCAGTGAAAATTATTAAGTACTATAATTTTATTTGTACTTTATCTGGATAACTATGATTGATTAACTAACTAATATTTATTTAAAGAAAATAAATACGAGAAACAAGCAAGAACTAGAGGTTGAACTAAAAGAACATAAGTATTATGACGAGAGAAAGTGAATCTGAGGGTCATGCTTTCTACTATCAACAATTATATTATTAATTTAAAATAATCCAAGTTCATTCTTCTTTATTTTTATAGGATAATCGCAATAATAAATTATCCATCCTATCGAAGTGCATATAATATGTAGATTAATTATTTATGTCAAAATTAATATTTCACATGAGCAATTAACTCCCAAAGGGAGCCAAGACTCATAATTCCACATAAACATTAAAGATCAATCAATCAATAAATATTTATGTAATATATAATATAATATGGAATCTCATCTCCCTAATCTTCACTCCATATATCAAAACAAGGAACATAAATCAAAATATATGAATAAGAAACAAGGAGAAGAACTTGAATATAAAATAATTATCCAACAAAACCATTAAATTGTCTAAAACATGCCTTAAAATTACAATAGACATAATTGAATTAATTTATGAATTATATATTCAATTATCCAATTATCTCTAGCATAAAATAATAAAGAGAAAAAAGGAAAAATATTGAATCTTCATAAGATTATTTGTCCATACATCCCTTGAAGCATGCAGAGTGGATGGTGGATCGGTTTTTTTTTTTTATTCCTAACCCTAGATGTTCTATTATATTTTAATATGAGTCCATTGATGAGAAGGGGCAGGGAAAGCGAATATGAGCGCAATTGAAATTCTCGGGGCTCTCTTTCAAAAGGAGTCGGTATATTTTTCTAAGTGTAAAGACTAGATATATATTAGAACATAATTTTTTTTATATAAAAATATTTTTATTATATATATATATATCCCGAATTCAATATAAGAAATCCAACCACTAAAAAGACTTAAATCTAACACAAATATATAATTTAAATGTTGGGTCTATATAAATTATTAAACCTTTTTAGAAACAATTAAATAATTTTAGTGCTATCTATTATTAGATATCTATAAAATGTCCAATTAATTAATTATCAAAGCATAAATAAAATGGAGAGTGACGTGTCTATAATATGAATTCTTAGAAAATTGTTTCTAGTTTTTATTTTAAAATTTTTATTACTCAGAATGTCTAATATTTTCTAGTATGATTTTTCAAATTGAGGACTATAATCTTTATAAACGCACTAAAAAGGTTTGGAATAATTCGATGAACATTTGAATCGATGAGTTTGAAATTTATAACAACAAATTCATTTATGGTTCGGCCCAAATCGAGAAGCCATAACTCTGTCTAAAAGGCCCAATGGACTTAATAGCACAATTTTACAAATATCCTTTTTTTTTTTTTTTTTTTGGGACAAATATTCATATTTCTTTTTGTTGAATGGTAAATGTAATTTTCTTTTAAAGAAATAAGACCATAAAATGTAAATTTGTTATTTATTTTACAATATTTTAGTAATTAAGCCGTTAATTCTATTTTTAAATACATATATACATACATATATATATATATATTGTTTTAAATTTATTTTTTATATATTTCATATCACAATAGTTTCTTAAGTAAAATTTAGCTCATAAAATCTATATATCTATATCTATATATATATTAAAACAAAATGACTTTTTCCAATTTCGTTTTCCCGCCTAAATTTTATTACTTATTTAGAATAATTATATTATTATTAAATTAAAATTAGACATTTTTATTCAAGAAATTTTGATTCGATTTCAAAATCTAAATTATTCCACAAATTTAGGTGTTTCAAAATTATGAAATTTGATTTTCCATAATATAAATTTGATTTTGTGAAATATGAAATTAAATTTTCAAAAATCTTACCATAATTCAAAATCATTTATCATTTTTGTCTCTCTCTTCTTTCTATATATTTTATCAAAATTAGTACTAAATATTTTAAGGTCTCTATTTTTTGTTCTCCCTCCTCTTGAAGTGTTTTGCATTTTCTATTTTGAGAAAATAAATGGTAAGACATATACGATAATATGTGTCATATTTCAATTGTCACAAAAGTTACACTCATCAAAATATTCTTTTTTGTTTTATTTTTTTTAAAAAAAATTATTCACCTGTTGTTTTTAATTTATCATAAATATATTTAATTTTCTTAAATATTTTTCTTTCTTATTTTTAAACAAAAAGTTCGTCCATCTCTTTCATGTTTCGTTTGATTATTCTTGTGATTTTCTGTTGAGATCTGCTAATTATTTTGACATATAAACACCGTGCAATTTTTCATTAGCTTTCAAAGTATTTGTTTCTATCAAATTTTAAATTTTTGTAATATTATTACATTTAATTAGCAATTTGAAAAATATTTTTATCCTTAATTTGACTATGTAATTGGCAAATTTTACGAGGTCTGTACAAATCTTTATTTTCTTTAATCTGCTGATATGATTTTTTTAAAAAAAAAAATTAATTTGATTCAACCTTCTATAAATCGTGGATATCATGCTTATCAATTTGTGAACGATGCTAATTCTAATAGAAGAAAAGACTAAACATAAAATTACAACAAATTTCTACTCATTAAAAAAAAAAATCACTGAATTACAAATCTACACCTTCTATAATATACTATATAACTTGAATATATAATTATATTACAAAATATAAGATAAAAATACCTTCTGTGCATCGCGCAGGTCTCACACTAGTATATATTAAAACAAAATGACTTTTTCCAATTCTGTTTTTCCGCCTAAACTTTATTAATTATTAAGAATAATTATATTATTATTAAATTAAAATTAGACATTTTTATTCTAGAAATTTTGATTCGATTTCAAAATCTAAATTATTCCACAAATTTAGGTGTTTCAAAATTAGATAATATCTAGATGAATATAATGCAATATTTAATACATGATTCAAACTCTATATATTTTATCAAATATTAATCAAATCACTGAATTATGAAATTAAAAAAATAAATGAAATTTAACAAATATATCACTCAATTTTCTCGATTCATTTTATCAATAAAAAGTTTATATATATAAGTAAAATTACTTTTTAAAATTTTATTTTGTCAAATATGAAATTAAATTTTCAAAAATCTTACCATAATTCAAAATCATTTATCTTTTTGTCTCTCTCTTCTTCTATATATTTAATCAAAATTAGTACTAAATATTTTAAAGTCTCTCTTTTTTGTTCTCTCTCCTCTTGAAGTGTTTTGCATTTTCTGTTTTGAGAAAATAAATGGTAAGACATGTACGATAATATGTGTCATATTTCAATTGTCACAAAAGCTACACTCATCAAAATATTATTTTTTGTTTTATTTTATTTTTTAAAAAAATTATTCACCTGTTGTTTTTAATTTATCATAAATATATTTAATTTTCTTAAATATTTTTCTTTCTTATTTTTAAGCTAAAAGTTCGTCCATCTCTTTTATGTTTCGTTTGATTATTCTTGTGATTTTCTGTTGAGATCTGCTAATTATTTTGACATATAAACACCGTGCAATTTTTTATTAGCTTTCAAAGTATTTGTTTCTATCAAATTTTAAATTTTTGTAATATTATTACATTTAATTAGCAATTTGCAAAATATTTTTATCCTTAATTTGACTATGTAATTGGCAAATTTTACGAGGTCTGTACAAATCTTTATTTTCTTTAATCTGCTGATATGTTTTTTTTTTTAAATTAATTTGATTCAACCTTCTATAAATTGTGGATATCATGCTTATCAATTTGTGAACGAGGCTAATTCTAATAGAAGAAAAGACTAAACATAAAATTACAACAAATTTATATTCATTATAAAAAAAAATAATCACTGAATTACAAATCTACACCTTCTATAATATACTATATAACTTGAATATATAATTATATTACAAAATATAAGATAAAAATACCTTCTGTGCATCGCGCAGGTCTCACACTAGTATATATTAAAACAAAATGATTTTTTCCAATTCTGTTTTTCCGCCTAAACTTTATTACTTATTTAGAATAATTATATTATTATTAAATTAAAATTAGACATTTTTATTCTAGAAATTTTGATTCGATTTCAAAATCTAAATTATTCCACAAATTTAGGTGTTTCAAAATTAGATGATATCTAGATGAATATAATGCAATATTTAATACATGATTCAAACTCTATATATTTTATCAAATATTAATCAAATCACTGAATTATGAAATTAAAAAAATATATGAAATTTAACAAATATATCACTCAATTTTCTCGATTCATTTTATCAATAAAAAATCTATATATATAAGTAAAATTACTTTTTAAAATTTTATTTTTTCGGCCTAAATTTCAACCATATAAATGTAAAACTATATATATTTATGCAACTCTTTTAAGATACATTATTACAATTTAATTGAAGAGATTAATATCAACAATCTTTAGGATTTGCTTAGTTTCTGTTGTTCAACATAAATAAATTCGAATTTTAAAGAATTTTTGTTAACTCATAATATATTCAAAATAAGAAATAAATTTGTTAGGAACGTGAAATCATTGTAGTTTCATTATATTATGGAAAATATTAACAATTTTTCTATAATTAAATTATCAATTATTCAAAATCACCCAATCGCATGGATAAAATTTGATTTTGTCAAGTATGAAATTAAATTTTCAACAATCTTACCATAATTCAAAATTATTTCTCATTTTAGTCTCTCTCTTCTTTCTATATATTTTATCAAAATTACTACTAAATATTTTAAGGTCTCTCCTTCTTGTTCTCCCTCCTCTTGAAGTGTTTTGCATTTTCTGCTTTGAGAAAATAAATGGTAAGACATGTACGATAATATGTGTCATATTTCAATTGTCACAAAAGCTACATTCATCAAAATATTATTTTTAGGTTTATTTTATTCTAAAAAAATTATTCACTTGTTGCTTTCAATTTATCATAAACATATTTAATTTTCTTAAATATTTTTCTTTCTTATTTTTAAACAAACAGTTCGTCCATCTCTTTCATGTTTCGTTTGATTATTCTTGTGATTTTCTGTTGAGATCTGCTAATTATTTTGACATATAAGCACCGTACGATTTTTCATTAGCTTTCAAAGTATTTGTTTCTATCAAATTTCAAATTTTTGTAATATTATTACATTTAATTAGCAATTTGCAAAATATTTTTATCCTTAATTTGACTATGTAATTGGCAAATTTACGAGATTTGTACAAATCTTTATTTTATTTAATCTGCTGATATGGCTTTTTTCTTAAAAAAAAAACTTTAATTTGATTTAACCTTCTATAAATCGTGGATATCACGCTTATCAATTTGTGAACGAGACTAATTCTAATAGAAGAAAAGACGAAACATAAAATTACAACAAATTTCTACTAATTATACAAAAAAATAATCACTGAATTACAAATCTACACCTTCTATAATATACTATATAACTTGAATATATGATTATATTACAAAATATAAAAAAATATCTTCTATACATCGCGTAGGCCTCTCACACTAGTATATATTAAAATAAAATATTAAATTTAAGACTATACTTGTATTAAATTTAAGACTATACTTGTATATACTTGCATTACTTTTTTTATTTTTATATACATGTTAGATTTGAATATACTATTTGTGAAACTGATCTAAATATATATAATTTTTTAATTAATGTTTTTATAATAAAAATATTTGATCATTTATACTTGTATTGTTTCATCTTAATATTTTAAATGAGTAGAAATAATAGCTAAAATTGAATATAATTTTTTAGGTATTGGATTATTAAATATTTTAATTAGTGGAGAATAATTTTATTTGATATATGGTCTATAAATTTAAATATATACATATACAAAGTCAGTCAAATTATTTTTAATACTATAAAAATATTTCGGTCACACACAACTTATTCGAACTCAAGATATCCATGGGTATTTTGTTTGCACTACCAATTTCTTACCTTGTAATAATAAGACAAATTGATTTTTTTCATTTCATATTATGTGTAAACGAAAATCAAACCAAGTTATTCGATACTCAATTCGAGCTCGTTCGTTAAAAGCTCGTTTGAATTCGGTTTGATAATAATGTTTAGACTCGAATCGAGCTCATTAAACAAAATTCATTAAAACAATTGTAAATATCAATACTCAAGCTCGAATCGTGTTTGGCTTGATTAAAGCTCGTTCAAACTCGACTCGATTAAATAATCAAACCAATTTCAAACAAAATATTAGAAACTTGATAATATTTCAAACAATCTTAAACTATTTAATTATAAAAGATATTACAGGGGTAGCAATTAATATTGAGATTTCTGGAGTGCATGACTGAGCAGAGATTATAATCTTAAAACAAAAACAACACATGACTAAATTATTATTGATAAGACAAAAGTCCCATATTACACATAAAGAATGAAAGAATAATAAAAGCAAACACAACTGGAAACCAAGCCTATGAAAGAATGCAACCTACACGTACGTGTGTTCCTCCTAAACATGTTCCTTTACTACCCTCTCAACAACAAATCTTCTATCTCCAAATTGAATGAAAGAATGGTATCACAGATTTCTCTACCTACAAAGAATTCACTACTCCCCTATACGTATACAAGACTCAAATAGCATCATCATATATGTGTGCAAAGAAAAAAGAATCCAAAAAGAATTAAGAGTTTCAACTTCACTGAGTGTACGACGACAGCGATCCTCCCGCCAAATCGACCGGCGTCCATGCCGACACCGTGTAAAGCCGTTGATCCAACCAACAAAGAGTCAGAGCTGCATCACCACCATCATTTTCTCTCTCTCTCTTCTCCACCCTATAGCTCTCATCCGCATACATCTTCAACATCATCTGGCCTTGAAGCGCTTCCCTCTCGGTGATTCCAATGCTCCGGAACCCTCCCTGCTCCATCATCTCCTGCCACCTGCTGAATGTCTCGTGCCTTTCGATCCTCTCCCGTCCCTCACACCCTATGATGTTCCTGATCTCGCGCGCAAACATCTCCTCTATCTTGAGCCGGGCTGGGCTGTCCAATGGGAGGCCCGAATCGACCGCGTCGAAAATGGCGGCGTAGTATCTCAATGAGTTGGATAACCTTGCATCCAAGCTGGCCTCATTGTGTGCTGCTTCTTGCTCTGCCATGACAATGATTTGTGCATTCGTGCTTCGAATCAAGCCCAAGAAGTCTCTCAACGCCCCTCCGTTGCTATCGTAAAGCATCTTGTGCAATTGGAATACGCAATTGATCGCCACTGTTTCCTTTTCCTTAACATGAAGCATCCATAGCCTCACATCTTCCAACCGATCCACAACCGAATGGAACTCAAAAGGCAGATTGAAAGCCTCTGCCAATCTGGCAAGCCTGTCTCCTGTTTCAATCAGCTCTTGCTTCGATTCGCCTACGCCTGTGATTCTAACATGGCTAGGAGGATGAGGCCTAGAAGCCAAGCTCTGAAACAGACTAGGCCACTGTAGACCCTGCTTGATGTCGAAATCTATGATGTGGACCCTGTCCTTCCCTTCAAATGCTCTCAATAAAATCTCATTAGATGTGAAGTGAACGAACTTTAGAATCGGGCTCACTTGGTTCAGAAGCCTCAACGCAGTTCCATTCTCATCGTCAGCCCGGTCAAGGTCCCGAGGGGCAGCAATGTGGAAGATATGCGGCCATAGCCGCACCACTCGCAAGGTTAAGGCTTCGGTGAAGTAGGCAATGAGGCGGTGTATGGGGGACCACGTGGAGAGGCGAGCTCTCCAAGCCTAGCAAGGCAGTGATTGATGGCGGCAAAGTTTTTCGAGCCTATTTGCTCGGCACAGGCCACGAGTAAGCTGATAAGCTCAAAGTAGTTATGTTCCCTGTGGTTATGTTCCCCGGCTACAACTTCAGTGCTTTCAATTGGATTGCGTGGAGACGAACCATTACCAAGTTCATGCTCTGCAGGATTGCCAAGAACAAGGCCTTGACTCCCAGAAGAAGTACTTGAAGAAGATCCTGAGGTTTCCTTCTCAGGGCCCTTGATTGTCTCTACATCCTTACCTTTCCCAAAGTCAGTAATCTCAGTCACTACAGAATCAAACCAAGGGATATTCGACAAAGGCGGCAAGGGCGGTGCAATCACATCGCTCGGCACAAAACACACCCTCTCTTCCTCTCCTGAACATGAGAGAGAGAAAGGCACTTGAGGTGCACTGAAAGCTGGATGAAACCAGAAATTCTCACTGCTCAAATGGCCTAAACTCAAATGCCCTTCTTCTACAGGCGAATTTTCGGACTTACTGCATCCCCGTTTCCTCTTAACTCTGCTCATATAGGTAGTATCCTCCTCATCATAAGACACTTCTCCTGCATACCTCTTCTTCATACCCTTACTACCACCCTTGTCCCAAAATTCATCTTTGACCTCCCTCTTGCTCTCTGTAGCAAGAGGGGCAAGTTTGATATTCTGCCTCAGAGAACAACCAGAAGTCTTGGCTTCAATAGGCTTCTCAATTGAAAGGCCAACAACAGGCCTAACAGGCTGAGACCTAGAACCGTCTTTTCGACCAAAGCCACAGGGGATATCCAATCTCTGTGTGCTCATTGTAGGGATATGACAAGCTTGAAACTGTGTAGATCCTTCACTCCTTAATCTATGCCTTGGAGACAGCAATGTAGAAGAACACCCAGCCAACATTCTTCACACCCTTACCAATTTCTTTTTCCCTTTTCTTTTCCTTCTTCTATTGGAATCCAAATACACCCACCCTTCAATCCTTTTCTATGTTTCTCTCTCCACCTCTCTTTTGTTTTTATATTTTTCACAAACTATGACACAATGTAAAATTTACAGTAGGAATTATTGACAGATATGCCAATAAAAATTATATTCTGAGGAGAAATCAAGAGAAACAGAACAATGATTTTCTATAGTGAGTGTGTGTGTTTCAAGAAATGGAAAACCCAAGAAAAAGAAAATGGAATCCGATGTCAAAACAAATCAAACACAACGCCCTCTCCTGTGTGTGTGTATATGCTTTCGTGTGTCCTATATGATGATGATATATGTAGATATGTATGTATAGAATCTTATGTGCAACAAAGAATGTAAAGAATAATCAAAACAATCCCCAAATAAAGAATCAAAGAATCGATATATATAAATATCAACAACACCTACCTAAAAAAATGACAATCGGATTCCTCAACTTTCAAAGCCAAATCATCAGCAAGAAACGCGATTTTTCATCAAGAATCTTCCAAAAAGGACGCATCTTCCATCAAATGTGCAGCTGAAAAACACAGAAAATGATTGATCAACACTACCACACACCCCCTTCAAAACGTCCATTTTACTTTAATTCAATTTTTCAACCCCCCCAAAAAAAAACCACCTCAACAACCCCTTTAAGCATGCATGAAAACGAACAAAACGGTCATCATCTCTCACAGCTTACAAGAACCCCACTACCCAAAAAGCCATAAAACACGATGCAACTGAGCTTTTATATACTGAACTAAGAATCCACCCCTCTTGTATATAGCGACTGCGATTTTTACCTATGGGTCGGTTAAAAGTGAAACCCAGAGAGTTCGAGTTTGTGGGCGTTGGATGAGAATCGGACGGTGGGTAGTGGGGGGAGAATGTGACCGTTAAGATGTCGGTGAAATATGACCGTTGGGGGGAGTTGGTGAGTAGTTGCAGAGACATAATATTTTGGGTAAGTCAGGAGAAGGCACGTAGGCGCACGTGGATGTCTGCTGCCCCCCATTTTTACTTTTACTTTGTGGGACTCGACCGTTGGGATTTAAGATCATCTTTTCCTTTGTTTTTTCTTTTTCTCTTGTTTTTATGACAATTCGTACGGTTAAATTGTCGTATTATTACTCATTAACTGTCTTGTCACAACTCCTCTTAATTTTATTTTTTTTTAAGAAACTTAATTTTGGTTTATTCCCATAAAAATATTATGGGTTTATTAGTTTTATTTTTAAACCCAATTTTTTTTTTGTATTTTTTATTTATTTATTTTTTAGGGAATTATTAGAGTTGATTCTTGGTCCCTAACACATGGGCCAAAGGGATTTATATTTGTCTCAATAATTGGCATTAACTTATCTTATTATTTCGTCCAAATTAGAGACAGTCTCAAATAATTTTAAAATTATGTGCTAATTATTAAAATTAGGTCTTTATAAGAAATATGAAAAAATATAATCACAAAAAATTATTATTATATAATTATATTATAATAATTTATTACATAATAAAGAATCAAACACAGGCCTAAATTTCTTCTATTACGGGCTACGGAATATAATAATTTTTTTTGTGGGACCCCTTCAATGTGGGGATCTGTGGAATCTAATCTCAAGCCTATGAATAGTCATTAAAATAGTTCTATTTGTAACAACAAATTATATGAATAAATACATAACACGAAAAAATTACATAAATGGTCTATTAGTGAGTCAAATATGGATAAATGTTGTTGGATTCTTTAGGTATGTTTTAGATTTTGTTGTGCAAATTTAATTGTGGATTGTTTCATAATTCATTTCTTGTTTGTTTATAACGTCTGTGGGTTATGGTTGTACTATCCAAAATTGTACCAACTCTACACTTTATTTTCATCTCTCATCTTTCATCATTTTAAAGAAAAATACTCAGTATATTCTTTTTTTTTCTCAAAATTTTAATTATTTATAACATTTTTTTTTCAATTCAATATTTTGTAAAAAAATAAAAAGTCATATGAATCCTCTTTCTAAGTCTTTATTTTGTTAAGCTAATGCTGAATATTATTTTACTTAAAATATTTTTATATAAAATAAAAATATGATATTATTTGATAAAATTTTTTTTTGAAAAGAATAAATTATTTAAATATTATAATAAATATATAATTTCAGTTTTTCAATTTATATATTATTTTAAAAAATATAAATTTTAGAGAAAATATTTATTTTTTATTTTTCTGATTTTTTTATGTTTTAGAAATTTTCTTTTAATTTTAAATTATTATTATTTTCAATTTTTTATTTTACATCAATTATTATTAATTTTTTTCCAAATTTTATACTTTTTCAGAAATTATTATTATTTTCAATAATAATGAATATATTATTAAATATAAATTTGATTGATTTTTAATATATATATATAATATACGATTAAACATCGATGGTGCATACTTTCAATTTGGTCTACGTACAACACATCCATATTTATATATTGCTTTTGTTTTTTATGTATCATTTATATATTATTTAAGATTTTTATTTTTACTTATATATTATCTATAATTTTTATTTTTTTTGTATATTAGGAATATAAAAATATAACAATATATTTATGTTGTTTATATTTTTTATATATTATTTATTATTTTTATATATTATGAATATATATATATAATATATCAACATCCATCACCAATTATTAAATCCACAAACCCTTCTCACAATATAATAATACAATTACAAAAACCTACTAAACCTACTTATATGACATCTATAACAATCAATCATATCACAAATCAAAATAAACACCATTTTATACTATGCATTTGGTTGTACACAACTTCACAATCAACAACCAGTTGTTCCATGAGGCCTCCAGTCTATTTGAGATTTTTTTTTTTTTTGTTGAATCTTAAATTTTCAGAGTAAAATCCACTAAAGATTTCTCCTTTACATTAGATCAAACGTTGAATCTTCAAAGATTTGGAAAAAAAAAAAAAAAAAAACCCTTTTTGATAGAATTATTCCTTTAATCTCCTAGTGGTCTTTGTTTATAACTCAAATCTGATAAATGTTATTCTTGCAAGAACCATCTTTGGATCTTTAAGAACACATTTGAATCTTGTTGGTCGTTTGTAAATGTTAGAATTTTACTAGTTTCTTGAACTCTTCACTTCTTGTCATGTTATTGTCTCTTAACTTGAGGATCTCTATTTATAGCATTAAGATTTATCTATAAAAATTTGATGTATATCAAGATTTTTTATGATAATTATAAAAAAAAAATTATAATCTTTATTTAATAATATATGTCAAATCATGCACACGATGGCATCAAATTGGCCGATCAAATATTATTTTACTTATAAGTATAAAATCTTCATGAAGTAGATTGTTTTAAAATTTGAGATGGCTCTTTCATTGGTTGTAGTTGTATATTGTCTTGTATGCAAAATAAATAAATAATTGAGATTTTGTTTTTTTTTTTTATATAACTTGAACATGTTTGTTTTTCATGACAAAGGTGATTAATTAATTGGATTGCTTACTCTTGAATTAGGTGAAGTGATGAACCAAAGAGGTCATATGCTTAACCAGATTACGATGCATTGAAACGAAAATAAATATTTAATTAATCATGGATAGATTAATTATTAGGCTAAATAATGTTTGTTGGACAAATTAATTAGTTGAGTCAAAGTAATTAAATGATCATGAAGATAATTAATTCTTGGGCAATTATATTTGTTTGACAAATAATGAATTAAACTCGAATAATACAAGAAAATTAAATAATTAATTGGGAGTAGTCTTTTGAATTTAGAAATTAATTATAAAAATTAGTTAAAGTCCAATAAAATATTTAAAGATTTAGTTTTTGATATAGACCCAACACATGAAGATAAGGAAGTATAGATCCATAAGAAAATCTAATGGGATCAATATGTATCGATCCATAAGAAAACCTAATAGGATCAATATAAATTGATCCTCTAAAGGATTCGACCAACTACAAACACGTCAAGGAGTTTCGAACTACTTCATCTTGTGTGCTCTCTTCTCTCTTCTTTCATGTGTTGAGATTCCTAATTATATTTTTGTTCTAGATTATTCATTTCGTTGTAAATAGAATATACATGAATCAAGTTATACCGTGTGTCTAAGCATCAACATTGAGTGTGGATGTACTTAGAGAAGATGTTTCAAATATCCTTGATCAATGTACGATTCGATCATCTGTAGAATCTTGCTAAGAACAGTGAAATCGCGATTGGTATATTGTTAAACTTCAATTTGAATTACATAGATGTAGATGTGCAAGATTAAATTAGATCGTATAAATAACTTTTAATAATTAATTTCGCTGCGTATTTTATATTATCTATGGCCTAGATGATTCATTATATAATAAACTAAACAACATCGAACTCATATTTTTTAAAATCTTCTTGCCTAAATTCTTTATTGTGGATGGTAAAATATAATGTAAATTATGAATTCAAGATGGCAATGATCAACCAATATAACATCAATTTATGGCTTTTCAGATTCTTGCAATGGATTCACTATCCATTTCATGATAATACCCTTCTAAATTCAATTGGGTGGTAAATAGAGAAAATATTAGAATCATGCGAGACAAATAAAACTATAATAACAATGTATAATATAATGTGTGAGATAATTAATAGAAATATTCACGTACCTTCAATATTTTTGGATACTAAATAAAAAAAAAATCACAAATCCATAATATATTTCAAAAAATAAAAACTGAAATATTTACAGAAATATAATATATAATAGATACTAATTCAATAAAAAATTTCCACACAATATTTACACATAAGATTACTATAAATTTTCTAAAAAATAGATACTAATTCAAGGATTTCAATTTATAAAATATATAATTAATTAGTTGTCCAATTAAATAATGAAAGATGTATTCCCAAATTTATAATAAATTTTTGGCGGCTATGTACCTACATTAAAACAAAGAACTACTTTAATTAAATATTTTATTTAATAATAACTTTGTTACACATTAAATACATAATTCCTACCAAATTAGGAACAACTAATGTAATGTTAATTGTACTAAAGACAGCTTTAATTTATTAGTTAGAAGAAAAGTCCGAGAAAATTCATTGCATACCAAAAAATAATTGGAAAATTTTTAAAAAAAAATAGTAACTAATTCATAGATTTTAATTTATAAAATATAAAATAAATAAATTATCCATTTAACTAATGTCATATATATATATATATGTTTACATTCAGTAGATAAATTTTTGTAATATCAAAATTAAATGAAATAATAAAAATTGAGATAATTTAAAATAACAAAGTGATATTATGCTATAAAATCAATCCTAAATTTGTATGCAATTAGGAATCATGCAAAAAAAGATTGTACTAGGCAAAAACCTCAGACTTGGATAGAAAGGTAGTTGGGCAAGTGTTCTCATTGTACACCAATTCCAAGTTGATTGAGGACAACCAACAACTAAAATTTGGTGAATTTGATAAGTAGCAAAGTGATTATTATTATTATTATTATTATTATTATTAATAATACTACTATTACTACTAAATGGCCGCCAGTACAATGTACTAGACATAATATATTTTTTATATTAATAATATGTATAACATTATACTATTATTATTATTATAAAAATTAACATATTAACTATATATGTCAATTATATTTCTATACATATTATGCAATTTAATTTTTTATTATATTATAATTAAATTTTAGAATGTTCCCAACTGACTACATAATTTTCAACTCACTAAAACTTATTAAAGTGGAGGAAATAAATTATATTATTATAAATTAATAGTATAATTTTTTTTACAAAAAACATTAATGTTTTAGATCCAATTCATATATTATTTATTCAAATCCAACAGATATATTAAAATATAAATAAATAATTCAATCTATAAAAAAAACTTATACTCTATTCATAAAAAAATATCATAATTTAGATATAATTATTTATTTTAAAGTATGAAAGATTGGTGTCAAATTAAAGATCATGAATAGAGGATTAATTAGATATAGATTTAAAATGAAAAATTTATTTAGTTTTTAAATTTTAGTAAAAAATAAAAAAATATAAAAGAGAAGAATAGAGTTGAGACACATGTAAAGAAAAAGAGAATTGTCATAATGATTCGACTATTCTTCTTTTATACAATGAAGGATAATTTAATGCTTTTTCTCCTTTTATATTAAATTAGATGGTGCAAGATATAATATATATTTTATATTAATAACATAATTTAATATATTATTATTATTATTATAAACTTTACCATAATAATTATTTATGTCTATTATATTTATATAAATATTTTATGATTTGATTTTTCTAATTACGTTATATTACATTGTTATTCTCTTTAAATGTACTTTTATTAAAGAATATATTGCCCGACTTTAAATTGAATTTAGAGTGTTTCCAACTGAATTCAATTTTTTCAACTCACTAAAACCTATTAAGGTGGAGGAATAAAGTATAATATTATATAAATTATAGTATTGTTTATATTTTGAGACCAAATTCATATATTATTTATTCAAACCCAAACCATACATCAAACTAAAAATAAACAATTCAATCTCACAAAACCTATATTCTATCCATAAAAAATTAAATATTATATTTAAATATAATTATTTATTTTAATGTCAAATTAAAGATCACAAAAATATAATTAATTTAATATATACTACGTCAAAAATGAATTTAAAAATATAAAATTTATTTCTATTTTTACATTTTAGTAAAAAGATAAAAAAATAGAAAACAGATAAAAAATACAATACATCTAAAGAAAAAAGAAAAATTCTCACAATTATTCCACTACTTTTATATAGAAGAAATATATTAAGTAAGTATGTCCTAAGGACATGTGGCATCATTCTAAAATAATCTAATATTGTGAATTAATATGCTAGCGACATGTGCCACTACTCTTTTTTCTTTTATTATTATTATTATTATTATTATTATTATTATTATTATTATTATTATTAAGAATGTGTTTTTCATATATTTAACACTTGCCCTAGTTAATTTTTATTCTTACTGACATGTTACTGCAAATTATTCAAATGTAAATTTCTTGTTTATTTCAGCATCTTTGAAATATTTTCGAGCTAAAAAGGATGACCGTGGGTCATTTGGTAGAACTGCTGTAACAATTCAATTTTCTAACTTATTTTTAATACATTAAAAACATATATGTATATATATGTATATTATTTCAATACCTTAATCAACAAGATTATTTATGAATTGAGTTGTTAAACGAACTATTTGAAACATAAATACTTCATAATTCATAAGAAAAATAATAATTCATATGATAATTTGATTTCTCACAATTGAAATATATAGAATTAACCTTTAAAATTTAAATTTAAACTTAATCATTAATAACAAAATACATAACTTTTTTTTTTCTTTTACAAACCAACATGACATGATATAAACAAAATATTAAACTCAAATTATTCACGTCACACAACATGTCAAATTTAATGAAAATTCATAAATATATTTTTTTTATTTATTATAATTTTTTTTTTTTAACAATAGCAGCAGAAACAATTAAAATTTAAATAACACATAAATATACTTCTAAAAGAATAAATATATCAACTTATCAAATTGTGCATTATGACAAAAATGATAAATGACCTATTGGTATGCACCATATTTATAGTATCAAAAGGTTACGTGGTGTACAAATTTATTTTATTTTATCTTTTTATCTCATGTAATATATATATATGTGTGTGTGTGTATATCCTATTTATTTTTATTAAGTATATGTACATGCACATATCAAACATTTCAAAGGTTTAGTTCATGCGTTCGCAAGTTCACAACTTTCTTCTAGTAATTATATTTTATGATTTTAATCTTTTTCTGATTTCTTATGTTACACAATAATACTATAAAGTTTAAATTTAAAAAAGAAAACCTATCATTATGCATTGGTTAGCCGGTTCAAACCTCGCTTCTAACAGTTTTTGTGATTTCTTTTTTATTTGTTATGTTAAGAAATAGTTTTATAAAATTGCTTAAATTTGAACTAAATCTAGAGCTGTCCAACTAGATACATGCACGGTTTTTTGATATTTCGATTTTATTCTTTTTAAAAGTTTACACTTGAAATCGTCGATTTGAAATTGGAATCAATAATTATTAATTAGAAACGAGATTAGAACCGCTTGTTCCTAGAACCGAAACCGAGCCAACTATGTTCCTGTTCCGAACCAAAATCGAGTCAACGATTAAACCAAACTGGTGACCGTTAATTTCAATTTAAAATCGGAACCATACCCATATTTATAGGGTGTTTCTATTTACACCACAATAACCTCTTTTCACACCACAAATATTTTTTAAATAAAAATAATCTTATATTAAATGTCTAATTTATCCTTCTTCTCAAATTAAGAGAATTTTTCATTTTTTCATTAACCTTCTTCTATACCAGGACTGTTCTACATTTGTTTTCTCTATCTTCTTCTGCACAAATTTGCTGTCAACATCATCTTCACCAATCCATGAAATTACGAAATCTCACCCTTGAACAAATACAAAAAGTCGAATTAATTTTTTCTATTAAAAACCCATTTGCTCCCAAATCCTAACTTGTGAATCTGAATTTCTTTTCTTTTATTATTTGTTGCTAATAATTTTCAAATTCATATATTTAGCATGAGATAAAAGAAGGAAGAAGAAGAACTTAAATATGATTTTGAATAATTTTGAATTTGCAGAAAAAGAAGAAAGAAGAAGAACCGCAGAAAATTTATGATATCATCTTCACCAATCCATGAAATTATGAAATCTCACCCTTGAACAAACAAAAAAAGTCGAAATAATTTCTTGTATTAAAAACCCATTTGCTCCAAAATCCTAACTCGTGAATCTGAATTTCTTTTCTTTTATTATTTGTTGCTAAGAATTTTCCAATTCATATATCTAGCCTGAAATAAAAGAAGGAAGAAGAAGAACCGAAAATATAATTTTGAATAATTTTCAATTTGCAGAAAAAGAAGGAAGAAGAAGAACCCCAGAAAATTATGATATCACCTTCACCAATCCATGAAATTACGAAATCTCACCCTTGAAAAAACACAAAAAGTCGAAATAATTTCTTGTATTAAAAACCCATTTGCTCCCAAATCCTAACTCGTGAATCTAAATTTCTTTTCTTTTATTATTTGTTGCTAAGAATTTTCAAATTTATATATTTAGCCTGAGATAAAAGAAGGAAGAAGAAGAACCCCAGAAAATATATTTTAAATATGATTTTGAATAATTTTGAAGTTGCAGAAAAAGAAGGAAGAAGAAGAACTGCAGAAAATTTATGATAACTTTTTGTTAAGAGCGGTTTGTAATTTCATGGATTGGTGATGTTGGCAGCAAATTTATGCTGAGAAAACAAATTTAGAACAATCACTGGGTAAAGAAGTGATTTGAGAAGAAGGATAAATTAGACATTTAATATAAAATTATTTTTATTTAAAAAATATTTGTGGTGTGAAAAGAGGTTATTGTGGTGTAAATAGAAACACCCATATTTATATTACAACAGTTACAACCTTGCCCCCAAAGATGGGTTGTTGCGAAATCAATTATTGATTAAAATAATTTCTACAATATATATATATATATATATATATATATTTTTTTTTTTTTTAATGAGGGGGACAACCCAATTGCATGAATCCGTGCAACCATATATATATAAATATTTATCAAAACATAAATCTAGATAATATTTAAAATTTTTTTCAAATATATATAAAACTCATTTAAGCATATACCCAAAATCCTTCTCTTTAGAGTTTGGGTGAGTGAATGCGTACTAAAATACTATATAAGATCGGTCTAAAAATTGAATTTTTGAAATTTTATATTACATTTTTCCCCAAATAATTTGGAGCGTTTTTTTTTTTTTTTTTTTTTTTTTGGATTCTTTTCAAGCAAGTGTTTTATCAATACGATAGCGTTTAGACCAAGAATCTCAGGCTGGTCACCCTCCCTTGGCGAACTCTCCGATCTTAAAACAATCAAAGGATTTTTCCAAGGATCCATGGAGGAGAAAAGCGAAACTAGAGGAAAGAGAACTAAGTTAGGGTTTTGGAAATGGGCTGCAGTTGCTGTGGTATTCCGACTGATTCTGTGTTATTTCTCCAAAAATCTCAACCTCTCCTCACGCCCCGAAGTCTCCACTCCACTCACGAGCCTGCGCCGCCGTAACACCTCTCTCTCTCTCTCTTATATTTATGTGCTATGTTCTATACATCTCGTGATTGTTTATAAGATTTACCTTTTCTTTTGTTTGTTTTGTGTCGATGTAGTGGCAGAGGGCTACTGGCTAAAGCAATTATCAATGTCGCCTTATAATGGTTTGTGCAATTTGAATTTTAGTGAACATCTGTATATACTGTTCTTTTGTTATCTTATTTTAATGGGTGTGATGATCAGGTTCAATGTACCACGGATCGCCATTATTGCTCTCGGTTCTCGGACCTCTTACTGTGGAGAAGTAATTTTTTTTTGTAATTTTTTTTTATACATAATGAACAAAATTTCAATAACTTCATGCTCTGCTTGGGCAGCATTTTTATGTGACTTTTACTGAAATGCATAATGCAGAATTGGAGGATTCCCTAGTCATCTGCTATGCAGGTATTGATTTCTGCCTCCCTGAATAATATCTTTTCGCTTTGTTGTGCTCATTGGCCGATGTTTCAAGTTATATTCACTTTTTATTTTTGGAGTACCATTGATTATAATGTGTGTTTTAATTTCTATGATGAACTGCTAACAACTCAAAATGGCATTATCTTTAACTTTTTTTGTTATTTTCGTGGTGATTAAAATATATTAATTGAATGGTTATTTGTTGGATGGATATTTTCAAAACTGAAAGAGCAATTGTGTGTCCGTTAAAGCTTTAGTAAAGCTTATTGCAGCTGCTCTGCAAGTCCTATGGCCCTGCATTTTCATGCTTATTACATGAAAATCTAGTTTGATGTGATTATGACATCAAGTTAGTACTGCATATTCTTAATTTTTCTGTGCACTCGAATTCCCTGTTTAGCAATCTAATGCATGAAGTCTGAGTTGGAAGGAGTTAGCCAGAAAAAATTGTCTTGGTGATGCATTCCATCATCTGAACCCTTACAGAGGGATCAATTGTCAATACTTACTTTCAACTCTTATACCTGCGGTTGAGTGAAGCTTGTAAAAACTGTTTCTAGAATAGACATTTCCCACATGCAAACACAATCTTATCATGCTACACCCACATCTTTTGTGGCATTAGGTGCCGTCACCCTTACATGGATCGCAGATGATTGATTCGAATTGAAAAACCTAATCTGTAAACAGCTCCTAAAAATGAACAACTCAGTCTTCTAGCACTTCAATGTGAATTATTATCACTCACACTATCATGTGTAGTGTAATTTGTCTTTGGGGAACCAAATGTGAACTTGCTACTGTTATAGACAACATAGTCCTTGTGTTCCACCTGCAGCTATGTCTTTACCACGATTAAAATATCTTATGTCCGAAAATGTTATAATTTTCATATTAGAGACTTACAATTATAATGCTATCCAATATCCATACTATATAATCCTGAGGAAATTGAATTTTATTTAAAAATTTAACTAAATTGACTATTTTATGAATGTTCTTTCTCAATCATGAAGTTTGATTACTGCTTTGAGGTTATCCCCTAACTATGTTTGTTGCTTATATCTTCTCATTTTTCATTTTTTGTACTCTGTTCGTTGTATATCCTTTAGCTGTGTAGAATATCAACACTTTTGGATATAGTCTGGTTTCTGTGATTGCAGATTTTATCAGTGCAGTTCTTATCCGTGCAACTGGACGCTGTCTTGTAACAGCACATGGTCATAATTTGAAATCATTAGGCCTTGATAAGCTGTTCAAAGACATAGGTAATACAAACTTGTCTTTGCTTTCATTAAAATCTTTTTCTTAAAGTGCTTTTGTAAATACACCTAGGAAACTGATAAATTACTCATTATTTTTCCCCTAGAAATTCTGCCATCTGGTGATGTTGCTGCTCTCGTGTATTTGTGGAATCCTTTCACAATTGTCTCTTGCATTGGTTTTAATACATCACCTATTGAAAACTTGTTTGTCATCTTGTCTCTTTATGGAGCATCTTCAGGTATGAAGTGAACAACCTCTTTCCTTGCATAATTTGTTCCTTACTATGGCCACTTGCTTATAAAGTTGTGAAATGGCCACCTAAGCTAAAAGCTTAAGGTGTTAGAAAGAGTATCATCTATACGTTATCTTAACATCTTCAACACGGTCCCTCACGTTTAGGCGGACAACTTAAAGCCACTTAATGTCTCACGTGGAAATATGTGTAGGCGGGCCTAGGTAAGCCATTTAAAGCCTCACTATCAAATGAGTGACAGTGATATTTGAGCACTAGACCTTTCGCTTCGCTGAGTCTCTAATGCCATGTTAAATGACCACCTCATTAAAAGCTTATATTGTTAGAAAGGAGCATCATTTTTACATTTTTCTTAGCATCATCAGGGCACCCCTTCACGTGTAGGTAGTTACAGCTGCTTAATACTTCACGTGGAAATGTGTGTGTGTGTGTGTTTGGGGGGGGGGGGCAACTTTATACAATATCATTTATACATTTATCTTAAGATCATCAACATGGCCCGTCATGTGTAGGCGGGCAACTTAAAGCTACTTAATGCCTCATGTGGAACTACATGTAGGCGAGTGAAGGTAAGCCATTTAAAGCCTCACTATCAAATGGGTCGCAGTGAGATTTGGGCACTAGAGCTTTCACTTAGCTGAGTCTCTAATGCCATGTTAAATGGCCACTTCATCTAAAATCTTACGCTGTTAGAGAAGAGTATCATTTATACATTATCTTAGCATCTTCAACACACCCCTTCACGTATAGGCAGGCAACTTTAAGGTGCAACTTTAGCCTTTTAAAGCCTCACTATCAAATGGGTGGTAGAGAGATTTGAATACATTACCTTTCACTTGACCTGGTTTTGATACCATATAAAATAACCACCTCATCTAAATGCTTAAGCTTTTAGAAAATTGGTTCACCTATATGTCGAAAAACCCATGTGACATCTTAAAAACATCGAGTGAAGTTATGATCCACTCTAAATGGCAAATGAACATCTTGATTACTGTAGTATTTGTTTTGTGGTTTTATGTTCATAGCACTTTGACTGGGTGCCAAGATTCCATTTGGATGTGTTCTCCGCATTTCTGAACATTATTTAAGCCAGTGATGCATTGCCAAATGAATGGAAGATTAAAAACTCCCAGTCATGCTTGATCTATTGCAACTAAGTTATACTACTTTCAATACACTCAGGGCTAGTACCATTGGCAGCTTTTGGATGGGTCATAGCATCACATTTGTCTCTTTATCCCTTGGTTCTAGTCATCCCGGTATGTATTGATGGTGAAATTCATTATTAGCTTATCAGTCCTTTAAAGCACATATAGGTGCTAGAGAACAGCTTTTTTTTGTTTCACTTTTCTTTTCCAGTTGATCTTTTTGTTAGGTTATGGCCTGGATGCACCCCCAAGAAAATTGTTTTTGCAAAGAAATTTACGAGTTGATGAAGAGAGATCGGGCACGGGAACAACTTTCTCCTGGCGGCAAGTCATTATCTTCTTTTTGTGGGCTTCCATGTGGACATCCTATGTGTTATCTTTGTGTGCCATCTCTATGAAAGAGTATGGTGGCCTTGGGATGATGTTTAAGAGGTACGACACAAATATCATGTTGCAATGCCTCCATTTTTCTTGCTAAGTTTTATTACAATTTAGCATAATATTAAATTTCACATGTTAAGTATCATTTATTCCATTTTTGATACCAAATGAGATGATCTTTCAGAATTTGAAGGCCTAAACAATCATTGATAACCTCTAATAATCAATATACTGTTAGTTAGATATCCTTATGTTTCTTAAATACCTGGATGCACTGTCATTCATACATTTTCAGATACGTGCTGTTATTTTTCATATTTGCTTCTCTCTCTTATGAGTGAAATAACCTTGTTTCAAATTGGAAATTTTACTTTTCAACTCAATTAGTTTTACTTAGATTGTCCCCAAATTGAACCTGAATTTACTACAATGATTGATTCAGTTTTGCTGTATTGATGTTTCCTATCTCAGTTTTTTGTTTGTATCTTTGGAAAAATTTCCGAGAAACGTAGTTTTCTTGTATTTCTCATATATATGATCCCTGAAGGCTGCACTATACTACGATACTTTGTCTTCTAGGTTATGGCAGTTCAATTGGATAACTTGTCAGTAAATGTTAAGCAATCAACTAAAAACATAAAAGGATCTGAAGAATTTTCCCCTTCCCCTTCATCATATCTCATTTAAAGCACACACAAAGGTGGTTGAAATATGTTTTTTGGTGATTGAAATATCTTACTCTTTACATATGTTCTAATTATGGAACTTTCTCTATTACTTTATCATATTTTAAGATTTGAGTTCCATTTTTTGGAGTCCAAATGAAGTTCCATTTTAAGAAAATTCTTGAGCTTCATTAATTACTTATAGTGCCATTCTGCAGGACATATGGATTTATTCTTGCTGTAGAAGATTTATCTCCTAATATAGGGGTCTTATGGTAACTGGCAATCGACTTTGTTGTTAGTTCAAATGCGTATTACTTTACATAACGCTTTATTTCTTTACTTCTTGCATAACATATATGCTTCATTATTACAGGTACTTCTTTGCAGAAGTGTTTGATTTTTTCAGGAATTTTTTCCTGATGGTTTTTCATGTGAACATCCTTTTCGTGCTACTTCCTTTAGCTATACGGCTGAATCACAGGCCCTGCTTTATGGTCTTTGTCTACATGGCTATCTCTTCAATGCTAAAATCTTATCCTTCAGTGAGCCCTCCCACATCATCTCGAATTACTAAATATGCTTGTTTTCTATTTATCTGTCTGGAACTCTGTTATATTACCCTTTGTCTGTTTATCCTTCATCCACATAAACTACTTCTGCTCCAACATTTATTTTTTTGTATTCCATTAATATTGCCAAATGAAATGGAATCAATAACTACTCCGACTTGGTACACCAAAGAAAAAGGAAGCATAACTACCTTTTCTTAGTTTTCTGGAAAAAAATTAAGCTTGTTAAACATACGGCATGAATTTTTTAATCTATTGGTTTCTTACTTATTTTTAGATTGTAACAAGGATAAGTAATTAACTGATGAACAGCTTTTTCTTCTAAGCACAGTTGATCTATCTGCAATGCTCACATTTTAGCATAACTTTTCTCAGAGATTGTAGAAGTATCAGAATAAAATTCAGATAGGATTAAAGAGGAATTCTGAATGGGACTCCACCCATTCAAACAGTTCACCCATCTGCAGTTGACATTTCTGAAGTACTTAACTAGTTTATGATAAGTAAAATCTAGAAAAGGTGCAAGGGCTATGCATGAAGAAATTGCAGCCTCAAGTGGTGGCAATCTCTAACAGGTTTGCTGCATTATAGCTGAACTGTTGCTGTGTGAAAATTATGATAATTGGGTACAAAATCTATTTTATCGGTCTGAAGTCCGTCAAGTAAGGAATAAAAAAGGAAAATTCTTCAGATAAGAGTTGGTAGATTTTGGTGGTGGTTGAAGCTAGCATTAATGTGTCTCTTTACAATAAGCATATATTGAACACCCTGATTTAGTCCTGACTCATTTATCAGGTTGGGGACTCAGCTTTGTACTTGAGTTTATTGGTGCTATTTGTCAATGAGTTAGCAGGTCTCTCTCTCTCTCTCTCTCTCCACATACATTTCTCTAGGTTGCTTTGATTGATTGGTTTCCTAATCAAGGTCTGATGTCTCATGATCTATTTGATATGCAGAAATGCAATTTACATTCTTCCTCTTTTCTGGATATGTTGGGGTTTCTCTTCTTAGCCCTGTAATGCACAATCTATGGATTTGGAGGGTACGTGTTTGTTTGCTGAGATGGATATGCATAACCCGTTTCTGGGAATTGGACATTTTGTCAAGTAGCAGTTGCGTATATCTGCTGAGTCATTAACTTGTTATTGTTTTGCAGGGGACTGGAAATGCAAACTTTTACTTCGCAACTGCAATTGGATATACTTGTTTCCAGGTTTTTCCCTTTTCCTGTTTAATCCTGTATAAATCACTTTGATTGTTGAACATCTACATATTGATCCCAGCATGAGAGAATTTTGTTTTTGTTTTTCCTCCTTGGTGTTGTAGTATAGTGGCTTTGTATCCTGAATTTCTGAGAGACTCTTCGTTACTGAAGCCCTTTTGAGGATTTGAAGGGACCTCTTAATTTTACATTATTGATGTTCAATTTAACTGGGATGTTTGTAATAATGAGTTTGTTGGAATCTTTGATATTTACTGAAGTATGAAAAATGAAGGCGTTTGATTTTGTGCAGCGGTGTTTCTATTTATTCAATTGATTTGGTTCTGTTGCAGATCATTATGGTGGTTGAGAGCGTGAGCGCTATGCTGAATTACGATCGGAAGATCAGAAAGCTATGCAATAATATTTGAGATATGGCTGTTGGCAAGATATACTAATACTATACGGGAACGCTCCAAGTCATCAGCAAAAGCAAATCTACTACCGTTTGGAGATTGCTTTAATCATTTATATGAGATGTTTTTAATCTATCAATTCTATGTCCAAGCATAGTCTCGCTAGAAAACTAGGTGTTTGTTGTAGCCTATAATTGAATCTAGTTACAAGTGTTATGAATAGGACAATAGAATCACTGCCAATAGAATGATTTTTTGTATCATTGCTCATTTTACCTGCCAATTGGGGGGCATTGTCTTCTTCATTCTGCGCCCCCTCCCCCCATGTTATATAAATGATGATGAGTGTGAGTATTTAAAGGTGACCACTTGCTATTTGATCATGATATAACACATATATATATATATATATTAATATTATTCTTGAATATTCGACAATATGCTGATTTGGATGTTTGGAATGGTTCGGTAATAGAGGAACTATTGAACAATACATTTTATTTATTCCTTCTGAAATAAATTAATCGTTGAAAGGTATTACTTATTACTCTGAAAATATTACTGTTAACTTTGTAGCAGTATTACTTTTTATTGATAATGTACTGTGGATTTATTTAAAAATAATTTCTTGGTGGATTGGATGGTGTCATCTGATCCACAAAAGATTCACTCCAAAGAAATAATTGTGCAATTGAGTCATAGAGAAAAAATATATGACAAAAAAGAATTATATGTTTAAAATTAAGGTCAATTGTATTAAAAATCATGTTATTTTATGAAATTTGTATTTTAATCCCAACCTTTTAATTTTTGCAACGCAAGCATAATCTTTGGAATTTTTGCATTTCAAAGCACGTAATAAATTTTTTATAAATATAAGACGATGTTGTATTTGCTGAAGCCAGTGATCTTTGTGACAAAGGATAATACATGTACATAATTTTGATTAATTAAATGTTACATTATGCAACCAATAAATAAATTAATATCTCATATTTATAAATTTATTATAATTAAAATTAAAATTGATGTCTTTGGATCTAATCTTGATCTTGTGGCTTGACTGCAAATATTCAAGTAAACAAATTATTGACTAATTATTTATGAAGTCATGGATATTCGGCAAAAATGACAAAATATAATGTTTTTCAAAAAAAATTGCAAAATTATAATAAAAAAAAAAAAATATTTTATATTAAGTAAAGTCGCCCCTGCGAGGGGCGACAATCAAAAATTTTTTTTTTTTAATTTTTTTTTTAAGTCGCCCCTGGCAGGGGCGACCAAAATTTTTTTTTTTTTTTTTTTTTTTTTTTTTTTAACGCTGGAGCCTTCACTCGGTCGGGCACTCGGTCGCGCGCCGTACTCGGCCGGCCGAGTGCGAACCCTTACTCGGCCGAGACACTCGGCCCCCGTATTACTCGGCCAGCCGAGTACTGCCATCCACTCGGTCACGGCACTCGGTCGACCACTTCACTCGGCTGGCCGAGTGCGAACGCGGATTCTGATTTTTAACATCCACTTCAATTTTTCTCATTTTTGTATTCTTCTCGTTTTCTCGTTCGTCGTCCTGTTTTTGTACATTTTCCTTTTTTTTTTTTATCGTGTTATAGTTAAATTAGATAATTTATTTAGTTTGGTAAAAATTCGATGAAATTGTTAAGTGAGATTGTTATAACATCTTGAAATGTATTGATTAATTGAATTTCCAACAAATAACTATAATTTTGTTTTATAAGTAAAAATTATGTTTAATAAAGAAATAATGAATAAACAACAAAAAACCAAAAACATGAATAAACAATAGTTCTCAAAATCATGAATGAAGAACAAAAAACAACAAAGTCAAGTGTTTGAAATAAAAACAACAAAAAACAACAAAAAATTAGTCGGTGCCGGCTCACTGAGGGGGTCGGTAAGGTGTGTTCGATGGGCCGAATGGTTGATACGGTGGATATTCCCTTTCCTGGAAATGGCCTTGTTGCACATGCCACTCGTATTGTTGCCTTTGCATGTCAAGTAAAATTTGGGAGTTGTAAGCTTCACGATGGATATACTCTTTCATGTCGGCAACATCCCCTTCTATGTTGGTCAGACGTGCATCCAAGGCGGTTCTCCAATCCGACCAATCATTCCACCCCCCTTGATACTGGGGTGAATACTGTGGATGCTGTGAAGGTCCGGCCTGATCGTCCGAGGGCATTTGTGCTTCACCCATCATTTCATCGGCCTGTGCATGATCCACATCAAGTTCCATCGGCTCTGATCGGGCATCCGTAGTCCTTCTCCTCCTCTTCCTTCGTTCCTCCTCATTCCTCAATTCATTCTCGCTCTCTTCAATAGCTTCCGTATGAGCCGAGCCATTCAGTAGAAGATTATGGCCCTTCCCTCCAGCAATATTAGTCAGGCGAGAGTTCGGCAGTGCAAACCTCTTCTTGTCTGATAAAATCAGATACAATCGTCTGGTGCCGGGATGTAATTGGCACATCTTCATGTTGCACAACATTTCCAGGTTTATAGTTGTCTCGCCTGATGTCTCTTCCATCCCTTCCAAGTTCACCCCGAAGTGGCGAGCAATGGGAGTGATCAAACCTCCAATGTGGATAGCAACTTGTTTTTTGGATCGAACGAATTGCCTTAACAGCATTGGTGCCACATTGAATTTCTTCCCTTTCACCAAGCACCACAGCACAAACAACTCATCGATACTGACCGCTCCAGGCTCAGGTTTTGCTAAAACTGTATTGGCGAGGAACCTGTGAAAATATCGAAGGACCGGGCTTCGAATACTAGATGCTTTCGACCGACTAACTTGGTACTCCGATGGGTGAGCTCGATCAGACTCTGTAATGTCCTTCCAAAAAGTGACAACATTGAACTCCGGAAAACTGACCCTCTCATTGGGCAGATTTGAGTACCTCTTCTTGGGAAATCCAAAAATCCCATTGAGGTCTTCGGCCGAAAGATAGCGAGACTCGTTCCCCAGCTGAAATATCACGGATTCGGGCACCGTGTCATTGTATCCAACATGAAGCTGGGAGAAGAATTCAAGAACGAGAGGCTCATACGTCTTCTCGTGCATGCCAAAGAACTTAGTCCACCCGATAACCTTGCACATTTTTTTTAAATCTTCGTAGATGCCCATTTCTTGCATGCACTCAACATCGGCCCATCGAGTGGCTCGCCTTCTTTTCTGTTGTACCTCAAACCACCTATGACTGTCGGTCTCCCAATCAGGAAAGTTGATGCCGTAGGCATCCGGCATGGTCGCCAAAATTCTTTCGTACTCAGCTTGTTGTTCTTCAATGGAGTGTTCGCTCCATTGGAATGTAGAATTCACAACATCCATGCTATGCTCCATTGTGGGTACCTAGATGATAATGAATTAGTATTACATCCAATCAAGGTGAACAAAAAATGAAGATTCCTATGATACAATATTCATCTTTGCAAATTCATAATTCAACATTGAAATTCATGGGGTATTAAGATCATTTCATCATGGTCTCACTCTAAATCATGCCACATTCCCACTTTCTATAATGCATATCAATTGTTCGATAAAAAACTTCAATGAAAACTAACCAAAAATCTATATTCTTTCATGCCATAATACTCCAAATTAGTAGAGCATTAACATAATCAAACAACAACCTTAGATTAACATGAAAACATATCTATATAGAACAAAAAATCATGCACACCAAGTGTTCGATAAAAAACTTCAATGAAAAATTGCAAGAAAACATATCAAGTTTCATGTCAAAATGCTCCAAATAAGACTCTCATCAACATATGTAATGAACAAAAGCAATGGTTAATGAAAACATACCTTTAGATTGAAAAAACGAAAGTTGGTGTTTTTGGTTGAATCCTTCAAATATCCACCACCTTATCCCAAAATTGGAGCAATTTGTTGTTTGAAATAATGGGTACAATGATTTTGATTGAGAAATTGATGGCTTTGAATGAAATTTTTTGGATTGAGGATGAGAGATTGGAAGAGGCTAGGGTTTGGGTGTGTTTGTGTGTGAGAAGAATGAGGAAAAGAGGGGTTATAAAATGTTTCCGTGCTCTCGCACTCGGTCTCGCACTCGGTCGCGCGCCTTACTCGGCCGCCCGAGTGCACCTGATATACTCGGTCTCCTGCACTCGGTCCGCGCAGATACTCGGCCGCCCGAGTGCGAAGGAAGTCCGAAATGCTTCGCACTCGGGCATCACGTTGTCTTACTCGGTCATGTTGCGGTACTCGGCCGACCGAGTGCGAACAAAATCCTGCACCCTTCGCACTCGGTCGACCCCGGTCGGGTACTCGGCCGGGGTTCGTACTCGGTCAGCCGAGTACGAACCAATTTTTTTTTTTCTTTTTTCTGATTTTATTAATAATGAAAACAATAATAATAATAATTATAATTATAATTATAATAATAACAATAGTAAAGATTGTACGTCTAATTACATCGTATGTAAAATTAAGTAACCATTGTACGTTTAATTACATAGATAACAAACTAATAATCAAAATGTGATCCTGTAAAACAACGACGCCTTATTTTTTTCCTTTTGCCCCTACCTCGCTCTTCTTCTGGCACAGGTTCACTATCCGAATCATTATCATCTGTCGTAATATTCAAACTAAAAGATGGACGACCTGATGATGATGATGATGCAGTCCTCGAAATCACATGATCATGTACTATATTCAATGGCGTGCTAGAATGGGAATATGAGATCGGGGATGTATTGAACTGAGGCAGAAAATTTCCATAAGTGCATGATGCTGGAGGCGGAGATGTATAACGGCCAGATTCTAAGAGAGAAGTGAACGACTGACCGTCTGCCGTAAAATCCCAGTCTGGGGTGGCGGCGTAATAACTGTTACTTTGCATGTCGATACCGGTAGAAATGGGTGGTTCTGGGCTATATTGTGATGTATGTTGCGGTTCGGGATCATAATGTGAATGTATACGTTGGAATGATGGGCGACGATCATGAAAGTGAGCTCTAGCTTGCGTGTATATTTCGTCTACTGATCGTCTGAAAGGCTCCCTAAGATACGGTTCCTCATCTATGACAAGTTTGTTTAAATCTTCCCATAAACTTTCCTGCAGTAAGTTGGCAATACACAGCAAAAACATGAAATACATATTCAGCACACATATAAATTTGAATACTAAAATACTGCCACATACCATTTTTTCTATGGGTGCATTCGGTTGCGGTTGATATCCCACTTGCATATTTAACCCTGGAGTAATTAGACGACGTGTTATTCTTTCATACCATCTGGTATAACCATCTTCGACGTCTGACTCATTCCAACCAATTGCAGGAGCAGAGACAATATTCCAATTTCTGTCAAACCACCATTCCACAAAAAAAGCATGTGTTTCAACCCAGTTTGTAGTGGAGCGGCCTCTACGGCATATATTATGCAATGTATCGTGCACATCCGTAATGCTTTCTGGAATTCGTTGTCTCATCCCGAATTGTCGCAATACCCGATCGGGGTAATATAACTCCACAATTGAATTATGGATCATAGGGCATCTTGACATCCACATATCCGTCACTGTAATAATGCCAAGGTCTATATATGCCCTCACAGCAGCTGGGTATGGGTCGTAAGGTTTCCAATTAAACTGGATAAAAATCGTGTTATATAACATGTAATCGAAATTTAACATAATCTGATCAAGTACCAAACATACCTCTTGTTGAGTTTGCCTGTCCAAGCTCTCCCGGATAGCCCTTAAGTTGTTCGTCAAGCTAGTTGTAAAGTTGTGGTATTGTAACCACTCAGCACCGTACGGTGCAACCGGTAGAATTCCATCCACAGCCACAATTGCCGCTGTATTTAGGCGTCTGCCTCCCGTCATTTGCGGAGTGAGAAAGGTAATTCTTGACCAAGCCCATATCTGCAGTAGTTGCATGGGTCCACCAATTTGTGTACGACCCCTATGTGATGCGTTGCACAGCTGATGGTACAAATAACCTAGTACCGCTGAACCCCAACTCAAATTCCTGCATTCATCAATATCCTCTAGTTGATTCAAATATACCAATGACCCCATATTCCCAGAAGTATCCGGGCACATTATGGATCCTAACAAAATCAATGCACATGCACGTGCATATTGGACAACATGTTGTTGTGAGCTGTTATCGGTAACAGGGTGCATGCTTAGGTGTGTACCCAAGGCTAAAAGTGAAAATCGTGACCCTTTTATGTCTTCTGCATTGGGTTCCCATCCCAGTTGGACTTCACAACGTGCAGTCCAATATGCCCGACCGGTTGAAATATCTGAACTTATAACCGGCCCACCTTCAATTGGCAGTCCCCAAATAAATGCGACATCTTGTAATGTCACGGTCGCCTCTCCAACTCTAAAATGAAATGTATGCGTTTCTGGCCGCCACCTCTCAACCAGTGCAGTGATTAATGAATTATTAATTACATAATCACCACATCGGTAGACACCATAAAATCCCATACGATACAACATCGATATGACTCGATAATGCAACCTTTGTGTACGTCTGAGTATTTCCCTACCATCATCGTCTGGGTCAACCTCATAAGGATCATGGTCATCGAGTCTCCAAAAGATACCACTTCCGTGTCTGCACTTTAATTTTAGGTCAATTTCTCCTGCAAATACATCCTCAGATCGGTGCATGTGCTGTTGCTTTAATATATCCCCACTAATAGGGCCATATTCTCCGTAGAACTCCATACTGCAATTAGATTAAATCAATAAGATGAACAATAAATGAGTGAAAATGGAACAAATTACATAAAATCGGAAAATTACATAAAATCATCAAATTAGACAAAATCTGCAACCCATCTCACTAAAAACCCGTGCGAATGTAACATCAACGCTAAATCAAATTTCAATACACATTATCAAAATACATGTCAAATATCTAAAACAAGCACCATTACAATATTTCAGACACAACAATCTCATCTACGGGCAGATGAAGTTCCGGCCTGGGTAGCAGCTTGATCCTGTGCCCGATATTGTTGTCTAGCGCGTGTTTGTGCCCAATCCATTTCATTTTCAATTCTACTCGTCTTTCCTCTTCCTTTAGTCCTCTTCTCACGCAAGGCTGGATTATGACACAGTTGGAAGGAAGCCTCATCCCAATAATATTCATCAGGCAATGGCTCAAACTTACCACTATAGGTGTCCACATACGTACTTGTATTGAAAACTGAGTTCATGTAAATCACCGGATTTACTCCAAAATGTCGACAAGTCTGCATTGCATGGGAACATGGTATGCCGTTTTGCCTCCAGTCTCCACAGCTACACTCTCTTAGCATCAACTTGACAATGTGGGTATAGCACCTCGTTGTTCCTGGCACGAATGTCTTCACTGAAGCTGTTTGATCAGTGAAATCGACCTTATGGACTTGATGTTCCATTGCCTTTCGTTGTCGTTGATCATACTTCTTGTACACCTCATCAGGCCATGGCTGGTTCCTTTGCTGCATCTCACGGCCCAGTGTCAACCGGTCAAGAAAATATTTAATCGACCGATAAAATGTAGCCTGCACAATGGCACAGATTGGAAGCCGTCGTGCACCTTTTAACACGCCATTCATGCACTCTGACAGATTTGTTGTCAAAATTCCATTTCTCCAACCTCCGTCATGGGCAAGAGTCCATTGTTCCTTTTCAATTTTCCACAGGTAGTCATATGCCCTCTCATTCAACACCTTAATTTGATCCATTATATTTTCAAACTCTCTGGTTGTGAACGCTGAGCCGGCTTGCCAACACATGTCCTTTAACTTCACATTCTTGACCTTGCTATTAAAATTCGAACACACATGTCTCAAACAGAAACGATGGACTCCAAGAGGTGGCTGAAAATCTGGAATTCTTTCCACAGCTTTCAAAAGACCGGCGTGTCTATCTGAAATCAGACACATTCCTTCTCTACCGCGAACAATGTGTTTCGATATCATACGAAGAAACCATGACCAAGAACCAAAACTTTCTTCGTCCACAAGTGCATACGCCAAAGGTAAAAGATGTTGATTTGCATCCATGGAAACAGCAATTAACATCTTGTGCTTGTATCTAGTGTAAAGATGAGTTCCATCGACACTAATTATTTTACGACAATGCTGGAACCCATCTATACATGGCCTGAACGCCCAAAACACATATTTCAACATTTTTATACCATTTGTCTCTTCGGGCATGTGGCGCCACTCCACAACTGTGCCTGGATTCCATTTTTGTAGGGCTCCCAAAAATTTGGGTAGATCTGAAACTGAGCTCTCCCATGTACCATACACATTTTCTCTTGCCCGTTTCAAACCATGCCATGCCTTACCGTATGAGATTGTATATTGAAATTTATCAGACACTAGCTGTTGAACACACTTAATCTCATACCCGGGATCTGTCTGAACCATCCCAGTTAGCAGCGCAGCGATCATGTTTTTGCACAAGTTCCGATGGTCAACAGACACCGCGTTCATTAGACACGTATGAGGGCCTCCATACTTAGTGATTTCCCACATATCAATCCTTTTTCTGTAACCTGCACGCAACCACCAGTTGCAGCGTGTAGTCTCACTATTATTTTTGCATTTGATTTTCCATATAAGAGGTGTGCTTTCATCTACTCGATATTCACGCCTCGCTATACGTATTGCAAAATCTTTAACTGCAGACTGCAAACTCTTCTTATCTTTGAAAACCATGCCTTTTGTGAGCACTCCTTCAGTAGGATCATAGTATCTAAAATTTTTGGGAAGATCAAAGGAGTCCGCAAGCATTTCATGTGATGATGCATTGAAGAACGGGATATTCGGATGCATGGAGTATCTCTGAGCACCTGATGGAAATGATGGTTGTTGATTGGATGGTGATCTCTCTTGATTTGGGGAATACATAGTTTGAATATCACCAATATCCACCCCATCTTCATCTGATTCACTAGACAACTCGTCTTCATCGGGTTCAGAGTCTTCTAGTTCATTCGCACCAAAAGTGTCAACCAATGGATCATCTGTTTGATCATCGGTCTGAGCATTTTCTCTTTCACTTGGAATACCCTCATTATTGGACCTTGAGGTTCCAACTGTATGCTCTTGCCTGACGACTGCCGGATTATTAATGCCATCCCCTCTTAAATAAGCAGCATATTGAAAATACTCATTGCTTGGCATAATATCTGGAAGAACATTATCTTGCAGTTTCTCTGGATCAATATGAAATTCTACATATTGATTATCCGCATCCGGTGCAAAGAAAAACCATAGATTATCATCGTTGTTGATTGGTATACGATGATATCTGTTGTTTGCATGTAGTGAAGCGGATATGTTCAATTTGTATTCATTGCTATCAATCCTTGTCAATTGAAATAATTTTGATACCAAGCTGGAATATCCAATGTCGCGAGGTACCCTAGTTGCACAAACAGGTGGAACATCGCTACAATCCCCAATATAAACAACAATACCGACGTTGTTTGAAGACCCCATATCTTAAATAATAAAGATGTGTTAATGATCTTAAAATAGGGAATTAATTACTTTATTGCAAAGTTTAATAAAACTAATTTAAACTAATACAATAGAAAAATTCAAACCTGAAATTGAAATAAATCTATATGTCAACGCAACGGCAACAATTTGAGGGTTACGATAAATGCACAACAACAGCAACAATTTCAACAGTACCTACATCAAATAATGTATAACAGAAAAATATCAACGACAAATTTATAACAATATATATAGCAACAACCATACACCGACCGAAATACACATATCCAAAACACGGCACACAACCATACACACGCACCTATCACACACAAAAATGCAACCCACACACAACACACAAACACACACAGCAACACACACACAAGCATACACCACAACATACATCACACACACCACAACACACATTTCATACCCACATTTCATACCCACATTCCATACATACATTCAATACATACATTTCATACATACACCACACCTACAACATACAATACAAGTAATGGAGAAAAAACCACTATCTACACACACACAACACAAAGCAACACACAACACAAAGCAACACACACACACCATACACACACCAAAATACCACAAAAAAATCATATACACACCCACACAACAGTACACATACACACCACCCAAACACATAAAATTTAAGATAAAAATTACCTTTGAGAAATGGAGAAACCCGAAACGTGAATATAGAAGAAAAATTGAAAGGAAATTGAAGGATAATTGAAAGGAGAAGTGAAGAAGAAGTGAAGAAGAAGTGAAGAAAGTGATGAGGAAGAGATAAATGTGTGGTGTGTGTGGGTGGTAATAGATATGATAGAGAGAGAAAAATTGAAGTGGATGTTAAAAATCAGAATCCGCGTTCGCACTCGGCCAGCCGAGTGAAGTGGTCGACCGAGTGCCGTGACCGAGTGGATGGCAGTACTCGGCTGGCCGAGTAATACGGGGGCCGAGTGTCTCGGCCGAGTAAGGGTTCGCACTCGGCCGGCCGAGTACGGCGCGCGACCGAGTGCCCGACCGAGTGAAGGCTCCAGCGTTAAAAAAAAAAAAAAAAAAAAAAAAAAAAAAAAAAAAAATTAATTTTGGTCGCCCCTGCCAGGGGCGACTTTAAAAAAAAAAATTAAAAAAAAATTAAATTTTGATTGTCGCCCCTCGCAGGGGCGACTTTACTTAAAATAAAATTTTTTTTTTTTTTTATTATAATTTTACAATTTTTTTTGAAAAACATAATAATCTGTCATTTTTGCCTGGATATTCTATATACTAAAAAAACCATATACTATGTTATTACCATCATTTTATATGTAAGAGAAATAATAATAATAATAATAATAATAATAATAATAATAATAATAATAATGATAATATTTTAAACTAAAGATACGTAAATTTTATGCAATTCACCCTTCAAATTATTGTCATAATAAAATTCAAAAGACAAGAAAAAAAAACAAACTAAAAACCCTAAAAATTGAGAAAATTAACCCTGGAAATTAAAAAAAAGAGCCCTTACAAAACTGAATATAGAAAATTTAAAAATAAACTGCAATCCCAAGGAAAAACTAAAAAAAAAAAAAAAACATGGGAAAAATAGTTATTGCAAAACTGAAAAAATAAAAAAAAAGATTTACCAAATAATTTTACATAATTGACTAAATATATTAGTGGAAAACCATTATTAGAAGGGATATAACAAACACCTCTCAAAACAAGCATACTCATACCAATTTGCACCTATCTGAAGTTAACAAACAATGCTCAACTTTTAGAGTAAGTTTTTTGGACTGGATATTGAATTCTGCAATTAGATAGATCATACCAAAATTAAAAAAAATTGTGAATTTGTTCTATCACACTGCCCCTAAACAAATTTACCATGCACACATATATTATAATATTTTTTTAGTAAAAAAAATAATATTATCTTTCTTAAAGATAAAATCTTTTAAAGACAATAATTTGCAGTTACTATTTAAAAGAAAAGATGGAATCGATTATATAGAGTAGGATGCGGGGTTATGATGTATAGTACTGGTTGTGAAGTTGAATTTTCCGGCATGGTGGATGCGCCGTGATCGAGGGGCTAACAGCTGCCGACGTGAGAGGGGTTCAAGTTCCCATGTAAGTGTATAGATGTGACGTCACGGATGACAGCACCTGCACCCTATTTCACCACCACATTCTTCTTCTCTACAACTATGTCCACTCCAATTCTATGCTATTAACAATTAACAATTTAATAATAGCTTCTACCAATTTCCTTGGACAAATTCAGACAGTTATATTATAATTTTGTCCTAGTTCTTGTTGTTATTATTATTATTATTATCATTATCATTATCACTATTACAGAAGTGATTTATATAACTCCAACTCTAATTTTCTTTTTGGTAAATAAATTATATTAAGATCTGAAAATTTCCTTGTCCTGCTCCCTCCTCTCTTCTTTTTCTTTCTTCTTAATTTTATTTTCATAAGATTTTCCAGGAAAATCTTTAGTGAAATTGCTGTGTAATTCCTTCTTCTGTTTTTTTGTTACCATGCATTGGCGTGAATATAAAACTATTAGAATATGTCTTAAATCTAATGATGCCCTTCTCGTTGAGTTACCACAAGATTTTGGTGATTGATAAGTAAGTCGGGGGTATAAGGATGATAGAGCCCTTGTTTGGGGGTTTGGGGCACAATGTGGCTCTTGATAGGGGTTCAGGGGCAATTCAAAACTTCAAAATTTGCAATATTTGTTATATCGGACTATAATTTTCTGTTTTGGGCATAATTTTAAGTATTTCATATTTTTTGTTTTGTAGTAGTATATAAACTACGTACTCTGCAATTTAACAGTACTTTGTAAAATTTTTGAAGTAATTAAATTTCTATTCTTCTTTATCTATGAACATATAACATATTATTTGTGATCGATCAAAACTTTTGTGTTTTTTTATTGTTAATTTTATTTTGGGTTATAAGTTATTTTTATATTTGGTTATAACATAAATGTTACTGTAAGACTTATAGTTCTATGAATCTTTTACGATAAATAGTTTCCCATTTTATGTTTGATACATTAATATACATTAAAAATTTGTAAATTATTCACATTGGGACAAACTTAAATTTGGATAATCGAATTTTTTTAATTAATTGATAAATTAATAATTTACAAATTCATAAGCAAATGTAGGCTAAGCTAAATTTATCAAGTTTTATTCTTGCATCAATGAAATATGAACAATGGCACATGAAAAAGTTCATGGTTGTTACAATTTTAACTTTATAATAAGTAAAATGTGTAATTATGAATGGGACCATCTACAATCAATAAAATAAAAATTAAATTATAGTAACAATTTATTTAATTGCTTTCTTGTAATATTAATTTTGTCATTAGCCCCAAGAATGCATTAAGAAATATCTATTATTAATATAGTAGGTATATATTAATGAGCATGTTTTGGGACAGAGTATCATACATTAGACAATTATTTAAAAAATTAAAATTGCTGATATTGGAAGCAAATAGTTGAAATGAGTAAAATATACAAAATTATGATATTGTTAAGTAGCATTCAATGGTTCTGCGAGTATAATCGCGGCTCCTTCTGAACCACAGCCTTTTTTTTTTCTTCTTCTTTCTTTTTATAGTTATTCTAAACAAAAAAAATGTTTGCAGATCAATTTTTATTTTCTTTCTTATCCTATTCTATTACTTTCACTTCACTTTTATTTATTATGAGTGTAATATCTCGTGGAGGCATGAAAGTTAATTTTCTATATTTTATTATTAAAAAATATATTATTTATTATTTAAAAATATTAACAAAAAATAAAAATAATTATACGCGTAATATTTGAATTTATAAATTTTATATTTGAGTATGAATTTTTATTTAAAAATTCAGATAAAAACTATCAATATTTTATCATGGTTTTAGACGTATTAAATCCATTGCAAATCTGACTATAAATTTGTTTACAAAATTTAGATGTTGATTGGAAACCTACCAAATTTAGTGTAAATGGAATCAATCTCCACTATCCAAATTAATATAATTTTAATAATGATAAAATGAATGATTTTTGCATCAACAAGAATATTAATGTGAAATATTTTTTTTGTATTATTAACAAAATAAAATTTCAGATTTTTATTTGTAATCTTTCTCAAATTAGATACTACACAGCAGTATTGGTGACATATTTTGGTTTAAAAATTATAAACATATTATGCAAAAATTAAGAATTTTTTTTATTAGAGATATCTATAGCCAACCTAAAATTTGGTCAACACATCCATATTTAAAAAAAAGGAAGTGCTATTGAACGAAAAAAAATGAGAATATAAACAATTGTAGGAATATGGGCACTCTCAGACAAGTATTAGGTTGACCTAAGACATATTCAAGTACATTTTTTATGATATAAATAAAAGTTTAACACAATTCTTCTTTATTGTTGTTATTTATGTTTACATTGTATATGATATTGAAATCTTATGATCTTGGTAACTAGGAGTCTTGGTCACACACGAGCTGGTGGTCATGGAACAAGTCTCGGTGATTGAGATCATAACTGTTCCAAGTCATAGAATCTACGAGAAGGGATATCGTAGAGTTTGAATAGGTTTGCACTGAGCGGTTGTCACTCATGGAGAGGATAGTTTATTCCATGGGTATCGGTGCTGAGGCACCACGTAGGCCAGTGGATGTGATATTCGTTCCAAACAATCACATTAAATTGGTCTCACATCAAAATCTGAATGATTTGGTAGCCGTGGTGGCAATGGTAAAACCGAGATTTTGATTTTTGTAGATGTTTTACTTAGTACTTAAACTGTACGTATGCATGTGGTCCTACATGAGGGAAGTTGTATATTTGATTGGTTTCTTAAACCTTTCTTGAGAGGCCAAACAATGGTATGTTGGTCACAATGAAATTATGTTTAAGATTAGTGTAGTGGCAAGACATAATTCGCCGGCTCATAGGGTAATATGTTGGGTATTGTTTATCTATATTTTCTACACTCGTCGTATATAATGAAAATCATGTGCAAGACATCCGACTAGAACATAAGTGATGAAATTTTGTTATGGGCCAACCAATCGACTGAGTACGTGAGGATTGTTATAGTTATTGATGTTAATTATGGGTCCCGTTAATCGAAGAACGAAGCAAATAGACTGTATCTGCACGGTAATTATAGATGAAAGGTTCGCACACCAAAATCATTTTTTACCTATCAGTCCCTTTGATAGTGTTTACTGGATATGAATGAATGAATTTCATAAGTACCTCAGGATTGAAGAAATCCAAAGGTGATTAATTATTTGAATTAATAATCTTACAATTGGATCACTTTCTCTTGAATTACATGAAATGATGAATCAAAGGAATCACACGCTTAACCAGATTCTAATGCGTTAGAACGTAGATAATAATTAAGGTTGGGTGTAAATAAACTTGGAGAAGAGGTTTCAAATGTCCATGATCAACGTGTGATCTTGTTATCCATGGATTCTCGCCAAGAACGTGGAATTGTGATAAGTATATTGCTAAACTGTAATTATAATTATGTGAAAGGGAAAGTGTATGCAAGTTTAGAGATCGATTGTAGAAAAGGTACAAATTTGCCCTTGAACTTATACCTCGAGTTCAAATTAAACCTTGATTTTTTTCTTGGTAGAACTTTTTAAATAGGTTGAATAAGTACATAAACTTTTAAATTTGTGACAAGTAGGACACTCTTACATAATAAATGACTAAATACATTAAAAAATATTTAATAAACCTAAAAATTAGCAAATTAAATTTGTAATATATTTAAATAGATAAATTAATTAACAACATAGATTCTAAAAATTACTTAATAGTTTAAAATTTTAAAATATAATCTCAAACCATCTAAATAAAGTAGAATAAAAATTAAAATCTATTAAAAAACAAATTCCCAAGTTACTAAATATTTTTTCATGTTTGTTAATAATTTTTAGATTTTTCTTAACTTATCAAATAATATTTAGAATTCATGTTATTATTTTTTTTGTTTATTTCAAAATATGTTTTATTTTATTTTATTTTGTTAATTTTCATATTTATTAAAATATATTTTTAATGTATTTAGTTATTTTAACATCTAAGAAGTCCTATTGGTCTCGATAATAGTTGGGGACTAATTATTTGATCTATTTAAAAAATTGAAGTGTTTATTTGGGCAAAAAATAATTTAGGATCTAATTTGAATTTGGGGTATAAGTTCAAGGATAAATATGTACTTTTTCCTTTGGGTACTCGCACACATCTGGACAAGTGGATGTCAAGATTCATTGTAACCGTCAGGAGTTAATCACTTGAAATTATAGATATCATGTGGAGGGGGTGGAAGGGGAGTAACCTTCGAGAGTTACTCCCTGGGATTAACTGTCCACTAACACTCCCTTTGGAGATTTCAAATTCCCAATTGAAGTTGATGCTTATAAATAAGATCATATCATTATGGAAAAAAACACACTTGAAATTCTGCATTGCATATTTAGAAAATCAAAGCATAGTTTTTAACATTTTAATAAGCGTTCAATTTCGCACATAGTTCTAGTTCATCGAAGATTTTGGTCTAGTAGTGCTACTACCTATAATATGAAAATCATTTGATCTTTGAGAACTATATATCAAACCGTGCGCACTGGGCAATACGCATTCATTTGGCGAAGATAATTTTTTCTCGACTCGATTTCAATCGTTCTAGTTCTCTATTCCAGCTTTCATCTTTCAAAGCCTTTCCCGGAATCTAAAAGTTAAAGGATCAACAGTCTTCATATCTTCCGGAATTCGAGAAGATAGAGTAACATTTTCAATTTTTTTTTTTTTTTACACTTATAAATCATTATTGGGTGTTCTAACCAACAATCCAACTCAATAAATTACACCTATCTCGAGCACAGAGAACCACTTAAATTTACAAATTGAGAGCTTCGAATTGAAGTTATAAATTTGTAAATATTTTTGTCCTCATGACATTATATTTTGAGTGATGTATTTGCTAGCTAAAATGGTTGTTTACTTCTTAATGCTAATAAGCCATTTTCTGATTGATAGCTTCTAAAAGAAGTACGAAAAATATTTCTTAATGTTTTTCAAAATCTTACAAAATATTCAAAAATTTCGATTTCATTATTTTATAAATAGATGCATAAAGGGAACTTTTTTATGGTTTGATATGAACTAAAAGATTTCAAATGAAAGTACATCACACTCACAAAAAAAAAAAAAAAAAATCAAATTTATTTAAGTTGTGGAGTGGATTCAATTTAATCATATTTTCTTGAAATTTAGTTAAATTAAATTCACAAATTTTAAATTTACATCAGCCCGACAACATGAAATTTGCTACTTCAATTCTATTAAAACAATTTGATTCTCTTTATTAAAAAAATAATTTATATTTTGGACTACTTGTTATTAGATTCCCCTGAAACTTGCCAATTCTATATTATTTTTTTCTAATAATTTAATTGACCACCTAGTCCCCTAAATGAATTTGGCTGCCAACTCCCCTAATATAGCAAACTTTACTCTCCTGAACAAAGCACTCAACTAAAAATGACTCTCTCTCCTTATGCTACTGGATATAATCGAAAGAGGTGATCAACAGTTCCTATACAATTCTCTATTTATAAACCCGAAAGTCCATCATCCTTGGGCCGAACTTCTTGATTTTCATAATCTTCACTCCACATAAATCTTGAGCATATCTTCTTCATAATTATGTCTTTTGGATGTTGATATCTTCTCTTTCCAAGAGTTGGATTTGCATGATCTTTCCTTGCCTTGATGCTGATCTCTTCCTTATGCGGCTGGATCTCACATGCATACTTATTCTTGGTTTGGTTTAGATTATGCACTTCTTTTTTCCTGATTCTGTTGTTATTCGTCTATCCTAAAGTTCTCTCTTGATTTGTTCCTTACAATTGGTATGGATTAGCATATCACATTTAAATTATGATTTTTTGATATATGATGCCAACACACTCACTTTTATCAATCTCCTCCTTTCACATTTGAATAAAAAATCTCTTATCTTGCACGAATCGAAAATCTTTTGCAGTTCGGACAGACAGTGAACTCAGGGCTCCCTATATGAGATAATCCAACAGTGACCAACTAATGAACCCAGCATAATGCAGAATCAACCAGATCATGCATATAACACAGTTAGTCATCAAACACAAGAAAACATAATTACAAAAGTTCAACAAATCTCATTATATCCCCATGACAACTAGCTTCCCCTTAATTTGAGCTTTTTTCATTGTTGTACTCTTCACCATCCTATTTCTCGTCTGATTCTTCTTCATCATCAAACTCCTCTTCACCGTTTTCATCCACTAAGGGGCTTTCCCTTTTCCCTTGTAAGATTTTTTTTTGTGGTGCCAGCCTTCCCTTTAGTCCCCCCTTTTTTCGAGCCATGTGGTAAAGGATTGACAAGAGACATCTAGAAATTTAAGAATGTTCGTCAAATACAACTTTTGTGCAACAACTTCAGCTGCCAAGCTCTCTAGAATTTCCAACTTTTGATGAAGGAACAAAGGAAGGTTTCCAGCAACTTCAGAAGGTTTCAGAGTGGGTTCGACAGTACATGGTTTGGAGTAAATATTTGCAGCCATTTAGGCCATTTTCAATGATAATGTTCCTATTTTTATATTAAGTATATTTTTTAATTAAAAATTATAGAATTTCTGGAAGTGACATGTGTCTTTTTAGCATATTCTTAGAACTTTTTTATTTATATTAAGTAATTTTTTTTTGTTGATAACACATGGTATCTTTCTACTTTCCAGCATTTCTACTTTTATATTAAGTAAGAATAATAATAAAAATTAGATTTATTTAAAAAACTTATAGGGAGGAGTATACATGAAATAGACATTACATCAAATTCTTATGTATATATAACACAAATAGAAGGAATAATTATACATGAAAAAATAAACATTGTTTGTATATAAAGGGTTATACTTTTGTAATTTAGGGATTTCGTTATTTTAAACAGAAAATGATAAATATTACCTGAATGTAGAAACTAAAGAATGAAAGACATATGTACTGTTAATCAAGAGATGGAAAATTGGCTCAAGAGAATCGGAGTAGAGGTATGGATGGTTAGGAAATACCCATGATTTAAGCCGATGTTGCTTTAATTGATTTGTGAAAGAGTGGTGAGTTACCAAAGATTTCTAATGGAGAGCATTAAGGTTTGGAGAGCTTTGGAGTCGTTCTTCGAGATAGAGGAATGAAAAGAAATTCTCGTTTGTGAATAGAAATGCAATAGGAATGACAATTTAACCCATTTTTACTCATTTTGTTTGTGGCACTTCGACCTGCAATGTGCAGTAAAAAGCTTTTCTGCCTCGCCCGCTTGAACCTGTTTATATTATATTTATATCTATATATATTGTATTTAATATATATGTATGAAATAAAATATAAAATATATTTAATAAAACATATTGTATATAACATAAAAAATAATTGTCCAACTTTACAAACATTTTAAAACCAACTTATATTGTTAAACTATATTATAAGATAGAGTATCATAGTGCAATTAATAATTTTACATGATATCAACATTTTAAAAAGATGAATATAAAATTATAAACATGCTTCTAATATCATTTATTTATTTTTATATAAATTTTTAGAAATATTACTATATATTAATATTACAATAACAAAAAAATTCAGTTTAAAATGGATTGGTCTGCCCTGCCTTGAAGCAGCAGCGGGGCAGCTCTGTCCTGTCGAGTTTAAGAATGGGGCATGCCTGAGTTTCAAAAACCTACCCGCCTCATTGCCATTTCTAAGTTGCAGGTCAGGCAGAACCTTTCACGTTCTTCTCTATTTAATTTTTGTTTTGTTCCTCACTATAATTTTTTTCGTTTCAAATTTATTTTTAATAAACATAATATTGCATATATTAAAACAAAATTTAGTTGGATATGATCTATACACATAGAAAAATAAAATGTTATATTAATTATAAGCTAAGCTAATTGAAATTACTAAATTAACGTCAACTAGTTTGGCTCCAAATTTCTCTTTCATATATATATATATATTGGAAATTATAATAACACATAGCATTTTAGGCCTTTATCTATCCAAAAAATCATGAAATTGTCAAAATTCAACTAAACTAATGGTGAATGATATCAACAAAGGCAAATTATTTTGTACATAGGTAGAACCATACAATCCGATCAAAAATATTATTTGTTTAATTAAAAAATATTATTTATTTACTTTTTATTACCTAAAAAAGTAATAATACTTTCTAAATAAATAAGTAATACTTTTTAGTTAAACAAGTAATATTGTAGATGTACATGATGCATTCAATGTATAAGAGATTTTTTTACTAAAAAATAAGTTTTGACTAAAAAATATGTTTTGATCACTTACATTTTTGTTTTTAATTTTTTAGTTAACCTTAATATTTTTATGTCATTAAATTTGGCCATTCATTTAAATCTGAAAAAGAAAAAAGAAAAAAGTAAATGACAAATGACTAAGAAATAAGTTAGCGGTAAATGACAAAAATAGAAGTAATTCCAAAAGTAAATGACCAAATGAAAATGTGCATATGTAAATGATAAAAAAAAAGAATCTATAAATATAATAATAGAAGTACAGTTATTTTTGGTAGCTCATTAATTTTTTTTTCATTTTTTTCTATTAATAATTATTATATTTATTTATTATTTTAAAAGATTTTAATTAGATATTTTAGAATTGTATGATATTTATAATAAATTTAAAATTATATCATATCAAATAATTTAAAAAATTAAGGAATTTGATAAATATTGAATCTATAATATTATTTATAATTATATATATATATATATATATAGAGAGAGAGAGAGAGAGAGAGAGATTTAATATGAAAAATGGTTAGTTAGTGATTTATTGCGGAGATGTGTCAAATGATTAATAATATTGTACGACTTTATTATGTATAATTATTTTTTTTGTGTCAAAATTACAAATTGGAAAAAATAAAGGGTACTATTTTCTTTCTTTCTTTTTTTAACATGAATTATTTTGCAACTTGGGGAAACTTAAATAAATTTATTTCCTTATTATGTATGTATATAATTTTATATATAACTAGATGGTTGTCCGTGCAATGCCCTATATATAATTTATTTTATTTTATTAATAATATATATGTTAAAAATATATTATTATTATTATTATTACAAAAAATTACATAGAATTATTTATGTCAATTATATTTATATATATATCGATATATTATGCGATTTGAAATTTTTATTATATTATATTGCATTATCATTCTGTTAAAATTATCTTTGTTAAATAATATATTGCACGGTGTTTTCAAATCAATACAAAATATTTAACTCACTAAAAGCCTATTATGGTGGAACAATAAATTATAATATTATGTAAATTAAATCAAATAATATATATTTTTTTAAATATTTATACTTTTAGTCAAATCCATATAAAAATTAATATTATTTATTCAAATTTAATACATACATCAAAATAAAAATAAAAAATTAAATTCATAAAAAAATTATATTTTACCATAAAAAATTATGTATCATACTTTAAATATAATTTTTTTATTTTAAAGATCACAAAGATGATCAATTTGATATATCATACGTAAAAAATATATTTAAAATGAAAAATTATTGAAGTTTTTAAATTTTAGTAAAAAATAAAAAAAGAGAGAAATACAAATGTCAATAAAAAATCAATATAGAAATACATTGCAATATAAAATAATTCAATATAGATAAGGATGTCCTAGGAACACGTATCAACATTCTAAAATAATTCAATATCTATGTATCTATATAATAATAATAATAATAATAATAATAATAATAATAATAATAATAATAATAATAATAATAATAATAATAATAATAATAATAATAATAATAATAATAATGGTTTTATATTTGTTATTATCATTTTTTCCATCTATTTTTCTTTCCACAAATGAAAGACAATTTTTTAAAATATGTTGTTAATAGCTAATCAATAAGCATTTATTTTAATTTTTTATATTTTTATTTATCAATATTGATTATGTTACTAATTTATCAAAACTAATAAAAACATATATCTTCATAACTACTTGATTTTAACAAATTAATTATAAATTTGTTGCAGATTCAATGTTATATATAATAATAAAAAATATTCACATTGATATACCCGATTTTTTTATTTCAAAAGAAAGAATTATATATTTGGTAGTTTGATGATTGTATTTTACAAATATTAATTAATGATCAAATATGATTTTATATATAATATTTATATTCTTATTATAATTATTGTACATATATAAAATTATTGAATATAATTATATATATATATATATATTAAAAATATTAATTTTATATATTTATAAAATTTAATAATATTATATTATATTAATATGTTCGTGCATCACTGAGAACTTATTAATACTAACTAATAATTATTAAAGAAAGGTAAATGATCAAGTTGCTTGTTTGGATTCGGGATCTTGGGTATCTCTAGATTTTGGAATGCGTTCTTTTTTTTTTCCCATTAATTATTGTTGTTAAAAGAAAGTATAAAAATATGAAATACAAATTTTTCCTAATGTATTAAAATCCAGTTAACAAAAAACTCATATTTTATTTATTATTATTTTATATTCATTATATTTAATTATTTCATTGATAAATTTCAAGTGATGGGCAGAAACAAGTGTAGTAAGAGTATTAATCATTGTTAATGATTTAAAATAATAATAATAATAATAATAATAATAATAATAATAATAATAATAATAATAATAATAATAAGATTTTTAAATCACTGCTAATTAGTCAGTCATTTTTTTTCCTCTTAGACTCGTGATTTAGCGCTTCTAATGAATTATTGTTTGACAATCATTATATTACAATACATATTTATTATTTTTGTCATTTATTGTAAGCTCAAGCAATATTTTATTAAGCTAATTACACAAAACAATTATAATTATACAAATTAATTTGAGAAATAAAATTTAGGAAAATATTTAATGAAGTAGAGTAGACTTGTCGTGGCCTAGATTAGATACATTATTACGCAAGTAATTACATAAATCATATTTATTATGAATTATTAATTTACAGGATGCGGCTATTTATATTCTTGAAATCTCCAAATATACCTCGAAGTTTAAATATTCCTTATATAAAATTAATAATTCTCTTCTTTTTACTAAATATACTTCATTTATACTCATTATACTATTTTTATTAAAAAATAAAAAATAAAAAACAAAAAACAAATCAGTATCCGAACCCTACTCAAATAACACAAATTTATAAATCAAAGTAGAAAAGTTTCCTGCCCTCCCCAAAAAAATTTCTCCGCAATTTCTCTATCCTTTAATTTACTATATATTTATTCCCCTTTTAACCTGCACTTCCTCTCTTCTCTACCCAGAAATCCTAAAGAAGAAAAAAAAAGTTTCTTTCACTTTTCTTATTATTTATATTTCTGTTTTATTTCTCAGATCAGTAACAACGAGAAGAGAGAAAAAAATTATTGCTGAAATTGAAAAATAACAAATTTAGGTTTAACACCTGAATGTGGCGCGCCTGGCGCCAATCGAGTAGCAGCACCTCTCTATATATATAATAGTGTTAAGTGTGTCTTGCTTATCAAGTTTGGCCTTCACGGTGAAATGTTTTAGATTTGGAATCGAACTTGAAGAAAGCTATTGATGAATCTGCAATTTCAGCTTCGTATCTTTATATTCAAGAAATATAGAGAAGAAGAAGACAATAAAAGTAAATGTAACTAGTGAAGTAGAAACGTGAAAAGGGATTTCGTTAGTTTGTGTTGAAAAGTTTTCTGCCGGAATGAGAAAAAGTGCATCGAATTAAGTCTTATGCTTGGAACCTGCAAGCGTAATTCAAGATTGGAGTTTATGTAGTTGAGAATAAAAAAAATAAAAAAATTAATTACTTTTAAATATATAAAGATATTTTAGTCAACTTATTTATCATAATTATTATAGAATATATTTAGTAATTTTGGATAGGAATAATTGCACCCTAATCTATATTAAAATTAAATATTTTTTATTTTCGTCATTATTAAATAAATTAGAGAGTAAAGTTTTACATGAAAAAAAAAAAAAAAAAAAAAAGAAAAGAAAAAAAAAAGACACTTTTAATCTGGATAAATTCTGTCCATTTATCATTTCCCAATGCTAATATTAAGAATAATGAATGAATGAATGAATAAAAAAGGAGACGCAGAGCCCAGGAATAACGTGGTTAGCAGTCAGCAGTAAAAAGGGTGAACCATAATATTGTGGTCGACCGACAAAGTGGAGACAACTTTTCTCTAACACTATCTGTTTTGGGAATTTACACCCCCATTTAAACAAAGTTGTAATTTCTACGCATTCAACACCTCACCTCAACTCAATACCTTAATTAATAATTTATAAATACTCAGCATAATATATGGAACTCCATGTTTTCTGACCCCTACAACCAAAAAAATAAAAATAAAAATAAATAAATAATTGAATGAGAATGTTTCAAGTATGAGTGTGGTGTTTAGTTATAGGGCTATATGTTTTTATTACTCACCATTAATCTTGTTATATCCTCTTAATTACATTTTTATTTGCCTATTGCCAACTACAACCACTCCTAAACGATCTTCAATTTTAATTAATATTATATTAGGGTGAGATCTGTGCGATGCTTCAAGTAATATGATATATTGTAGAAGGTGTGAATTTGTAATTCAGTGATTGTTTTTTGTATAATGAGTAGAAATTTGTTGTAATTTTATATTTCATCTTTTCTTCTATTATAATTAATCTCGTTCACAAATTGATAAGCATGATATCCACAATTATAGAAGGTTGAATCAAATTAAATTAATAAAAAATAGCGATATCAGCAGATAAAAGAAAATAAAGATTTGTACAGATCTCGTAAAAATTATCAGTGACACACTCAAATTAAGGATAAAAATATTTTGCGAATCGCTAATTAAATGTAATGATATTACAAAAATTTAAAATTAGATAGAAACAGATATTTTGAAAGCTAATGAAAAATCACACGATGCTCATACGTCGAACAAAAAATGAAAGAGATGACCGAACTTTTCATTTCTCTATATCCTCGTCAATTATATATTCCATTTAGCATTGATGTGACATTTAAGTAAAATACTAGCATACATAATCTTAAAATAAACAGACAATTTTAGTATATACTTTTTTCCACAATTTTAAATATGAAAGGCAATATATTTCTTCCTACTCACGTAAGTCTTATCCAGACACCCATAAATGTTGTAATTGAATTGAAAAATTTAATTGATTTTTAATGAATTAACTTCATAAATTTTTTATATATGTAATTCAGTCATTTAAAATTTATTTGTTGGATGGAGTGTAAATTTGTGAGAATAATTTCAAATTCATTGATCGCAAAGTTTGATATAGCTTTTGATTTTTTTTTCCATCTCGGTTGATATTTATAACAATGACTTATAATTTTCCAAAAGTGCTCGACTTTTGAAAATTAAAAATAGGCGTGAAACTACTATTTTTACACCACATTATTATTATATCAGAATAATTATGTAGGTGTAATAATTTAATTGAAAATGCAAAATTCGGGAAAAACAAAATTATACCTACAACACCTACATCAGTATTTTGTTTGATTACAAACAAAACGAATCGCTTTTAGATGATCATTCTAGAAGAAGGTAATTCTAACAATCTTTCTAGTTACTTTGTTCTTTATTTCTATTTGAGATGATCCTAAGAAAAAATACTTTGTTTCCACCGAGCTAAACCAACATGCCGATGTCTCTAGTAAACCAAAGTCATTGATGAATAGCTATTTTGCTCCAATTTCTTTCTTTAGAATTTAGAATGAATGTCTAAGCAAAGCATGCTCAAGAAATTGGAGGAAGGAAATGTAGAGGATCCATTTCCATTTTACATAGCAATGCTCACCATTTAAAGCACAGTAGTTTGTGATGTAATATTTTTATTTTTTATTTTTCAATTTTAACAATAGAGGATCTACTTCCGTAAATTACTAACCCAAAAATATAAAGTTCAAAAAGCCAAATTCCAGTAGTTTCGGGACAAAAAAGATAAGTAGCTCAAATTCAAGTAACTATGATAATAAATAAATAGTGAGTCTCTTGTGGATCGGGTGCACTATATACCCAATCCAAAGTATTATTTGTTTACTTAAAAAGTTTTTTGTATTTTTTCAACCTAATAAATCAATAACACTACTAAACAAATAAATTAGGTAGACAAATAATATTTTATAACAGATTGTACGATACATATAAGTCTTTGTGATTAATAAATTATCAATATATTTAGTAAATAAAAGAAAACTAAAATATTTATCATGTATTATTTTGTGTTAAATTGCGCATCCTACACTTGTAGACCAACATAAAATACTTGGGATGTTACATTTTGTAGTTATAATTGGAACAGAACAGAGAAGGATTTAAGATTTTAGTCAACTTGTATATCAATAGACTAAGATGCGAGTGCTTATTTATTTAATTTTTAATTTTATATGTCGATAAATATTAGGTTTTTACGAATATCAAATTAAGTTCAATTTGTTGGATATATAGCTAAACTCCTACATAAATTAGATAGAGGTAAGTTACGACTTAATAAGCTAGTAATGCTTGATACGATACACATTTTATAATTTATCAAAAAATAAAATAAAATATATTTATAATATAAAATTTAAGTTAATTAATATTTAAGAATAAATTTTTATATTTAAATATTTAATTATTATAATGACAAAGACATTAAAAAATGAAGTTTGTAAATACATTCAATCCTTAAATAAAAATTTGTTTTTATAATATATTAATAAATTGTATAAAAATTAAATTATTTCATATTTTTGATAAAATTATTGTTAATATTTATTGACAGTTCAAATTCAATATAAATAATCACATACAATAAATATAAAAAATTAATTTTAAATAATCAACAAAAATAATTATATTTTTACTTTTAACTATAAAATTAAAAATTGTAAAAAGAGGATCATCTAATCTCACCCAAAAACTCTACCATGGTCGTACATTTATGTGGGCAAACAATTTTTTTAATTGTTTATTTTTTGGGAAGAATGCTGGCACAATGGCACGTTAAAGAGAAAAATATGTAATTTTGGTTAATTGATGTAGATCAATCAAAATATTTTAGTTTAGTTGGTTCAATTTTATATTTAATTTGGAAGTTTGATTTTTTATTTTTTTTAAAATTTGATTATTTTAATTTTATATATTCGACTAGTTCAATTAATCGAATTGATCGATATACACCCTTACTTACAAAATATTTTTATAATTGAGGGATCTTTTGAAATATTTACAAATAATCGAAAGACTTTCGGTTACATTTTGTTGCAAAAAATTTAAAATATTGTGTATTCCTATATTATGTTTTGATTATGTAATTAGACCTAGTAATTATTTACTAATCTATACATTTTATAGTGAAAACTTAATAAATAAAATGGGCTGAACACTGTTTTGTGTGGGTAATGGGTAGTGGCAACCGTTATGGTAGGTGGGACACCGAATATGAATCTCATAAAAAGCTTATACATGATACAGTATACTGATATGGTGAAGCATGCAAAGCAATGGATGTGGCGGATGAATGAAGATTATGAACTAATCACAAGTTGTCATTTATTAAAAAAAAAAAATTAATTTAAAAAAAATTGTCACAAAGAATTACTAAAATTTAAAACTAATGATTAGGAGGATGTCTGGGTGTGGTAATTTGTACGCTTGAATCTTCTAAATATAACATAAAAAATTTAGATAAAATTAGACGTTATTAAAATGTCTAAAATACTCTTATATATAATTAATCTAGTTGTGTTTGACAATATAATTCGAACATCTCTGTTAATGTTCGAATGTACGTAACAAAAGAAAAATAATTGCTTAATTTGCCTAAGGCTCATTCGGAACATCTAGTCAAACAGGTAAAGTAGCGTTTGGCAAATTTTACTGAACACCACTTTAGTTGTTTGGTATGATGTTTCGAACGAGTCGTAGGCCCACATGCTCGTCCCTGTTTGATAGATAATATATCAGGTGCGTACACATACGAGCAGACGTGTGATGTGTTCAAAACAAGATGCCGGAAAAATGAACGAAATATGAATGTTCTAATCCAAATCCTTCCCCAATATATATTTTATTTAAAACATTAAAATATAAACTTTCGAAGATGATCAATTGATTTATACGACAATCTTGTTTTCTTTTTTTCTTCTCTTCTTCTTGTTTTTTTATTCTTCTTTTTTTATGTTTTAAAAGAGTATAATTGTTATAAATGTGATGTATTTAGTAAAAAATTGAAAAACAATCAATTTAGTAGGGTGTATTTAGTCAACGAAATGTATTTAGTAAAAAAATATTTCAAGTAAAGTGTATTTAGCTAATAAATGTGTTTAGAGGATTTGGTGTGCGACTGGCCGCACCCTTAAGTGGTAGTTCTATTATTATATTAATATACCCTTAACTGATACTTACTATAATGACTTTATAATTATTTAATTATTTAACCATTAAATAACTAACTTTTAATATATATTCATACTACTTAAGGACTTCTACCTATTGAATTTTTAAAACAAAAAACAGAATCTATATTATTATTTTAGACTGACACAATATATAGACCTGTCTGGGAAAAATTTACCTCCAAACCTTCCATCCTGATTCAAACATATTTTCTTCTTAGGGAATGGTTAATCTAATATTGTTTTAATAATGATTTGGTCCTCTGATATTTGGATTACATACAACCCAGTTTGTTGTCTTCATGTGTAAAAGTGTACGCCCACACAAGCTTTACAGATAGGTCCGGTCCAGACGTATAGATCTGTGCATCAGACCATCTCAACAAGTGGGACGCATCTTGCCTTTTCCAACAAGTCTTCAATTTGCTAACAAGCTAATACTGAAGAATTTTGACTGAACAAATAAATCATTTTTCTTGTATACTTTCTGCAGAGATTGCGTTTAATTGAAGAAGCGTCAATACATGAACTGATTAAAGCTGTCAGCAATCAGATCTTCCCAACCTGCGGTTTTGCTGCTAATAAATCCATATCATCCGCTCTTCTCTCACTTCTCCCTTCATTTCCAAAGAGTTCAATATTTTCCATAAATCATTTTTTAATATTTTCTATAAATAGAAACTATAAGTGGGAAAATATTCATAGTGCAATTCCCTCCGAGACCAACTCCGGCAGCCCTGGAGCGGCTGCCTTTTTTAAAAAAAATGTAATGTTTAATTATGTTTCAGTTTTTATATTGAATATTATATATTTTTGTATCATAATTAGTTTATTTTAATTAATTTTTATATGATTATAATTAAATGTGATTAAAAGTAAAATAATAAAAAATTTGTAATTTCATTCATAATTAAAAAAAAAAGAACTACTAGATTTAAAATACTACACAGAAAATTATAATTATAATATAAAATTAGTCATACATAAAATTACAAAGTGACAAAACAAAAAATTACAACGATAAAAATTATAAAATTACAAATAAAATATAAAATTACACAACATAACTAAACACACAATTACTGAAAATACACATAATACTAAGTTAAAATATTATTCGCTGAAAAAAAATTTACACACATTAAATTTATTTATGTGTTGTCTTGTTGTCTTTACTTGTATCCTCTGCAGAATTTTTTGTTGCTTCAACCTCAAGTATTCACGTAGTGCATGATCAACAATAGTGTCCAAATTCATCCTTAAAGTTGCATTCTCCTCCTTTATCCATTCCAATTCATTTCTTTCATTTTACATCGCAATCTTACGAGCTTTTAACTCATTCTCACAATTTTTTTAGGCTGCACTTAGTAATATTTCTCTAAGTGACTTGCATGCAACATTAGAATGATCTTTTGTTACGATATTGTATCCTATTTCTTGGTCTCAGAGTTGTATTTTTCTATAATATGACTCCACAACAGATCTTTGGATTGATTTATTCCAACAATTGGATCTTATGAGATTTCAAGATAGACACCAACAAGGTGTCAATCTTCTGCAAAAGTATAGTTAGTAGTATGTGGCTTAGACATTTGAGGAAAAAGATGTATAAGTAAAATAAAAATAAAACAAATACTGTAGCTAAAAAGAAGTTGGTGAAGTTTATAAGGAATTCTCTTGTGGTATGTCATGTATTTATAGAAATTCATAGAAAAAATAGATAACAATCCATGGTTGTTGTTTAAAGCACACAGATTATGCTTTCTGCAACTCTTTTTTTCAATTCAGACAAGTGGTGTATGGTTGAGATTTAAAGATGACAAGAATATAACAATTGTAGTTGAATACACATAGATTGTGCTTTCTGCAACTCCATGTGCTTTAAGACTATGAATGTACGGCTAAGATTCAAACTTTATGTGGGTTATCAACAACTAATATTGAAAACACAAAAATTGTGCTTTCTGCAACACTTTTTTCAATTTAGACAAGTGGGGTAGGGTTGAGATTTACAGATGACAAAAGTCTAACGATTTTAGTTGAAAAGACGTGATTGTGCTTTTGGTAACTCTTTGTGCTTTTAAGACTAAGTGTAGGGTTGAGATTTAAAGTTTGTGTTGGTTATCAATGTCTATTATTTCAAGTACACAGATTGTGTTTTTCAGAATACCGTACAAATAATTATATAATGAGCACATACTCCAATCATTTCTTCACATCAATCTGTCCTATCCTCAATTAATTTAGACCTTATATATTGAAAATATTTTATGTCATACTCTTCTTGTCTTTAAGAACTAAAATGAATTTTCATGTTGTTGGTCCTTTTCCCATTTCTTCTTTTTCTTCAGGTTCACCAGATGATGAACATCAACAATTGATCGATAGTGATTGTTACTTTGTGGAGCAACAAATGATAGTTCAACAATATATAATAACAATCCTATGTTAGTTTAATATCTTAGAAATTGAAGGGATGAATCCACTCATTCAGTTCTAGGTTGCACCACAATTTATCGTGATCGTGAAGTAGCAGTTCAAAACCTTTTCAGAGACTATTTTTTTGAAAATTCAAGGTTTAATGAAGATTAGTTTCATTGATGTTATCAAATATCACAAAATTTGTTTCTCTGTATTGTTGATGCTATAAAAATCATGATCGATACTTTGTGCTGCAAAGAAAGGCAACTGAGCAACTTGGTTTGTCTACACTCCAAAACGTACCTGCTACATGCTAAATGCTAGCGTATGCAGTTACAGTAGATGCAACTGACGAGCATATCAATATTGGAGAGTCTAGTATTGTGTGTTAAAAAAATTATCGTGCTACTTTCGAGATATTTGGGGGAGAATATCTAAGATCTTTTATTGTGTTGCAAAATTACTTTATATTGGTCAATAAGAGGCTTTATAAGAATGTTAAAAGTTTGGATTGTATGCATTGGAAATGAAAAAATTGTCCAATGGCATGGGCAGGACGATAAGCTGGTCAAAGTGGATCTCCAACAATATTCTTGAAGTTGTGGCTTATTATGATTTGTGGATATGACATGCTTATTTCAAGATGCTAAGATCCAACTATAATATTAATGTGCTGGAGACGTTCCACATTTTCTCTAATCTTGGTAAAATGGTTGCTCCTCCTGCATGTTATGTCATTCAAGAAAAGGAGTACATCATGAGGTAGTATTTGGCTGATTATATATCCCCAAAATGGGCAATTCTTCTGCAAACAATTCATGCACCAAATGATCCAAAAAAAAAAAAAAACAGAAGAAGAAAAAAGAAACAAGAAACATGTAGAAAGGATATGGAACGTGCATTTAGAGTCCTTCAAAGTTGATTTGCAATTGACGCAAATCCAACGTGTTTTTGGAGTAAAAATGATTTGAAAGATATTATGACTGCATGCATAATAATACATAATATGATAATTGAGGATGCACAAGAACTTAATGCTCCAATTGAGGAAGCAAGAAAAGTGTAGCACCGAAGGACCAACTTAGTGAAATTGAAAATACGCATTTCAAATTTTTGTGTCTCCGTTTAGACAAATCAGAGATGTAGAAGCTCATATCACACTTCGAAATGCATTAATCATGCAAACGTGTGTGTTTTTATATACTATTATTATGAAGTTAAATTTTAATTTTTCATTACTATTTGCCAATTCTATATGTAGTTTTTTTTAAATGATTAATTTTACGAATAAAAAGTTAAAATAGTGTAAAATCTACACTAAAGTTGTGAAGACTGCTAGAGATGACATCTTCAGCAGATCTCCAATGGAGTGATGGAGCTGCGATACTATCCTCCAACAAAGCTTCAGTCATTGCACAAGAATACAACCACCAATTTTTTTGTGCCACACCCCTTAATTTTTCGAAGTGTGTGGTTTAATTGTCTTTATGTTTTTTGTATTGAATATTATATTCTTATTGTATCACAATTACTTAAAAAAATTTATGTTTTAAATTATTTTAATTAAATATGATATAAATTAAGATAATAATAATATGTAATTTCAATCATAATAAAAAACTACAATAAAATTTCAAATATTAAACATAAAATTATAATTGTAACATAAAATTAATAAAAATACATAATATTACAATGATAAAAATTATATTTACAAAATATTCTAAATAGATTACTTATTATATGTTATACAAATATGAAGTAATTAAAATAAATAAATTATGAGAAATATTATGAAATATTTTTTTATAGTGCAAAAAGCAGTCCACACTGCTAGAGAATGAGTGCAGTTTTTGCATTACTAGAGTGAATTGTCATCAAGTGTGGAAATTGTCACGGTGAAAGGCAGAATCAAACTTCTTGTATATTACCAAAATTCTAAGGTATTAAATGCAAGGCCTTCTACCTGTTTGATGTAGTTCCTTTAGGTTCATTTACATACCTCATATTATGTGAATTTTCATTGTGCAAGACAAACCCTGATGAAACTGTGGCTAACACTTCTGCAAACGCAGAAGATGGAACATTGCAAACACAAAAGTTGGAATTTCTATAGGTACCGATGTTGGATGTCAAGTGATTTCATCTTATATTAATTAACACAATGGTAGTGTCACTGAAAATGTAAGTCGTCAATCTTTATGCTAACTCCTTGACGAAAACTGTAGTAATGATTAACTTTTTGTTATGTATTAATTATCAATATTTTGCAACTTGCAGCCTGGTTTGATAAGTGAGAGTTGTATGCCAACCTCATGCTGAAAGTATGAAAGAAATTGATATGTTAAGACCGAGTCTTCCAGATGAGAAAGAAATTAGGCAGTCTAAAAGGAATTCAAAAGCACCGAGTAATAGAATTTGTTGGTGATGGACTTTTGAGTTGTGCCCTGCCGAAGTTTCTTTTAAAACTCCAGCCTTAGTGTACAAGCAAGTCATGTCTGACAACGAGACAACTTCAAGAGATAGAACAATTGGTGAACAAGCAGGCAAAGTCTGAAAGTCATGTTTAGTTAAAGTTGTTGATACAATCCTCATGTTTTTTTTTACTTATATAAGTTGTTTTTTGTAATACTCGTGGGGAATCAGTGATTATTTGAGTATTGGATTTTTTTTTTTTTTTAACTATGCTGGTTTTTTTTTTCCACTTATTATTTTTAGAACACTTGAAAGAATGTTAAATCAGAATTTGTGTGCGTGTGTATTAGGTCAATAGAAGTTCGAACAAAAGTTAAATTTGCAGAAGCTAAAACAGAAGTTGTTTCTTTATGAGGAAGAACTCCTTCTTCCTCTCAAGTATTTTTATTAGAAGAATAATTTGTTCCCACAAATGTTAGAAATAGACCTAACACGTATTAGACTCCCCCTCAATACTTGTCTATTGTAGACACATCTTCTAATACCTTACTTGAGCATCTAGTCACCTAGATGGATTTTGTAGCAAACTCTATTTTACAAGCAACTGTACTTTCCCAAGTACAATGTATGGTGGGTTAGTGATGTTGACCAGACTCTTCGTTGTTTGCCGTCAGTTCGCCTTTGAGTACTCCTTGTGCTATCGTATTTTTCCAAATCCGATAGCTTTTCCACCAGCCTCTTCGTAGCTCTCTGCATGTATGGTGTTAATCAAATATAATAGAGATGCCCTACTACTCCTTTGCCCTTGGCTATTTAAAGCTACTGACTTGATTAAGCAATATTTAAGATCTTCACAGATTTTAGCAAATCGGCTCTCTTGATATCTTCTTCATTTTGTTTCCTTCTTTTTCTCTATCAAGCTGATTTCCTCTCCTTGAATATCTCTTGATGGTTAGTGATCTATTCCTTTAATTTCTCCAACAGCCGATTCCCTAGATAGGTCTTTTCTTGGTTTGAGTATCCATGCCATATCCTGCATAAAATTTTAAACATAGTAAGATTTTCGAATATATGACAATCTTTTTACCTCATCAATCTCCCCCTTTGGCATATGGTTTGAAAATCTGCGGATCTTTAATCAGTTGGTTTCCTGCAGGATAAGAGCAATATATATATGGACAGTAGTCCAACAAACCATATAAGAGCATTGAGCTAAGACAGTAAAAAATGTAGTTAATCGCAAAACATGACAGCAAACGTGAACGGAGATGATCCACAATTGTTTTAGTTCTACACAACACACAAAAGCATATTACAACATTTGTCTTCCACCGAGACAATATCATAACAAAAAGAAAACAACAATAGTTGATCTTCCTCTTAATCTGAGCTTTCTTCACTTTTTCAGTCCTCATTCTCTTCAAATTCGACTCTGTGGTCGAACTCTTCATCATCACTTTCATCCATGAGTTTTTTCCCTTTCTTCTTCCTCGCCACAACTTCCTTTTTCTTCTTTTTGTTCTTCTTATTTTTGTCCTCTGCTCTTGTGCCTATATTGAAAACAGTCTCCCCCTTTTTTGATTCGTATGTCAAAGGGTTATATGTGCGGGATGGACTTGCATTGATAGACACTTCTAGAGACTTAAGAATATTTGTCAGATAAAGTTTTTGGGCACTCACTTCAGCAGCTAGAGTGTCTAGAATTTCAAGTTGTTGATGAAGTAATAACGGTAGATTGGTGGCAACTTTTGAGGGTCGACGAGTTGGTGCAACAGTCCGTGGCCTTGTATATACATTAACTTCACGAAACGCCATTTTAAGCGGGGGTGCGGACTTAAAGAGAACATCAGTGGGGTTTGGTTGAACTCCTTGGTGCGATAACAAGCCCCAAATAAGACTTGGGATAGGCAATTTTTTGCGGGAGTCTGGTCGTTCAGCGAATCCCATAATCGCTTCAAAAACCACCTTTCCAAAGTCAATGGGAATGTTATTTAAGACTTTGTAGATGAAGACACATTGAGCTAGGTTCAGATGAGACTTGTTGGCAATAGGGGTCCAGTTGTGCTTACCTATCTTATACAACCAGTTCCCATCATGCATGAGGATGGAAGGGGATATTCCAGGTTTAGTCCATTGCGTTAGTTTCCCATTGGTCAAACATTCAACTACGTCCCCTAAGTCTAACTCATTATCTTCTCCTTCTTCTAGGACAATGAGCTCGATAAAATCATTTATGGCAAGTACACTGAAGTTGTCAATTTTGTTTCGCACATAAATTTTCCCAAAACGGGCAGAGTTAGGATCTTGAATTTCCATTACTAAATTAGCATAGAACTCATACACTATAGTACCATAGAATCTCCCTAAGTTTGTAACGGTGACCTCCAGACCAGATTTCTGAATGCAATTCATAACATGAGTTTTTTCGAAACATTTTAAGTCCAGATTCCTTTTCGGCCAAAAATCCATGGTGGAAAACACTTTGTAGCGATCATGTGCAGCTTTAGGGTAAAAAGACTACCTCGGACCATGACATTATGTTCACATGTGGTTCTTCTTTGAGTGGAGGAGGTATCAGCCAAGGGAAGGACGTCCTATTTCTTTGTGATCGACGGGGAGAAGATTTGGGAATCTCTTCCTCGGAAGTGGAATCCACAACGAGGCATCTCTTTTTTGCTGGTGGAGCCGACGACTTTTCAGTGGTTTTTTTGTTGGTTTTGTTGAAGGTTTTTGTAGCTGTTTTTGCAGGTTTCACTGTGGATTTTTTTTTTGAAACAGTTGGTAGGTCATTTGTGCGTGGAGGAGATGTCGAAGTATTTTCTTGTGGATTTAATGGCTGATCAGTGGGGGATTCATCCATTGTTGGTTTGCCTGTGTGAGGTGAATGTGTTTAAGGAGGAGTAGCATTCTCATTTACTGCTGGAGTTGAAGACGACGTGCCTGTTTCTCTGACTGGTTCATATGTAGGGTTTGGACTTGGGTTTGTTTCCGTGACCAAGAACGAAAGAATCTATAGGGGTTCTGGATCATGAAGCGGTACAATAGCCCAGCTAGGTTGACGCCCGCTTGGTTCGTCTCCAGAATCGCCATGGCTGCACAAGAGCAAACATCTTTCTTCTTTGGTTCTAGACCAGAGAATGAATTATTTGGGAACGAGGAAGTACAGTGATAAGTCAAATGACTCTTTGACTTCTAATAATTATGAGATATCCTGTTGTGCACATTTAATACAATATATATAGGGAACCCATTTGCGCAACCGTCCGTACTAAAGCATGAGACATGTGACCACGTTCAGGAGATGGTCGATTATGTGGGCCATATTTTCTAACCCCATGTTCTTTAACCGTTAGCACCCACGAGATAAATTCAACAAGAGACTTATCCAATTCAAATAATCATAACTTTATCAAGATTTTCATATAGAGAAGATAAGTATTCTATTATTAAGCCAATCACATGAATTTTCTAAATATCCAATCAGGGATGTCACATTTGATTTCACGTGAGACAATATTCTCAACCAGGCAACTTAGTTTGAAAATATACTAGGAAAAATCCTCCATCCATGATCGAGTATATGTTCACATTTTGCATTAGTCTGTATTTACGAATGAATGATCCTTATAACTCCTTCTGTCGAAATCTTGTGTAGTAGCTCGCAAACCACACAATAGAATACCACAATAGGAAAACCCGATGTGATGAGTTCAAATCCTTATAACCCCTTGATGAGTGCGAATTGGCAGTGAACAAGAAGTGGTAGCTTTCACAGACCTGTCATTTTCTGTACATGGTGCTCAATCATACGGTTGATAGCTTGCCACTGTATCATTTCAAGGTTGTAGCTCTTTCCTTATACAAGAGAAAATTATGAAGGATTCAAAGTTCAGGACAACCAAAGTTTGAAACCTGTGCGAGAGTACAATCTTTATATGATTTTATTTATGAACACCTATCTGAAAGTATATATATATATATATGTAATTATTATTATTATGCACCACAGATCCCCAATGATTTTCTCAAGGATCTGAATTTCTGAGAGTTTAGGGCTTTTGTGAAAATATCAGCAAGTTAACTTTCAGTGGGAACATGCTCAAGAGTGATAACCCCATCTCAACCAATTCCCTAATATAGTGATGTCTAATGTCTACATGCTTAGTTCTGGAATGTTGTACGGGGTTCTTAGACATGTTTATTGCACTTAAATTATCACAAAGCAGAGTTATGGAGTTTAAGTTCATACCATAGTCGCACAACATGTGCATCATCCACACTAGTTGAGAACATGAACTTCTTGCAACAATGTACTCAGCCTCAGCTGTTGATAGTGAAATGCTGTTTTGCTTTCTGCTTAGCCACGAGACCAAGTTATTTCCTATAAAAAAAAGTATCCTCCTGATGTGCTTTTTCTATCATCCACATCTCCAGCCTAGTCAACATCATAATGTCCTACAATAAAAGGTTTAGTGCCAAAGGAGTATTTTAGTTCATAGTCAGTAGTACCTGCCACATAGCGTATAATTATTTTTACTGCCTTGAGATGTGATTCCTTTGCACTGGATTTGTATCTAGCACACAAACCAATACTAAAACTTATGTCAGGTCTACTTGCAGTAAGGTACAAGAGAATCCCTATCATGCTTCTATACAGTATTGGATCAACACTAGTTCCACCGTCATTTTTGGACAATTTGGTATTGGTTCCCATAGGTGTTTGAGCAATCTTGCAACCTTCAAGACCAAATATCTTTACCAAGTTTCTAACGTATTTTCCTTGATGTATCATAATTCCATTCTTGCTTTGTTTGATCTGTAGACCAAGAAAGTAGGATAATTCACCAACCATGCTCATCTCAAATTCTTATGACATTACCTTGATAAAGTCATTCACTTTGTTTGTGGATGTAGAGCCGAACATAATGTTTTCGACATAAATTTGTGCAAAGGTTATGTCTTTGTTCGACCAATTGATAAATAAGCCCTGGTCTACCCCTCCTCGTTTGTATCCTTGTGCAAGTAGAAATTTTGTTAGTCTTTTGCTCTCGGAGCTTGTTTCAGTCCATACAAAGCATTCTTCATTTTGTACACATAATTTGGGTAATGTGGATCTTCAAAACCTTTGGGTTCCTCTACATTAGCTTCATTTTTTAAAAAACCATTTAAAAATGCACTTTTCACATTCATTTGATAAAGTATGAATTTCTTAATATAAGCAAAGGAAAGAAGGATTCTCATCGACTCCAGTTGTACAACTGGAGCAAATATTTCTTCGAAGTCAATTCCTTCTACTTGTGTGTATCCTTGAGCTACTAGTCTCGCTTTGTTCCTTGTAATGTTTCCCCGCTCGTCAGTTTTGTTTTTGAAAATCCATTTGGTTCCAATGATGTTGGCACTGTTCGGTCCTGATACAAGTGTCCATACATCATTTCTAGCGAATTTTTCCAACTCCTCTTTCATGGCCAACATCCAGTTGTCATCCTTGAGGGCATCTTCAATGTTTTTAGGTTCGAACATAGAGGTATAACATGCATGATGTATTAAACCCTCCATTTTGTGGTAGTCGGGTTTTAGTTTTCCTCTTGTCTGTACACCTTCATCAAGATCTCCAATGATAAGTTCTTTGGGATGTTCCTTTTGAACTCTGGTGGAAGGTTCATAGTTTTCAGACTCTTCTGTGTTTTCAAAATTTAGGTCACAAGTAGGTCGCACAACAGCTGAACCTGCTTCATCCAGATAGATGTCCAGTCTTTCCAATGAGTCATCAAAGACAACATTAGTACTCTCAATAAGTGTTTGAGTTCCCAGATTGTATACACGAAAAGCTCTACTATTTGTAGAATAACCAAAAAACATACCTGTATCGCTTTTTGCATCGAACTTACCTAACTGTTCTCTGTCATTGTATACATAACATCTGTAGCCAAATACGTGAAAATGTCTGAGATTCAGAGTTTTGCCTTTCCAGATTTGATACAAGGTCATTCCGACTCCTTTTCTTAAGTAAACGCAGTTTGAAACATAGCATGCAGTGTTTATTGCTTCAGCCCACCATTTTTTTTGCGACATTCTTACCAAGTATCATAGCCCTGGCCATTTCCTGTAGAGTAGGATTTTTTCTCTCAACTACTCCATTTTGTTGTGGTGTTCTAGGTGCTGAAAGCTCATGAGTAATACCATGTTAGGTGCAAAAATTAGTAAAAGCATTATTTCAAATTGTCTCACATGGTCACTCCGTATTCAAACAACAGAATCCTATTTTTCATTTTTAAGTAATTTTATAAGTTTTTCAAATTCTCCAAATGTTTCTGATTTTTCTCGAAGAAATCTCACCCATGTATATCTTGAAAAGTCATCTACACACACAAAGACATACCTTTTACCTCCAATGCTTTCAGTCTGAACTGGTCTCATCAAGTCCATGTGTAATAGGGTCATAATTTGTTTTTGGTAGATATCTTGAGTTTATTTGTGTGAGCTTTTCACCTGTTTGCCTAATTGGCAAGGCCCACAGATTTCTTGGTTCCTGTTTGGGAGTTTAGGTAAACCCCTAACACATTGGGATTTGATAATGCAATGAGGTGGTTATATCCAATGTGTCCTAATTTTTTATGCCATACTTTGGTTGCTCCAGCTCCAGTGTTTGCATTATGACACACATGATTTCTTTCAAGAAGATAACAGTTGTTAGTAGACCTGGTTCTAGTAAGTATGCATTGATCATTAATGTCAATAACTATGCATTTGTCATGAGTGAAATTCATTCGTAGTCCTTGATCACATATTTGACTAATGCTCAACAGATTTGCCTTAAGATTCTCAACAAGAAACACATTAGGCAATTTAGGTAGACCAAGTATATTAAGGGTCCCTTGTCCAATAAGACGTTCACTTTTACCAACACCAAACGTCACAGATTCTCCATTTATTGAAATGATATCAGTTAGATACATGGAATTTCCAGTCATGTGGCGTGAACATCCGCTAACAAAAAACCATGTTCCTATGTTGTTCCCACCAAGAGAGATTGTCGAAGATGTGACACACATGTTGTTCTTGATCACCCATTTTTTTTCTTTTATGATATTTTGTGATTGTTATTATTCAACTTCGCAGTTTTTGGTGATGCAGAAATTTTCACAGGAACACCAAATGTATTCCAATTAGAGATGTTACCTGATTGCAAGTCATGTTTCATTTTGTAACACTTAGATCGAATGTGTCCAGGTGTTTCACAGTAGTGACATATAGGAATGAATTTTTGTATACCTTTGGTGTCCCGTTTTTCCAACTCATATGTAGTATTTGAACCTTCTTGATGAACTTTTGAGGAGCTGGCTGGCACAAAGATTGTTATTCCAGATAATCTCTCTTCAGTATATCCAATTCCGATTTTGTTACTTTGTGATCTTCCATATGCCAGAATCTTATCAAACTTGGCTTTTCCTTTGTTCAGTCCTTGTATAGTTTGCACTGCTTTATCTAACTCAGACCGCAGTACTGCCATCTCATAATCTTTGTCCTGCAATTCAGATATAGTTTATGTTAGTTTATCAGTTAATGATTTACTTACCTTGTGGTTGTCGTGAATGGATTTTTGTGACTTTTCTAGATCAATTGTGAGTGACGCAATATCCGTTGCTTGAATGTAAACCTGATGTTCCAGATTTCTGACATTTCTTTGAGATGCAGTCAGATCATCACTTAGTCGTTCATTGATTTCTCTTGTGATTTGTAGTTCATATTTCACTCGACTAAGATCTTGATGTTCCATACCAATGGTAACATTACTTTTATATTCTTTCACTTGATTCTCCAGTCTTTGAATTACCTTCGTAGCTACTATACATCTGGCTATTACATCCAGGTACATTCTCTCCAGATCCTCCAGATTTGGATCATCAAAATCTGGTTCTTCAGTATATTCTAGTTCCTGTTCAGTTCGTACTGAGGATGTGAGAAATAATAGATCTTTCGATGATGTATATGCAGAAAAATTAGTAGGATATGTTGTTACTTTTTCGTCAGGTTCTTCTTCTCCTTCTGACTTAGATTCACTCTATGTGGCTTTTAGTGCTTTGTTCTTTCTTAGAAAATTTGGACATTCAACTTGATATTGTCCATATCCTCTGCAATCCCTGCATTGGTCAGAATCTTTTCGATTACCTTGTTTGATGCTTGAAGTTTTGGATCCTCATTTTCTGGCATTATCACCATAGTTCAAACTTTTTGTGAATTGCTGCCTTTGGTTGTATTTTTTGACAAACTTGATGTAATTCTTTGTCAGTAGTGCCATTTTGTCAGCAATCTATGTTACATCATTCTCAATCAACTCTATAGTTGACTCGAACTTTAGTGCCATCCCTTTGTTTTTGGGAACATCCATTCCATTATTTATCTCAAAGGTCCTTAGTTCTCCCATCAAGTCATCCAAGGACATTGGGTGACCCTTATGAACGATTCTAGAACTGTAATCTTCTCCCGGAATCTAAGAGCCAAGGTTCTCATAATTTTCATGATTTGAACATTCTCTTGAATTGCCTCCCCAAGGATGTAACATTGATTTACTATGTCACTAAACCTTACAAAATACATTTCGATGTTTTCTTCTTCAGTCATTTGAATCTCGTCAACTTGTGTCGCCAGTCTCTATAGTTTTGATTTCCTCACGGATTCATTCCCTTCAAACTATTTTTGTAGTGCATCATATGCATCCTTAGCCGTTTGACAGTGTATGATCAATTTGTGTCTCATCGATTCAACAGAGGCCAGTATTGCATATAGTGCGATGTAAGATGCATCTTCTGCACACTTTTCATCCTCGATCCACAGTGTTCTAGGTTTCTCAACGATCTTGTTATATCTTTACCATCATTTATTTTCGTCCATGTCCACTTATTTTGAATTGCTTCTCCACACCATTTGGATCTCAAGTAAATGATCATTATGGATTTTCAGAATGGATAGTTTTGTCAATCAAGAGATGGTGGGCGTAATGACGTTCCTTCATAGGATCCCATGTTTCTGTGCCTGGATCTACCTGTTTTAAAAATAAATTGGAACCTGCTCTGGTGCTAATTGTTAGATCAGAACTTGTGCGCGTGTGTATTAGTTCAATAGAAGTTCGAACAAAAGTTAAATTTGCGGAAGCTGAAACATAAGTTGTTTCTTTACGAGGAAGAATCCTTTCTTTCTCTCAAGTATTTTTATTAGAAGAATAATTTGTTCCCTCAAATGTTATAAATAGACCTAATACGTATTAGGCTCCCCCTCAATACTTGTCTATTCTAAATGTATCTTCTAATACTTTACTTGACCATCTAGTCACCTAGATGAATTTTGTAGCATACTCCCGTTTACAAGCAACTGTACTTTCCCAAGTACAGTGTATGGTGGGTTAGTGATGTTGACCAGAATCTTCGTTGTTCGCCGTCAGTTCACCTTTGATTACTCCTTGTGCTACCGTATTATCTCAAATCCGATAGCTTTTCCACCAGTCTCTTCGCAGCTCTCTGCATGTATGGTGTTAATCGAATGTAACAGAGATGCCTACTACTCCTTTGCCCTTGGCTATTTAAAGCTGCTAACTTGATTAAGCAATATTTAAGATCTTCACAGATTTTTGCAAATCGGCTCTCTTGATATGATTTTGTTTCCTTCTTTTTCTCTATCAAGTCAATTTCCTCTCCTTGAATATCTCTTGATGGTTTGACCTTCCTTGAATAGTGATCTTCATTCATTTAATTTCTCCAACAACCGATCCCCTAGATAGGTCTTTTCTTGGTTTGAGTATCCATGCCATATCCTGTATATAATTTTAAACATAGTAAGATTTTTCAAATATATGACAATTTCTTTACCTCATCAAAGAGTTATGGTTAAATGGATCTCATCCTTTTGACTTATAACTACTATTTTTGTAGTACTCAGGAGATAATTTATTAAATATTATGTAGTGCTAGAGTGCTGTTTTATTTACCATGGATGGGAAGAACTCTTTTATTTTATGTCTGCATTTTCTTCATTGAATGGGATTATAACCTCTTTCTTAGGGCTCATTGCATTATTGTGTTTTTATGTTGTGGTTTTACATTGGAATCTCAACTCAAATAAAATCTAAATTTTTATTGACAACAATCTGAAAAATAGACAAGAATCTAAACTCTATTACAGGAATCTCACATTAGCTAAGCTTTAATTGACAACAATATCCCACAAATTCCTATTATAACATCAAATTACCACAATCTCTTAACTTGAGTTTATAATTAGAGGATGTATTTGTACATTTTCTCTTTTTTTAATAAAAATATAATACATGAATCAGAAATTCATATACAATATACACATAATCTCAGAAACAGAACCAACAGTGGCCGATACCAATGAAGGAAATTAAATTCAGAATTTGATTATAATTATGCTTCTTATAATTTATAAATAAAAGAAGCATACATTATTCAACAGAAGGATTCATCAACCGGGTGTGTTCCTCTATCGCCATGATACTCAGAGTCAGACTAAGCCACCCAAGCCTTATTTTAAATCCACAACGCAAACGCCAAAAGTAAATGTGTGTGCAGTGTGTGTGTTTTTCTGGCGAAATTACAGAGAATGTTGTCTCTTTTATTCGGATGGAGAATCGAGAGAGAGAATCAGATAATTTCCTTTTTAGATATCTACTCGAGTTGGGAGATAATTCTTCAATTTTCACCTACTCTCATTCTTTCACTCGCTCTCCTACACACATGTACGTCCACTTCATGGGTGTCAACTATATTGTATATCAAATTAATATAATTAAACAATTAATCGAATAATCTAACAGATACTATTCACATTGTCCCAAATTATAAATCAAATATTGTAGCCAATTATGCAAGGATGAAAGAATTATGAAATGGTGAGGTAAATATGTAGATTTAGTGGTTGTAAGAAAATCTAGAAGACCAGATTTAATTATGAAATGGTGATGTGAATAAGATTCAAAATCGGATACCAAATAATGTACAGCTAAAGAAGATCTAGGATGAGATCTAATTTTAGAAACTAAAAGGAAAAAAAAGAGTCAAGAGAGAAGAAACACCACAGAAGTATTTAGGCACAGATATAGGGAATATTTGTGTAGAATTAAGTTGATATGATATCCTCTCAGATTCTACAAATTTATGTTCCAAATAATTGTTTCCTACTTAGTCGGTATGCTGCAACAATATTTTCATGTAAGAGAGAGAGAGAGAGAGAAAATATTCAGTAAATTATCTGATTTTTTTTTTCTTTTCTTATATTAATATTTTTAAATTCGTAAGTATTTCTAAATAGTAGAATGACTACGTTACTTGTAGTTATTATTGCATCCATAAAAGTTGACTTATAAAACTCACCACCTATCAACATCAAATTTATAAGATTCGACACTCATTTATCGAATAAATCATTTTTGGCAGACATCAACGATGGATAAATACTTTTAGCAACACAAAAAAAAGGTAAAAGAAAATGATTTTGAAGTGGTGGATAAAAATATTAGCTTTAATAGGATATAGTAGAATTGTATTTTCAAATATGCTCTATGTTTTCCAAACTAGTTAGATCAAGTGAGATGTATTTAAAATGTGGGGTTTTAATCAATCCATTTATACATATTTACGAGAGAGATATAAGTGGTTTTTTTTTTTTTACATTGACGTAAGCGGTGTGTTGAAAAAGATTTCAAGATAAATATATAAATAATATTATTCTCTAGCAGTTTAAACTATTAGATTACATATTTACGAGAGAGAGATAAGTGGTTTTTTCTATATTGACGTAAAGAGTGTGTTGAAAAGGATTTTAAGATAAATATATGAATAATATTATTCTCTAGCAGTTTAACTATTAGATTACAAATTTACGAGAGAGATATAAATGGTTTTATCTACATTAGCGTAAGGAGTGTGTTGAAAAAAATTTCAAGATAAATATATAAATAATATTATTCTCTAGCAATTTAAACTATTAGATGAGGTTGTTATTTAACACTTAAGTTCATTTTTTTTCTTTTTATTCCTATTTTTTTATATTGACTCTTTAAAATAAAAAGGAACATTTTTTTTAGGCACTTGTTATATTATTTTTTAGTGGCAACTAAAAATTTATTCTGGTTTGGGCCCTTTGTATACTTGTTACAAACAAAATAAATAGGTAAAAGTAGAAAAAATAAAAAAGTGGACAAGTTAATAATAATAATAAAAATGTACGTGCGTGGAGAGAGGAAGTGTCCTGCAAGCTTCATCGTCATGCTAGGCTTTCTGCTCCAATTTTATATATGCGTTGACTAGAGATAAGAAGATGCTCCACACACACAAATTATTGTCTTCTCCCAGTAATTTTGAATTAGCAACTACACCTTTAGACCAACCATACTTTATAACTCTTATTTTATTCACCTGCCTCCCTATTTAACCTCTTCTCCCCCGCCCATGTCTCTTACACATTCTCCCCTTCCTCCTGCACACATGTTTTCTCTGCTTTTCTACGTTGGAGCTGTGCTGCTTATCCTCCTCACAAACTGGCTTTACACTTGGTGGAATCCCAGGTGCAATGGAGTCCTCCCGCCGGGCTCCATGGGCTGCCCCCTCCTCGGTGAAACTCTTCACTTCTTCAAACCCAACGCCACTTGCGACGTTCCTCCTTTCGTAAAGGAGAGGACGCAAAAGTACGTAATTTTGACCATGCTGCCGATGCATCACAATCAAATCATATATAGAATGTGCTTGCTCATCACAAAAAAATATTAGTTTTACCTTTCTGTCATTTTTTTTTTTGTGGGAGAATATGAATGCATGTGAAAAATTCGTATAAAAATTTCAAGAATATACATTTATTTTATATAAGAAAAATATCTGAAATCATTCTCTTTCTCTTTCTTACTTGCATCTTCATCTTTTTCACCGATGGAGAAAATTGAACATTCCGACTGAGGATGTGAGTTATTTAATCACATTGTCTTGCTCTAATTATCAGATACGGGCCTATTTTCAAGACGAGCTTAGTGGGGCGGCCGGTGATAGTTTCGGCGGATGCCGATCTTAACTACTTCATCTTTCAACAAGAGGGGCAGTTATTTCAGAGCTGGTATCCGGATACCTTCACTGAAATTTTTGGGAAGCAAAATGTGGGTTCTTTGCATGGATTCATGTACAAGTACCTTAAGAACATGGTGCTGAATCTATTCGGGCCAGAAAGCCTTAGGAAGATGCTTCCAGAGGTCGAACGGGCTTCCATCAGGAACTTGAGCACATGGTCACGCCACCCTACTGTTGATGTCAAGGAAGCAACTGCACAGGTAACTGGAAAACATCATCTCACTCTCTCTCTCTCTCTCTCTCTCTCTGTAAATTGAGCTAATGTTTTTTGCTAATGTTTCTTCTGCAGATGATATTTGACCTCACAGCAGAGAAGCTGATAAGCTATGACTCAGAGAAATCCTCTGACAACTTGAGGGGAAATTTTGTATCATTCATACAGGGATTGATTTCCTTCCCTCTGGACATTCCTGGAACAGCATACCATAAGTGTTTACAGGTACATATGTTCAAATGTCTCTATAATTATCTGTATAACCTTAATCTTTCCAATAATAATAATGTATCATGTTAGTTTAAATGCGTGTATTGATTGGATCAGGGAAGAAAGAAGGCGATGAAGATGCTGACAAACATGCTACACGAACGTCGAGAAAGGCCAAGAAAAGTTCAAACTGATTTCTTTGATTATGTGTTGGAAGCACTCCAGAAAAAGGATACATTACTGACAGAGGCAATTGCTCTGGATTTGATGTTTGTGCTGCTTTTTGCCAGCTTTGAAACGACCTCCCTCGCCTTCACTTTCGCGATGAAATCCCTTGTCAAGCACCCGCAGGTGCTAAAAGAATTGACAGTGAGTGAATAAATACTAAAATTATTACCATATATCATCCAATCAACTCACATCAGTTTTGGTGTTCTAACACGCCTGCGATTATGACCATCACAGGATGAACACGACGCAATCATTAAGAGGAGGGAAAATCCAGATTCTGGACTAACATGGAGTGAATACAAATCAATGAAATTCACATTTCAGGCAAGTGAACTCATCTTTTCCCATAAATTTTATTCACAATTTATACAATGTTTCCATTTTCTAATAGAATTCTATTGCAGTTCATCAATGAAACTGTCAGGCTGGCTAATATAGTTCCTGGGATTTTCAGAAAAACATTGAGAGAAACTAAATTTAAAGGTCAGATCAAACTTCAACACTTTCATACAAAGAATCCCAATTCTTGTGCCTTTTTTTTTTTTTTTTTAATTGGAAAAACATAATAACACTTCTTGATGGTGGTGGTGCAGAATATACAATTCCAGCTGGTTGGGCGGTGATGGTGTGTCCTCCAGCTGTGCATTTAAACCCAACAATATATACTAATCCCCTTGACTTCAATCCCTGGAGATGGGAGGCAAGTACTTATTTACTTATTTCCCAATTATCAGAAAGTAATTAAATAAACTTTTGAATAATCACAGACATATTGATCCGTACAGGGAGTAGACACAAATGGTGCATCAAGAAGCTTCATGGCCTTCGGAGGCGGCATGCGATTCTGCGTGGGGACGGACTTCACCAAGGTGCAGATGGCTGTTTTTCTCCATTGCTTGGTAACCAAGTACAAGTAAGAAAGAACTGCGCAGAATCGCTCTCAAATCATGCATGAAGAGCTCCCACAAGGATAACTAACCTCTGTGTGTCTTAACAGGTGGGAAGCAAAAGATGGTGGAGACATTCTTCGAACACCTGGTCTGCAATTCCCGAATGGATATCACATTCGTATATCCGAAAAGACGAACGGAAGCGGAGACGTCATCAATCCGTAGCCGTGAATTTGAAGAAGATAAATGCAAGAGGGACATGGGAGTGTGATCTCTTCTCCATAAATTTTGTTGAGAACATGACAAAATTTTGGGTTTTATATACAAATATATAAAGTGCAGGAATAGGAAAATAGAGGAAAAAGGGATAAACGTACATGACTCAAAATATATACATGAATATTGCAAGTGTAAGTATCGACAATTCAGTTAGAATACAAAAAGTATAAAGTGTAAGTCTTTCTATGTTACTTTACATGTTAAAGTGGGGGTTGTTGGTGTGAGGACAAGAATAGTTGAAGATAAATATACGAGAATTTATTGATTCAAAAATATCGTGATTTTTCTAGAACAAAACTATGTCTCAAAGTCAAAGATTCCATTGAAACCAACTAATCTTGATTTTTATTAACTTTTGGATTACATTTAGCTATTTTCATATTGGTGCCCCTATTTGCACTTCTCAATCCTTTAAATACATTCTTATGTTAGATAATAGAGTTTAAATATTTTTAACTAATGTTCGAATGTATTGTCAAACGAAAAAATAATTGTTCAATTTATCCAAGGTTCGTTCGAACAAAAATCAATCGTACGTTATTTCACCTATTCAGCTAGATATTAACAACGAGTTTTAGACCAACATGCTTGTTTCGTGTGTTTCGAACACAAACAAATGTGTTCGACCATGTTAGGACTTAATCTATAAGAAGATTTAGTTTCATGTTTAGATGATTATGTTGTATCCTTTGAGATTATTACTAGTAGAAGCAATGCATCTAAATCCTGAATTGAGGTGAATTATTCTTAAAAAACAAAGTCAAACGTAATAAAATCAGGCTTCGGCTTCACCATTGTAAATCAGACTTAGATGGTTGGCTAAAAGTTTGTATTCCCACCCCTAGATATGGCTCTCTGGAATCAGTTGTACTTATTATGGAAGTGGTGATGAAATATTAAGTGCACCAGAATGTCTCATATCCTGGAGGCGTGCTTTTTTTCCTCTTATAACTAGTATGTAAGCAAAACAGGAGGATTGCAAATATGGGTACTAAATTTTAATATATAAATACAATAATATAATGCGGTGGCAATCCACGTTGAGCTCGCATGACATGAAATTGATTGAAACAAAGTCAGGGAAATAAAAATGAAAGTTCAATACTTATATATCAGTTTGCCCACATCATAAAAGGATGTAGGTGAATAAAAGATATATATCACTAACAATACCAAGTGCACGCATGTTTTAAGCATTACTCTTTCTAAAAAAAAAGTTCAATACTGCTGTCTCCTGTACCTGTAAGGAATCTTCTCTCTTCTTCCATGATGCCAAACCCCCCTATCTTCCTCTCCTTCGATCGAGTGAATTTGTTCTGATATGCTTTTGTTCTTGTGCCTTGCATGCTTGTGCTTGTCCTTATGAACATGGTGAAGATCATAATGGTAATCACTTTCTCCCATTCTGCTATTATGCCCAAGCTCAGCATGACCGCCTCGCCTCCTATGAGCATCATGCTTGTGATGATGCCTTTTCTCATGCCTATGGTTTTTCTTCTTTAAGTGGATGAGTGAAAGATCATCATCTCGGTTGTGCTTCTGTATGTGTCTATTTCTTTCCTCATGAGCCCAGAAATTATCCTCCCACCAGTCGTATATGGGATCAAATAGTCCTCTTTGATGTAAGAGCCAGAGTAGCAAAATGGCTGCAACTCAAAAGGTGGGAATATCGTTAACTTAGAATACCTAAAATACTATATTTTAGAGAATCTCAAGTCGCTAAATATGGCACCTGTGGGAAAGATTGCTAGAAACAGACCGAACAACAACATCCAAGTAATGCAGATATATTGTATATGGCAGCTGAAGTCAAAAAATCCTGAGCAGTTCCTTCTGCTTGGAACAAGAATCAAAGGAACATTGTAAGAAGCCAACTTGAAATTCCCAAGATTAAGTTTGCTGATTATTGAATTACAGTGAATGGTAGCATCGTTTATTGAACATGATAATTTTTAGATGTAATAGAAACTCTGTGAAACCCCTATGGTATATACTCTCAGCTACAAGGAAAATGCAAATTAGGAATAAATATGCATGCATAGCAGAGATCCAGGTATCCGGATGTAATATGAGTGTTCAATATTGTATGCTCAGGTTATCTAAAACTTCAAGCCTCACATGAATGCAAAATACCCTTGAAAATAAAATGTTTCAGAACTTGAGATCATGTATCTCTTCCTATAGGAAGAGATAATACCTGCAACTTTTTCCAGTGATGAAATCAGCCGTAAAAGTCCAAAACTTGTTCCACAGCTCCTCAATGGATTCAAAGAAGCCATTTATACTGGTTTTAGGAGGCTGAAATGGAATCTGAACAATATGTCGTCGAGTTAAAAACAATATGTAACCCCATGGGATCATGCAATCATATCAGATACTACCAGACAACATTCAGCCATCAAGTTGAAGTACGGAATAAAAAAAAATATATAGAAACAAATTAGTATACACCTAGAGTACGTACGGACAAAATGACATCCCCCTAAAGCAAAAACCTACTGTTAAATACCAATACAATCACATTTTTCTTGGAAGGATCTTCTTAATACGTGTTCTAATAAAATTTACGGATTTTCTGCTAGGCTGGTTAACAAATTATTTGCATAGAGTTTTAGTTATGTTACTGCACCTGTCTGACCCACTTTTATCTGAACTAGGTTTTCCTCAGTACTAATGAGGAAGAAGCTTAACTTGATGAATTCTTCTCTTTCTTTTTCAATTTCAATAAAATTCAAAGTGGCCAGAAGATTTGATATTGGATTGTGGCCAACCTGGGATCCGTTCTCAATAACAGTTGCTGTAGTTGTAAATTGACACTCTGCTCGGTCAACTTCACTAAAATCCGCGTCCTTTAGGATGGCTGTAATCAGGAATAAAAAATTGATCCATTAAATAAATGCATATCTGTAAATAGAGTAGGAATCAAAACATTTTTATACCCCAAGCCCAGACAAAAAGTTACTTCGAACAATCGACAGTTATACCTGCACATGCATATCTTGCAGCTTGATCGGTGGTTGGATACAATTTAAATGATCTGGTTACTACTTCTGTTGGCTTCATTATGTAAAATTGTTCCTGTGCTATCCCGAAGAATATGATGTATTACAATAGCTTTTCAGTATTTGACATAGAATTCTACAAGCATATACAATATTACCTCCATTTGGCTGACACCAGATGAGCAATCAAACTGCAAAGAGAGTCACAACTACTATTTAAATCATGTAGATTAGAAACATAATCTCTGTGAAATCGAGCTCCCTTCAAGAAGGCGCCCTATATAACTTTATTAAGACAAACTATTAGCGGCAAAACATATATTCCAGTTACGCATAAAGATCTTACTGTAAGGCTGTAGGATGCTTCCACTTCACCAATATTTTTTGTTGTAATTGTTGCAGTCCCGAATTGAGTCAGAGCCTCAAAAGTTGGCACGGTGATACCTAGTATTTTTCCAGGGCTCCTGCAAAAGATGAAAACTGATCAGTCTTAAAACACACTTAAAGAACTGATATCAAATTGAAGGCCCAGAGGGAAAGGCCTCATTTTTTCTGCATAAAAAATGAAGACATAAAATGGCAACCTTCCTTAATAGACTTCAAAGTTTCCTTTTTCGTCTTTAAATGATCACAAACAGAAGATACATACACACAAAAACACAGATCAATAATTGGTATATAACTAGAAAACCACTTTCTGCTGGTTCATTATTCCTTCCTCAATCCTAGATTGTCTTCTAATAATATGATGAAACAAAGTTATGGGGAATAACAGAGTTGAGTAAAAATGGAAACTGGAAGTGTGTTGGATTGAAGGATCTGATAATGGATTTGACTTCATCTTAACAAATGCATTGGTGGTTATTTAAACTGATATAGATTTGAAATCCATCACCTTTAATATTGAGTTATTTTTTAGAGATTTCTATGGATTTGAAATCAAATCTAATTTGGGTGAATTTGAAATCCAACTATTTCAAATCCTTGCCTTTAAAATCTTCTTCAAATGCAACATTACCGAATCAATTTGTTGTAATCATTAGAGCAGAAATTTTGTGCGTGTGTGTATGTGAAGAGATACATGTAAAGAGTGTACCTCTGATAGACGTATTCTATATCATCGGCTCTCAGTTCCACCAAAAGGTTTGTGTTAAGAACTTCTGTGATCCCTATAGAAAATGCATGACTTCCGGCATTCTACAAATCATATGAGGTGATTAGGCCTTCAATAATGGGCAATTTTTAAGATCCAAAACATAATTATACCCCTAAAACATTACTGGATGTTGATTTATTCTTTCAAACCTTCCTTGAACACAATAAAGAGGAACCTGGTTCCGGCTAATTCGGTTCTGGTCTGCCTGCAATAAAGAAAAGAACCGTTTGAGTTGATTATATCCCTTAATAAAATTCTTCCATCGTGGTCATCCATATGTCCTCACAGGACAAGTAACTCAAATGCAGGTAACAAGAAAACAAAGATACAAAATGCAGCAAGATCATTGTAGCTTCTAGATACTGCAACTATGGTGTCATATCATTGAACAACAGAATCGGAAAAGGATGAAATTTGTGCTGCCTAAGATCATTATCAATACTAGGTAAACAAGCCTAGAAGAAATGAACAGTAGATAAACTTCAAGAACACAATAATTACGAGATAGAAAGAGAAAAGGTAAATATAAATCCATTCATACTCTACAAGTGTATGAACAGCATCTTGTGTAACAGAAAAAGGCTCAAAGCAAGGATTCAGTTGATACACACTTACATCCCAAAAGTTCCAGAGTTGATTATGCAAACAGCTCCAAAATGGTGCGGCACAAAAGTCTGGCTGTGTGTTAAAAGCCTCATAACTAACACCAATTTTGTTGCATTCAAGACCATCTAGTGTAAACCTGACTCGTTCAAGAAGCATCCACGTTGTAAAATTGCTTCCAAGATTTTGAGGTTGACCTGGACCACCCTTCAATAAGATGAGAAACTGCTTAAAAAATCCATTATGAAACATCATACATACACATTATTGGTCAAAACCAAGGGAAACTTCGAAGATAGGATTTATATATATAAATATATAAGAAGAAACTAAAAACAAAACGAAAGTTACCTGTCTAGGAATAACAAGGTAGAAGTCATCAAATGATGGAATATCAGTGTATCCAACATAATCTCCAACCAGGTTCACCCTCAAAAATTTATCATCGGATATTGCAGTCCTATTCTCAGGACCCACAATAACTTCCTGCCGAAAATTCCCGGATTAGTTCGTTTAGATGATAAACTTCCAATATGAGCTGATAAAGTGTTCAACAATGGGATTCAAGTAATTTTATCTAATCTCTGCAGACACTTTTGTCTTGCGGCCATTAACTTTTGCATTGTTAAAATTAGGTAAGAATTTTGTAGGCATTAGAAACTAATGTAGGACAGATGCTCAATAGATAATGTACTAACAGGTTTTCATCTTTCATTTTCTCTTCCCCTACTTGCTGTATTCCTTTCTTCTTCTTTTCTTACTCCACCTCTTCTCTCTATATTCATTTTATCTTTCTATATATATGTAATTATAAACTTCTGTACATATTTTGTATATAATCATATTACTTATAATATGTGTAAATACTCAGTTAATACATATATAAGTATAAACAATTAGTTATATGCTTTAACATGTAGTTATTTGGATATATACAAATAACACAGCATAACAAAATGTTGTAATGCTTAATTTATAAAATATCTACAAACACTTAATGAAAATATTTCTTACAAGCGAAATATTGATAAGCAAAACATTATACAGAAATATAAGCTTACCGATGTCTTTGAATTTGTCTTAACCTCAATTCGAATACTAAATCCAACAGAGCGTTGTCCGATACCGAAAACGTGGAACCTGATATGAACATAATGGATAGGCTAATGAAAAGGCAGTAAATAGGAACTAGCACATACCATGAATCAAATGGAACATTTAAATCAAAACCATGAGGTTCCCAACTTTAAAATGTGTATATGAAATCAGACTCCCTTCAAAAGCTAAGCCACTATGAACTCGTGATTATAAAAAGTTTATAAAGAAAAGCATAAGCACTACAACCAGTTTTAACTAACCAACTAGCAGTGACACTTCAACACTAATAATCAAAGCTTCTATGGGTGGATGATGATTCAAAGCCCAAGTCTAAATAGTTTATTATTTTACACAGAAGTCTTTGGTACAAGAATATTATAAAGGAAAGTGATCCTTACCAATCATCTGTAAAACGAAGACAGTGTGCTGTATTTGCCTTTCCTTTTATCAGCTTGTCAACTAAATAATCAAAGATTGAAACAATCACACTGCACTTTCACAATCATTTAGATACATTCCACAAGGATGACTTAATGCTGGTACAATGAACTTACAAAACTTTCCGCAAGATGACGGGATTCTGCGCTGGTCTCCACAAGGACAGCAAGTTGGCTAAACAGAACAATATCATTAAATAATAGGTGTTCAAAGGGTTGATAAATACAAAATCTTATAGGCACTGCTGTTAGCATTATATAAGAAACCATATCATACATACATCAATATGAAAACTAATCAGAATGAAAATAACATCATGTCTTTCAAATATTACAGATTCTTACAATACTGTCCTTAGTCAAGACTTCTAGAGCCCAATTACTTCAGCAATCTTTTGCAGCCCTTAGACTTGCTCTACTTTGAAAAACCACGAGCACAGGGTTTCTTGGGTAGAAGATTGAAACTTTATGGAGGTTTGGTAGTATACTCGGCATATGCTTAATCAAGAATTAAAGAATTTCTTGTGCCAGAGCTTAACCGGCTAAACCACAACTATATATTTTTGTACTTCAGCTTATTTCTGAAGAATATATTCTTAAGGATCTATGGTTGAATGCTTCAATGCACTAGACCCCAACTTGATACTAAAAACATTATAATATCGATAAATTTGCTTGATTAAGGTTTTACTGGTGCAACTGCTAAAACAAGGATAAATGGATCAATTTAGAGTCTGATGATTAAGGGATTGCTTCAAAACCCCTAAGAATGAGGAATCTGGACAGTAGGTTCACATGCTTATAGTTGCTCCGAACTGTGAATAAATGAGTCGTGATGAATCAAATAAAATCATCATACTGGTGATGATTTGTCTCCTTTTCTTAATTCATATTTTCAGCAAACATATAAAATCATCAGAAACTTACACAAATGACACACTTTTTATTAGTGTGAAACTGTACCAAAATAAACAGGTGTACATTTTTCCAATAAAAAAACACTGACAATCAGAGAATGAATTAATTATTACCATTAGAAAAGTAAAATCTTCCAAACGATACCTGAGTATGCTCAATAATATGACCATTCTCATCTCGCAACCTGTATAACCAACAATAAAAAATTAAAAATAAAAAGACTATTAAAAAATGGAAGAGTTATATTCTGAGCTTGAAGAGGCAATAAAGTGGACCACCATGCATAACTAACATTAAAACTACCAGCCATATTTTAACAAAAGGACAGGAAGTATCTAAGCCAAAACAGTCCACATGCTTCACCAAAAAGAGTTATAGTCGAAGGACACATTCAAACTATTTACTGGAAAACTACTGTCAGAAAAGCATACAATACTGAACTGGGGTGGAGAAAGGCACAGTCACAAAAGTTTCAGAAAACAGTTCAAGAAAATAAAAGAACAAGAGATATTGTACATTCATTAAGTTGACTAAAAATCAAAAGTTCTGTTTCAGAATAACTGGGACTCCTTTTTTGGGATGGAGGGAGCAGAATTTATTTCACTAATTCCAGTACTTAATTGGACTCTTCTAGTGGTATATTAATATATACTAACCATCAATAGTGAATTGTTAGTTTCATTCTACATTCACACCCTAGACCATTCTTCTCTTTACTCCACTTAAGTTACTCCTACGCATACTCTCTTGACTCTTTCAAGTTTATCTGCATCACTCAATAATTTATATCCAGTAACTTCTGGATTGTAGATACTTTTGCAATCATTTTAGATAGTTCCCTGGAATCCTGACATTTTTATGCCAGATTATGCTCTAGTAATCTTATAGTGATTTACATTCCTGTCAATATATAGGTAGGAAAAGAGGATGACTGTGAACTATCAAATTTGGTCAAAATAGATGACCCATAACAGAAGATGGATGATGGGTCATAATAACACAAGATGATCAGATTTCAGTAGTCCTTTGTAGAACCCTTCGAAATCTTGAATTTGAGACTGCAACCGTCCTTCAATTATAAAGTCTTCTTCTGTACAATTCAGATTGGTAGCAGGACCAATATGTTTACTCTTTTTCCAATTATCCATCGAACAAGAGAACATTCCATTTGCTTCAATGACCCACAAGCAACCAAATCTGATTGCATTCAGTGGAATCATGTTTACCAATGGCACCAAAAATATTTAACTTATATCTTAATCCAGAAATCACTTCAATTCTTCAAAATAACAGAAGAAAACTTTCCTGATAAAGGTGTACATTAATTAGCACTATGGTTCAAGTGAAGCACAGAAATTAGTCAGCAATCTTGCTAGGAAGCAAACGTAGGGAAGTTTCACATGTTCTTTTAATATCTTTTTCCTCTGAACGTCCATTGGCATTATATAACTTGACGTAGGGAAGTTTCACATGTTCTTTTAATATCTTTTTCCTCTGAACGTCCATTGGCATTATATAATACACAAATCTAAAATACTCAAAATTAAAAATTACTCACATAATGGGAGAGAAACAGGTCTCCAATTTGACATAGCAGAAATTAAAGTAACTATTTTGCATCTTGTTGGAATCCATTTTCAGATTATGTATTTGTTTCTATTTATTTAAAACTTTTGTATGGTACAATTGCTTTTTCTCCCTCCCTCTCTCCTCACTATTGTTCTGACTTCAATCTAATCTGATAATTCTTGCACTGGAAGCATTCCAAAATTAAGGCTCAATGCTAAGAACACCAATTATGCACCAGAGATAAACATTCAAATGATCTAATATGAAGTATCGAGCAGACTTTTTGGCAGATAGGTATATCAAAAAGTGCATTTACCTCTCGCAAACTTTAACAATGTTTGCTCCAGCATCAGGCTCACATTTTCGTGTTTGAACGTAAAACTCATGGGGCTTATAAGCAACATCCTGTAACAGAAAAATCCACGTATGGAAATCAGCCATAAAGAATCAATATAAGGAAGAAGCTTCTTAATTGTCTTGGGTATGCAACATATAAATCACTAGTTTTTACCATATTTTTTAGCATTATCTCATCTAAGAAAACAGAATCAACAGGACCCAGCATCCTCAAGTGTGAATAAAACTGTAAGTTTCTTGTTCTTGTTAGAAGGATTATTTTTATCATGTTTATTTATTTATTTTTATAAGAAAAAAAAAATTCTTTTGATGTATAACAAAAAGTATAAGGGATAAATCCCTTACACTCATTACGTGCATCAACTACAAAGCATAACTCCAACTCATCTTTACAATTCAAAAACATGATTATAATAAAGATAAAGACAACCCTTTTCTAACAAATGTGGTACCTCAACACGGATTTGGATATGTACAAAATGGACTACTAATTGATCTCAATGTTAACCTGAACATTTATTGATTTTCATAGTTTAGAATATGATAGCATACAAACATGTTATATATTCCATAATTAACTAAAACCAGAAAAATACATTTAAAAGAATCCCGCCAAAACTAAAACCAAACCCACAGAGACAATAATATATAAATGAGCCCATGACAAAGAACGATAAGGGTATTTCAACATACCCGTATGTATGTCAACTCGTACAAAGCATAAGCAGCAGACTTGTTAATAGTTATCACCGGCGGGGCTCGTAGCGTACGCATGTGGTTGGTAGAATTCTCCTCTGCTTCTACTATCTCCGCCACCATCGACGCCTCCCTCCCACTCTACAAAGCAAAGGAACATTACACTAATTTGAGGAAACTTAGGATTGGCGCGAACACACTCACTGATTCACTGGGGACAGCCAAATTGAGTATGATCTTGGAAGTGCAGTTGAGCCCATCTGATTCCGAGACTTTTTCACATTTTTCGAGTTTCGATTTGGAGAGGATTTGGAGTGCTGAGACGTCTTTGGAGAGCCAAAAGAAGATAATGGCAATCAGAATAACGGATTTCATGGCGAATTGATCAATCAAATGCGGAAGTGTTGAAGTAGTGGGTGTGGATTATGGGTTTCTTTTGGGCAACTTTATAAATTCAAAAATGGCGACGGTTTTTAGCGGGCGAATAACTGTCGTCTCATTAAGGTGAGAGTAACTATAAACTATAAACATATTTCTGTCATTCACATAATTTATAAACTTTTTTAGTATTTTATTCGGCTACATTTTACTTGCATGAACCGGGCTCTTTTACAAATCTTAATTTTTTACTATATTATATTTCTCATTTATTTTATAATTTTTATTGAAAATAATATAATTTAATCATATATTATTACTATGATATAATATATTCTGGTTCGTCCATACCATGGGGGATATCTAGTTCTTTCTCTTTCTTCTATTTTTTATTTTTCACTAAAGTTTAAATAATTTTTTTTTGTTTTAAATTATTTTTAATATATGAAATATCAAATTAATTATTCTTTTTGTGATCATAAATTTGACACCAATATTGTATGTATTAAAATAAATAGTTATATTTAAAGCATGAAATATTGTTTTTATGAATGAAATATATTTTTTTACGAATTGAATTATTATTTTTTAAATTTTGATATATGTGTAGGAATTGAATAAATAATGTATTAATTTTTATATGGATTTAATCTTTTTATAAGAATAAGAATATTATACTATTAATTTATATTATATTATAATTTTTTATTTAACCTCAATAGTTTTTAGTACGTTTAATTATTTAAATTTAGTTCGGGTACAATCAAAATTTATTTCAAAGTGTCACACAATTTATTATCTAATAAAACTAACGTTTAAAAAATAAAAATAGAATTTAATATAACAAACTATATTTCACATTAAAATATTTACATAAATATAATTGATATAACATAATAAGTTATTTATAATGTTAATAATAATATAATGTTATCATAAATTATTAATATAGTAAAATATATTATATCTCATGTATTGAAAGGGCCGACATCTAGTGGTTGTAACACAGTTAATTGCAGCCGGCAAGTCTCGCGACTTCCACTTTTTTTTCCCTCTTTTTTATTTCTTACTAACATTTTCAAATAATCTTTTATCAAATTTATTTTTACATATTATTTATCAAATCAATTATTTTTAATTTTACATTAATCTCCTTTTATAATATAAAAGAAGATTTGTGAGAATTTTTATCTTCTCCTAACATGTGTCTTCACAGTGATACGTGTCTTCCATTTTCTCTCTTTCTCTCTCTCCCTCCTATTTTTATTTTTCACTAAACAATTAAAGAATTTAAATTAATTTTTTTGTTTTCAATCTATTTTTAATATATAATATATTAAATTAATATTCTTTTTGTGATCATTAATTTGATATCAATATTATATATTGAAAAAATAATTACATTTAAAGCATGGAATATAATTTTTATAGATGAATATATTTGTTTATAAATTGAATCATTATTTTTTAAATTATGATATATGTGTTGGATTTGAATTAAAAGTATATTAATTTTAATGGATTTGATCTAAAAAATATAACTCTTTTTTATTATATAAAAATAAGAATACTATACTATTAATTTATATAATATTAATTTTTTTGTTTAACCTCAATAGTTTTTAGTAAGTTAAAATATTATATTTAGCTCAGGGACAATCAAAATTTACTTCAAAATGTACAATTTATTATTTAATAAAGCCAACTTTAAAAAAATGAAAATACAATTTAATATGACAAACTATATTTTAAATTGAAATATTTAATAAATATAAATGATGTAAAATAATAAGTTAAGTATATTTTAATAATAATAATAATGATAATGCTAATAATAATAATATAATACTATCATAAATTATGAGTATAATAAAATATATTATATTCCGTGCATACATGAACGGACATCTAGTTATTGTAATACTATAAACTACAGCCGACGAGTCTTGTGGCTTCCACGTTTTTTTCTTTCTATATTTTTTTCCTATTTTTTATTTCTTACTAATATTTTCAAATATCCTTTTATCAAATTTATTTTTACGTATAATTTATCAAATTAATGATCTTTAATTTAACATTAATATTATATACACTAAAACAAAATATTATATATAAAATATAGGATATAATACGTGTATTGAACGGGCAGACATTCGAGAGAATCACACAAAAGAAACCTCAACTATGTCAAAACACAATGTTTATTATATTGAGATAACCAACACAAATTCCCCACATACATTCCTCGGACTAATCTCGCATGAATATGTCTTAGTTCATAGTTGTATTTTTATGGTTATAATCTTTCGACCACATGAGTTTGTAAGCATGTACACATGAATGGCGACAAGAGAAAGCGACGTTAGTTGTGACAGCTCCATCTGGAAGTGGGCACACAGCTTAGATAACCACACCACCTGCATTTATCTTTTCCCTTGTCTCCCTTCAACAGCATCACCAGCCCCACCGTAAATCTATACAAATAACATTATAATTAACATTCTTTTCCAACAAAATTCATTTCTTATAAATCAAAGTACGCCTTACCCAACAATCAACAAAATGGTGGCCACAATCCACAAAACATATTGGCAAACTGTGTACTTGGACTTCAGCCGAGCCTCAGCTGGGCGATACCGGCTTTCCAACCACCCATACTGGGGCCGCACAAGTAGCACAAACCCGAGGAGGAAGCCGGTAAGAAATCCTCCAGTATGGGCGAAATTGTCAACATGTGGAAGAATTCCAACGCCCAAGTTAACCACGATTATCACAACCAGAGTAAATAGAGCCGCAGCCTATTGGGATGAGGAGATTTTGAGTTTCGATCGTAAGATTTCAGATTTTTCAAAATAATGTATGAAGTCTTGTTTCTTCACAAGCTCATGCCTCAAGAACTAACCTTGTTTGTATAAATAGTCCAGTTGGTAAATAACTCCGATAACGTTGCTCCAAGAAGTCCAAACAGAGCACCCGAAGCTCCAACCGAGATGTTCCTTTGTATAAAAAGGGAAGACATAACGCTCCCACCAATACCTGACAACAGGTAAACCACAGCTACTCGCACTGCATAACACAATTCCCAGTGAGGAAGTGAGAACGTAAGAACAGAAAAAGAAGAAACAAACAGATGATAAGCATGAGTATTCCAACTATAATGAAATCCGTGTCACAATAGGAAAACTTCCTACTACGACACTTGGTGCAATTGGTGAAATGTGTAAAACAGAAGCAAATGACAAGAAGGTATTTGTAATTTACAAACAATATTGTTTATTTTTTGGTAAATATGTCAAACATTCACAGTAGTTTCTGTAATCATAGCTAAAATGAATGAACATTCACAAACGAGTCTTGTGTTGGGGCGTATTTACATATGATGGTAGTTATATATTCGCAAACGCCAAACTTTGTTTGAAGAACAAATATAAATCTTACCAAATCCAAACTGCTGCTCAAGGCGAATACCAATAAACACCAAGCTCAGCATGTTTGCAAGTAAATGAACAATACCAGCATGCAGCCAGATGCAAGTGACGAGCCTCCATGCTTGATTATGGTGCACTATCTTGTCCCATGCAAGCGCTCCCAATTTTTCCAGCCTGGATAAAACCGATAAAAGTAATTATCCATTATGAATAAACTTTAGTTTCACATGAGCATTCAAGTCAGCACTATAATAATCTAAGAATTCATTGGGGGACAGAAGCATCCAACTATACACCCTATGTCCCCATCCGCCTCATCTCATAGCACAGAATCCATAAAACTTATTCTCTAAACTGTATAACAAACATATAAGAAACAAACATTTTTTTCCAATCCCATCGAAATTCGAAATATAACTGAAACAAAGATCATTTAATCCCCTTTAGATACTCATACCTTATTCAAGAACTGTTATTATAAGTATGGCATTCCAATTTCTAAACAATGACCTCTTTTAGGTACAATGCAACAGTGTTGTTTTTTTTTTTTTTTTTTTTTTTGGCAGGAAGAGCAATGCAATAGGTTGCTTCTTGTGTTCTGCAAAGTATGAGCCAGATTGTTCCTTTAGTCTCAGGAGTTAATGTGAGCCTATGCAAGCTACCCTAGATCATCTTTCTCAGAATGTGGCAGCACCAGCTCTTAAAACGAAAGGAAAATAACACAAGGACCTTTCAAGGGTGAAAGTCCATAAAACATAGGTGGTTTTTCTTCAATTCTGATATCTTAAGAATCAGCTATGATTGCCAGCATAGTATGTTATGTCCTAATGCCCTAAGATTTATGACAATGAATGTATTGATCAACATTGCTGTCGCAGGAAGGCCCAATGGTTAACATAACGAGCCCTGCCTGGATTGAAGTTGTTCGATCGTATGAGATATCTTTGGCTACTATCTTAGACAGAGTTATAGTTATTATTGGATGGCACTGATGTGAGCATTGCATTGTCAATACACTACTGAAAGCTTGCACCGATTTAAGCATAACAGAGTTTGCATTGGTAGTCACCTTGGAGTAGGAGAGTCTTCAATTTATTCATAAAGAATCGTACTCTCCGGTGTTAATTGAACACCCATTGGCCTTACTTAATATCTAATCAAAATTTTGTCCTAAATCTAGGCGTAAGACAACCTTTTTCATAATAGGAAGAAGATGGCTACGATTTACTGTAAAGGCATTGGTTAGGGGAACCACAATAACATCAAGAACAAATTTATTGACTATTTAAACTAATGGAAAATTAAAAAAAAAAACAAAATAACGAGACATCTATCCATCAATATTGGATTTTGTAAGAATTCTCCCAATAAATGAACTACATTCTTCACAGACGAAAACTCATTTCATACTGGAAACAAAGAAATCATAAAGGGGTAGTCCAACCATGTTGATTTAAGAAATTAAGTACAAATTCTCAGAGCAAAACAACCTCAAATTCAACCCTAAAATCAAGAACACATTAGTCCCAAATCAAATATAAGGCAAGAAATTAGACCCAAAATGTGCCTTCAAAAGAGAGAGAGCGGAAAAGAATCCCCAAAAAAGTCGAAGATTAGTTCCATGAACAAAATATGGAAAATCAAGAAATCAGTAGCAATGATGAAGAGATAAAGGAAAAAGAAAGGTGAGTTTACGTTGAGGAAGAGGGGCCAAAAAGAGGGTTTTCCCTAAGGGGCTGAAAGGAGACCCTCCCAAGAAACTTGCCCACACAATCTCCTTCAAGTCCACTGTTGTTCTTGGGACAATTGTTGACAAACATGATCGCTACGAACACTGCAATGTTAGCCACAACAATCATGGGAACAAGCCATGAAGTCCACTGACTATCTGAATTATACTCCACGTCGTATCGTCCTCCTGCATAATGACTTTGTGGGTAGCTCTGGTTTTCGTTCTTCGTTGCTCTGCCCCTCTCTAGATCGCTGCTCCCCATAATTCTTTGCAAGACTCTGGCCTATCTATTTCTTGTATCAATGTGTGAGTGAGTGAGATAGAAAGAGAGAGGAAGAGGGGCTTTAGGAGAATTCAAGAATTGGTAGGGAGTGAGAGAGTGAGAGAGAGAGAGAGTTGTTCCTTATTAATGGCGAATCCAACTGAATGTGGGCGTTGGAGTTTGGCACAGTGGTGATACTGATACATACATAATTGGAGATTGGTTCTGAGCTGATCAGTTTTATCAATTTGACTATCATTTGTTTACAAAAGGTACCTTTTTCCAGATTCCAATCTTGTCAAACTTCATCTTATTCTGTCTTTTTAAACTCTCAGAACATACCGCACATTTTTCTTGTTTTATGAAAGATATCACACCACGAAATCATTTTTTATAAATAAAACATCATCCCTACCAAAATATAATAATTCATACATGAAGTATTCTATCTTTAATTTTTTTATTTCAAATTTATTCTTTTATTTTTCTTTTTACTGTAATATGTGTTCATGAATTATATTATTCTAACATTTTGTATATGTAATAAGTGATGATATTTTAAAAATAAAAGAATCACTTTTTAAAATATAAAACTTCGTACGCAAAAAATCAAAATATTATTTCTTTTTGGATTATGTGGGATTGAGAAAATCTAAAATTTGAAATACTAAGATTTAAAAATTTTAAAATATTTTTGTATGTATATTTATTTTTGAATTGTGTACGGTAGGATTATGTGCATAAATGTCACATCAATAAGTTGTGGCGGGTATTAGTATATTATTGTATTAGAAGAAAATATTTTTGAATGATTAAATTTTTGTTCTGAAAATTTAGAAAGTACAAAGATAAGCGGTCGGTTATTGAAAATGAAAAAGTGGATGAATAGTAATCATATGATAAGATTTTATAGGGATTTCAAAATTAAAAAGAGTGTTGCTAAGCACCTCAAAAAAATTATTTTTCACACCACTTTAATTTAGTGAATAAAATTAAATAGAATGTAAATGATATATATACCTTTATGTAATTTTCTTTAAAAAAATGAACATTAATATTTTCATTATTGATATTCTTCCTTCTTTGCTCAAACACACTCACACATTAACCCTATATTCAAACGAATCAAAATAAAAGTTGAAAATTTATAAGTAATTGATCATGAAAAATAGAAATATAAATGATATAGAAAATATAATTATTATAAAAATTACACAATGAAATACTATATTTTTCATCGAAAAACTAAACCGCGCGCACATTCGGCCAACCAGAGCCGAACATACAATAAGCCAACAGTGGCCAAACATACAACAAGGCGTTCGGCCATCATTGGCCGAACACTATGTTGTGTGTTCGGCCACAGTTGGCGGAACACCATATTGTATGTTCGGCCCTGGTTGGTCGAACGTGCGCGCAGTTTTAGTCCTTTGACAGAAAATACATGATTTATTTGTTTAATATTTATAATAATTATATTTTCTACATCATTTATATTGTATGGTCTATTATTGATTACTTGTAAAATATTTTACATTTTATTTTTATTCCTTTGAATATAGGGTTAGTGTGTGTGTGTTTAGAGTCAAGAATGAAGAACAACAATAATAACAATATGATGATTTTGTTTAAAATATATATAAGGGTATATTTGTCATTTACATTATATTTAAATTTATTAAAAAAATTAAAGTCGTGTGAATAGTAATTTTTATGGTGTGTTTAAAAACACCCAATTAAAAAATATGAATCCCAAAAGAAACAAGAATTTTTATATTCAAATCAAATTCATCATAGTGAATTAATTCAAAAAGAAAATGTATAAGGATATGTTTGCATTGGTTGGATGGATGTGTGATTAGTCTTTCTATGTAAATCCTAGGTCATGGAAGTTACAAAAAAATAGGGCAACTCTTGTATTGTTTTGAAATTTAATAATGTATGATTTGTAAAGTGTGTATCAAACGCGATGAATATGTATTAAAAAGTAATTTTGTAATAATTAATTAATTGGCTAATAATAAAGAAGTTATTATGAAGTAGATTGATGAACAATATTCCATTTATTTTCATGTTCTAGATCAAGATAAAGTTTTGTTTTCTCCAAATCTTTAACCTCAGACTCTTTCTTACGATATTCATCATCATTCCCAAATCTTCAGAAGTGCCAATCAAGTTCATATCATCTACATAAGCTGCAATGATAGTGAATATGATATTTCTTCTTTTAATGAAATATATGGACAAATGTGGATATTTTTGTATTTTTTCTTACAAGGTATTCGCTCAATCTATAACACCACATGGGATCGAATTGTTTTCAACCATACAAAAATCTCATAACTTGATTGAGTACAGTTTACGAGAAATGTTTGTTTCAGGCATTTCAAATCCTTCTAGGATTTTCATGTCAATTTAATAATCTAATGAACCAAAAACACACACACACACATAAATATGTCATTACTATGTCCATAAGACGTACATCCAAACTTTCATGGACAACCAAACTAGTAAGAAAACTAAAAGTAATTATATCCATCACTTGTGAGTATGTCTCATCAAAATCAATACAGGATCTCTGGGAGAATCCTTAAGCTACGAGTCAAACTTTGTACCTCGTGAATTCATTTTTATCATTTCTCTTTCAAAAAAATACCCATTTATATCCAATAGCTTTACATCATTTGGAGTTGAGGCTATAAGTCTGAACACATTCTATTTTCTAATGAAGTCAATTCAGTTTTTATTGATGCCCCATTTAGGCAAATATGCATGTTGTCGTATTTTATAATAAAGCATGGTTCATTATAATAATCATCATTCATGGGTTGTTTGCAACTGAGAATGCAAAAATATCATTACCAAAAGTAGTCTTTTCCTTAACAATTGATTGAATTCTTGTCTTATGTTTTACTGAGTTCAGATCTTGTCGAGAATGTAACAGCTATTACTTGAACCCATTTAATGAGGGGGTTTACTAATCCATATTGAATATCCAAGCTGATGATGCTATAACCCAAATAAATCAGGATTCACCGACCTTCAAGGCATTGGTGACATACGACTCAAAACTTCAAATTTGAACACAATCAACTAAGAAGATGTAGCTTCAATCTCTCATATATTCTTCTTTTATCCTTGTAATAGGATGTGATACACTTATACTCCCTTATGCTAATACTCGTCAACGATGCACATTTCTTAAACTCAATAAATTTCTTCTGGATCATTTAAATAATAATAATGCATTTTCAATGTGCAGCGTGAAACCATTGAACAAAAAAAACTGTTTGCACTCCTGAAGCCAACACTTTCCACCAAAAGGTTTATAAGCATCTTCATAATATCTTTTAATGTTCTATCTAAAACTTCAAAACAAAAGTATGTGCATTATAGGAGCCTCATTCCAAATAATCAACTAACATTTCAATATTAGCTCACTAAGTCCACTTCCTAACTTAATACCGCACGTGGAATGTTGATGTGGATGAAGACGAAATTTTGAATTGAGAATGTGTCTATTGCAGGCAAGAGCAATGATGTAATTCCACTTGAAGCAATATTAAAGCCCTCCAGACAAAAGTATTACCAGTACCACCATATCCATAAAGGGCAAAAAAAAAAAAAAAAAAAAAAAAAAAAAAAAGAGAGACTACTTTCTCTTCGCTGAACTCTACAAAATCTATAACACTATAATATGCAACACGTTGCTCATCAGTCAAACTTATGAAGCAACTCATTAAGCTCATTTGCCGGCAATGTTTTATCATACTATAATTCATCAAACACCAATCTATTATGACATGTGATATATCATCATAATCAGAATGGGTTATTGTATAAAAAAAATTAGACGTCTCCACAACAATTTTTTTATTGCAATCAATGTATGATTCTTTATTTGGTTATCAGTCAGTACCAAATTTATATAACATTAGAAAAAAAATATATAATTACAAATATGCTAGTAGATTAAAATATTAACAATTATTGAAAATAAGTAAATGCGTATCTTGGTTATTGAAAAGCTTATGTTGTCTATAAAGAATATCTTTGAATAAAAACTTCTAAGATTTTTTCCATACAAATTCAGGCCTACTCATGCAATTCCGAATCATCAATGTAGCAAACATACATCTTAAAGAATTTGTCGATGCCCAGAACCTTGTCTCAGTAATTGCATCAACATAATCTTTATCGTCATCTGGAAGTCCATATTCTTCAATTTGAACTTATCAAACTCCTCTATATATCCCATTAACAATGACTTTTATAACATTAAAAGTGTTTTAAATCTTCACTTTATATGCACAAAAGAATTAAATGTAAGAAGTTGAACAATATATAAAAATTAACGATTAAAAAAATCATTACCACAAAAGAGCTTCGCACGTGCAAACTGAAGTAAGACAATAACAGAAAATGTAGAACTAAAAATGTTACACATGAAACATTAAAATAAATAATAATTAAATTAAAATTAATTATAAAATTCTAACTCAGAATCTTGTATGCGGAATTAGATTCTCCTGCTAGCCAGCCACCTTAGGCATAAGAGATAAGACACCACATTTCCTATAATATCTATCAAATAAAATAAAAATAAAAAAGGGGAATAATTAAATATAGTATAAGTACCAAATAAGTGGAACACATCCACTTTCTTGTATTGTTGCGTGCACCATCTCCCCCTAATTTGAAAAATAATTAAATATTAAGAAAGTAATCTTATATTGTTACATTAATAGATACACAAAAATTATTCTGTAAACATGCCTCACGATCATGAAAAACACATTCTAATGTTGTTGTCTCTGATTGTCTTATAAAAACAGGTACTCTATACGAACGAATCAACCTTAAACGCAAAGCTCATTCCATTTTAGAAGGATTGACATCACGGATGAAGGAAACAAAGATGCCATTAGTGAGCAAATTTTTCTTCTTTCCTTAATAAATCTTTCTACAAAATACGAATAGTGAGATTTTCAATAATAACCCGCTACATTTACATAGTGGGAATCTGATAGTAGGAGTCATTACTATAATCTGATCATGGATGTAATTGTAGTTATTATTTAAGTTAGTTTTTTATATTTTATAATTTTTTAAATAGTGTTTGAGTCGAATTATGTGTTTTAATTCACATTAAATTTAAAATAGTAAATTGTATGAGCTAAACTTCTACATAAATCTTTTGTATAGTGTTCAATTATATATTTTGATTTTGGGGTAAGTGGATGTCATTCGTTATTATTTGAGTTATTCAATTATTTTTATTTTTTAAAATGTCTAAATATTGTAAGTGGTGCATGATCATGATATGATATTAGGTTATTGACATATTGTGAGAGAGGTCACGTATTATTACAATTGTTATCTATATACCAGTTTCTTTTAATAGTTTCATTTCTATTTTAAAATATTTTCTGGGTGGGTAATCACAGGAGTTTATTTTAGGGTTAATTGATGTCATGGTTTTAATTACAGTTATTATAATTTTTACATTATAATTATTCAAAACTATCCATCAATACTAATATAATAATAAAATTGCTTAAATGTAGTTTTTTTCTTTTTTCTTTTTTTTTTTAATTTCCAAAAAAAGAATAATTAGTTAAATTTTACATTTCTTCCTTTTCTTGAGGAATGCTTTTTCAATTTGTTAAAGTTTCTACTTCACTTTTTAGTATCACATATTAGATTAAATTATTAAATAATTAATTTATATATAATTAATCAATTAATTATAGAAACAATACTTTTATTTTGGGATGGAGTAAATATATGTTTATGTATAAAGTTATATATTTTAACATATCTTTATCACTAAATAGTAAATTATTTTAATATAAAAATTTATATTTTTATTTTTAAAAATATATTACAAATTGTGCATTGCTTCGCAACAATACTAGTATTACTAGTAAAGCCTAAATATGTCAAATTTCAACAAAATTGGTGCACATCAATTTCATTGTCCAATAAAAATTATAAAAAAATTACATGTCATTATTTATATAAAAATAAATTTTATTTAATATTATATATAAAAATATTAATTCACATTAATAGTAATCATCTTATTTATGTTAAATAAAATTCTGTAATTTTGATATATGGTATTTTAGTTGGCAAGATTGAGAATTAGTAATTGATATGTATTACATGATAAATTTGTTAATGATTAATTCATACTTAAAATTGATGTGAATAATAGAAGAATATGTCATAATTATAATATTCAAAATTACAAAAAATATAGGGTATAATATTCATATTTAAATATGTTTTCCATTTTGTTAATTTTCCTCTATTTATTTGATTTATTTTCATCATAAATAAGTTATATTATATAGTCTAGCAACCCACATACTTGCATAATTTTTTGTTTAATTTAACTCAATGTTTATTTATTTATTACTAAAAAGTATATACTGATATAATTAGAAAGATGTTGCTAATAAGTTAGTATGTTAATTAATTTAATTATTATAGTATAAAAAATTCATTTTATTTCAAGTTTTTAATATTCGGTGAATTTCATTAATTCTACATCAATAATAAAATATTGTAATGTGAAGAAAAGTTTATTCTACAAACTAAGGATAGAGCAGCCCAAAATTTTAAGAAACATTTTTTTGCCCAGAAAACAATACGCTTACTAATATGATATACCTTTAGTCCTACATATGTATTGTTTTAAAATTTCTCATAAAAATATCAAATATCAAGTATACTCTTAAAAATAAATATTAATAAAAAGTTATATATTTTTTAATCAAAAATAATATTTTTTAGTAACACACAAATATTGAAAAAAAGTATAATTATTCTTATACAAGAAAAATAGGTCGTGGTAAAGACAAAATAAACTAGGGCCAGAAAAATTCATGCTTAATTAAATTTGCTTTTAATAGTTCGTGGTAAAAAATATATGTTTAATTAAAATTAATTTTGAGCATGAATTTTGTCAGTAAAAAAAGTTGGATGCAAGTATCGTTTTCGGAATGTATATAAGCTAGACCCATATTGAGAGTTGTTTCATGCGTTAGTAAACCCAAACACTCAAATGTGTTGTTGATCCCATAAATAATCCAAAACACTCAAAAAAACTGTGGGGCAAGCCAATTCACAACCTACAGTCACTGGTCCTTGGAGCAGAAGCAATTTGTGCAGCTATTGAGTGCTCGGTACACCCAATACACGAGAAACTGAAAAAATAAATACAATTCCTGTCCTAAATTAAGAATCATCAAATACTAGGTTCGGTGAAGTTTAGTTTTGTAATAAGAAACTGGTAAGTAATGTGTAAATTCCCTTAGTAACTCATTCACTATAAGCAAGGAAGAACCAAGATGAAAAAAATAAGACATTTCTAAAGCAACATAGTCCAGTAGCCTTACAAGTTCATGCTCAAAAAAAAAGACAATTTGCAAGTCAAAATCCAAATATGCAAAAAAGTAACAGGCTAGACAATCTCTGTCCCAATGTGCTTAGTACATAGAAAGGTAGCAATGCTATCGCAGATCTGTCAAAAACATCACCTGCTTATCGCTTGCCACCACCACCTCCAATCTTAGGACCCTTTGGTGCAGCACCCTTGGGTACGTTGCTCTTGCTTGTCTTTTGCTTGCCACTCACTTCTGCCTTCTTGGCCTTCTTCTCATCTTTTGTTTTCTTTATTCTCTCCTTGATCTCACTGTCATTCAAAATTATAATCGATCAAGTGCTCTTTATAAAAGAGCACAACAAAAACCCAAATTAACCATATTAAGACTCTGTGACTGGCAGATCAGGTCACCAAGTCCACCCAACCACAAGCCCTCAAGAGCCGAGAAAATATAACCAGGTTCAATCATGCCAGCCCAGGTTGCCTTAAGGCCAGCATTTCTAGCCCAACCCAACAAGGGTTTCGCCCAGAGTGTCATTTTAATCATAAACAAAAATGAAAAGGATTGAAATCTTTTATTAACATACCGCAAGGCAGCTTCACGTGCAGCATCACGGACCTCTGGCTTTTCAGTCCTTCGCTTCTGGATAACTTCCAAAGTGGCACCAACAATAGACCTTGAATAGGGCTTCTTGGTGGTTCTGCGCCTCTTCTTCACAGCTTCAGCAGCACTGTCCTGTACAAGTGAAGAAACAATTTAAGGAAAACAAACATAAACATCCAAGGAACTTATTGAGGGCAAAGCCCATTTACATATGATCATCATGTAATTAACCTTTTTATGTTGTTTCCGGTACATAGCTGTCCAAGTGAGTTTTGCAGGCCTCAGGCGATTGTGGAAGTACCTCTTGCATTTTGAGTTAACAAAGAGGAAAACCTAGAAAGGCACAGGAAACAAAAAAGAAGTCAGTTTAATAAACCTTACGAAGATTGGGACAAAAACAGTATATTATATATCTTTTTAGTTAATGAAGAATAGAGATTGCCCATAAAGAAAAGCTATCATCCCGCATTGACCAACCTGAGAGTCTGATCGGATAAATCTAATGCCCCTTCCTGGGTAGATCTTGGCACCACTAAAACGGCAAAGCTCAGTCCTGATAACCCACCATTAAATAATTAGTAAAACATCATACAAGTGAAAAAAATAGTAAGAGAATCTCCATTTAGATACCACATAAGGGTAACCTTAAAAGATCCAAAAACATAACAAAGACTCTCTTCAACAGACATCGAAGCTAATCAGCACGAACTAAAATCAGCATATGAGAGTATTCTGTGAGTCATAACAAACTGAACAATCGCCAAAAAAGAGGATTTAATTGAGTATCGAGGAGGCAAGGAATTTAGGCCAAAATACCAAATAAGTTCAATCAATTTCTATCAAGGAGAAAAAGAACAACAGGACAAGCCAAGCATAAATGAGAGTATAGAAGGTGTTGGGGAAACAAACAAATTACCAGGTGCGTAATCATCTCAACTCTTTAAAAAACAATCAAAGGGACCTATTAAGGGTTAATCCAAAGCCCTTAGGTTCAGCATACAATCATAAAATGTAAGCTTCGAAAAACTCTTCCACAAATTTACGGCTAAGATAACAGTAGCACACCTACAAATGCCAGAACAAATCACACACACGAACACACATACACACAAAAATAATGATCATCATGGCCCTTAAACTCCAAATTAGCAAAATGACACTTCGTATAAACATCAAAAGCTACCAAAAAGTTCAATAGACAACAATGAAATAGCAATTGTGGTAACAAAAAGATCTTAACAAAACTTCGATATGCAAATGTCAGATAAACAAACAATGTCATACGGAAACGGAACATCTTACTTGAGAACCATGGCTACAAACAATGGTGAGGTCGCCGCTTTGCTATTCTCTGGAAATGTAAAACCCTAACAATAGGAAGATAAATATACTGCTCAACTCGCCAGTTAGTTAATACTGGGCTTAGGGTTGTGGGTAAACTACTTTCATGGCCCATAGATAGTGCAATTTGTGGGCTCCCATTGAACAATAATTATGCTCCTGAAGGCCCAATAGTTAATTCAATAACAATGTCCGGCGCATCTCAGCTTTTAATCTATATATATATATATAACCTAAAAATAAAAAGCAGTATTTTTTTTAATGACAAATATATTAAATTAGTTATATTTTCATGATCTTCAATAAATATCCATATTGTAAATATGATATAAAATATTAATTTTTAAATATAAAATATTTTTCATAGATCATAACTTATATATTTTTATATTTTAATATATTTTATTTTAAACAAGTTTTTATTAAAAATATAGTTTATATAATTATGTACTTTATTTTAAAAAATAACGTATTACTATTTTTTTATAATAACTTAATACATTATCATAGATTAATTGTGGCATATTTTAATACTTAATATATTTTTATATTGTGAAATATTTTGAATTTAAACAAGTTTTTATTAAAAATATATTTTATGTATTTATACATTTTATTTTAAAAACTAAAACTTATTATTTTTTTTATAACTGATTATATTATCATATTATAAACCGTGCAATGCACGGAAAAAATACTAATATATATAACAACATAATAGTTTATATATATGTATATATATAGTTTTTTGGCCTAATTTTTTTATTCTCAAGAGTACAATAATTTTGAAAAAAAATATTTTATTTTTATTAGTTGAATTTTATTTTTCTTCTTTTTTAAAATATTTTTTTCAATTTGTTAAAATACAAGGAATTTTTTCATTTTTAATCCATAGTTGACATATGATATATCAAATAAATAATGTTTTCATCATATTCAATTTTACACTTATATCACATATATTAAAATCAGATAGTATACTAAAAGTTCAATTACTTTTTGGTTGGGTGTCTTATATATATTGAATTATTTGTATTGAATTGAGTTGCAAATATTTAACTATTATTTCTTGAAAAGATGTTATATAATTTAATTTTATTACATTATTATAGAACCAATACTTCTATTTGGGAATGAATAAATATATCTATATATGTATATATATATATATATATAAATATATATATATATGTAGAAGTCACCCTAAAAATAGCAGGAGCAATTTTTTCTGCCTAAATTGATTTATAAATTGAGAAAATGTCTATTTTTTCAAAAAAACAAAAAAGTCAACACAATTATAATGTTATAAATAATATTTCTTTTACATTCATTAAACCAAATAAATATTTTCATAAACAGTAAATTATGAATATTACAATACAACAATTTTGCCAAACTCCTATTTAGAATCATAATCTTTATATATTAAAATATTTGATTTCTTTGAATCATGATCTTCATATATTTCTTTGACACCATTGTGTTTATTATTTTTATTGATTTAATATATATATATATAAGTATCTCTATGAATAAAATATAAAAGCATTTTTCCGTCGTAAATTTCTTTCTATATTTAGTTGTTTTTATTTCTTATCTGGAATAAATGATATATATATAATTAATTTTATGAAATTTAAAATGTCAGGTTTGAAATATGATATGTGTTGGATTCAATTTTAATTAGGTCCAGAAGTTCTTTTTTTTCTTTTTAATTTTTTTTAATTAAAAACGATACCCATAAGGATGAGGTTGAGATGGAACCCTCCACGTGTCCATTCAACATAAGGAATAATCAGTGTCACAATTCGAGCCAACATGTTTGTAAAAAATTCAAAGTGAGACTCCTCAATCTCGAAAAGTCTCACAATAGTTAGGAATATGGATATCAAAGCAGGTTGGTTTGTTAACTATTCGAGTTTGATTTAGTTAAAATTCGATCAAAACTCAATTCGATTAGGCTCGACTCAAACTCAAGTTCGACTAAAAACAATAATGAACCGAATCAAACTTACTTAGACGAAGCTCGTTGACAGACTCGATTATTTTTTAATTAATTAATTCATTTCTATTACCCAAAAAATGATTAATAAATAAAATTTTACTCAAAAAAACTTATGAAAAAAGAAACAATTTTTGACAAATGTATATTATTTTGTAACAAATTTTCACTTATAAAAATACAAAACATTATTTATTGTGAGACTTTTTAGTGAAATAAATTTTAAACTTTTTTAATTGTTAAATGTGAAATATTTAGCTATGAACATTGTAATTTTATTTGTTATTTTTGATTGTTGAATTCATGTTTTTTCTTTGAAAAGTTAAAAATTGTTAGGAGAATGTTGAAATATGTATCAATCGCATTAATATAGCATAAAAATAATCCTTTTAGAATAAACTTAAGCTTTGAGCCAAACCAAACTCGAGGTCGCAATCGCAAATCACAAGCTCAAGCGTAACTTGACATTTTGAGCTGAACGAGCTTGAGCTGAGCTCGAGCTCAATATTCTCGAGCCCAAAATGAGTTTACCCAGGCTTCAGCTCTACTCGGTTCATTGAAAGCCCTATTGAAAGGGACCTTAACCAACCCCCGTGGTTAGGAGAGCACTTTCAAAGATTCCATTTAAAATCTGGATCCTACATAACAAATGGTGAACCGTTTGCTTGTACTCTATAACATGCTGATGTTTCATGCGAACTCACATGAGGAAAGCACATATCGGCATTTCTAAGAACATAAAATCTTAGTGATGAGGGAACGATAGCCATCCCAAGGTGTATACAGTATCTAAAGATTTACAGCAGAAGCTATCAGTCAGCAAACAGTTCATATTCAAAAGGGCTAAACACTCAGCAAATTAAGCTGGTATGGCTGTTTCCCGGACTATTGCAAGCTTCGCAAGTAGACCACACAACTGAAGATATGAACCAACTCCATCACAAATCCTCATGTGCGCAAATCCAGTTTCCTGTAACACCATCACAGGATGATCAAGTTAAAGAATCTATAGAAAAGCATATCTGGTTCTGGTGAAGCTAAAAGCAGTATGGTCTACACTAAGTCCGATAAGGTAGCTTATAAGACAAGAAATTCAGTTATCTCCCAGCAGTCGCAGAGGCTGGATTTTCATTCCCTTTTGTGTGCGTGCGCGCGCTTTTGGGTGGTGGGGTGGCTATATGTGTGCTGTATGAATAAACTTTATCCACATTCTTGGAGATAACAAGTAGAGAGGGAGAATGAATATAGGCATTGACAATCATGGACAAACCTTCATGAATTCCAGCTTCAAATACTCAGGCATATCATAATTCTTGATGATTCGGAAAAGAGTAGTGATTATATCAGTGGGTGAATAACCCAGATCATAAAGCTGCTTTAATCCAACACAAGCATCATCAAATTGCCCCTCAGTTACTTGGCGTACTATTTTCTTCACATGCAAAGGATGTGGCTGATCACAAACCTGGAGCCAACGAAAAATTTGGTTATTACATGCACTTTTGAAGATAAATGCAAGTGACGTTCGTTTTCACGCACTGACCTTGAAAACATTTTCTTGATTGACAAACCCAAATCCACTGTTCGTGGCTTGCAAGTTATTCAATGCTTGCCTCATATCACCATCAGCAGTGAAAATAATTGCTTCAAGACCTTCTGGAACATAAGGTACCTATGGCATTATAAAGAAAGCTCATTTTGGACAGAATCTGAATGTTAAATTGGGATAGAATCTGAATGTTCATCTCACAACTAGATAGAACTTTCACGCAATTACAGCAAAGGAATATAGCAACCCATTGATCGAAACACATTATCTAAATTTATCAAGACAGACAACTAATAATAGAAAATATTTAATGATGATAAATGAAATTTTCAAGAGGGCTGGCGAAGCAAGAAATAGATTAGATTAGATGAAATGTAAGTTGCAAAATGTTTTTAGTCCAGAAAAGGAAATACGTCAGCAATAAGATTTTTAATTTTATAGAAAAAAAAATAAAAAAGGCCTCCATGTGCACAGTTAGTTCTTTTCTACCTTGTGAGATGAATAGCAACGAAAGTATTTCTATGCCAATAAGCAAGCAAAATTTTCAATTCATCCAACTATTAGCATGACATCTTGAAAAGCTGTGAACAGTATTTACCCTAGGAAAGCATTTTGATCAGCTATTTACTAGATAAACGAATTTCATGCTCTGAAGGAGCACAAAATAACTTAGTGCCACTAAGAAAAGCAGTGGTGCATCATTGTTCCTATTTCAAACGCACCTTAACTTTTTACATTCCTTCAGTTACAATATGATCCCAAGACTTACATTTGTCACTCATCACTAGACATCTGTTAGTCCTTGCCTCCAAAGACTGAAGGTTTTAGACGGTCATTTGGTAAACTGAATTGACACGTCGATAAACCAACAAACTCATTGTAAATCTCTAAGTCAAAATGGGATAAGAAATAAAACTTAGCAGCCAAGAGGACAAAACTTGAAGACCACAATCATGTTGAAAAATCTGGCATGCCACTGGAATTCCCGTAATGAAAAGAGAGAAGTAGTATCTATAATCAAATGCTACCAATCTGATGTTAACAACTTTGTAAATGGGGTAAAAGTGAAGCATGAGGTGAGACAGCAGATGAGCAAGAGATTGTGCTTGAAAAGAAAGGCATTACCTTCTCTGCTGCAACCACCACCATAAGACGTCCAAGGATCTCTTTATCAGATAATCTAGAAAACCGGACAAGGGCACATCGGCTCTGAATAGGCTCAATAATCTTCGATGAAGTGTTACAAGCTAGTCCGAAACGTGTGGAATTCGAATATATTTCCATTGTCCTCCTCAAGGCTTGTTGAGCTCCTGAAGTCATGCTAATGTCCATCCAATATGGAAAAATAAAAAAGACATTTAAGACTGAGTAAGTAAAGAATTAGATATACATCATGCAACAAATCCACATGGCTAAATAAGCCAAGAAATACTATGAGTCATGCAACAAATCCATCTGTCAATAAAGAAGTCAGTCAAACTTGGACTATAGGTGAATAAGAAGCAACACTAAGTACAGAAAAAACTAAATATGCTCTTTTCCCATACACAGAGAACATTCATCACTCACCTGTCAGCTTCATCCAAAATTATTATTTTGTGTCTTCCAGGGGGCAATGTAACTTTCTTCTGGGCAAACATCTTGATCTTGTTTCTCACAACATCAATCCCTCTGGTCAAGATTAGCAATAAATAATTAAGAAAGTTAATAAATAATGACTACCAACCAAACCAAGTCAGAAGGATACTTTACATACCTATCATCTGAAGCATTTAACTCTAATACTGCCTCTCGATAATTTGGTCCTAGAAGCTCATGAGCAAGAGCCAATATGCTTGTAGTCTTACCAGTACCAGGAGGACCCTACCAAAAGCACCCTAAGACTGATTAATGAGAGATTATAACTTGAGGAAATAAGTCCAAAATCCTATCTTTCAAAAGTTAAATCAGTATCCTAATTACATTTTCAGAAACTCAAATTTCTTTTTAGCAAAGAAAATCCTTATCAGCTTGTTTATTTGCATCAATAGACAGCACATAATAAGTTATGATCAACTTTTATAATTAGCCAAGTGAAATAACATATTCTTTGGTCCACACAAACATGTGTAACAACATGTCATGGAGTAACGGATGACATGTTACATCTTCATTCATGAATACTTTGGCTAACTGAAAAACATCAATACCAATAAAGAAAGAGTTGTGCATCACAATTTTAATGAGCAGAGGGGTATAATTTCTGTTTTTAAGTGTAAACTATAGCTCATTTTTTGTACAACCATCACTACCCAGTATATTTTATGGGATTCACAACATTACCTCACAAACTCAAAGATTAAAAAAAAAAAAAAAGAGAAGAGAATCAGGAGGTATAATTACTAAAGCATATGGTACAACTTTGACGTCCAGCAGCTCAAGAGCATCTTCCTACCCTCTTAACAAAAAACCCCACACACCAAAACGGCAAAACATCCTCACTCGTAATGCGGCATAGTTTCCCAACAGAAATAAAATAAAATTAAAAAAAATGCTACTTCTAATACGCATATTCCAACTGACCAAACTTTAAATTTATATTCTTAACTGAAGAAAAAATGAGTGAAAACTAATATGCCGGGGTGGGGAAATAAGTGAGAGAAAGTCGAAGGTTTACGGCTAATATAAGGTTAGGCATGTTGCCATCGCGGGCGATGACTTGGAGCCTGGCGACAGCGTCCTCATTGCCAACTATATCCGACACCTTACTCGGCCGATACTTCTCCACCCACGGGATCTCTGGCCCAGCCGCAACCGTAGAAGATGACGACGCCATTCACGATTCAGTAGAGAGGATTTTCTATTTGCAGAGGCTGCCAATTCAATTGAGAGTTAAAACCCTCGCTACAAGGGAAGAGGCGGGAGTTCGTTCCTCTTTCTTTTCTTTTGGCTTTTTTTTTCGTTTTTTTTTTAACCTGCTAATAACTTAAGCCCATGTTTACTTGGCCGGATAAACCCAGATTACTGGAAATAGTTCGGATTTATCCGGCATTTACTTCGTCGGATAATATTTCGGGTCAATTCAGTCGACCCGGGATATATGACTAATTCTGGGATAAAACGCCGGATTGTTATTCCGCCATGTACCCAGGGAAAAATTTTATCTCATGGGATAAGGAGAAGCAAATTACTGTTTTACCCCTGTTAGAATTTGTTATTACAAAAGTGTCCTTGTATATATATCCTATTTTAGCTCACGAGACCCTCGATTTCTTCCTCGCAATTTTCCGTCGCCGAATCCTTCGGCCACCGCTGCTAACCAGACGACCCTCGCCACCTCACGCCGGGGATCGTCATGTGGTTCGGTCGGGCGACGACCAGCGACGAGCAGCGACAGGGAGCGACGAGCAGGGAGCGGAGTAGGTGGCGAATCGGCGGGTGCGCTTCTCTGAAAATTGCGTGGGCGGAAGTGGGAGGGAGTAGGGTTTGTAAGAAAAGTATTAATATCAAGGGCATTTCAGTAATTTTACACTTATCCCCCTTTATCCCACAATGTAAACGGGTGATAGGATAAAAATCACATCCGAAATCCAACAGTAATCCGACAAAGTAAACACAGGATAAAATTTATTAAATTATCCCTAGCCCACATTTTATCCCATTTCCTATCCTATCCTATCTAATCCTAACAAAGAAAGTAAACAGGCCCTAAGTGAATTTTCAACAATAGGTACCTGTTTAATTTATAAATTTCTATAAATTAATTCACAAATATATGTTTTGTGGTAACTTTTTAAATAATTCTCAAAATATAATGCCACACTCGATAATATTTTTTGGAAAAATTATCACTCAGCTAACGATTTAAAATTGGATTAAATTGAATAAAAATACCTTTTTTTTTGGTTTGTATATATATGCATCACTAATGTATATTTATAAATATATGCATTATATGATTACATATATGTGTAACATTAGCATATTCATCTTGCCCCGCGTGACATTTATCGCAGCTTGGGTTAAGCCAAATCTATGATGCTATGGACGACGCACAAATTGGTGCAAATCTGACACTTGGGTGTTGAACTTGTGTGCCCAAGTGTCGAGCCATGCAATAGGGTTCATGCCACATCTAAATGAGTCGTTCTTGGTCGTATGGATGCAATTCATACTAGTTCGGTCCAAATAGTGCCACCATAACTCTTTATAAAAAGATTCCAAAATTAAATTTTTTTTTTACTCACATACAACTTGTATTAACACATTCTAACATTTATAGTACTCTTCTCTCCAATTTACAAAAAGTTCTGAAATATTGAATAATTTGCCCATAATTTTTTGATATCATTGTTAAGTTTTCAGTTGTTTATCCTAAATCGTGAGTATGAAATACATGATATTTTCCGTCTTATGAAGAAAAAGTTTAACTCTTATATCAACTAATGTATTTTATTTATTTTAGTCATTTCAAGTACATCTTACATAACAACAATATAATATATATATATATATATACACACACTTATATTTTTAGAGACACATAAGAAGAGAGAAATGGATTTGAGAAAGGAAGAAAGGGCCTATACATAAGTTGTTGTGTAAATTAAAATATTATTTTAGAATTTTATAAGACTATGTTTATAACTGTACTTGTGTCCGAATCCTAATAAAATTTCAAGAAATCAAATCAAAGTTATTGGAGCATGACAATTACGAGCAGAGAGAGGTGAAGTGATGATCCTTCACAACAAGACCTTTATAATATCTTTCCATTCTTGACATATATCTCTTAATTGTAATTGACATGTTTCTCTTTATTTTATTTTTATTTTTTATTAAAATTTTAAAGTATAAATAACATTTTTTCTTCAATTCATTTTAAATATAAAATATATTAAATTAGTTCCTTTTTGTGATTTTAATTTTGACATATTATGTATATCAAAATAAACATTTACATTTAAAATATAAAATATAATAATTTTTATGAATGTAATATTGCTTTTATGGATTCTTTGTTTTTTAAAATTTTGATATATTTGTTGTATTTGAATAAATAGAATATTAATTTTTGTATGAATTTGAGTTAAATATACATATATATATATTCTTTTATAATAATAAATAAATTATATTTTAATTGATGTAATATTATAACTTATTATCTAGCTTCAATAATTTTTAGTTAGTTGAAAATTTTATATTAAATTTGAGAATACTTTAAAATTCACTTTGAAATATCGTCTAATTTATTATTTAATAAAGATAACTTAAAAAAATAACAATACAATATAATATATAAAAATTATATTACAAATTGAATAATATTTATATAAATATAATAGATATAAATAATAATTTATGTACATTTTAATATTAATGACACTATAATTTTATTATATATTATTATTATTATTATAATAAAACATATTATATTCTGTACATGGTACGGGTAGGGGTGGACATCTAGTTAAACATAAAATTAATTAATTGGGAATATAATATCTACATTTTTATATTTATGAATTCTTAACAAAAAAAAAATTAAAACAATATTTATTTAAAAAAAGGGGGAGTAATAAATTTGTCAAATAAATGAGAAATGTGCTCCGTTATTTTGAGATAAGGTTGTAGGAAAAAATATCCCATCACATAAACAAAGATATTTCCATCATTCAAATTTCTCCAAGCCCACTTACCGTTTCTCTGCCACTGGAATTGCCATGGCAACAAATCTCTCTACGCCATTATCACCATATCTCACTTCCGACACCAACCACCGCCGCCGTTTTCAGTTTACCACCCCACTTCTCCTTCACACGAAAAGAAGATTCACCGTTTCTCTCAACTCTTCCAAGAGAGCGCCGCCGCCGCCGCCGCCATCAGCCGTAACACCGGAGCAAAAGAGCTCATCTTTAGCTGAGCAGCTCAAACCCTTATCCACCACCATTCTTTCTGACCAACCGAATGAAATCCCAGTTTTATCCAAGCCAAAATCAACGTGGGTTAACCCCACTAAGCCTAAACCCTCCGTGCTTACTCTCCAGCGCCACAAGCGCTCTTCTTATTCGTACAATCCTCAAATAAAGGACCTCAGGCAATTTGCGAGGAAGCTCAGCGATTGTGAGGAATCTGATTTCTCGTCTGTTATTGAGGGAATCCCTCATCCACCCACTAGGGAAAATGCGATTTTGGTGCTTAACAGTTTGAAATCATGGCAAAAGACCCTTCTTTTCTTCAATTGGATTAAGGCCCAGAATGTGTTTCCTACTGAAACCATCTTCTATAATGTCACTATGAAGTCTTTGAGATTTGGTAGGCAGTTTCAGCATATAGAAGACCTTGCTTTTGAGATGATAGAGAAGGGAATTGCGCTTGATAACATTACCTATTCCACTATTATTACATGTGCGAAAAGGTGTAATCTTTTCGACAAGGCGGTGCAGTGGTTTGAGAGGATGTATAAAACTGGACTAATGCCCGATGAGGTTACTTATTCTGCTGTGTTGGATGTGTATGCGAAGTTGGGTAAGGTAGAGGAGGTAATGAGCTTGTATGAGAGAGGAAGAGCTAGTGGGTGGAAGCCTGATCCTATAGCTTTTTCTGTGTTAGCGAAGTTGTTTGGCGAGGCAGGAGATTATGATGGTATTAAATATGTTTTGCAAGAAATGAAGTCGCTTGGGGTCCAACCCAATTTGGTTGTTTACAACACATTGTTAGAGGCAATGGGCAAGGCTGGGAAGCCTGGTTTGGCTAGGAGTTTATTTGAGGAGATGGTTGATTCGGGTATTGCCCCGAATGAGAAAACACTGACAAATCTGATCAAGATTTACGGGAGGGCTAGGTGGGCTAGAGATGCATTGCAGCTTTGGGAGCGGATGAGGCTAAATGGATGGCCGGTGGATTTCATCTTGTATAACACATTATTAAGCATGTGTGCTGATCTGGGGTTGGTGGAAGAGGCAGAAAGACTGTTTGAGGATATGAAAGGATCAGAAAAACGCAAACCGGATAGTTATGGCTACACAGCCATGCTTAATATATACGGAAGTGGAGGGAATGTCGATAAGGCTATGGTGTTGTTTCAAGAAATGTCTGAGGTTGGTGTGGAACTTAATGTAATGGGACTCACTTGTTTGGTTCAGTGCTTGGGGCGAGCAAAGAAGATCGATGACTTGGTGAGGGTGTTTGAGACCTCCATAGAGGCTGGAGTAAGGCCAGATGATAGGTTGTGTGGTTGCTTGCTTTCGGTTGTGTCCTATTGTGAAGGTGAGGATGTTGATAAGGTCCTTGCTTGTTTAGGGCAAGCAAACCCGACTTTGGTTGCATTTGTGAAGCTGCTCGGTAGCAATGAGAGCACTAACTTTGACATTGTGAAAGAAGAGTTTAAGCGCATACTAAGCAACACAAGTATTGAGGCTAGGAGGCCGTTCTGCAACTGTTTGATTGATATATGTCGGAATAGGAACTACCATGAGAGAGCTCATGAGCTCTTGTATTTGGGAACAATATATGGATTATATCCAGGTTTGCATACCAAGACTGAAGACGAGTGGCGGTTGAATGTACGATCACTATCAGTAGGTGCGGCTGAAACTGCATTGGAAGAGTGGATGGGTACTTTGGCTAAGATTGTGCAGCGCCAAGAAACTTTGCCTGCATTGTTTTCAGCCAACACTGGATCTGGAACTCATAAGTTCTCTCAAGGTTTGGGGAGTGCCTTTGCTTCCCATGTTGAGAAACTTGCTGCCCCTTTTACAGAAAGTGAGGGGAAAGCTGGTTTTTTCACTGCTACACGAGAAGATTTGATATCATGGCTGCAATCTAAGGCTCCTTCAGCTATGACCACAGCATGTACAAACTAAGTGTAGCTATGAAGGCTTCAATGCACGTCTTGAAATATTATACACCTGCAATTGTAGCTTGAGATCTTTATGTGGCAATACTGTAGGAGTGCCATAAATTGTTTTTTCATAGGGCAATTGATATTTGAAAGTAATTTGAAACTGTATTACTTAATCAAAATCCATTCTCTTTATTTTATTAACATGTGTATATATATATATATATTTCTTTTACTTGAATTGCTGTTAGAGCCAACGGATCATGTAATGGTATATTCTGATGCTGTCTGTTCCATAATAATCCTTCGAATTGTAATACCAGTTGCAACATAAAGATATTGTACTAACAATGATAACCATGTACGTTTAATTGTTGCCATGTATCCCATTTGAGGCAAATGTTTAAAAATTAATTGTTCCAGAATTCAATCTTCTAGTTAATCGGGATTTGCATACTGATTCTGCTCTGTATATACATGGGCTGGCAGGAAGAAGAGATACTCTGGTCACCATATGCTGGAGCCAGAAGTCTGTTGTGGAGAGGATGCAGAAGCCGCATGTTATCGATTCTTGCAAGTTCACGCCGAGATAAAATTGTTGTCTGTGAGGACAAAAAGACAGTGGAGGTGACGAGGTAATTTCTCCAAAGGGGATTTTCAGTTGATCATTCACAATTGAGTAATTAGTATTTTAACACTGGATTAAAGTATTCAGTATATTTATTTGAGATTGAGATTATGCTAACCGTGCAGCCCTGAAGGAAGACTTACCTCCTGGTCATCTTTAATGAGGACTGATGAACTACTCTGAACAGATTTTCTTTATTACTTAAGTTCCAAAGTCTGGGTCCTATTATATTGAATATGATAATTTCTCAAAATCAGTGTTGTAGTCCCCTAGTATTAAGAGTTAAGGAGATGAACTGTTAACAGTCTCACACTCAACAAATTAAGTCCCACGCCAAATCGGCTGAAATCAATATTTAGTAGAAAAAACATAAAACCAGTCCCTAGAAGAGCTGATACTTATATTTTACTTTTAAGGCCCACAGGCCATCTATAACTGGAGATTAACTACTAATAGAAGTCTAATGCTACAAGGAGACATCTATAGCTACAGATTAACTACTAATAGAAGTCTAATGCTATAAGGAGAATAGTACAAATATTGATTAATTGGCTAAGCCCGTCTTCTTCTTACGCCTGCGATAGAGCACTGGTGTATCACCTAGCTGTGTGGTGCATGTCTTGTTCATATTAAGAGGTACTTTTCGAATGCGAATTAACACCTGAACTAGGATTTTTAAGAATAAATTTGATTCTTAATGCTCTCTCATGGAAATGGAGCTGTCTCATATTTTCCTTAATCAAATTAATCAGGCCTGGGAAGAGCGATGATGCGTCAAATCCACACCAGTCTTTCACATTAGTGGATGGAAAGCACCTATCGAGAAGGAATGAATCTCCTATTGCACTCCGACCACAAGATGAAGAAGCCGGATTGAGGCAAGTAGTCTTACCTATGATTTTATTGTTCATTCAACTACTACAGAATAGTGAAGGAGACGAGAATTAGACTCTAACTACAAGATGAAGAAGTGGGACTGAGGCAAGGAGTATTCTTACATATGATTTTGCTGTTCATTTAACTGCTACAAAATAGTAAAGGAGACGAAGATTAGAGATTTTCGGCTTCATTTAAAGCTCATAAAATTCTTCGTAATAAGCTTGAGATTTTTTTTGAGGGGGGGTGGGGGGGGACGTTGTTTTACGTTCAACTCTTGGGTAACAACTCAAGTTCATGCCAAGCATGAGGTGACGTATTTGTGGAAGTTAACATAGACCTATTATGAATTATTATGAGTAGCATAGTTGTTCACATGACTATTGAGTTCATATTTTTATGTTCTCCTTTTGTGTTTCCTTAAAAACTACTCAAATAAATGTCCTTACCAAGAAAGAGGTCGCAAGCTATTAGCATTTATGCCAAGAACTATGTGACTTAATTCTTCATATCATCGGCGAACACACACAATTATACATGCTTCAGAAAAAAGAGAAAACAACAAAATATACTGGATACTTGGATCAACTGAAATGGTACTAAGATGAGGTCTTGCATGGAATTTTCTTGATCTCCTAGGCATAGTTTTCATGCCATTTGTTTGCCTTAGGCACTACTATTTGGATCCTCTACTTCTCTGTGCCCATATAACCAAGTGCAAAAAAAAAAAAAAAAAAAAAAAAAAAAAACCACAAACGAAAAATGCATATATCATTATTTCAGCAGGGGAGAGAAATTTCTACAAAAAATTCTTATTAGTTCAATTTACTAAAGTAACAACGCACGAAGTATCCCACTAATTCTGTGTGATGAAGCATCACCACATGATTCTTTTACAAAGCTTGTAGCCTGATAGGAGTGCAGTAGTTGCAATGACAAGGAAGGAAGCAAAAGACATGCAGACAGAGGCTATGCTTGCCTCTAAGAATGAATTTCCACTGTACATCTGTTGGACAACTGGTACAGCCACAGAAGATGCTGAAACAAGGAGATACCCTGCCAACTGTCACATGATACATGATAAGATAACTAGGATGAACTATTATCCATAATAAATGAAAAACATAATGTGTAGACCTGTCTTTCCTTTCAGACTCTTTAGTCGATGGAAAAAGGGCATACCCATGTGTGCTGCGGCTATTCTTTTCTAGAAAGTTCCCCAATTCTCAAGTATTTGTACATTTAGTTTTTCTTACATCTTTTAATGGAATTTGTCCTCCTTATATTGATTTTTTCCTTAAGTTGCTCTTTTTGCTTGGATGTTTCCTGTAGTCATGTAGTACTAACTTCAACTTGGCTGGAACTGGATATCCAGTTCTTATATTGACACAAACACAACTTATAGGTTTCTGTGGTACAAAACCTATGTTTCAAGAACTCTACGACTCTACGATTCTCTAACTTTTGCTGACAGTAAAGCATCTAATCTTACGCTGTTGTACAGGTATGGGCTGGTAGGGCACAATCATGGACTTTTGGGTAAATGAATGAAAAATAGTCTCTCATATGGAGACTTAAGTTACCTGATCAAGAATAAAGCTGATGTACTCGGACACCATGTCTGAGATGAAAATGCCTCTATGGGCAATGTCACATATACTTTTGAAGAGCTGATAGGTAGCATAAACGACCGTGAGAATATTTGCCGTGAACAAGTACCTGTGCGTAGCAAGGTGAAGAATTCCTGTTAAATCTCTGGCTTTTCACTCTGTAATTGTAGGTCATTTGTTTTGACTGATACTAAGATGATCACAGAAACAAAAATGACTGTAAAACACACACACACACGCTCACACTTTCTGGGAAATTGTTGATGATTCTTACAGTAATTCAGGGTATTTCTTGAGCTTTGTATTAGCTGATGACATGGCACACAGTGAGAGAGCAGCACCGAAGGACAAACAAAGACATAGAAACCTAAGGAAGAGATTGGCAGTTTGAACCGGAGGTCTGGAGCTCCACCTAGTGGAAGTAACTGAAAATGAGAACGGAGAGGGCGTTGGCAGTGATGGCTGTGCCGGTGAGGAGGCTGCAAATGAGGAAAGGGTAACACCAGACATTATGCCTCTTTCTTCTTTCATTTTCTTTCCTTTCACTACCTGCCCTTTTTTAAAAACTAAGTCTTTCAAGAAACTTTTTTTATCTGCAACCAGCTTATATTTTGGGACAACCATCAGTTTGTTGTTTAACATCACACTAAATGATGCAGCGGCCTTTTTTTTTTTTTTTTTTTTTCTGTGAACGCATGAAATCGCTTGAAGTTGCATATCAATTTACCCAAGCTGCAATGAACAATTCGTTGTGATGGTTAGTATTTGTTTTATTTACATTTAATTTTGCAGAGTATTTGTTCTATTCATAAGCTAAGTTAAAAGTGTTAGTGGTATTAAAATTGTTGACCTGATCCATTCGCCCAAAAAAAAAAAAAAGAAAAATGGTTGACTTGATTTTAAGCAGTGATGCAATAAGTTGGTGATCTATTGTTGCCCAACTGCTGCTTTAATTTTAATTTAAGAGCATTAGGTGAGTGAGGTAGAAAATTCTTGCAGAAAACATAAGACTATTCCTCCAATTGCAATGCTTATTACAATAATCACCTTCTTTTTTCTTCTATGCTCTTATAAAATGCATCAAATTGCTCCAGGGGATTGGCATTTGGATAGTAGAGTTGTAGTTTAAACAATAATTGCATCATTTATTGGTGAAAACAAGGAAAGTTCAGGAAAAGAATTTGGGTATATTGGTTTTGATGTTTGGTCATGGTTCATAAGGCTTTCTTTGTTTTGGCTTTAACTTGGATGGATTTTAAATCGAGCAATTTGGTGTATTTTTCTTTCTTGGCTTTTTCGTCCAGGTTTTACATTATACTGAGATCAACCCCTCTCACATTGATTTGAGAGCTATACTATAATCTTACTCTGTACAATTCCCAAAAGAACGTACATTCATAAAAAATTAGAAATTTTATGGCTAAAATTTTTCAATCTGAATTTCTTCCGACCCATTTAATCCTAAAAAAAACTCCTTAAAGAACTTGACGTCAAGTTTTAGACCAGTACTCATTTATATATACACAGTGATGTTTGTGTGCATGCTTAGGAGTAGACGCGGGCATGGTTCCGGTTTCAAACCAGAACCGCCGGTTCGAACCGGCGGTCAACGGTCCGGTTCGAACCGTTGACGGGTTCCGGTTCCGGTTTGGAACCGAAACCGTATTACATACGGTTCGGTTCCGGTTCCACGTTCTGAGCTTTCAAAAATATAGATCAACGGCCCAGATCATGTGGCCGTTGGGAACCGGCGGCCGAACCGGAACCGGGAACCAGCGGTTCCCAACAAATCTTAAAAAAAAAAATTAAAAAAAAAAAACAGAACCGGCGGAACCGGTGGAACTGGCGGTTCCGGAACCGGAACCGGAACCGTGTATATGGCGCTTCGGTTCCGGTTCCACCCTCCCCGGTTCCGAAAACCGACGGTTCCGGAACCGAAACCGGAACCGCCGAACCGTGCCCGTGTCTACTTAGGAGGTCCTCAAGATCTGCTACAACAACACAAACCACTACAGGAACAGAAGTTGAAGATTCACAGAAAAAGAAAAAGGCGTGCAGCAGCATGTCTGCATATATTTGTAAACTTTTCATTATCACAATTGAATGGTAATTTCTTTTTTGAGGGTGTAAATTGCTTTAAATTGTGGAAAAAGCCAAACACAGATTATCCCTGATTGATTTATTCAACAACTGATACAAAGGCAGGTTCAGTGGTGCATTTCAATAATGGGTTGAATAACCGGCCCAACTTTTATACTTCCAGCTCCTCAAGGCTTGGGCTGGGTATACCCGTATGGGTTCTGGATTGCCCACTTCCATTGGTCCCTGCACATTTCATCTATACCATATTTTGCCCTATAACAAAAGACAAATTATTAATAATAAAAAAAAAAAAAAAATCCAATTTACTATCAGATATGCAAAACAAAGTTAATATCCAGTGATTATGCAAAAAATGCTTACTTCCAACCAAGCTCTTTTGCAGCTTTGTCTATTGACGCGTAAACAGCTGTTGCGTCTCCTGGTCGTCTTGGACACAGTTTAACAGGAATTTTCTGTAACGTATAAAAGATTAGCAGCAGTCTAGAACTAGTTGTGTAGCATGTGAAATGCTACTATTTTGCTCAATAGCGCAAGAGAGGGAGGAAAGAAAGTCACCTTGTTAGATGCCTTCTCAAAAGCAGCTACCATTTCAAGAACAGACGTCCCACGACCAGTCCCCAAGTTGTAGGCAACACAACCTTAAAACGAAACATAAATCATCAAATGAGGACTTCTGAATTGCAGCTAGGTATGTAGTAAAAAATCAAATACTAAAGGCATAAAAGATGAGGAAAGACGCATCACTAACAAAAGAAATTTACCTACCTACGTCCTTGCGTTCTAGAAGCTTCTCGAGTGCAACTACATGACCATCTGCCAAATCCATAACATGGATGTAATCTCGAATCTGTTGTACAAAGAAACTGTCAAGCATGGTAACTTAAACTCTAGTAAGGTTCACAGTTAGTATCCAGTATGATTTCTTTGAATTGTAAAACCAGTTTATAAGAGGCAAACATCAAATAAGCCTTCATACCGCACTTCCATCTTGTGTGGGATAATCATGACCATAAACATTCAGCTCAGGTAATCTACCAACAGCTACTTGTGTTATGTAAGGCATGAGATTGTTAGGGATTCCTTTTGGATCTTCTCCAAGAATGCCACTTTCGTGGGCCCCGACAGGGTTGAAGTATCTGAGCAAAATAATTCTCCATTCTGGGTCGGCCCTCTGAATATCTCGAGCAATTTCTTCAAGAAAGAGCTAATTATAACAGCAAGAAAGTGTTATAATCAGCATTGGACTCAAAATTAAGAATGGAAACATAAGTAGCTAGAGAATAATAGAAACAACAGACCTTCGTTCGACCATAAGGATTCATAGCCTTCAATTCAAAATCTTCCAGACAAGGTACTTCGTCCGGCTGACCATAGACAGTTGCAGATGAAGAGAAAACCAACTACAAAAAAAGAAGAACAAAATATCATATGGTTGACGAAACAAAATACATGAGAAATGCTGGTAAAATCTAATGAATAAACTAAACATTCGATCACATTTTCGTGCAGATTATACTTAAGCTTCTCGGATGATGGACTCATTTTTGAATTATTGTTTTCTTCTTTGTGTATATGAAACCAAAAGTATTGCAGCAATCTAGAGTCAATTCAAAATGACATACCTTCTTACAGTTATATTTTGCCATTACTTTGTATAAATTGATCGATCCAACCAAATTATTGTCGAAATATCTCATGGGATAAGCAACACTTTCACCAACAGCTTTAAGCCCAGCAAAATGGATCACTGCATCAAACCTATGAAGAGTTTCAAGAATTTTGATCTTATATACATTACATTCCAATCCACTTTAAAAATATTAAGAAAAACGGACAAATTTATATTAAGCAGAGCATGATTTACTTAAATAGAGTATGAAAATACATCATTCCTAAATAGAGTCGAAAATAACATCAAGAAAATTGTATTACTTGTTCTGAGAAAACAATTTCTCCAAATCCTCCACGTGTCTAATATCCCCCTGCAACCAAAAGCCAAGAATCCACAAGGAAACAACATTCAGAACATTCCCCATCAAAACTACAATGCACAATCAACCATGAAAATTTCATTCTATTCAAATACAATCTGACTTCTGCTGTTAAACGATTCGAAATTAAACAATTCTACTCAGTAGCAGAGGGGTTGATCAGAAAAACTGTTCTCTACAATCACTAGAACAAGTGGAGTATATACCAAATGGAAGTCGAGATTCTTGGAGAGTTGAGGGCCGACCAATTTCCTGAGCCTGTGAACTGCTTCTTCGACAGCATTGTCAAGGTTGTCTATGATGGAAACCTGAAACCCCTGTTTCAGTAGCTGCACTACCGTGTGTGTGCCGATGAACCCGGCGCCCCCTGTCACCAGAATTCTACTTTTCGGAACCATTGCCTCGTAATTTTTTTAAGTAAGCTCGTGCGTTTAGAATGTATACATATACATATATATACATGTAATGATTCTTGATTTTGCAAGTTGTTGATAGAAATGTCTGTGTGTGTCGTGTGGATGATGAGTCAGTATCAGTAAACGAGAGAGAGAGAGAGAGACAGAGAGAGAGTTTTAGCAAATCAAGGAAACCCTTATGAAATGGATAAGCAAAAGTCCAACAAATTAACGATTTCGCCAAAAAAAAAAAAAAAGAAAAAGAAAAAAGAATTGCAGTTATCAGAGAATATGAGGCTCAAATAACACTTAGCCGAGGTTTGAACTAGGCTCAAGGCCTCCGTTGTACAACCGTGGATTGTAAGGTTGTATCACAATCAAATGCATAGTAAAAGATTGTGTTTGTTTTGAATTGTGATAACGTAGGTTGTTATTGAAATGTCAAATTAATAGATTTAATCGAGTTTTGTTTGTATTATTATATTATAAGAGATAAAGATTTGTGGATTTAATAATTGGTGATGGATTATTATATATATGCTAAATGAATGTCAAAATAAAAATCTTAAGAAGAGAATTAATATGATATAATTTTTTATAAAAAATAAATTTGAAATAAAAAAGTTATAAGTATTTAAAAATTTTGGGCGAAAAAATATATATTAAATAATTTTCTTGAAAATGATGAGAGAAGAGGGATGAAAAAAAAGTGTAGAGTGGGTAGGGTTGTAGATGGAACAACCACAACTTATAACCTCGTAAACAAACAACCGATCGTGCCCAACCTGATTTAAACATACCCCTAATGTTTTTTGCCCCCCTTTTTTTTAAATTTAATATATATAATTTTTTTAAATTTTAACTAATAACATATTCGGTAATAAAAAAATATTTATTCTTAATGTTTTTTCACCACAAATGTTAATGTATAAGATTTACATGGCTCGATAGTATTAAAGGTGCGACTATCCATAGTTCAAAATCTCTAAACATACCCTATATAATTATAATAAAATTAGACATAAATAAGTTTACTAAAACACCCTTATATATTTATATATTTTAAAGTTTGCAAGCATAAGAATTAATATGATGCAACTAACTCCTTTTTATGTTTCTTACTTATGATACTTTTAATGTTTTTCGAATATACAGATGCAAAGCTTAAATTGTAAATTCATTCATGGCTTTCTTGAGGTTGGACTCCAAATCTGAAGCATTTCATCGTGAAGGCCAAACTTGATAAACAACACACACTTAACATTATTATCTAAACATCATTTTCCAAATTTGATTTTGTTAAGAATTGTGTGTACAAGGATTCATATATATATATATATACACACTTGCTTTCTCGATCAGACTTCTCTATATGTGGGTATGCTTGGTGGTTTTAACGCAACTTCGTGGAGTCCATCACATTGAAATTCAAGTCCTCCACATACAACGAAGTCGTCTACGATTGTGATGTGGCTGCTCCGCCAGGCGCGCCGCCACATTCTGGTGCTGAAGCTAAATCTGAGTCATTTTTCAATTTTAGCAAAAATCTTCCGGCTGTTATTGATATGAGAAACATAACACATATATAAATAATGCAGAAAGTGAAAGGAAACAATATTTTTTGTAGGTTAAAAAGGAAATAAATTTATGGTAGATTTAAGAATAGAGAAATTGAGAAAAATTTAAACTTTTCCACTTTAATTTGTGAATATCGATTTATTTTTTATTTTTATATTTTTATTTTTAATGAAAATGGTATAATAGATATAAATGGGTTATACTTAGTAAAAAGAAAAAAAATATTAATTTTACATGGAATGTATTTAAACTTGGGGGCATATTTAGAGATTTTGGAGATACGAATAGCTTATCTATTATATAAAGAAAGATAGTATTTTTATAAAAAAAATAAAACTTGATAAAACACTTGAAACACTTGATCTTATTTCTTAAAAAATATATTTTTTTTAAAACATAAAATTCAATAATATTATTTATTTTGAGCTCTAAAAACTGTATCATAAAAGCTGCTAATGAATTTTGGAAGACATGAAAATTATTAAAGATAATATAGTTTTTTAGTAGCTAATGTATAATAATAAAAAGAATATCTAATATTATTTAAGTAGACACCAAAATAGTGGATATAATTTGTTTGTTACGCTATGGGGATAGATAATATTATTTATAATGAAGTTAGGAGGAGAATGATTAGATGGGGGAAGAGAAACGCACGCAACGTCGTTGGAAAATGAGACGGTTTTCCTACGACAAGTTTTGTATTATCTTATCCCACACGTCATACTTTTTGGCATCACAAGCCTTTCATTCCCACTTGGACTACACTTTACTGCGGCTTTTTCTGTACCATCCATTCTGAGTTCTCATGTGGCCTGCTCATTCTTCATCTCATCCGGATACTGGATAGGGGTGTATTCAAAGTAAGATAGAATCCCTTGAGGTAAGAGTTTGAACTTTTTTTTTTTTTTGGTAGGATGAAACGGTTTCTGTGAGATTTGTTATACGTTGAGTTTGAATTTTGGAAGAATGAATGTGACTAATTAGACTGCATGAAATAACAAATGACAAAAGATGAAATAACTAAGGACACAAAAAAGGGGTAAATTTTGAAAGCCAACAGAGAGGAGAGAGAGAGAGATAGAGAAAGTTGAGAATTTTTTTTTTATTTTTAGTTAGAGAAGATATTTTCTTATTAAAGTTTGTCAGAGTGACTAGTTTCAAATCTTAAATTTTTCTCTTTTATTTTTTTACTCTGAAAATACAAAAAAGATGAAGTCCTTTTATATTTGGATTTTTCTTATTTATAGCTAACTATTGATGTGGGAGGTTGTTTTAGTGGCCACCTCCCGACTATGGTGTCCACCTCCTGTTTATGGTGTTTCTACCTCTTGCTTGTGATGTGTCTAACATGTGGACTTTCATGTGTTTTGATTTTGACACGCATCGTTCTCATAGACAATGTCGACCTCAAGTCGATGAACCGACCTTGTTCGGTTCATCACCCAATTGTCTGGGCAACTGCTGTCTAGACAGTCAAGTTTCCTGGACTCGCCCTAATTGTTGCGATGTTCTCATTGGCTTCGATTCGTTGTTGGTTGGCATGTTGAGAGTCTTCGCGCTTTCTCAACTTTAGCCTGCGGCCATTTCGACTCTACGCGGTTGGCTCGACTGGGCCAACTTTCTCTAAATGTTGTTCATATTCTTTCCTTAAATGCTACCTATCCACAACCCCTCCCTTCAGCTTAGGGGTTTATATAGAGGGAACCGTTGGGCTTAAGCTTATTCACAAGCTCCAAGTGTTAGTGTATGAGTGGTTACTTTATGGCCCGTGGTGTCTTGTCGTTCGCCCTTTCGTCCCTTAATGCATGAATGTAAGTGGGGCACGCCATTTCATGAAACGTCAATCCTTTACAATACGTGCGACGTTTCGACGTTCGGATCTTCTCATTTTTTATGGTGCCTGTTTTTAGAGTCGCCTCATTTTTGTGACGCTTCACAATCCGTAATCTCTTGTCTTAAATATATGAGGTTGCATGTTTCTTTATTTGCCTTATCTAAAACTCTAAGCTGTGGGGCCAACATTTCGAGCGTGTTGACCTAGCAAGACTTGTTGAGCTCCACACATTAGGGCTCCGTTTACTTCACATGTTGGGATTGGATATGATTGGATGAGATGGGGGATTAAAATTGGGATATAGATAATTTCAAAAATCTATATTCATTGGTTACTTTGTAGGATAACAATATGATATTTATTATAATTTTATACTATCCTATGTTTAATTTGTAGGATTAACTCTGGATAATTATGAAATGACAATATAGTTAGATAGGATAACTTTTATCCTAGGGGAAAATGTGAGATTATTATCAGACGAGTTATCCAAAATTTTCGAAATTATCACGGGTTGAAGGGATTGACCCGAAAAATAATCCATTCAAGTAAATGAATGATAAACTTGGATATTTTGATTCTATCCTGGTTTATCCAATCAAGTAAACGCAGCCTACATAAATCTCTAAACTTTTAGGATGTCAAGCTTTGAGTCAGTTTCATCTGATACGGATAGATTTGTGGGGATTTAGGGTCGCAATCCTGATCTGACTGAAGGGAGGGGAGATTCAGAGGACTTAGAACCCATTGCGGTCTGGTACCAGGTCGGCCCTCCGGGGGAGCCATTGTTTTATCCATTGGGTAGGGTGGCCATGACCCCCTGTTTAAGGCACAAGGATGTAAGAGCGCCTTAAATCCCGATGGTTTGCAATGATGGGGTCGTGATTCGATGTCCCCAACAATGTGCGTTTCTACAATTCGAGATTCTATTGGTTATGTTATACTAATTTCCAGATGTTGAAGGCTGGGATGAGATTCCCCCTAGAGTCCATGATTTCGTCCTACCTAAAGTATTGGGGGATGGCTTAGACATGGGCACGGTTCCGATTTGGAATCAGAATCGCCGGTCAATGATTCGGTTCAACTGTTGACCCGGTTCTGATTTCAAACCGAAACCAAAACCGTCGGAGTAACGGTTTGGTTCCGGTTCTCAATTTTTTGGAACCGAAACCGCCGGTTCAGTTCCAGATTGAATTTAAAAATTATAGCCGTTGGAAATCAACGGCTGAGATTAAATAGCCATTGATCTTCAACGGCTGAGATGAAATAACCGTTGGGAACCGTCGGTTCCGAATTGAAACCGGGAACCAGCGGTTCCAACGGCTCTTTTGATTTTTTTCCTATAAATACCCCCTCCCTACTCATTTTATTTCACAATATCTAATCTCTCTCAATCTCTCTCAATTATCTTGTGATCACTCTCAATCTCTCTAAATCTCTCCCGACATCATTCTCAATCTCCCCCAATCTCTCTCAATTATCTTGTGATCTCCCTTAATCTCTCCTGATTATCTTGTTATTTTTCTCAATCTCCCTCAATCTCTCCTGATTATCTTGTCATTTTTCTCAATCTCCCTCAATCTCTCTCAATTATCTTTATCTTGTCATCTTTCTCAGTTCTCTCAAAATATCGAGCTCAAGCCAAAGAGGACGTGGAGGTAGAATATCATCTTCTTCATCTCGACAAGCAAAAGGAAAATCACCTATGCCGGCGAGTACAAGTGCCGAAACTGGATTACCACCACCATCTCCTTTGGTTCCAAGGTATCTTAATCTTGATGGTGAAGATATTGAAATTCCAATCGAGTGGCAAGAAGATTTTCAAGCTCAATTAGGTTTGTGTTTATTTGATAAGATATCTCTCTTAAATATTATTTGATACTTTTTTATTTTAAATATCTCTCTCAACTATCTATGATTAATAATTTATTATGATTACCAATTTAGGTGCACAAAACAAATCTACCGATGAAGCACATCTTCCAACTCAAGGGAGTCAAAGTCAAAGTACGCGACAAACTCAAAGTGGACGAGATGAGGCACTAAGATCGGATATCTTTGTCGTTCACTTCAAAAGAGATATGCAAAATAATAAAGCAATTTGCAACTACTGCGGGGTGGAATATATTTTTCAAAAAGGAGGAGGTTATGACACGCTCAAAAAACATTTGCAACATCACCATCCGGACAAAGTCGGAAACAATCGGCGTCAAACACAAATACCTCGTGGAGGATTCACCGATGAATCACAAGGTACGACTTCTTTATTTAAATATTCCGAACCAACAATGAGAAAATATTTATCGAAAATGGTTTATGGCATGTCTTTTCCTTTTAATACTGCTGAAAATAATTTGTTTACAAATTATGTGTCACTATCACTAAACCCTCAAGCGTCCGGTGTTTCACGTAAAACATTAGTTTGTGATATTGAAAAAATTGTAGGTGAATTTAAGTTGTCTTTAATTGATATGTTTAGTTCTTTACAACAAAAAGTTTCAATTTGTGCGGATATATGGGCGGATCATTGGAGAGAACATAGTTTTTTAGGACTTACTTGTCATTAGATAGATAATTCATGGACAATGCAAAAAAGATTATTGCATATAGAGAATTTGATCAAACACACACGACCGCAAATATTTCTCATAAAATTCATACTATTTTGCAAGAATATAATTTAGTTACAAAAAGTTTTTCAATTTCATTTGACAATGCTAGTGCTAATACTGCTAGTTTGCCATTATTAATTCAAATTTGTCAACCATCATTTAAGGGTAGATTTTTTCACATTAGATGCATGTGTCATGTTTTAAATTTGTGTGTACAAGATGACATGAAACATTTTAAAGCATCTATAGGTCCTATTAGATTAGTAACTGTACATTTAACTAGACATGCAACTTTATGCAAAAAATGGAGAAGATTTTGTAAAGCATATGGTATGAGTGCACCTAAAAAAATCACTAAAAATGTGTCTAATTGTTGGAATTTAACATATAAAATGTTGAATTCTTCTTATGAGGTTAGCAATGAATTATTTACATTTTTTTCACAAGAACAATTAGGTAGTTCTTTATTTCCAAGTTCATGGAATACATGTGTTGAGTTAATGTCTCTTTTGAAAGTTTTTAAAGATGCAACGGAAGAATTATCCGGATGTTACTATCCCACTTCTCCTTTAGTTATAGATCATTGTGTTAAAATTGCACTTATTTTAGACATACTCGAATATGCTTTTATGATCATCTACATCACCCGCATAGTCACTATATATAAAATCAAGTATTTTTTCATTTTCCCCTCCCTTGTTATAAAAATTCCATAATTAGTGATCCCTTTTATGTACTTCAATGTCCTTTTGCCAGCCTGTAAGTGTAGTTAGTAGGTTTAGCCATGTACCTGCTAATGGGACACACTAAACATTATTGATCCATAATGTTGTAGTAGCAGCAATCCCAAATCAAATAATACAGTGAAATCAACTCAATTAATTAGAGCAACTGAATCCTACCACATATATATAAACAAACAAGAAACTTTTGATAATGATAAATTGCAGAAAATCAACAAAAATCACACCCAGACTTTTACGTGGAAAACCCCTCAAATCAAGGGTAAAAAGCACAGGATTTAGTCTAGGAAAAATTTCACTATGTAAACCGAAATTACACAGTCTCCTACTCTATTACAAATAGAGGAATCATTACAACATCACCAGGAAACTACTCAAGAAAACCATTCTTCCAAGAAATTACTTAAGAAAACCATTCTTGACATCCACAATAAATGGGAGGAGTATCACAAATGATAGAATAAGAGGATAAGAAATCACCCGTTCCTTATCTCTCTTTCATCTCCCACTTTTCCTTTCTTCTGGTTTGTGTTTCTCTCTCTCTGTATCTCTTCTCTCGTTTTCTTTCCTATTCTCAGAATTGAACTACTCTTTTCATTGAGAGTACAAACCCATTATTTTTTCAAAATGGACCTAAGAAATTTCCATGGGCTTTTCTTTAAATATCAACCCAACTATAATGGGCAAAAGCCCAACAATCTCTCCCTCCTAATATAGTTGGATATGGAATCACACAAGTCTCGAGTTCATACCGGCCAACCCAGGGCATAGCTCATGTTTCTCTTGAGTAACCACTTTAGTCATCATGTCTGCAGGATTTCTATCAGTGTGAATCTTTTCAAGCTTCATATGTTGCTTTTCCAATACCAATCGAAGCCAATGGTATCTCACATCAATATGTTTTGTCCGAGCATGATACATGAAATTTTTTCTTAGATCAATAGCACTCTTACTGTCACAGAATACTACATATTTTTCTTGCTTTAGTCCCAATTCTTGCAAAAACCTTTTCATCCACATCATCTCTTTCCCAGCCTCATTTGTTGCAATATATTCGGCCTCATTTGTAGATAAGGCAACACACTTCTGCAACTTTGATTGCCATAAGATAGCTCCCCCTGTATATGTAAATAGATATCCTGAAGTAGATTTTCTTCAAAAAAATATCACCTGCCATATCAGCATCCGTGAATCCTTCAAAGACAGGTTTTAAACTTCCAAAACTCAAACATAACTTTGAAGTTCTCCTCAAATATCTGAATATCCATTTTACAGTCTCCCAATGGTCTTTTCCTGGATTGGAAAGGAATCTGCTCACCAAGCTAACAGCTTGAGCAATATCTGGTCTTGTACGCACCATGGCGTACATCAAAGAACCTACTGCAGAGGAATAAGGAATTGTTCCCATCTCATCTTTTTGTTCTTGAGTAGTGAGACATGACTTCTTACTCAACTTGAAGTGATTAGCAAATGGTGTGGTTACGGGCTTAGCATGTTTCATGTTGAACCTCTCAAGTACTTTCTCAATGTACTTCTCTTGTGACATCCACAATTTTCGAACTTTTCTTTCTCGAATGATCTCCATTCCCAAGATTTTCCTTGCTAAACCTAAATCCTTCATGTCAAAGGATTTGGACATCTCTTCCTTCAACCTGCTAATTATCACAATATCTTTTCCCACAATCAACATATCATTAACATAAAGCAGCAAAATAATAAAATTACCATCAGGGAAGTACTTGACATAAATACAATGATCTGCCTCCGTTCTTTTATAACTCTGGGTAGTCATAAAACAATCAAACTTTTTATACAATTCACGTGAAGCTTGGTTCAGGCCATACAAGCTCTTCCTCAATCTGCAAACCAAGTGTTCCTTCCCCTTAACCTCAAATCCTTCCGGCTGATTCATGTATATTTCTTGCCTCAATTCTCCATGTAAGAATGATGTACGGACATTAAGCTGTTCAATCTCAAGATTCAAACTAGCTGCCAAACTCAACACAATGCGAATGGAGCTCATCTTCACCACTGGTGAGAATATCTCGTCAAAGTCAATTCCCTTCTTCTGAGTAAACCCTTTGACAACTAATCGTGCTTGTGTTTCACTATTTTGTCACCATATTTCTTTAACTTGAAGACCCATTTGTTCTTTAGAACTCTCTTTTCCTTTAGCAATTCAACCAAGTCAAAATTGTTGTTTTTTGTGTAGGGAGTCAATCTCTTCTTACATTGCTTTAATCCAATGATCTTTATCTTTGAGGGATTGCACTCCTTAAAGTACTCAGGCTCCCCCTCTCATCGGTGACCAATGCCCATTCTGAATCTGGATACAAGGTATTTGGTTTACGTTGTCTGACAGGTCTTCTATCTTATATTCTTGGATTTTCTGGCGGTATATATGGCTATTCTGGTTCTGCAATATCCAGGATTGGATCAACCACATCTGGTTCAGTTGCCGCTGGCTCACCATTTTCAATGTCATCTTCGTTACCAATTTCAACTTTTTCTTTACCAGCATCAGCATTGATGGTAGGAATTATTAGTGGTGTTAGATCAACAACACTGGTATGAATTCGAGTAATGGTATTTCTCTTTTCCAAATCCTCTATTATTTCATTCTCGTGAAAGATAACATCTCTACTCCTAACAATTGTCTTCTTCTCTGGATCTCATAACCTGTATCTGAAATCCTCATCTCCATATCCAACAAATATACAAGCAGTGGCTTTGATTTTGAGCTTGCTTCTTTGTTACTTCGGCACATGCATAAATGCCTTGCACCCAAAAACTTTTAAGTGGGAATAAGAGACATTTTTCCCACTCCATACTCTCTCTAGAATATCAAAATCCAAGGGGATTGATGGAGATATGTTAATCAGGTAGCAGGCAGCCAACACAGCTTCACCCCAAAAGAACTTAGGTAGTTTAGCCATCCTCAGATACATCTGAATTTTTCCATAATGGTTCAGTTCATTCTTTCTACGATACCATTATGTTGAGGAGTGCCTGGTCCTGTCTTCTCATGTCTGATGCCATGCTGAGTACAATATTCTTTAAACTCTCTAGAGGTATACTTCCCACCATTATATGTCCGCATACACTTGAGCAGCTTCCCCGTCTGTCTCTCAACCATGGCGTGGAACCTCTGAAACTTCTGAAATACTTTCACCGTTGCTCTTCAAGAAATACACCCAAATCTTGCGTGAAGCATCATCAATGAGGGTGAGAAAATATTTATTTCCACCTAAGGACTCCACCTCGAGAGGACCATAAACATTAGAATGTATTAGCTCCAATACAATATTTTTTCGTTTAGAAGATGTACGAAAGGAAATTCTAATTTTTTTACCAAATAAACAATAATCACAATGGTGGAGTGACTTGCTTTTATTTATGGGAATCAAAAACTTCTGGTTAGGAGCTGCAATCCTTTCTCACTCATATGCCCTAGCCTCTTGTGCCACAAATTTGGTGAAGAATCATCTTCGGCTATAAATAATTGGTCTCGAGCTTCATCCTGTATAAGTTGCAACAAACCTTTCCTTTTCCAGCCAACAAGGAGCCTTTTGTAAGCCTCTAGTTTCCATTTGTGAACTTTTGATCATATCCTTCTTTGTTAAGGACATTAACAACAATCATATTGTGGCACAACTGTGGAATATGTCTTATATTTTTCAAAGTCAAACTGCTTCCCAATTCTGTCTCAACAACCATGTCACTAATTTTGTGTTTGCGCTTTCTAATGATGTTGAAGAACTATCGATCTAGATACTCAATAGTGATGGCCTTTGTGGGGGAGGCAAAGTAAAAATTATCATTCGATTCGCGTGATGAATTGTAGAGGTGGGAAAAAATAAAAAATCTAACTATTTGAGGTGTGGTGAAAGAGGTTGGGATTCTTTGTTGTGGCACCTTTCGTAGCTGGCGGTAGTTTATATGTATTCTTATGTACTAAGTTTGTAGTTGTGGTAAGTAGTTTGTGTGTATTCTACGAACTCAATTTATAATTCCTGAATTATTATTAATTTGTGTTCAAATTTGGCCCGGTGATCTCACGTACATTATATAGGAGTGTAAACAAGTCGAGTCGAGTCGAGTCGAGTCGAATGTACCATTGTTCAAGATTAATATTATCGAATTTCTAATATTTTGTTTGAGATTGGTTTGATTATTAATTGAGTCGAGCTTGAATGAGCTTTAATCGAGCCGAACACGAGTCGAGCTCAAGTAGTTTGATATTTTGGACTTGTTTTAATGAATCTTGGGTAACAAGCTCAAGATCGAGTCGAGTTGTAGATTTTATCAAACATAAAAGTGCGTTCAAGCTTGTTTGACATTATTATCAAACTAAGTTCAAACAAGTTTTAAGCAAATGAGTTCGAATCTAGTATCAAATAACTTGATTTGATTTTTAACAAATAAATTTGAATTTAGTATCGAATAACTTAATTTGATTTTCAACCCTACGTAATCAACATGGGATTCTGGTTTGGTAAAGTGGGATATTGCCACCCAACTAAAACAACACCAAAATCTATGCTCAACATATACTTGTATTTTTATTTAATGCAATGGGTTGAATCCCACCAAAAGATAACAAAAAATGGGGATACTTTTTCATTAAAAAAAAAATAATTTTTTGATGAAAAATAATAATATTTTTTATTCTTCTAAAATTATTACCCTTTATCAAAAAAATTACTAATTATCGTAAAACTATTATAATTTTTTTTGTCATTACGCAATTATTTTATTTTATATTTTACCTTTTATAATTCGACAAATAAAAGTAATACAAATAAAGTGAAAAGTAATATTTTTTATCTTGTAAAAGTAATAATTTTGAACAATTTAAAAAATATTATTTTTACACAAACAATTTATATTTAGTGTGCCAGGGGTAAATTCATTAAAAAGCGGCGCCTTAAACCAAATTTGTGAGTTTTTGAGTTTCTTTTGGATTAGGTGAAGCTAATTGTAAGATCAAGATCCTAAGATAAGATATGAACAACTATGGTTCAGGAGGTTCTCCCTTAAAGCAATGAGAAATAGTTTTTTTTTTTTTAAATTTTGTTTCCTTCCTTTATCGGAGTAATGTATTAAACTACAAACTATTGCCAAAACGGCCCATAAAATCAAAGCTAATATTTTCGGGAGAAATTAAGGCTGCGGTTTGACTTGGGTGGTGGTTTGTAGAAGGAAGCATCCCACCATTGTCATATATTGTTGTTAAGGATGACGAATATTGCGGCCATGCAAGTAAAACCTTCAAGTAAAAAACATGCTATTTTAGATTTCATATTCATCCTCATATACTTCAATGCAATCTAAAAAACTTACCACAAGGTATGAATTCACAGTATAATGATGTTGATTGTAGAGAGGCTCTGAGTGGGGTCTACAAAACTTAGCTAGAGATGTCAATTTTGACGTAACCTATCTTGATTAGCACTAACCTAATATATTTGAAGCGCTTTCTTCCTGTAATCCGCAATTATGTGGGTTTGAGAATTACAACCCAATCCCCCTGCACGCCTCACAATGATATATATACACATATATTATGTATAAGATATTATCAAATATTTATTATTAATATAAATGTATCTACTTAATTATATTTAATATTTATTAATGATGTAATATTTTTTTATAGCATGTATTCAAAATCAAATAAAGGAACTACTACAAAAATTTATTAAAACAAGTTCAAATACCCAAAAAATTATAAAATTTGATTCTAAACATATTTCAACATATTATCATTTACATTTGAAATTTAATAGATTGAATTAACATATCCCGCCACGCGACCTGTGATGGGTCAACCTGCCCTAACTAAGAACTAGGCAGGGCGGACGTGGATATCTAAGTACTCAGCCAGCTCTACTTCATTAACATCTCTAGTAGAACTAGAAGAAACCTACGATAGCCAAAAAGAGTCATCATTTTGAAGATATATGATTAATTTTTATTATTGCGATACTTGAATATAATATATATTTATTTTATAAAATAAACCTAAGATACAATATTAAATATTTTCGCCGCCCACCCTTTTTTCTTAATGCCCCATTACTAAATATAGCCCATATATAAGAAAACATAGCTTTATATTTCTTAGTTTAACCCACATAATTCCTTTACAGCCTTTTTTATTAAATTGAAGCAATAATAAGATAAATTAATAAAAAAGATTAAAACTTAAAGAAAAAAAATGCAGCAAAAGAGTGAAAATATAGGGAGAAGAAGAAAAAAGAAGGATGTATTATAAAATTCCATGTTTTAGGATTTAGTATATGTTCGTAAAAATATTTGAAGAGGGATGTGAATTTAGAATTACCTTATGGTTGAAAGAATACAAAATCGTAAAATGGACAAGCACGTTGTCGACATTAATTGTTCCAACAAAGTGCATACAGTTCGACGAAAAGAGACTAAACATAACAAGCAACATACAATGTTAGTAGTCAAACAAGATGCAAGTTGTTCAATTTCTTAGGTCGAACAACTTGCATGTTGTTTGATCTTTTTGATCGAACAATATTTTTTTCTATTTATCGTTCTAAAAAGGAAAAAAAGATGTGGGATCATGAAAGATATTTTAAGTTGAACATATAAATTATTAAAAAATAATTATGTTCGCAACGATTAGTACCATCTCCATCCCCAAAATGAGTCATATTTCCAAATAAATGTGTTAAAAAAAGTCATGTTTGATGTGCAGCAAAAATTTTGTCCATAATTATTTCTTTTCAGACGATCCATATCAATCTTATTATACATGAGTTATGTAACACTCAACTTCATATTAACATTATTTGTTTCCTAATTTTATTTATTTAATACCCTGTTCTACTTGAAGAGGTGAACATTGTTACACATGTTCGATCACCGTTGTCAAACAATACACATACGATTTGGCCGAGAGGATCGAATATATCAAAAAACATTCAACCATTTTGATCGAACATTTGTAACTATTTCCAACCTAATCAGGTCAAGCAGGCGCATACGATATTTTCATATCTAGAAAGAAAAATCGACGAAACCTAAAAATTATTATTAAAAATAATGAAAATAACAAAAACAATATATTATTAATTTCAAATTATTCTTCTTATTTATTTTGCTTCTCTATTATCAAAGTTTCAAAATTAATGACTTATAGTATTTGTGAGAGAAAAAAAGCAAGTTGTAAATAATTGTCCAATAATAAGAATATTGCAAGATTAGGTTATGAAGTCATGGGTGGGGGTTGACTTTGAAGCGTGTGAAAGTGAGATAGCGTGAATCGGTTTCCTAGGGAGCAACCGTTCATGTGCCTGTCAATTATGCCCTTCAATCCCATACTTATTCAACATTTATCCTAATATAATAATAAAATAATTTAAATAGAATTGAATATTTATTTGATTTTTAAAAATAATTTTTAAAAAAAATCATTATTGTATTGATTTGATTTTATTTCTCTTCTATTTTAAAAAATACATTTTCTTATTTATTAGTATACAATACTCTTTCATTTCTACTAATTAATTACATATATAATTTTAACTTAATCATCTTCCGCCATTATTAATTTAATACTCATATAAAAAAATAGAATTATTTTTGTCAATTATTATAATAATTTTAAAATTTATTATATATTACTAAATTTATAATCCAAATAAATATTAACTAAAATTTTCAAATATTACTAATTAAGCAATAAAAATTTACAAAAATTAATTATAGAAATAATATTTATTTAAGGTGGAAACTAAAATTTTTTAAAATAATAAAATATTTTGAATTTAAATATTAATTAACTCAAAATTATATATATTACATATATATATATATATATATATCGTCATGGGAGCAATACTTGTACACCATAATACCCCAGCAATTATTGAAAACAAATTGACATTAACTTGTGCTTCATTTGATATATATGCATCCATAGAGCGCGTTAACCCTTGAACTATATACCTCAGGGCTCAGGCTAAAGCTTCCATTTGAAACTCCATCAACAATAAGCAAAACCTGTTTCTCTATACCAGAGAGATACAACATACAACCTTCTAACATTAACATCTATGCCACCACCAAGCCAAAAGTATGAAACACTGGTTCAAAAAGTTCATTCTTAACCTTAGACCTACACTTCCTAACCATCTTCTAAGGATTCTGCTTGGTCTGCGAATCCTTTTTTCCAACGTCTGTGCTAGACGTGCAGTTGTACCAACCAATGCTGCACTCGTTACTCCCAAATGCAGGGAAAGACGACAAATTACCTGGCAAGTAATCAGCAGTGCCACTCTGTGGCTTTGAAGATCCAGAAGGGGAGACAAATTCATTTTGGACGGGTGCACCAGATTGTGATTGTTTCAAGCTTCCATCCACATTGTACGGAATGCTAATCTGCTCATTGAAGGAATTCGGAAATGTCAGGGTGTCATCGATTGATAATTCCCCCCTAAGAGTCTTTAAGGCGAACTCCAATGGGTCGGACCAGGAATCCCCAAAGTCATAGCAAAGCTGTGAGTCTTCTAATTGTTTACTCTCATCAATTTGCTTCTCACTAGCCTCCCCACCCAACTGCTCTTCTGTAATAGCGGGGCACTCTGTAGAAGGGTTTTCAACATCATTAAAAAGATTTTCAATATCTATCAGTGGATCTTGATGAGTTTCCTCGCCTATAAATGCTTGTCCCTCAGACTCCTTTGAGGGCTCAATCTCAGATGGCATAGGAATGACAGGTGAATCGTCGGGGTGTTTATCAACTTCACCAGCAGAGGATTTCCTAGCTGAAGCCCTGAGAGAACGTTCGTTCAAATCCAAGTTGGAAGCAATCTCGGGTTGACTCCCTGCAAGCCTTCTTGAAGTCCGTGATGGCAAGCTTAAGTTCTTTCTTTTCTTGGGCTTGCTTGAGCCCACTTTGGTTCTTTTCGCACTTTCTGAAAGCTGCTGCTTGGTTAACGGATCAGTTTCAGGTGAAGTGAAAACATCTACTGGTACAGGATTATTGACCATTTCAGCATTCTTTTCTAAATTTGCACATGAAATTTTCTCTTCAAAAAAAGAAGTAACTTTGACACAATCAGACTCAGAGTTTCCATGCTTTTGTTCCGACACCTGGGCCTCTGATTCTGCCAGAACCTTTGCACAAGAACTTTCTTTGCCTGCAGCAGTCAACTCAATTATGAGGGCTGAAAAGTGTTTGTCAAAGGTCTATAACAATCCATTTAACTTATTTTATACAAGATAGTGTATCTAAATGGATTATTCATACCACCAAGTAAATGCTGTCTCTTGGGCATGGTCTCGTTAGCTGGATTAGAAGACTACAAGGAGAAACCAATTCTAAATTAGGAAAAAAAAATAAGAATTTGCATTCTCATTTGATAGCATACGGGATCACATAACTTGGTTCATAAAAAATTGTAAAGCAGACCACGCAGCTAGCAGGAATAGGGAATGCAAATTTGTGTAGCCGACCCCACAGGGTAGCAGGAATGGGCTTTGAAAAACAACGGTGATTTGAGACATAATGAACATATATTAGTTTAGTTCCTAATTTCTTGTATGCAAAGGGGAATATCAAAAACTAGTTTCTATTTTGAGGAAAATTCAGAAAAGTTGAGTAAGCGTAGGATTAAACTGCAGAACATGCAAGGCAAGGTAAAGATAAGAATTTTGCACACTACAAATTTGCCATGTTTATTAATAATTTGATAATTAGCATGTAACAATTAGATTCTTACAAATTCAATAGGCAGACCATCCCTTGGTCAACAGAGATTTCAGTATCTAATTGAATCACATGTTATCAAAATCAGAAGAATTTCACTCCATAGCACATAATGCAAAGACAAACTAAAACAGTAAATACCTGTGCATTTTAGTACAGGCAGAAAAATAACAAACAGATTCATACACATGAACACAGAGAGGGTGGGAGGAGGGGCTTACTATTTGATTGCTGAAACAAGGCAGGTGAAAATCTATCCTTTTAAGCATGCTTAAAGTATACATGCGCTCTAAATTAGAGAAGAGAATTTTTTGCACTAAGCGAATCCAGCAGATAAGGTGGTGCCATCAAATCATTGTCTTGGCATGAGTTATAATGCCAGAAAAAGTAATAAAAGCAACAAGGCATGATTTGTTGGCAACAAGATACTTCCAGAAAGGCAGAAAGACCAATGAAGTACAATGTATCAAATTCTAAAAGCACTAAAAACTGACAATTTGCAGATTGCACGTGTATCAAATTCTAAAAGCACTAAAAACTGACAATTTGCAGATTGCACGCTATCTGGACCTGTAATTTTTACAGAGAAGGAAGTGTACATATTATTGAAAAAGGTTACAGACATTACGTATCCATCTACATAATACCAACCAGTCCTTGTAATATGTGACCACCTGATCGTTCAGCATTGCTCTGTATCACAAAGGAGCAAATTTAAAATAATATTTAGAAGCCTTAACTTACCAATAAATGTTTAAGTTGCTGATACCTGGAAATGGCTTATCAATGGTTCAGAAGATACTGATAATAATTTTCTGATACACATCGGGACAGCGATGTATTTATATTTTGTGTAATCTAATGTCCATATTGCTCTGAAGAACTGTAAATTAATTTTCCAATACTTCAACCATTTGCTCACTCAATCAAGGTATTTAAATGCAAATTGCATACCATTAAATGGGATAAACATACCAGAAGAAATGCACACAAAAAAAAGCTAAAAAAAAACATCTACAGATGAGGGTGCCCAAAATAAGCTCACTCACAGGGATTTCATTCTCAATCAACTTGTCACCATCCAGCACCCTTTTCATTGGTTTGCAAGCGCATTTACTAATATCATTGGTCTTCAAATACCGGAAGGCATCCAATTTAGAGCGAAAGACGTAACCACTGACAGGATCTGTGTAGTACTGCAATGATCAAACAAATCTTTCAGATTAGACAAATCACTAAGAAGCTGGTCCATACTAAAACTACTCATAAATATAACATTATAAATGCAAAATAACAGACTACACATGTTGAAAAGCAAACTTGAAGCAATCTAGAATCACCATAAAATAAGCCAAAATTGCCATAGCTAATTTGAGATTTTGTTGGAGTACCAAGTACCAAAAAAAAATGTAATTTCCTTTAGGACTTCACAGATATTAGATTATTGTTTTCACTTCACTGAAGCAGCAGATAATTCTGAAATAGAAGTGTGTTCTTGCACTTGGAATATGAAAATAGGGGGAAAATTAATAAATAGACAAAAGAAAGACAACTTCTTACCCATAAATGAACATAAAGGATTTGACATTCATTCTTGGCACTTTCAACAAGTACCAGAATAAGTTCTAGCAATTTAACATTGACCTATTATGTTTTGCTTAAGCAAGAAGAACGTCACAGAATATAAGTGCATATAAAATGGAAATAACAGGCATAAAGAGTAATTAAGGACTCTTTGGCAGTTAATAATAAGTCACTTGATTGGTACCTCTATACGATATATAATGTCAAAAGGAGCATGTATCCTACATATATATACTTATTGTGCATGTCCTCTTCTGTCTTTGAAAGTGACTCTATTGTACTTTTTATTATCAGTTAAACAAAAAATTCTCCTGAATGGTCGCCTAATGGGTTGAGAAAAAGAATATGACAGTGGCTCATTGAGGGGATCAGTTTTTACAAGGTGTGCTACAAAAGAGTAGTTTTTTGTGTTTTAAGTTCAAGTACGTGTAGGTGCAGATGTATTTCATACAATTGCTTCAGTGGAAATGAGATCTGGATCTCACTTGCACATTTCTCACTTGCATGTAGTTGACATCATCCTGCACCCTTTTCAGTGGTCCGCAAGTGCAGCTACCAATATCATTGGTTTTAACTTCTGCAATGCATCTAATCTAGAGCAAACTATGTAACCAGTGACAGGATCTTTATAATAATATAGTTTTCAAACAAATCTTTCAGATTGACAGGTCACACTAGGAATGCTCTCGACAAAAAATACTCAATAAATATGATGAGAAATAACAAACAACGCATGTTGAAAATGCAAGGAAATTGCAGCAATGCAGAATCACTCAAGCCAAATTTGTGATGGAAATTGAGCTTCACTGGAGTACCAACAAAACATAAAAGTATTGATTACCGGATCCTTTCTTATCCTTTCCCCACATTTACTTGTCTTGATTTCTTTTATCCAACCTGGAGGTAGATCAACATCCGTTGTGCTCTCAATGGCAACCTAGAAAAATGCCAGAAGCTAATTTATCAGATGATTTATCAGATCTAGAGTAAGTATAGAGCTGATCACGATACAAACCATCACGAATTTATCCTTCCTTCCCCTTCTGTTAGTGCCACCTGTATTTGTCAAGGACCCAGGCTGTGGAGACATCTCTATAGAAGGCTCATCCACAATCGGGTCATTCACATTGTGGCTATCCACATTGGGGTTATCCACAATGGGTTGATCCACATTGGGATCAATCACATTGGGCTCGTCCACATTGTCAGCCTGATAAGATAGAACATACAAAAAGATCAAACGAGATGGCAAAAAGAATAAATACAACAAAAAGTCCCTTACATTCAATGTTGTGATAAATAATTTCAAAAGGAATCACAATAAAATTAATAAATGAAGCATCCATCTTGTGTCACCTGACATCGAGTAAAACTGACCACCCTAAGACTAAAAATCCATCTTCTACCTCCTATCTCAAGTAAAAGCAAATGAAGGATGAAAGCAAGCTTTACATAAAACAAAAACTTGAACCCAGCAAATAAATAGATAACATTCATTTGGCTCACACAAGAAAATCAAGTATTTTCATTTGGTTCAATTGATAACATTCATTTGGTTCACACAAGAAAATCAAGTATTTTCATCTAGGATAAGACTTCATAAATCTGAATGTACAGGCATTATTACCGAAGGTTCTGTAGATGCTTGGGCACATACATTGACATTGAAAATGTTTTAAGCTACACCTAAAATAATTGTCAATTCCTGTCAAAATAGTTAGGCATTGTTTCAAGTTCAGTGTATGCAGCAAAAGATAAGCCTTCAATTTCATATTCTATTTGAATAACTAATGCATATGTGTTTGACTTGAAGGCCAAAAGACAAAAAAATTGTAGTGTCAAAATTTAATAAAAGATCGAGTGTTTACTTCATCATATACAGTCATGGTGTTAGCATGATCAAGTGTATTCAAGTATCGAATCACAGCTGCCTTCGAATAAAATTTGCTTCCCCCTGACAAATCAGTGTATACCTGCAAGAATACAAGGAAAAGGGTACAACTACACATTCCATAACAAATCCAGTGGCCATATAAACAGCAAGTATAGCAATTTATAAAACATAACTTCAAGTGATAAACCAAATAGAGATAATGGACACCTGATCCAGTCTAAGCCAACTTCATAATAAAACTTAGTTATTCTAAATGAATCTTGCACGGTGCAGAAGGAATTGCTTTGTGGAAGTGAGGGAAGGGAGAGAAATTATGCTAATGGTTGGGACCTATTTCCCTACCAACAATTGACAGGGATCAACTTTCTCAAAATATGCTAAAAAAGCAGATTAAAAAACAAATCCTCAATGTGAAACGGCATAAAATAATATTATGAGCTTGCTCATTTTTTACGTTAAACATCACCAGAGAAAATTCACTATAACATTTTTATCAAGCCAAATGCCGTCTTATCATGGACATGCAACCATGAAACACAGAAAGTCCAACCTGCAATCCTAAAAGTCCCTTTGCAGATCTAAGTTGAAAATGACAGAACTACATGCCATAGTGATTTTCCATGCTCGACTTGGCCTTAGGCACTCTGTTGCATTTTCCCTTTTCTCTATAGAAGTTTCCAACTTGGTAACTAATTTCTAGATATCAAACTGATGTAGAAAACTGCCCTCATATCCAATTTTAATTAGTGCTGTTCATGACTTTCGACTATGGGATGAAGGAAGGTACATATAAACGAAACCTGGATGGTCACAATATGATGCTTGTACATTAACCTAAATAATGGTTGACATAAAATGGGAAGCTTTTTACCATTAATTTAAGCTCCCAATTGAGAAACTTGCCGAGTCCATCTAATGCATGTACTTAAATAGAGACTTTGACAATGCAGCAACAGAAGTGAGAGCATAAGCCATATTGCAATAGGTATCTTGCATCTAATGGAACCAAAAATAACCAGAAAAGTTAATGTCTATATGTGTTCATAGTTTATCGTGTCAAGAGGCAAGAGACCATAATAACGTAAACTTATAAATCCAACATTGGATTGTCCATAGAAGTCCTGATAATAAGCCGTAACTGCAGAAATTTGGTAATATCAAACTTCCTCAATTGTGTTCTTCAAGTTTCACAGATTTCTCATAAATTGTGGAACCTCATAAATTGTGGAAACTATAGAGCACATATTGTCTTCCATAACCCTAAATAAAGGAGAGTGTAAAATAGGTGAACATGCAACTGGATAGAAACTACGCTGGTCATGGTCGGCATCATTAATTTCTTTTTATTTTTTAATAAAAGAAAGAAAGAAAAAAAGAAAGAAAGAAAGAAAGAAAGAAAGAAGGAAGGAAAGAAAGAAGGAAAAAAAAAAGGGCCATCCAACCTCATGGTAGTTTCTATAATCACTCATTTATTACTATCATAGTTCGAATATCTAATTACATCAAAAGTTACATGCATGTACAAAATACTATAATCAAGGCCCTTGTAAAGATATAATTGATTAGATACACTTAAGTCCATTTTATGCTAGAAACATACCACCTTTTGCAATAGGTTTTGAGTGAAAATGCGTGCAAATGAGATCCAAATATTGTATTCACGAGAAAGTAAACACATGCAAGTAAGACCCAAATCTTACTTACACATACTTCCACTTAAAACATTGCACATAATAAATCTCATCTGTGCACATACTTGCACTGTAAACATGAAAAGCTACTCTTTTGTATGTAACTCACCTTGTAAACTGATCCCTTAGATGAGCCACGGTGTCGTCTTTTTTCCTCCACTTTCCATCCATTAGGCAACCATGCAGGAGAATCACTTGATTTAACAGATATCTATAAGAAGTACCATATGGTTAGTTTTAAAGACAAAAGAGACTCTGCAGAAGAAGCATATATGTGCTATCATTTCATGCGAGAACTTACAGCATTAATTCTGTTATCAGAGGACAGCACATTGTCATCACTGCTCTCTTTTTGAGGAGTAACAATCTCACCATAGTCTATTGTGGCACCTATAACATCCTTTTTGGAATTATATTTCGTACCTGTCTCAACATTGAGGTAGTACTGCAACAACCAAACACCCACAGTATAAATGCCAGTTCTTTCACATTTTATTCTATAAGTTTCTATGACACATATATGCTCCTTTAGACATTAAACCATTTAGAGATATCAACCAGGGGGGCCATTAGTTGTATTTTTAATATCAATGACTCAAAATTAGTAAAATCATGAGTTCCTTTTCTGTTCTAAACTATGAATTTCATAATAAATCTATCCTTACATCATTATTCTAAATTTCTAGTCAAGATGCAGCTTACCACTGCTATCAAACCTTAAGTGCAGAAACTCTTACCTACATGTCGAGAAGATAAAAACATAGAATGGCATAGCATACCAAACATGCATTCTTTTTTTACACGTGTGACATAAAGGAGGTTACTTAAATCTGCCAAACGTGTAAAATTTACTTGCCAAATATGTACTCTTTTTTTTTTTTTTTTTAAATAGGAGACAACATGAAAAGTATGAACCCATAGCTGAAATTCTAAACTGAATGCATCACATGAATATTAAACATAACTAAGAACCCTAATTAAGTGACTGGCTAAGATGTAAAGCCAAGTTTCCTGTTAGGGAAATAGTCTGCATGATTTCTTCGTCAACTGGAATTAGTGCGTCCTTCAACGGAAACTTTGCTGCATGATTTTCTATGCCAACTGGAATTAGCGTGTCCTTCAACCGTTTACAGGGCCCCACAACTCTTTAGATTATTACAGTGATCAATACACAGCTTACGGGAATGTAATGCACCACACTCTCCAGCGTATGGCATTACTTCCAAGAGTTCCCAAACTCACAGAAACCCTGGATTCTTTAAGAATGCATGGCTCACCCAAAAGCCAACTACCCGTATTTCAGTTTCACAACTTTAACTTTATTATGAAAGTTACTACACTAATGAAAAAAGAAACGAACACTCACAAACACATCCGATAACAACAAAACAAAACTGCAAAATTTCACTCGTATCTACATGCTCGCTGCCAACTGAAAGAAACCCAATTGATTCAGAAAACACTATTCACCAATTCTGTCTTACTATGCCATCGCAACACACTAAACTGAAAAGAAAATGATAAGGAGTTTTGGCATTTATGCTCTGAACAACATGCAAGCCCATGAAGCCACTATATTTAAACATCAAGAACACTCTATCTCATTCTTTAGCCAAATACAAAATAAAATTGTAAGAACCCATAACCATATGCTCTAACCAAGTTAGCTCAAAATTCAGGCAGTCTTCCTCTTTCCAATTCGACATGCAGCACTTCAACAAGTCGACCAACCAGAGAAAACCTAGTTCAACTGAATATGCCAAAACCCACCGACTTCTTTGGGGCAGAACTATTTCCCAGATTTAGTGTCTAACTTACATTACCAAGATTTGTTTTCGCTCTTCATTCAACATTCAGCAATCTCACCAACCCAAACTTACAGTTAAGTGTATAAATTTACTTTCAAGGAAATAAACAATTTGGAAGATGTAAGACGCCACACCAAGAAAAAAAAAAATTAATAAAAAAAACGGCAGAAGAAGAAGAAGAAGAAAGACCAAACAAAGAAAAGAAACGCTGTTACCCTAATTTTCCTCCCATTCTTGTATTTGACCTTCTCGACGAAGCCAGGAGGAAGCCACTCCGGGGACTTTCCGACAACCATTTGACGGAAATTTCAAGATTTAGTGAAAACTATAATTCAGTGCAGAATTAAGGGGAAGTTTTCATATGAGGAAATAGACGATTTTATATGGGTTGAAATAGAGGAGATGGGTGTGCTGAAATTGCAGGAAAAAAAAAGGGGTCTTTGGAAACACGTGTTGGCATATGTCTACTACAGTTGGAGCTGATTGTGAGAAGTTCTAATACTAGCATTTTCCGCGACACAAAATGAAATGCACAGTCGCCTCATCTCTCATTTCGACTATCTGGCATCTGCTATTTTGTAAAATAAACCACCTCACACACTTGTAACCTGGAATTGATCTAAATTTCTATAATTTTCAGAACAATATCATATTTAATTATATATATATATTTATATATGAGTGGGTATCATAATATAAACAATTTTGTTTGGATATTAATTGAGTATGACCAAAATTACGTAACTACTTGCAAAATTAGATGTGAATGGGCACATTTCACCTACCCTGCAGCAGAAAAATAATTAAAATTGTTTTCAAGATCTATGTTTAAACTTGCACATCTTTGTATATGAAATTAAAATAGTAGTTTAGCACTATAGCAACTGTGATTCCACATTCTTAGTTAAAATTCACGGATGATCAGATTGCAGGTTGATAAAGGATATTTGAAATCTTCTCTCCAATTTATCCACGTCCGGCCTTAATGCATAAACATACAGTGCTGAGAGTAAAGAGAAAAGAATAGAAGAGGAGTTCGAAAACTCCACCTATGTGCATGCTTGTGTAGTGGCCGAAGTTCCATGTGGAGATCAATTTATATTGATCCCCTTTAGGTCTCGTCATGGACCTATGTTTTCTTATCTCTATGTGTTAGACCTATCTCCAAGATTAGACATTTAAGTGTCTTTTTCGACTTTAATTAATTTTTAGAATTAATTTCTAAGCCCAAAAGATTATTCTCAATTAATTATTTAATTCTCTAACATTATTTGGGCCTAATTATTTGTCCAACAAATAAAATTAGCCCAATACTTAATAATCTACATGATCATTTAATTACTTAGGCTCAAATGATTAATTTGTCCAACAAATATTATTTGCCTAATAATTAATCTATATATAATTAATTAATTATATATCTATGTTCTATCGCACCAGAATTTAGTTAAGCATGTGACCTTTTAGGTTTATCACTTTACATAGTTTAAGAACAAACAATTCAATCGCAAGATTAATTAATCTAATTAATTAATCACTTTTGGATTTCTACAATCCTCATGTACTCAAGATGTCCATTCGTTCATATCCAGCAAACACTATTAGAAGACTCGTAGGCAAAAGATGAATTTGGTTTATGAAGCTTTCATCCACACTTATCCTGTAGATACAATTTCTTCGCTCGATTCTTTGATTAATGTCTAGAATTTAGTCATTTTATACGGACCCTTTATTGACATTAATAATTATAATGATCTTTACAAATTCTGTCAATTCGTTGGCTATTAATATTTGTTGAACAAATTAATGATTAAGCTTAAGTAATTAAATGATCATTGAGATAATTAATTTATTGGTCTAATTTTATTTGTTGGAGAAATAATTAATTAGGCCCAAATAATGATAGAGAATTAAATAGTTCATTGGGGGCTTAGGAATTAATTAAAAGTCCAAGAAAATACTTAAAATGACTAGTTTTGGAGATAAGGCCAACATATGGAGATGAGAAAACATAGGCCCATAAGGAGGCCTAAAGGGGATAAATTGATCCCCTTAGGAAATTTCGGCCACACACACACATACACGATAACAAGGAGTTTTGAACTCCTTCTTATGTGCTCTCTTTCCTCTCCTCTCAGGTATTAAGATTACCAATTATATTTTAGTTCTAAATTATTAATCTCATACTAAACAAGATATACAAAAATCAAGCTACACCATATGTCCACATATCAAAATTGGGCATGGATAAACTTAGAGAGAATGTTTCAAAATGTCTTTTACAACGTGAAATCCGATCATTAGTAAATTCTTGCTAAGAACATGGAATCGTGATTGGTATGTTGCTAAATTCTTATTTTAATTAAGTATAATGAGTTGTGCAAGTTTATGTATAAATCGTAGAAATAATTTTATTCATTACTTTTGTTGCGTATTTTATATGATCTATGACCTAAATATTCCGGAAAAAAAAAACCAAAAGCTCTTTGTCCCTCTTGATTGAATCCTTAAATTATAAAATGACTACTAGAAAATTCTTCCTTGGATATTTATAATTTCTTCAATACGCATGAAGTAAGAATATTTACCGTTGAGCCTCTATCAATCAAAGTTCGATTGACCTTATATCCGTGAGTGTAGCAATTACATACAATGGTTGATTATGGGATTGTGAACCAAGCAACATATCATCTTTTATGAAACTCATTGCGGTGGCACAATCAACATGAACTTGAATTTTAGGTTGGCTTTCTTCACCTTACTATCCATCCATTGCATAACACGAGAAACCATTGCAAACATCATTATTTATGGTAGTCATAAGATTTGAAGTTGCATTTTCTTCATCTAATATTATTTTCCCTTGTTGGGCTAACTGCATGACTTTATGTTTGAATATAAAGCAATCTTCTATTGAATGTCCTATCAACCGATGAATTTGCAATACTTCAGGTTATCTATTTGTCTTCATCTAAATGCTTTCATTCATGCAATTCAATATGGTTTTCTTTGATCAAGTCATCGAATATTCTAGAGAGATCAAAATCTAGGAATGGATACTGCTTTTGTTTCATTTCCTTCAAAGTTAAACTTCATTGCCCTCAGTCTTCATGGGTGTTTTTTACTTTAGTCATCCTCCTTTCTACATAAATTAATGGATATTGCAACTACTGTCACAAACTCCTTACTTGCAGGTTTGTTAAAGAATTTGCCCCCTTCTTCACTTCTTGTTTATTGTTGGGTTTATGAGGTTGTTAGATTAGCGGCTCTTCTACTCCACTTGTAGTTATGCTTAACTCTATATCATGAGATCAAGTGGCTAAGTCCTCGAATGTCTTTGCCCGAATTCCTTGGAGGATGTACTGAAGGTCCCACTGCATTCCTCATAAGCACATCTCAATAGTTGATGCTTCAAACAATTGATCTTTGTAATTAAAGCTTAGATTCCTCCATCGATTGGTGTAGTCATCAATGAACTCTTCTTTCCACTGGCGTGTATTGGTGAGTTCAATCATGTTGATAGTCCTTTGAGTGTTATAGAAGTAATTAAAGAACTCTTTCTCTAACAAATCTCAATTATCAATTGAGTTCACATCCAAATTGACAAACAAGTTGAATGCATTACCTTTCAGAGATCTACAAATTATTACACCAAACGATCACCATAGGTTCTAGCATTGTTGCTTATCTCAATGAAATGAGCCATATATTGTTTTGGATTGTCTTTTCCATTGAATTGCTGGAACTTGGGAGGTTGATAACCCATAGCCATTCTTAGATTATCAATTTGTTGAGCATATGGCTTGGTGTATGTGAAAGAGGATCTTGAGCTTTCCTCAAAGTTCTCCTTCATTGTTCCTAAGATGATCTCCTTCAGTTAGTCAATGGGGATCAAGCCATCATTAGAAACTTGAACCTCTTTTAGGGACTTTTTATTTTCAATAAAATCATGTCTCATAGATATCTCAGCCTCATCTTAATCTTCAACCTGTTTTCATTTTATTTGACTTGCATCACCACTATCTACTCTGCTCATCATCTTGGCAATATGTGAATCTTTCTCTTGAACATGCTTTACGAGTCCTTCACTAAATCTAGTCAAACTTGCAAGTTGTTCTTCAAGAGTTGGAGCATTCATCTGTCATGACTGGCTACTTCTAAGATTGATAAAGAATATGAGTTGAGCATGTAGAGTTATCCTCTTCATTTGCGATATTGGTAACAAGATGTTGTGGGTTCGTATGAGCAACTTCAAAGGGTGGGTATTGCTCAGATGATGTCCGGGATTGTTGTGTTTTGGACTGAAGCAAAAGTAGTTTACGTCCAGCTTCACCCAAAATGGGCACGGTTATAGCAACAGGCTCAAAGTAAGGGTATCGATCCCACGAAAAATAGGTATATGTGAAATTTTAGATGACTATTTAAATTTAATTTGAACTACTATTTAAACTATAAAAATTTGGAGAGGTTGGTTAATTAACTAAAGTTTCCTAAATGAATAAATTAAAAACACAAAATTAACTTGATCTAAATTAACACTAGGATTGATTTTTTGAATTTTCTTAATTAATTTAAAGGTGGCCATGGGAAATTTGCCTCTATGTTATATCCGAATTTAAACTAGAGAAGGATTCAATAATAAAGTTGCATATATTTTCATATGGGGTCACTTATGTTGAATAGATTAATTATTTCTATTCTCTCTAATCATGTAGATTAAGGTAGGATAAATCGACTTTTGGTCCTCATTTCCCATACTTAACTCCAAATGGATTTTAGGACTCAATAACTCACCATATTTAATAACATATCTTTCGATAATGAGATTAAACATGATATTTATTTCAAGACATATGAAGAATCAACAACTATTATATCTATTAATTCTACACCTAATAGACATGCACAAATTGACCAAGTGGTGATATTTTCTCCTTTTTTGTGAGTTTTTGGATCAAACCCGATTTTTACCTATTTTTCTTACTTGCTCCTAGGTCAAAAGTCAGTTTTTCATTTTTAAAAAGAAGACTTCTTAGCTAGCCACTTTTAGACACACACTTACACATAGTTGAATGGGTTTTGTAGGAGAAAAAGGAATTTGATGAAGAAAGAAGAATTTCTTGAAGATTTTGCTAGGATTCAAGCTCACATTTCTTCACCTAAGTTCTTTCTTACCTTTATTACTTTTCATTATGTGTATTATGGATGTTTATGGAGAGATAATCATGTTAATTAGTGAGTAGTTTCCTTTTTAGTCTTGGGATAATTTCCTCATGTTATTGATGGATTAACACTAGTTTTGGATTCAATATAGAAATGTCGAAGGGGTTATCTTGACTATCATGACCTCTTAAGAGGCCATTGCTAGATTTTGAATTTTTCTTTTGAAGAGAGAAATAAGAAGTAGAGATTGTTCCACCAGACGTTCCAAAAGTTTGTAATAACAAATTTTGTGTCTACAAAAATAAAACACAAAAATAGTGATACAAGTTATCATAATTGAATTAAAATAAAATGGATACAAAACCTCACTTAAGACCTGGCAATCATTCGGCTGGTCAAGTTCTGATGTTGACTCGGTTGACTCACTCGGCTGGCCGAGTGAGCGAAATTTTTTGGAATTCTTTGACATTTCTCCACTCGGTTGTCACTCCACTCGGCTGATCGAGTGGAATTTCTCTTTTCTTCATCTTCTCAGTTATTCGCTTGTTCTCCCATTTTTGTCCCTTCTCTTGTTTCTCCGGTTTGGTTAATGTGTTTATTTTCTCCTACAATTTTCCTGCAAAACATGTGGGAATGGTGCATTTGCGTACACTTTTCAAAGATTACAAAATCATGGTAAAAGTAGTAGAAATGGGCAAAATTTACACATGAATGTTTGAGTTTCTTCAACAATATGACTTGATTTTTTAAATTTGGAGTTTGTCTTCAATTAGATCTTCTTTGGACATGAATATGACGTTAATTTGAGAGCTTTGCACCTTAATTTCGAATCAAACATTGATATTGGAGATCTCCATGTGGAACGCCTTCAAATGTATAACATCGTTATTGAATTGCGAAGATCACCGATGAAATTTATAGATTTTTAACTTGAAAACATCGATTGGAGAGGTTCAACACCTTGATCTGAGATCGGATGTCGCCTTAGGTGGACTTCAAAAGAACACGAAGAATGTCTTGAATTGTAAGAGAAGAACTTGTAGGAATTCTCTGTTGTTTCTTGAATTCTGGAATTGTTTCTTGAATTATGAACAGACCCCAATTTATACTTGCAAGATAAGAGGTCTTTCCATTTGTATTTGATTTGATGACGCGATTTGATAAGTCATTCTTTATTTGACATGATAGGAAGATAAGATTTTATTTTATTTTATTGCCATATATATTATTATTCACTTTCATATTTGCATAATTTGATTTTAATAGCCATAATATAAAATTAAATAATTGGGAATATTTGACTGGCTAAAAAATATTTATATTAAAATATCAACTATTTAATTAGTCATTTTAGGAATTAATTTAACTGAATTCCTCATGTATGATACAATATTTAAATTAATATTTTATATATTATTTTTCATGTGGCATCACTTGAATGAAAATAAATTTTGTTCGTTTACAACTAGAGTTGGATGTTACTACATTTTTTTGAAGATCAATTTGTTGATGTGCTCGCTAAGTCATTATCCAAACACTAAGTTTCAGTTCTTTGCTCGAAAATAAATGTGGGACCTCCTCAATTTTTCATTATTAACTAATATTTTCTTTTCTCCGTCCATATTCTCTCTCCACATCATTCATTTGTTTTATTATTCTAACTAGTATTGCACTCGTGCATGGCACGATTTTTAATGTCAATATTTAAAAATTATATTTGTAAAGTTTAATATTACATAATTATGGGTTTTTAATTTAAAATATAAGCAATATATTTATATTATATTATAGTCTATTACTATGTTCATCCTCTTTAAATATATCCTCCATCTCATAATAGCTAACTAAAAATTTCTCAACCTCCAAAATATTAGTCCCAATTAAGTTGAAGAACATATATTCTCCAAGCCTAAGGTTGTTATCAGTAAGAACTTATTACACCCGGTTGTAAAACGAATATTATTATATGATAAGATGTTCAATCTAACTTCCCATTGATTAATAGACCATTATCAGCCCATAATGAACTAAATTGGAGTTGTGGGTACGTGAACTTCAAAGAGTGTCACTCAAAGGTATCAGAGCCTATAAAAAGAGTCACATATTTTAGCTCTAGACATTGAATTTATTATGAGTGGTAATGGTAATGATGGTGATATTGTTATTTATAGAATCAATGTGTTTCACTATTCGTCCCGTGAGGAGTGAAATTATTATAATTTGACTGAAGAGAAGTCTTGTTGCATTATATCTACTCTAGTGCATACAATCGCATGTGAGTGGAAGACATCACAAAAACCTAGTCCTAATATTTTTAACATGTCCACACACAGCCGGGCTCCATAATGTAGTACATGTTTACACATCACAGTAGCAGTAAATATAGCTACAAATTTACAAGCATTTTTTACCCACTCTATAGTGTTACTCATCACTGATAACGACATCCATTACATACAAAACACATCCGCAGTCCAAAGAACACGAGTATTATGCAAAATAATATAGCGACCACCAGCCGTCCGGTTCTATGATGCAGGTTATGCACATTATCAACCAACTGCAATGAAACCTATTGCAAACGCCAAATCTGCACCTCTAAATCCACAACCTTAGCCTTCAGCTTATCAATTGTTTCGGTAAGAATAACCTCAAGACACTCAAGTACCTCTATTGCAACCTCCTGCTTATGTATTGTCTCTTGCAACTTTGTGAAGACATTACGACCGCGTCAAGTATGGCTAACTGCATCTAGTCCATGATAATTATAGCTCATTCCATTAGTGGACGAGATAGTTGGCAGACAGCCATGTTTAAGTGATATATTGCTCGGTGACCCAGCAATTGAAACATAACTATTGGCATTCGCTGAGTGAAGATATAATGGAATGAATGTTAGTAAAACAACATATTCGTGTTTCAAAACTGAGTAGGTAACCTAAAACATGTGGACAGGAATTATGTATGACCAATACAATCATTACATATTATACTGCACATATTATTTGAAAGTACGGTACCGAATGGAAATAGATAAAAGACACCAGAATAAAATATTCACAAGTCAAGAATGACTTGTGAAGCCAACAGGGCGAAAATTATCCACTAATAAAAGTGAATTACAAAAAGGAATCGTGTAATGCTTCCTACGATCCTTAAGTGCTTGAAATCCAATATAGATTTCAAGTCAACTAAACTAGCCAATAAAGTAAACAAAGGGAAACAAAGTATCACTCAAATTCAGTGTATGAATTGACAACAACAGATTAGGAAAATCCGTCGATGAACAGTGCAGGATGTTGGAGTCAGAGTGACGATAACTTTCTTGGCAACATCGATCTGCTGTATCAGAATATTGTATCGTTTTCAGTCCGTACCTCTTCCTTTCTTCTTCCATTTCCTTTATAGAGTTTTCCAGTTCTTGTTCTTTTCCTTTTCGACTTAGCCACGTTCGTGGAATGATGATCTCCACTTCTCCTTTCTTTCCTCAACCGTCTCTCTTTCAGGATAGAGTTTTGACTCGGTCTTCAACTGTTTCCCTATTCTGGTGGGATAATACTTGATGCCCAAGTTTGAGAACCTTATCTGGTCTTTTATCAAGGAAGAAACCGGCAAAACATATCTTCTTAAAAAGTTTGACTAATTCAAAACTTAACAATCTCCCCCTTTTTGCCTTTCTTCCCAATTCCCAAATTTTTCAACTTGAAGACAACAATTATTCAAAAGATCAGATTTTGCACATGTAGTTATCTCCCCTTTCTTCAAGACTCTCCTTTCCTGCAAGCTCCCCCTCAATGGTATACCCTTTATCAGTACAGCAGCAGCAACATAGCAGCACGGCAGCAAATTCAGCACAACAGCACCAACATAGCAGCACGACAGCAAATTCAGCACAGCAACAGTAACATAGCAGCACGGCAGCAAATTCAGCACAGCAGCAGCAACAGGTTCAACATTAGCAGCAACACAGAACAGCAGCAACACAGCACAGCAGCAACATCAACAAATCAGCAGCTATTCATGTTCTTCGGGAGCATCATGAGCATCATCTCTACCTTTGGCATCATCTTCATCTCCACCTTCATCATCTCCACCTTTTGGCTTTCTTCACAATTCCTCAATACTTGAGAATCAAAATTAGAACACAGGACACAATATAAAGAAAGTTTTACCCAGCAAATATATTAGCATTGTTAATCCTGCAAACCTTCCCCTTAATGCAAACTCCCTCTACGTTCTTGACATTTAATACCATTGCAGCATATAGTAGTAATCTAGAATTATCCAATAAAGATCAAAACCACACCAGAAATCAACACCGAGTTAACCAGTACACAACTATCCCAAGATTATCTCCAAAATAAATTTTCAGGACAAATCAAAGTAGTACAGATAATCATGTCCTTCTTCTTTTCCTAAATACAGCAACAGGTTCTCCCTCTAAATTTAAACTCCCCCTTAACATGTGTCCAATATAGGACAATCATAAAAATGCACAAGAAGACATATCTACTTCAGATTCCACGCATAATTTTGCATCAGCATTGTAAGCAAAAATCTCAACATGTCTACATCAGTGTCAAGCTAGCCTTTCAATTCAAATCAGCATGCCACGCATAAACATCAAAGCATCAATCAGTCTAGCATAATTATTTCCATAAGCACAATTGAAGAGGCATAAGCATTGGCAGCTGCACAACAAATATCAAGCATCATATATCAACATAAGTTCCTCAAAGCATCAGCAAAATTCAGCAAGATAAACATAGTCAAATGTTAATCAAAAGTCAAACACCAATGTACCCAACAAAAACAAATGTACCCATACTATCACACAGTCATCCACTGCGTCCATCATCGTCACTTGCAGCAGCATCAGCATCATGGGCAGCATCAGCAGCAGTAGCAGTAGTAGTAGCAGCAGTAGTATCAGCATCAGCATTAGCAGCATCTGCAGCAGCAACAGTAGCAGTAGCAGTAGCAGCATCTTTGCAGCAGTAGCAGCATCTTCTCCCCCTAATTGGGAAGAAATGGCATCTCGTATGGCAAGAAGGTGTTAAATCTGGTCATCCAGAGACCGAACCTGTTGTGCGATAAATTCACGGGAAATAAAGATGGGGTTAGCTGCTGGTGGGGCTGGATTGGGTGAACCGGAGGTAACGTCAGACAGCCAGGGCAGGTTACAGCGTCGATCTCCTTGGAGAAATCCTAGATGGACTGTCAAAAGTCTGGGAGATTTGGAGAACACATCTGTGGTGGTGGGCTGAAATCCTTGTGAAGAACAGAGAACAAGGAGGACAGACGAGAAGCAGGGAATGGAATTTTCCATTTCGTGACCATCTGTCGGGAGATACTGCAACGGCAGTGACCTAGGCGAGGAGCTCCAGAATTTGAGCGAGGATTCTTTGTGACGCCTCGTCCGCCATTGAAGCCAAGTTGAACAGGGAACAGAGATTAGTGAGGAAAGTGATGAAGTCATACATGAAGAAGGAAGCATTTATTCAGTGCACGGTGACTGTGTGTTTAAAGGAGGCATGAGCTTTCTTTTCTTGTGCAGTGTTGTGACAGTTAAGGAAGACGTGAAGTGGGGGATGCCTGGTGATATTCTAAGGCGCGAAAATCTCAATTGTCATCCAATTCAACTTACACCCACTTAACACAAGGACACACGAGCACTTATCCAAGATATTTAAAGAAGCATAATCTTTTTCAAAAAAAATACAAAAATACCAATTTTCAAACAACAGAATATTGTATATTTCAGAGGATGTGTTTGAGGATTTTATGGTATTGAGTAACAACCAAATTTCAAACAACAGAATATTATATTTTTCAGAGGATGTGTTTGGGAGAATATTATTCATGGGATCAGATCAGGCTTTGAGTTACGACTCCCAACTTTGGCAATGGGAGAATATTATTCATGAGATCAGATCAGGCTTTGAGTTACGACTCCCAACTTTGCCAATTTTTTTTTTTTTTTTTTTTTGCGAATAATAGGTAAGAATTCTAGGTTCTCATCATATTTTTCAAGGTAGCATCGTCGCAGCGAACGCCGTGCCCCCCAAGGTACTTTATGATGTGAGGTTGGAAGAATAATTCAAAAACACTCTTTTGACGTAGAGAACATCGTCGCAGCGAACGCCGTGCCCCTAGTTACTCAAGTATTTCATGAATTATTCAACTCATCAGTATTTTACAAGGTAGCATCGTCGTAGCGAGCGCCATGCCCCCCAAGTTACTCTAGTTGATGAGTATTCTTAGCCTAAGATCCCCTTTCTCTTTTTTTTTTTTTTTTTTTTTTTTTTTTTTTTGTGCCAAGGGAGTCATAGAGGTAGAATGCATTTACAGATTTATGTACAGATTGGATGAAGTTTTTTTCACATAACACATAGGCCAAGAGACATCCTAAGATTGGAAAATCTCTCAAAATCAAGAGCTTTGGTAAGTATATCTGCTATTTGACTCTCAGTATTAACGTATTCTAATCGAATAAGATCTTTTTCTACCAAATCTCGAATAAATTGAAGACGAATGTCTATGTGTTTAGTGCGTGAGTGTTGAACAGGATTTTTTGAGATATTAATTGCACTAGAGTTGTCACAGAAAACAACAAGAGTATCACTAGGTTAACCATAGCCTTCTAGCATTTGTTTGAGCCACAATAATTGTGTGCAACACCCTCCTACTGCTACATATTCAGATTCAGCAGTAGAGAGGGAGACACAGTTCTGTTTTCGGCTGTGCCAGGAGACTAGGTTATTTCCTAGAAAGAAACATCCCCCACTAGTGCTCTTCCGGTCATCAATGTCCCCTGCCCAGTCAGAATCACTAAAGCCTACCAAATTCGTGTTTGTGTGCTTAGAATACCAGATTCCTAAATTAGAAGTTCCAGCAACATACCTGATAATTCTTTTGACGGCTTTTAGATGGCTTTCTTTTGGACATGCTTGATATCGAGCATAGATACAAGTACTGTACATGATGTCTGGACGACTTGCTGTCAAATACATCAGACTACCTATCATCGATTTGTATAATGTTGGATCAACATTTTGTCCAACATCGTCGGTGCAGAGCTTCTGAGTCGATCCCATTGGTGTTTTCATGTGTTTGGCATTTTCAAGATCAAATCTTTGAACAAGGTTTCGGGCATATTTGCTTTGTGATATGAAAATGCCGTCAGAGCTTTATTTCACCTGCAAACCTAAAAAGTAGCACAATTCTCCAACCATACTCATCTCAAATGTTGATGACATGGCTTCTACAAATTCATTAAGCATTGTTTTGGATGTAGAACCGAAGACTATATCATCAACATAGATTTGAGCTACACATATATCATGATTTGATCTTTTTATGAACAATGTACGATCTACTTCACCTCTTGAAAAACCAAAGTTCAAAAGAAATTCAGCTAATCTTCCATACCATGCTCTAGGGGCTTGTTTCAATCTATAGAGGGCTCGATTAAGTCGGTATACATGATTAGGCTTATTAGGGTCCTCGAACCCTTTAGGTTGTTCGACATAAACTTCCTCTTTTAAATTTCCATTTAGAAAGGAAGCCTTGACATCAATTTGATGAAGAGTTATTTTCATGAAACAAGCAAGGGCTAAAAGCAATCTGATCGATTCTATTCTAGCAACAGGAGCAAAAGTTTCATCAAAATTGATCCCTTCCACTTGTGTATACCCCTGAGCTACTAATCTTGCTTTATTTCTTACAATATTCCCAGATTCATCAGACTTATTCTTGAATATCCATTTTGTTCCAATTACATTAATTCCTTTAGGTCGGGGAACCAAATAACAAACGTCATTCCTGATGAATTGATTTAACTCTTCATGCATAGCATCTATCCAAAAGCTATCTCCTAAGGCTTCAGAAACAATTTTTGGTTCAGTCAAAGACAAGAAACATGACGAATTTACTTCGTTAAATATAGAGGACAAGCAAACAAATTTTACCATATCTCTATAGTTCACCGGTGCTTTCCGTCTTGTTGTGATACCTTCATGCACATTACCAATGACTTGAGTAATCGGGTGATTCTTCCTTATCCTTTCTGGTGGATCTCTTCTTTCAATCTGTTGAATAACTGAGTCTTCTGATGTTTGTGGCTCGGTTTCTGTTTCTGGATCCGAAGGTAATGTTGGTTCCAAGTGTGGTTCAACATTTTGTTCAACATCCAGAATCGACTTCTGTTCAGCTGGTTCAACATATCCGTAATTCTGCATATCAATATATGCTTCAACATTGTCTTCTTCAGTTTTTCCTTTATCAAGTTTGGGCAAACCTTTTACAGCATCTAATCTGATCAATCTTTCAATGTTTCTAGGGTTTGCGTGCCCCAACTTTTGATGCCAAAGGGTTGTTTCGTCAGTCTGGGCATTGCATGTCGAGCTTCTTCCAGCCAAATAGCAGTTATCACAAGATCTATTACCTGTCATTACACAAACATTTGCCGAGTCAAATACTTCACATTTGTCTTTGTTGAATTTTACCTGAAGATCATCGTCACATAATTGACTTATACTAATCAAGTTGGCCATCAGTCCGTCCACATGTAGAACATTTCGAAGGTTAGGGAAACCATCTATAGAGAGGGTTCATTTTCCTATGATTTTTCCTTGAGCTCCTCCACCATACCTTAATGTTCCTCCTTGGAATGATTCATAGTTGGTAAGATACCTTTTTGAACCTGTCATGTGTCTTGAGCAGCCACTATCAAAATACCAAGACTCTTAATGGTTAGTCTTAAGAGCAGTAAAAACTACATTACATGAAAAACTTGGTTTAGGGACCCATTTTAGATTTTGACAGACGGCTGTATGTTTCTGTTTCACGATGTTGTGACGAATGTTGTGCAACGTTCGTGGCAACATGTGTTTCAACGACAGATCAGTTTTCAACTTTTGACAGTAGGGTCGTATATGGCCTGGTCTGTAGCAGTAATGACAGACATATTTTCTTTTTCTTTTGACTACTTTTTCATTTTCTACCAATTTTCGAACATTGTTATTTTCTTTAACAAACACAATGGGATTTTTATTAGAGGTTCGAGTACATGCATTAACAACAGCAGAATTTTCAAGATATCCAAGTCCAGAATGTCCTATATTACCAACAGTTAATATTTCGTCAAGTCTAGAGGTACTTGTATTCAGTTTCCTGAATGTTTCATTCGCAATTTCGAGATCAATTTCTAACTTGCTTATTTGGACATCCTTCTTAGTGAGCGTAGATTCTAATCTGGAGACAATCTTTTTCAATTCCTCATTTTCTTTCATCAGGTTTTCAGCTTCTTTCTGTCGTAAATCCAGATTTTTGAGCAATTCAGTTTGTACGGCTTGGATTTCCTTGATAATACAATTATCTTCTTCTTCCTCTAATAATTCTGCATCACTCATACACCCATTAAAACAGTTAAAATCAGAATTAGAGAAAAAATTATACCTGTCGGATGTAGTCAAACTTGAAGGGGTAAGTATCTCCTCATCATCAGGAAATTCGTGAATTGATGTCAGCAGCGCAGCGGTTTTGATTTCTTCTTCTATTTGATGCATTTCATCAATTTCTTCCTCGCCAAGAGATATCCACGTAGATTTTCCATGTCTCCGAAGTAAATTAGCACACTCGTTTGTGTAATGGCCGAATCCTTTGCAGGCTAGACACTGAACCTCATCAAAATTTTCTTTAGAAAGAACCAGAGAACATGAAAGACTCAAAATTTCCATTGTAACACCAAAACTCCAGAACCACACTTAGTGTATCAAGTGATGGCTCTGATACCACTTGAAAGTACGGTATTGGATGAAAATAGATAAACGACACCAGAATAAAATATTCACAAGTCAAGAATGACTTGTGAAGCCAACAGGGCGAAAATTATCCACTAATAAAAGTGAATTACAAAAAGGAATCGTGTAATGCTTCCTACGATCCTTAAGTGCTTGAAATCCAATATAGATTTCAAGTCAACTAAACTAGCCAAGAAAGTAAACAAAGAGAAACAAAGTATCACTCAAACTCTCAGTGTATGAATTGACAACAACAGATTAGGAAAATCCGTCGATGAACAGTGCAGGATGTTGGAGTCAGAGTGACGACAACTTTCTTGGCAACCTCGATATGCTATATCAGAATATTGTATCGTTTTCAGTCCGTACCTCTTCCTTTCTTCTTCCGTTTCCTTTATAGAGTTTTCCAGTTCTTGTTCTCTTCCTTTTCCACTTAGCCACGTTCGTGGAATGATGATCTCCACTTCTCCTTTCTTTCCTCAACCGTCTCTCTTTTAGGATAGAGTTTTGACTCGGTCTTCAACTGTTTCCCTATTCTGGTGGGATAATACTTGATGCCCAAGTTTGAGAACCATATCTGGTCTTTTATCAAGGAAGAAACCGGCAAAACATATCTTCTTAAAAAGTTTGACTAATTCAAAACTTAACATTATTTACATCTTCCATTACATAAAAATAGACCTCATGTTCAACAACTTCGTAAAATTAATGCATATTGCTGCAACAATTGATGCGTAAATACACAATAACAAGAAACAGCCACCCACAATCATCTCATCAACAATACCGTACCAATAAATGCACACCCAGTGAAAACAAACATTCCGCGTATAGTTGAACTTCATTTCGATGGACAATTCCAGTTATATATACGCGGCAGTCAAAATCATAGACAACAACAACTCAGAGATGAACCATATAGGCTTTAAAAAAATTAAACAACAATAAACTCACTACATTTATCTCGAGCCACAATTTCACATGTATTTGTGACTAAATATTCATTGCTAACATTAAACACTTTATAATTTCCACATTGATCTTCAAGCAAAATTGTAGGCAAGTAATCCACAAATTCCTTAACAAACTATTGTAGGGCTGCCGCACATGTCCTCCAAACATAATCGGATCACCCACTAAATTTAGTGCCTCATACCGTATTATATAACAACACAAAACGCTGTGCCTATTCTTGGCATCTTTATAGCTGACAATGACAATTACAATCTGAAGGTCCAAAAACAATTTAATGTTCGGCAGCAAAGGTTCTATATATAATACAAGTGAATGAGTATTTCAAATCACACACACGCTTAATACAAATGTAAACTTTTTTTGACAACCAAGGTTAGATAGAGAAGCACAATTATTATGAAGATCCCTTGTGCACATCAACAACAACATCATATTCGTTATAAGTGATTCAACATAATATCATTTATGAGATGGGTGTAAACCAAACATGACATCACAGTGTATACCAACCATTCTATTCTTCCATGTTTGATGATGTTCTCGCCATGATTCTGTGTTATAAATGTCGACCCACTGCAGAGACAAGCAAAAAAAAAAATTCGAATAATAAACAAAAGTTAGGGTTAAACTAATTGAATAAACACAAATTACAAATTCCTACAGATACTCAGAATTGGGGGAAAGGAGATACAATACCTTCCTCCAATAATACCATGAAGTCGCAAGGTTCTAGCCTTCCAACGGATGACGGATGTTAAAGATCCAAACAATGGCAGAAAATCGCCCCAAATTCGCTGATAAACGACGCCACTGGAGTGAAATGACCGATTATGTTGCTTATGTATAAAAGGGGCATTATGGTAATTTACATCAGACTTATATACAATCCCATGAAGTAAATAAGGGGTACGGATAATTTATCATACAAATCACATAAAATAAACATGGGATATCATACATAATCTACCTATATATCCCCTTTATAACACAACCCTATCTTATACACCCTAATACATATTCATAAAAGTAAACACTACCTTAGTAATAAATTATCGTATATATCATATTACTTATTCAATTAATGTGATGAAAAAATAAAAATATGAATAGTTTAAATTACTAATATAATTATTGAATACAATAGTTAAAAAATATAGTTATAAATACAGTATTATGAATTATATAAAATTAAAAATGATTTTATATGCATAATACATATATATGTTAAATTAAAAAAAATTATGCCTAACCTATATAATAAAACTAATAAAAAATGAATGTGATAAACTAAAGTTATAATCTATATTTATTATAAAGATAATGATAAAAAGATTGACATAATCCACAAAAATTGTGTTTATATATAATAATACATTAATAAATTTATAATTATAATAATTAATTTATAATATTAAATTATTATATTATTAAATATATTATAAAATTGTTAAATAAAAAATAATATTACTCCAATTCATATATTAAACATATTATAATTAATTTATAATATTTTTTCTCTTCCAGAATACTAATATATAGTATATAATTTTTATTAATAATTATTAAAATATTGATATTTTAACTTAAATATTATATAAATAATACTTATATATACACATATATATGAAAACTCAAGTGAATTTCTAGTGGATTACGAACAGTTATGATTTTTCTTTTTACCTTTTCAACGTTGAATTTTTTGCCCCGACAAAAGTGTAAGACCAAAAAATGAGTAAAAGTTCTGACTTTGAATAAATATATGGTCAAATTTGACATGTCTAAAATAATAAAAAAAAGAAATTTATTTAATACATAAAAAGGTGAATTAAATTAATACTCCATATTCATATTATTTCTATGTGAATTAACTAAAATTAGTAAGAAGAGATTAATTAATAATATAAATATAATCTAGGACACTGTTTTCAAATTGACTATATAATTTTTAATTGAAATAATTTAAAAACTGTAAATATTTTGTATATTTTTGACATTCATATTAATAAATTTTACTTTAAATATTTTTTTATTTTTAATGATTTGCATTATATAACTAATATTAATGTTAATATAAACACTAATTAAAAGACACATCTATTATAATATAATGTTACGTATATATACAAATTAAACAAAATAGTACTTTATACAGATGTGTTTAGCAAGAAAACGTAATTAATATATAGTTCTCTTTAAAATTTATCATAAATGAAGATAGTTAATTAATTAACATATTGCATAACACATTGGTGCTTCAGGTCAAAATTCATATCAGTAACTCTGTTTTATTTTGGTGTAGTTACACAAAAGTCCACATATCTTTTGGTTAATTGTTAATTGTAATATTTTTTTTTAATATAGTATAAAAGTGCATCATTCAATTCAATACATACATGTGGGTCAATTTCGAGTTTCCTAACATAAAGGCAAAAGTTGATTTTTTTAATTATATAAAATTCACGACTTCTAAATCTATTATCATATATAACATATTTTTTTTTATAAAAGAAATAACATAGAAATACATTACCTTTTATTTTTTCAATCGATCGATACACATGTGCCAGTTTCAAATTACAATTATTGATTAAGAACCAAAATTCATATTACGGCCTGCACTGCTATAGATGTTGATTTTTTTTTAACTCCATCTAATCAAAATTACTTCATTTTTTTCTAATAGAAGAAGTAATTGGAATTTGTCTTCAATATGTTTAATAAATAACCACCGTTCTCAACCTTTACGATCTATTTTTTTTCTTTATGCATGCTAGTAACATATCTTTGACTTTTTATTTTATTAGCTTCTTATAATATTATTATTTGTATTAATACCAAATTGATGACTCTTAAATAGTATTACTTTATATTTGATAGTAATTTAATTTCAATCTAACATAATATATTTTATGGAGGTCAACGGCTACTAAAAACAAATTGTAAAAGATGATGGCGGTGGTTGTTTATCTTATGAAATAGAAGCATCCCTTTTCTTATCTTTCTTTTAATGAGATGTTATTTTAATTAATTTGAATTTTTAAAAAGAAATAAAAAAAATCAACTTATGAAATGTGTATAGAAATGAGCCCCAAAAAACTTTTTGGGATCAATAAAATCAATTGGAGTCCGAATTGATCCAGATGCAAAGAATTGAAAATGTCAAAAGATGGTGTATTTCTATTTATATTTTTAAAACATATGTTGTAAATGATAATTAAGCCAAAAGTTGTGAATATTAATGTAATAAAAAAATAAATTTTTTTAACATGTATAGCCGTTGATCCAAGATACAAATTTTGGACTCCAGATTAGCAATTAGAGCTCAAAATTGGCCATTATGCATAGAATTAAAAAAATATATTAATATGGTGCAATTTTTTTGTATATTTAGTTGATTAAAAAATCGTAAATTTTCATGGTATTTTTGTTTGTCTTTTAGAATAACTAATATTTCAGTAGATGCATTGATTGCTGCTCTAACAGTTTCAATAAGATATTTTTATTTTAGGACGAAAGGATTAATTTAAATGAAATTACTCGATAAATAGAGTATACATACACATGTTTAAAGATTTAATTTAAATTTGTTTGTGCCTCTTCATTGCATGTAAGGCTTCTTGATTAATGGCCTTTGTCTAAGTTGGTCAATCATTGGGGTCATCTTTAATTATTGGAACATTTCAACTGTCCACCTAATTCTATCTTCATATTAATAAAATAATAATTGATTCATTGTACAATACTATATATCTCACCCATTAAAATATTGAAATCTATATTTGATCTTATTTAACCTTTTTAGCTTCAACATAAATTTTCAGCATCTTTGTTATTTGATGCATTGTGCTTCTGTGAAACAGACATTAACGATTTATGATTCTTGTTTCACTTAATGATCTATGATTCTTGTTTCATTTAACGATTTACAATTTTTATATATAGGGGTGTAAATGAGTCGAGTCGAGTTGAGCATGTCATTGTTCAAGATTGTTTGATTGGTTATTGAACTTCTAATATGTTGTTTGAGATTGGTTTAATTATTAATCAAGTCGAGCTTGAATGAGCTTTAATCGAGTCGAACACGAGTCAAGTTCAAGTAGTTTGATATTTTACACTTATTTTAACTAAATTTGGTCAACGAACTCGAGCTCGAGTCGAACTTTAGATTTTATCAAACGTAAAAGTGTGTTCAAACTTGTTTGACATTATTATCAAACTGAGTTCAAAGAAGCTTTTAACAAACGAACTTGAATTGAGTATCGAATAACTTAATTTGATTTTCAGCCCAACTTATATACATGCATATATATATATATATCCTAGATGCAACATTAATGTTACATTGGCGGGTCGAGGATTATTTTGGTCTATAACCCTAATAATTTAGAAAAGTTATTATATCCATCTGAAAAAATGTCAAACATGCGCATCTTTTTAGTTTTGAGGACTTCTATAATGCCCCAAACGTATTAGTACCCAATAAATGTTAACAATTATATTCTTGATTTTTAATGAAAAACATTTTATCTAACAATTTATTACCTAAATAACAAATTACCTAATTTAAAAGTATAAACATTTGATTCCTCTCTTTTGCTTCAGTAGCTTGTGAGCAACATCCATGGAAGCGATGGCTTTCCATTTATAATCAAGTTACATATTTTGTTTTTAAGGGATTTGTTAATGACATTTCGACACCAAATTTGTCCCCGGGTCTACGTTGAAAGTTTCAACAGTAGAAGACATTCGAGAAAGCTTGGGGGCCTTAAAAAAGGTTCGGGTGGGGTTGGTCAACAAATCCACCAACGAATTAACAGTGCTTCGAGCACGCGAATCCTAAGCGGCACGAACACAGTGGTCTCTGACCAGGACCAGGAACCAATTCGAATTATGAGCTATCGAGTCAGCTATCTCCTGGCTGTATCCAATTTGGTTTGTAGTAGTACATACTAACCTGCCAGCCAGTATTGACTTATTCTACCAACTCATCTTATTCGATTAAGTCATTCCTAGGGGATATGATATAGAGGAAGGAAGTCTACCCTCGTAGCCAGAGCTCAAGTCCAATGTAGATAATTCTGAGACAGCATCGGACGGTTCTGTTTCACTAGGACCAGTCAAATCCACCTTGGACGAATACGTACCTACGGACCACTCCAATATACGTATAGTAGGCTTTCTTCGCCCCGACATGAGTGGCTTAGCCCTTCACCCGCCTATCGTACCGACTCGGCTTCGTCCTAGAAGCTACTACTTCCGCCTCTGACGGAATGAGCGATAGCTCATAACTGGTATATGGATCTCTTTATGTAGTGTTCGGCCTTCGTTAAGCTTCGCCAGTAGCGACTAGTCGCTTCCCGAATGCCTCGTTACTTTAGTATGGTCTAGTCTTTCCAATGCCTCCTTCCTTGCCGCCAATGTAGTCTACTAGGAGAGTAAGCAATCTACCTTGCTTGCATTCTAGAACAATACACCGATTAGACTTCGTTAAAGCACCAATCTTCCAAGCAGCAACTTGGATTGAACCAATTGCATCATCGGCCGAGGGAACCCATGATACTACTACTGAAGTGAATGCCTTAGTCGATCCGTTAAGGCTGTAGATCCAGATAAAATATTCTCAAAACCTAAAATAAATAAAAACAAACAAATAAAAGTTCACGATTTCTATTTTTATATAGAACAATACATACAACACCTATAAAAAAATGTAAATTATTTTTAAATTAATAATTTTTGAACCGCCTAAAGTTCTAGTAATTAAATGATATTTATTTATCACTAAGTAATAATACATCAAGAATTTTGTGGGACAACATATCATAATTTCTAACCATTTCAAATATTTGTATCAAATAAAAACAAAAGTATAATAAAGTTCAATGTGCAAAATACTACTTATAATGTACAAAATTAAATCCCAAAAATATCTCATCCTTTTCAAAATAATTACAATTTATGAATTAATAAGTTTTTATTCAGCTCTACACAAGTGATTTAATTTTTAATATTAAATTACCTGTAATAATCTTATAAAACTAGTCATATAATAATATTTTAAATAAAATAGTAGTATTAAAATTTTTTGATACTATTTTAATTTAAATAAAAATATCTCATAATTTTATTTTGATAAGAATATATTAAATATCATTATATATCACAATTAACTTAAAATTATATATTATATTTTAAAACTTATATATATTACAGATATCAAATAAAAAATATTAAAAAATATTTAATTTAATATATCTTCATGTAAATTAGATTTGAGATGAAAGAATTATAAATATTTAAAACTCAGTAAAAAAGTAAAAATTAATTCATAATATTAAAAAATAACAATTATTTAAAAAAAAAGATAAAATTAGTCTAAATATAGATTATTTTGTTGGGGAGCGGGAAAGACAAACTCTGAATCTGCTTGCCTTATGTCAGAGTTTGACTTTTAGACATGAGAGAGAGAGAGAGCGTGTTAAGTCAATTGTATTATCAAATTTTATTTATTTGGTCAGCATAAAAGCTATGGCCCACCATTTAGGTTGGTACCATTGAGAAAAGAATATTATATTAATACCTCACTTGGACTTAATAATGAAACATTACTTGGAATTTAATTAATTAATCTGTCCCTTTTGTTTACGACGTTCCATTGTCCAGATACACATAATTGATCTTACATTATCCCAAATACTAAAAAACAACACATCAGATGCTCTTTCATGCATCTATGGATTATATTCTTCGATGGGGTGCATAACAATTTTTTCTATCAAAATTTGAAGTCCTATGAATTTTATAAAAATAGAGTAAGTTTTATGTATATTCTTAAATTTAATGGGTATAATTTGTAAGGTATATGTCAAATCACAAAGAAAAGTTATAAATATATTTGGAGGAGTAGTTTTATAACAATAGTTGGAAGAAAAATCGAGAAAGAGCGTATGTGGAAGATGTCAAATGTAGCGGTGGTATGTTACGGAATACCAAAAATTTTACGTCGTATCGTATATTATATCGAATTATTGGTATATGAAAATTTCATACCGATACCGTAGTGAAGATTCGGTATATCAAAATTTCAGTATGACACAGTACTCATACCATACCGTATCGAAATTTTGGTATATCGTTTCATACCGACCTTTTGGTATATCGTTTCAAACCAAAATATTCAGTATACCGTTTCATACCAAAATATACGGTATATCGTATCATATCGAAGTATCGGTGTAACAAAAATATTTCAATATATCGGTATTTTGGTATATACCAAACTACTAGTATACCAAATATCATTTTGTATATCGATATACTGAAAAACTAGTATGCCAAATACCGTTTGATATATCGGTATATCGAACATTACCGGTATGAAAAATTTTATTTTTTCATATCATTATTGTACCGAAAATTTTCAGTAAGGTACCATACTGTACCGAAAATCTCGGTATACCAAAAATTTTGATATTTTCGGTATTTTTCAGTATGATAAGTGCGGTATACCGGTATTTTCGATATTTATCCCACCCTAGTCAAACCTTCTTAAGATGAAAGATTGGGTCAAAGCCTCTACAGACATATCTTAACTAATATGTGATGTGTATATTAAAAGAAAAAAAATTATGCATATCAGATACATTGTGCATCTGATTTATAGTATTATTTATTTAACTAAAAAATATTATTTAATTATTTAAAAAATATTACTAAAATTTAATATAAGTGAGAATCTTGACGGTAGAAAGAGAGCACCCACCCTTGAAACTCCATTTTATTGTTGTATGTATGTGGGTTTAAAACATATTAGAATTAGTGGTGAATCTTGTGTTGGGCAGGAGATGATTAGGATTCAAGAATACAAAATTTTATTCATTATTATATTATTACTATTATTTTGGGTCTTTGAATTATAATATAAAGTAAGGGGTGGCCTGAGTTTTGAAAGTGCACACTCCATTTTTTCTTTTTTCATCTGCCTCTTTAAAATATGGAGAAACTCATTTCAATGATTCAATATTCTTCGACACTTTACAGCCAATGATAAGACATACAAATACAGACACGGAATTGTATTTACTGCCTGAAATGCATCAAACTTTCATAAGCATCCAGGACACCCCTCTCTCCTTCCGGAAATCAGAACAACTAATCTCATCTTCTCCGAACCCAACACTTTTCATGTCTACACCCCACCAAAAAGAAGAAGAAAATCCTGAACTATGGCTGCAAAACTTATGATAACAGAAAATTAAAGGTTGCATTTTATCATGCGACAGTGATCAGTTGTGGAGGGGGTTTGGACCCCCAGGAGTCCTTCGATGAGATACCGTGTAGTTCGATTCGTCTTCGTTTCTTGATTGCTTTGGAGCAGCTACTGCAAAATCCCATGAAAGCTGGGCAGGTGCGGTGGGTGTGTCTGAAACTGTGTGGATATGGCGACAACTGCTGAGCTGACAGGCAATGAGGATCACCATGATCAGCAGAAACAAAATTCGGGGAGAATACATTTTCATAATTTGCAGGAATTAATTGTTTTGAAAGAAAGAGGAGAAGAATGGAAGATGAAGATGAAGAGGGTGCCTGGGATTTAGTTAATTGTTTCAAGAATGTTGGCGGTGAGGTGAGGTGGGGTGGAAACTGGAAGGTCTTTAAATATGGCACTCTGTGGCATATGTATATACGATATATATATATATATATATATGTACGTAAGGACGAAACTGCCCCCAACCAATTATATTAAGGCGTTCCACTAGACTTAATTATCCCATGTTTATTTTGAAGGACGGCAAAAGGATAGCTAGAGTCAAAATGTTGGATAATAGATTCTCTGCATTCTTAGAATAAAATTTTAGGATTAATTACATTGTTCAATATGTAGTATTATATTTTTATTATTTTGGTATCTAAAATATGATTATTTTTAAAATCATTAATATTTAAAAAATATTTATAAACGATTTAAATAAATCTGATTTTTTACAACTCTGAAAATTATTTGAAAAATCTTAGAATTATTTTTAAGAAATTATACATTTTACATATTTTAAAAATTAAATAATCTTTTGATTTTTTGTATTAACTTTCAGATTTTAAAAATAAGTACGCTTTCTATAAATAATTTCTGAAATTTGTAATTCACTTTTATACTAATAATTTATTGATTTTATAATAATTTTCAGTTTTTTTTTCTAGTAAATTCCTGATTTCTATCTATATTTTACTGGATGTTTTAAAAATGATTTTATATTTTAAATACAATTACCAGATTTTAAAAAATATTTTCTGATTATGAAAATAATCTTAATATTTCAAAATAATTTTTAAGAGAATGACTAAAATTAAATTCCTTCATTATCCAACTAAAATTATAAAATTACACTGTGTTGGCTTCCTTTATTCTTTTATTTCCTAGGGGCATTTAAGTAATTGAGCGATACCGTGAGAAATAAATGAAAAGACTTGAGTCAACAACTCAGTCTTCAAGTTTGACATTGTTTGAATATGATTTGATTATTAGTCAATTTATATTATTAAAAAAATATTATCATCTTCAACCATTCAGCCCAGTCACCAAAAAAATATTCTATCAGAATATGCTTTTTTATTAAATTATTTTTTGTTAAATATTTATATATAATTAATAAATAATGTATTTATATATTTATACTTTATATTTTAAAAAATAAAAAATAATAAAATACAATATTAGTTTATGTCTTATTAAGTTTTAAAAGTAAGAATAAAATGAAGTTGAAAGAAAGAAATATAAAATACTTTTTTGAGAAAATAAATAAATTCAAATTAATTGGTAAATGCTATTATTAAAAGAAAAATGAAAAAAAAGTTGGAGGGTACAATGGAAGATTTTTAGAGTCTATTCATGCCACATGTTGGATTTTATATATAAATTTATAATATTTAATAATCGTGCAACGCATGAGTTACAGTCTGTCAGTTTACCCCTTCTGATATAACATATGATTCAATGCAAAATGATAATATAAATGACATATTAATGGTAATGAACAATATAAGATAATACAAAAACGAACACGACATGTATCACTTAGTCCCCTCTAGTATGTTTGAAATTTATTTTCCTAATTTTGGAGGGCCTCCAAGCGGTCTCCATCATTATTAAATTTATTAAATTTACTAAGTTACTCAAAGTTTAATTCGTATTTTTATTTGTGTAATATGAATATTCTTTTAGTTTATTATTTGTATTTTAAGATGATATCTTATGCATTATTGTCGTTGTATTTGGTAGTATAATGTAGTTATTTGTTTTATGAAATTACTGCTTTTTTTTTTGTTTTTTTTTTTGATGTAGCCAATTTTATATAAAAAGAGTAATAAATTGTTAAACTAAATTTATATATATTCGAAAAAAATACTATAAAAATGAAATGTTAAATTTAATTACTAAAAAGAATAATATTTATTAAAATATTGAACTAACTAAAATTTATATGATATTAACTATAGAAATGCAAGACAGTTAGAAGAAATTAGACAAATGTTATTTTTTCCTAAAAAATATCTTTCTATTTTTAGAAAGTGTAATGGTCGATCAAATTTTTTTATGTTTTTTTATTCTAATTTTCAAAAATTTAATACTCATATTGCATATATAAAAAATAAAATAGTAATTTTTAAATATAAAATATTTTTATACATTAATTGTGGTAGATCTTAATATTGAATATATGTTTGTATTGTGAGATTTTAAAAAAAAATATTTTATATAATTATGTATTTTATTTAATTTTTTTTATATAATAACTTATTATATTATCATATTATAAATCGGGCAACATAAAGAAGAAATACTAGTTATAAAAGAAGAAGAAGATATCATCTGATCTATAGGGAGCAGCAAATCTGCTTCTACATTGTTTAAATTAAGTAAGCTGATGTTTAATTAAGAGAATCATGGGAGAGCTCTTTTTTTGTGGTCGAAATGGATTGAGATATTTTATTTTATTTTGTATTTTATTTTATATTTTAAAATAAATGAATAGAGCTCAAAGTGAGAAGGCGTTCGATTGACTTTAGTTATAAGTTCTTTAAATTTTTTGGGTAATTATTTTAGCCGAAAAATTTACACATTTTTTAAATATAATGTCAAAAGTTTTTAAATCGCCTCAGAAAAGCAAGGAAATTATAATAATTAAAAAATTGAACTTTATTTAGACAAAATCTATTAGATTGACTCATTTTAATTTAATATAAAAAAGGGTCATTAATAACATTCTTCATAATCTTATTTTATTAGAATACTTAAACAACTTATTTGTGAACCACTTTTTAATAAACAAAAAAATATTTGAAAAATATTTGTTACGATTATCAAATCGAGTTCAAACTAAATTTTAACCGTTTAATCTTAATTGTATATCAAATAATTTGATTAGTTTATAGGTTTTAACAATACGCACACACACATGTATATACTTTAGTGAGAAACAAATTTTGAATTCCGAACCTGCACTAATTGGTAATAATGAGTGAAAAAAAATTTGTTTATCAGGTGCACAATACAATCGAATTTATATTATTATTGATTTATTACCTTGAAATATATAATAATATTTTTTTATGTAAACAAGTAATATTTTATACCTAAATAATTAATATTATAAATTTAGTACATAGTGCACTAAATACACAAAAAATTCACTCAATAATAACATGACATTGGTTATTCAGACCTGTCCTATAATTTATTTTGAAATGAACTATTGATTGTATTCCTATGAAGACAAAATTAGGTTTCTCTATATAATTTATTTGTTTTTGTTTATTTTAATTGTAGAAGAAAAATGGAGGAAACTATGGTACACAATATGAATTTCTTTTCTCTCTCTAAATGATAAAATAATGATAGATATAAAATAAAATGAGGAGAGAGAGAGAGAGAGAGAGTGTGTGTGTGTCAGGCCATGAGATGGCAGGCCTAATAAATGCCGCACATTATGATCCAAGTTATGGGCATTGAAAGACAAATGTACCAATTTATTGCACAACAACAAATTTCACAATGAATATGATTGTTCAGCCTATTTATTATAGTTTGCGAGAAAATTGGTCGACATATTTTCGGGGTGCCTCATTTTTAAGCCCATCCACCACATATTTTCTAACCCAACCCAACCCTTTCTCATTCAATCGGACAATCAATTGCCTCACTAAGTTTTTCACCTAATTTATTGAATTTTTTTTCCGACAAGTTAGATGACCCGTTACATATCGAGGTTATTTTCTGTTTCAGCTATCATTTTGAATTTGTTATTGAAATGTTATATGTTGATACATCGACATTGTAGTATTATATTTTGAACTAATTCAAATTATTTGATTTATCAGTATTCAAGAAAAGTATCATATTTTGCATGTATAGAAAAACAGTTTATCTAAATTTGTAAGATTATGAGATTTTAATAAATTAGATCAACCCATTTGAATGTAAGAAGAGTTTTGATAATCTTGTGAAATTATAAATATATGTAAATAATTGTTTAGAACCATTGAAAAAATATTAGGAAATTGATACATATATCAGTTTTATATCTATTTATACATTAGTTTAATTTAATATATATATATATATATATGTATATATAGTATAGCCAAATGACAAGCTACCTTGAACAAGATTTATGTGTTAAGAGGCCGTGGGTTCAAACTCGCTAATTGGCTTGCTCTTGTGCATTCAAGGGTTGCCCGCCCAATTCAGCGGACTGCATTCATTTGAGGACGGTGCACTTTGTGGGCCCCCCACGAGTCGTGGGTCACTTGTTCGGTTGCTTCTCGAGTTGCACGTTCAGTTGTTTATTAGGTTATTTTTGATAGATTTGACTAGACTGGTCCAAATCTATTAATGAAGCGGACTTACTCATAAAATAATGTATACAAAATAAAAATTAATTATCAAATTACCAAAATTTTCAATTTTATATTAATATTGTACAAAAAATTGGTAGCTTACTAAAACCCTAATATACACAAAATATCTATATTTTTTAAATTTCGTATTTTGATGATTGTTACGGTTAGATATTCATCATTCTCTATGTAAAAGAAGGATAGTCTATGACTATATGCTATCATCACATTTATTTGCAGTAATAAGTGTTTAATTTTTTTTCTAGACACATGTCCCAATTATTTATTGATATTTTGTATTTCCCTATCTCTTCTATTTTTATTTTTACTAAAATTTCAAATTAAAAAAATTATTTATGTTTTAAATTCATTTTTTACTTATGATATATAAAATATTCATCTTTTCGTATATTTAATTTGACGCCGATATTGCATATTTTAAAATAAAAATTTTATTTTAAGTATGAAATATAATTTTTTATTGATAAAATATAGTTTATTGTCATGAATTTGATAATTTATTTTTATTTTGATATACTTTTTATTTAGGTTTGATCTAAAAATATAAATATATATTTTTAAAAATTAAAAATATTATATGATTTAGTTTTGATAATATTATACTTTATTGTTCCACGCTAATAGGTTGTAGTGAGTTGAATATTTTGTAATGAGTTGAGAACACTTTAAACTTAAGTTGGAAAAACCGTGCAATTTATTATTTAATAAAAATAACTTTTAAAAAAATGACAATACAATATATTATAATAAAAATAAAATCAAATGTCATAATATTTATATAAATAGAATTGATGTTTTCTAATTTTATGTCATTTAGCACATCAACCTTTAGTAATATACCAGCGTAGAACCTAAAACATTTATAGAATGTTAAAATGTGTACTAAATTTAAATATTGTATATTATAATATCGAATTATTAAACATAGTAAATCATTAGCAACAATTTATCTAACTATATTAGCACATAAATTTGAATTATACTTATATATAACAAAGTTGAATTATACAGAATAGAATGATGCAAGTATACGTGTGAATTTTGAGATTACATAATATAACTTATTTGTAATTAGAATAAACAAAACAATATAAGAGGATTAAAAAATTAAAAATACATTTGAGTTGTAATAATTAATCTACCCTAAATTATTATTTATTTTTTTGTTATCTAGGATATAAATAATTACATATTTTTTTATTATTCCCGTTACTTTTAATTATTAACTAACTCCTAATAAATTAAAATGATAAACTTACCGGGTAATATATATTGATTAGTAATTGTCAATTTTGCAAATAAGAAAATCTATAGCAAAGTTATAGAATCTTATTTAACATAAATAAGACGATCACTATTAATATAGATTAACGTATTATGAAATATTAAAATAATTTGTTTTTATATATATATATATATAACATGAAAATCAAGGATGATATATAATTTTTAATTTTTTTGTTGGGCAATAAAATTGAGGTGCTTTCATTTTGTGTTATTTGACATACTCGGATTCATGAATATTTTAGAAAACATAAAGTAGTTTCTTGAAAACTATGCACTCTTAGGAATTTTCAGAATCAACCAAGTTGTGCGTGAATTATCTCTTGTTTGAATACACTCTGCTATGTGTTAAATGGATGTATATATGTTCCGAATTTATATAATATCCTGGAAAATCTTGCATATCATATTTATTATTCTTTATGTGAATTTTAATTTTTTAAATTAATTATTTGGAAATTTATTTTAGAAACGATTTACTTTATCAATTTTATAAAATTAATAATTCTTTTACAAACAAAGTGTTTCTATTAAATTTTACAAGAAGGTTATCAAGACATCCAAGCTCATTCATACAACTCAACTGAAAGGGAATATTTAAATATAAACTATTTAAAAGAGTATTTTTAATTTATTTTGCTATCTGTAGAGAATTTACGACAAAAAAATAAATGATTGGATCACCGTTGTGTGATTTAGACTACACTTGACAGAAACATCAGCGAAATACTTGATGGAAGTGTAGGAAAAAAATTCACTAGTTTAAAACCCAACTCATTCTCCCAAATCTGCTAAGAGTCAATCCTAGCTTGCAATATGTGTTCGGTTCATATTGAATTATCAAATTGTATCGCAAATTGCCACACTCATTTCTTTCTATTGGCCTTTGTTTTGTACAGTTTCTTGAGAATTTGCGCCACAATTGCACGGTGCAACGAGGATGACTTGGCCTTAATCCACACAAAAGTATGTTCATTCTCCTTAAAATTCATACTTTTCACGTGTCTGCATATGCCAACACAAAAATATTATTTTTAGTGAAAAATATATTTTGTCAGTAAAATTATAATCCCTCTATCCCCAGAAAAGAAATTTTGTTTTGTCAGATTACAATTTTTTATTTTTTGTCAATTTCATAAAGATATAACTTCTTAAAATTCATAAATTTCAACTAATACAACTTCCTTTATTTGTTAATTTGACTTATTTCCTTATATGTAAGTTGTTTGTGAAATAAAAAATTTAAAATTTTAATTTAACTAATAAAACAATCTAAAATGTACAATGACTTTTGAAATAGACTTTTTATAGGGATGGAGGGAGTATTACTTTCACCATAAAAATATTATGCTATAGTAAAAACTTTTACTTTTATTGACTAATCACAAAATACATAGTTAAAGCATAATACTTTTAGTGAAATAAATATTTTTTTGGTAAAAATTAATACTATTTAAACAATCTAAAATAGTATTTCTTTCACCTAAAAGTATTAATTTTCATAGAAAAAATCATTATGCTCAAAAGACATGCACGTAAAAAAAATTATGTGCTCTCAATAGACGCAAGATCTACGCATTGGATCCAAGGGATGGTCTATCCACCTTATTAACACGGCACCAGTTGCCAAAAGCCCCGTAGCTCGAGAATTTCAATGCCTATATGGGTGTATTCATTTCCAATTACTTACCACATCGCAAAAACATAGATTGATTGATCATTGATCATGGCATGTTCCGGCATAGGAGAGCTGAGGTATTTCAGCACACTAGACCTTGGTGTGTATATGAGAGTGGGTCACAAAATCATCTACAGTTGTCCCAAAGAAAAAAAAGAAGATTCATTTCGTGGCATGTTCCGGCATAGGAGAGCTGAGGTATTTCAGCACACTAGACCTTGGTGTGTTTATGAGAGTGGGTCACAAAATCATCTACAGTTGTCCCAAAGAAAAAGAAGAAGATTCATTTCGTCAGTATAGTATCAATGTGATAAATATAGGATTTACATAAAATTATGGGTTATTATGCATATGTTTTAGGCAATTGCATATACGTAAGTGACGAGTTTATGATGATTGTATTATATTTTGTTACGTCACATGTTTGTTGAAGTTTTGACACAAAAACAAAAAATTAAGGTTGTATGGACCACGCTACAAGTCATACAAACTATGCACGCAAATCGAGGATAGACCCTGGAGGCACGGCTAGAGCACGACATGTGCTCTAGAACGTAATGTCCCTATTTGAGCCTCATGAATCACGACCCGTGCTTGCTCTTGCACAAACTGTGTGTGGTCCCTAGCACAGACTGTGCTTTATCTCGTGATTCGCTTCTAGCCGTCGCGATTTGTCATGATTTATACTTATCCTCTCATTTCAAAATAGAGATTCAACGGCTATGAAAACCCTAGTCATTTCCAATAAAAGTAGGAGCGTGAGAACAACAAAATTCATCATATTTTAGAGCGAGAAACAAAATACAAAAGAGAATTAACCAATCAAGTCATCAAAGAGAGAGAAACGAAGATTGTTTCGCTTCAGTCAATAGTCCTCTTATGGATTATGTATTGAGTATGAGTGGCTAAACACCTCGTGATTTTAGGGCTTGCATGATTATGAATTCATCTATTTTTCTTTAATGATATTATTTCCTTTCATATATTCGTTTATGCTTTCTTGATTTGAATGTCGTATGAAATTATGTGGTGAATAATTGTATATGTTTAGCTAATACATTATAACCCGAGAGGGAATAATGATTAGCAGATTATGAATGCATAACATAAACTTCCTACATAGAGAGATTGGTAAGTCTTATGATGAGAATAAATCCTAGGAACAATTGAGAGTTAGATAATATGTGATATCAAGAGATGATCACCGAAGTCTAATCTACTTTTGAATCTAACTTGAGAGAGGGGATCCAATTATATTAATGATTCTCTTATGAATATAGGAATTAACGATGATTTGATACATAAGGAACATATATGAACTATATTAATGCATTCCCTAAAATCCATTTAATCTTTGAACCTCCCTTGATTTGTGAAATCTTTTTCTACTCTTTATTGTTTTATTTTAGTTTATAAAACCAATCACAAATGTTCGAATCTTTAGATAAAGTACAATACGATAGACGAATAATTACTTGAATTTACTTTATACAGTTCTTGTGGATACGATACATGTTCTCACCATACTTTTACTATATATTATCTCGTGCACTTTTGAGTTGTATATTAGTAAAATTAAAAATCGAAAACAATGCTTTCTATCTAATAAGAACCATCCCTTGCTCAATCTAATTGGTTCTCTATCTTAACTATATGGTATTCATCATTCTTTGACCACATCATATTCACCTCAACAAAATGGTGTTTCCGAAAGAAAGAACCACACATTGGACATAGAACTCCAAAGAATAAAATAAACATTCCAAGAGGTACACCATAAGAATGAATTAGGCCAATCATCTTCCTCAAATACAGTTTCACAATCCATTAAATAAGCAGAAAAACTCAGTTTAACCCGATCGAGTTAGATTGATGTAGATTTGTGTATTTTTATAAAATCGAGTTAGATTCACGTAGATTTGTGCATTTTTATAAGATATGGGTTAGCTCCAACTTGTTGCACGATTTGGACCCATACTATTGTGGCATATAAGCTTTTTTATTTAAAAACTAATAATTAAAGGAATATAAACATAAATAATTAAGGGAATTCTAAATTTAACTAATTTCCAATGTAAACACATATTAGTGATTGAATGTAGCAATTATCATATTATAAGATATCGATACATTGAAGGGGTCATTTACTACTAACTTCAACTTTTGTTCGATCATTAGACTAACGACACTTTGAAAAACATAAATGGAAAGAATTCAATGAAAAGAAGAATGTAATTGAAGAAATCAATCCACTAATAAACAAATTATAGATCAATCATGTAGCCTAAATATAGAAAGACAGTATAAGATACATCTCATCAATTCCACTATTCAAATAATCAAATCACGACACCAAATTTCAAATTTTCTTCATCGACTTAACAATTCTGTGAGCAATTCAGTAGGTCATACAAAGCATTGAGAGCAAGTTATACTAACTTATTCTCAATAACATCAAATGAACTACAAATCACCATCAACCTAAGGTTTTGTTACCCAACATCTTGGAATATAAATACTACTCAAAATCATCAAAGGAAACAAATTCATGGCAAAAACTTCCACTAATCAAGAAATAATAGATAAAGCTTAGGAATTCTTAGCCGGATGGAAGCACAAATGATGAAGCCTCTATTAATTGAAATATATTTGCAATATAGAACTTCTTGATTCCATGGATTGCGATCTTCAATAAAAGAAATAAAAATCTAAGCTAAGAAATAAGGAAGAAGAAAGATAGAGAAAAAATTATAAAAGGCTAGAGGAAGCAAGTTAGGTTGTCACTTTCTCTACAAAAAAGAACTACTTCTAAAGGTTTCCGAGAGATATGTTGTCTTACAAATGAAGGAAGTGAGCATGTTTTTTGTTATATCGCAAGGGAGAGATAGAATGGAGTTATTCACGAAGTTTGAAAGAAAAGAATGAAAAAGACTTTAGCTATGGCCTCCTCGTCAATTAAAATAACCCAAATTGATTGCACCACACCAATATGTGAGTGAGCATCAGCTCATCGTTCTCTAATGAGTCTTTCAAGTGAGTGAGACACACTGATCGGGAAAATGGTTAAATTGATTTATTCGCTCCTAATTATTTGCAAGAAATTCCATTATTTTCTCCTTATTGAAAGCTTATATCATACCAAATGTATAATAGTGAAAAATTTCCTAATTTTTGTATTAAAAAATGGAAAGAGAGAGAGAGAGAATACTTGTTTGAGAACAAAATAAGTTTGCTGTTGAGACATTTATTAGAGTAATATATATGTAAGGTTTACACAGAAAGTACATCCATCCCTCATCACCTTATTTGTTTCTCTCTCATAGAAAGAATCGACAATGTTCATAGAAGTTAAACTTGCATGTATCTAGACAATGTCGATGATTACAAACCAATAAATTATTAAATTAAAAAATAATGGTTATCATAAATGTTTTTTCTCTATAAATTTCAGGCGACTCGAAAAGTTTCAGCTTCTGCGATAGTTTACTTTTCTTTTCTTTTTTTTAAATGAAATTTCCATTCTTGAGAAAAGTTGATTTATTAGTTTTTCCCCAGCAACGTTGTTCGATCCCGAAAGTGCTGAAGCTAGATCTGTTGAAGGTGACTGAAAACTCAGAAACAAAGAGATATGAAGAGCAAAGTGGATCTATTTTATATGTGAAGATATACCAATATCTGCGTTTTATGGGTTCCTGCAAATACAAAACCACTCATTTCCAGGTTTAACTTTAATTTCACAGGAAATTTCAATACCGGTTCTTTTCTTTTCTTTTTCATTTTTTTTTTTTTGCCTCTTGATATAGATTTTTTTACTTTTTTATTGGTTGGGGGAAGGGGTTTGGATTTTCATATGGATTATTTGGTATTTTATTCGCTAAAAGGTCTATTATGGAGTCTTAATTATTTGGTATTTTACATATGTATAAGGTAATGATTTTGTTAGAGGAGTCGTAGGGTGTAAACGAGTTGAGTCGAGTCGAACGTACCATTTTCAAGATTATTTGAAATTTTATCGAGCTTCTAATATTTTGTTTGAGATTGATTTGATTATTAATCGAGTTGAGCTTGAACAAGCTTTAATCGAGCTGAACACGAGTCTAGCTCGAGTAGTTTGATATTTTGCACTTGATTTAATGAATTTTACTTAACGAGCTCGAGTTGAGTCGAGTTTTAAATTTTATCAAACATAAAAGTGTGTTCAAACTTGTTTGATATTATTATCAAACCGAGTTCAAACGATCAATCGAGTATCGAATAGCTTGATTTGATTTTTAGCCGCTTAGAAGTTATGGTGTTTCCTCCCTTGCATCCAGGTTAACCTACCATCACCAATTTGTCTATTATTATTCTTCCTAAACCCTACCAAAGCCACCAATATATACAACGACTACAACGAGGAGGATGAAACAGGATCAAGATACAAACAGGCTATAATCCCCATCGTCGGCTACTTTGTGATAATGGCGGCATTCCTCATCTGCAACTGCCTTCGAAAACGAGTGATTAGGCAGCGAAATACTAGTGCTGGTAATGAGGGAGCACAAACTGCAGCAGACCATGAATACAGCGTCACGGTGGAGGCGGCGAGGAAGCTGGATGCGCGCATAATCGAGTCGTTTCCTGTGGTCGTGTTTCCACCTCCGTCGGTCAGTAAGTTCCGGTTCACAGAGTGTCACATATGCCTGGAAGAATGGGCAGAAGGGGAGAGAGTGGTGATGCTTCCTGCATGTGGGCATGGGTATCATAAGGAGTGTGTGCTGAGGTGGATGACTACTAGAGACTCGCGTTGCCCTGACTGTCGCCATGATTATGGCTTGCTTTGAATATTTTCAATGGTAAATATAATGAAGTTTTTTTCAGGGTAGAATTTATAAAATGCTAAATCAAATATATGTTAAATTGTTTGAGGGTTCAAGTTGTATTTCATTAAGATTTTTCTACTATCTTCAAATATCAATTAATTTAAGAATTTCAATTGAGTTATTATAAATAAATTAAAAGGAAATAAGAACATAGTATTATGAAAAAAGAAGATCAGAGTCTATCTGGGAGAGTTGGTAAAAAAATTATTCATTTAATAAGGAATTATATTGACCATCAAAACATAAAGAAAAGAGAGAGTGTATGTAAGGATACTGAAATGTCATATTTTATTTTATTCAGCTCTTCAAATTTCATTTTCTTATTATTTAATTATTAGATTTTTTTTTTTATGTCACATTAGAAACTTTTATTTAATTAGTGACCATTCTCCATATTACATTGTTCTAAAATAAAACTCACGTTTCAAAAATATATTATATTTTAAAATAAGATTTAAAATAATTTCAAATATATCAAATTTCACAAATAAATAATACAAAATTGAATATAATAAAAATTATATTTTGATCTAATTGAAAAAAACAAAATTGTAAATTCTTTAAGAGTTTTATCATCAATGATTAGATATTACAGAGGCGGTCACTGATTCAAAAACATGCATGTTTAAAAAAATATATTTATTTTTGCTAGAAGAAGGTATTATTATGATCTGCATATGCAAGACAAATCCTGTGCTAAGGCCATATTCATGCATTTTTTAGATTATGAGTTGAATCAATCTAATTGCACAAATTTAGATTCGTGCAACTATGGCATAAAAGAGTTATTCCACAAACAAATATCATTATTTTTGGTTCGATAGGTTAAACCATCAATTGTTTATGGTTGAAATGTTAGTAAGTCTAGTTTAATCGCAACACAATTCATAATCTAAGAAAAAAGAAAAGTTGTCCCTCATCCCCTTCTCACAATGAGTGAGGTCTTACCACTTTGTCAATCACCATTTCATCAACAGAATGATTAATTACCAAGCTCCAACTAAACCAGTTTGTGATGAATCTATCACAAATCACAATTACAGAAACCAAGTATTTCCTTTACAACCGGGTGAAGGATAAGATGAAAAAACTGTCCTCTTATCACATTTATTTCCATTTTCCAGCCCCCCTATAATCAAGTAAGACACGCTAATTAAACAAAAATGATTAAATTGATTGATATATCAACTACAAGAATAAAGTGCATTTAATTACAGGAGCAGTTACCCAATGCAGACCAAAATAATAACAATAAAGAAGCTAGAGAAGGTATATTCTATGCATTTTTTAGCAAATTCAAATGAGGCCTAGCAAATATAAAGTTTAATAATATTTGTCACAGCAATCTTGTAAACTATGAATAAAACTAACTGACAACAAAAGAAGGAAATTCAAATGAGGCCTAGCAAATATATATATATATATATATATATATATATAGTTATTTAGTCCTCTTAAGGTTGTAAATGTTGAGGGTGTCTAGTCTTGTGCTTATGGTGAACAACAACAATGATCAAAAGAATAATTCATCTCTCTACCACTAATACATCCAAAAACCCTTAGAAACCTTCCAAAGACCATTTGTGATGCAGTATTGAAGATGACAACTTTGGCTTGAAAAAGACTAAGTTGAACCTCAATAAAATCTCCCCCATGCAAACTTTGGCAAGCATATATACAAGGAAACAGAAAATAATTTTCCCACTTTTTAAATATTTTCCTGCACAAAATTCAATCACCTATTGCCTAGAATGTGCTCCGTCTCTCAGGCAGTAAATGCGGATGGTTCAATCAATCTCAGAGGAGAAGACAGTGAGCATAATGCAAGGGGAACGAGGAAGGGAATGAAGCAGGTAGAGATTTCATTTATTTGCTTTCACATCATTTTCGCATACCTCTAAAAAGGTAGGTTTGTTCCATTCTAATAAAAGGTAACAAAACAGAGAACGCACACAAACACACATCTATATGTATTTGTGAATTAATATTCTGACAAAGGGCATGTCTGCTACAGCATAGCCTAAAGCGCCTCATGGTGTCAAGAAAATTGAATCTATGGATATTTCACTAGAAAGCACGGTAATTGACTTTACAGACATATTGACCATATTTGAGAAAATATTGTACACACATGCACTTTTATATTACATGTACGTACTAAAGCACTAGGGTCGGCACTGAAATTTTTGAAACATGTGCAATTACAGAAATATGAGTTCTACTGTTTAAACTCTTCCTTTATATCAACCCACAAGTTACACAAAACTATGAAGTACATGAATAGATCTTTATGCCACAAGAGATTTCGGTACAATTGTCTCAATAAAGCAAGTAAGCTCTTATAGAGATGCAATAATTATATGTGTTTAACTTGAATTTATATTAGCAAGAAATAGAAAGATCGTTATATCAAAGCCACTCTTACTCATCTTCCCTAAAGTTTGCTAAGAGTTTCTTTGAGTTAAAAAGAAGGGTTTTGGTCTATCTTCTTCTACTTGCCAAGATATGGCTAATACAAATAGACCCAATAAAAGAGATGATAAATGCATAGTTTGGGAACCTACATACATCTGTGAGCAAAAGCAACACATCTTACTTGCACTACTCTCCGGTACATTTCATTGTTCTCGTTTCAGAAAGTTAGTTCTTATGTTATTTAAAGACGGCCATATGCTCTCCAGTGCTGCATTTTCTTTGCTGAATCCTATATCGAAACAGTTCTATAAAATATCACATTTCAATCAAATAGAAAAGTGTAGCTTCATATAGAATTTTATACCAATCTAATTCTCAGAATCATGTTTAACAAATCCATTGGAAATCTTTAATTCTAAGTAACTAGCACCATTTAAAAAATGTACTTTTGTCAATCTAATCAAGAAACATGAAGTGGTTAACTCTAATACATTATGAATCTGACTGAACACCGAGGACACGACCCAGCTCCAAGAAAGTCAAATAGAACCATTTTTATCATTATAAAGAAAGCCAATAGCAAGGCGCATACCGCATGTTACCTATTAGTTAAATTGATTAAAATGGCTTACAATGTTTATACCCAGCTAGGATAGAATTACCCTTTTCTACCCAAAAAACAAAAGAGCAAAATTACCATAAAAGAATCATATAGGCTCTTATTATATTCCAATTACAGTCATCCCTCTGTTTATCAACTGACAATTCTAAATTAATAAAAAAATTCAAAAAAAGTAAGACCGACAGAACGAGGATCAGGAAGACAGCAGATAAACTTGAAAAAGTGTTTTGAGGAAAAAGAGATGCAAAATGGCGTAACTCACGTGTTTTAGCTTCGGATAAAAGTTGATGCTTCATTTTACAAAGTTCGAGTGACATATGCTGTTATTTACTTTTAACAGCTCAATGAGAAACGTGAGTTTCAGAAAATGTTGCTAAATTACCAAGATGAAAATTTCAAAATAAGATATCAATTATATCAAACATTAGATAGCAATATACAGTCGTTATTATGAGCATGCATGTTTGATGCATCGCTAGAATATTAAGATGACGAAAAAAGACTTTTATAAATGTACTAAATTGATCTTTCAGCATGCAAATGCCAACTGGCATCAGTTTCTCATACAAAGCTGATATACCGTGCTGTATTCTGAAAGAATGTAGAAATCATCCCCTCAACCATAATTAAGAAAAAAAACTTTCTACAAAATATGCATAGATATTACACGTTCCACACATGCAAGAGGTTTAAAGCTTTCCCTTATCCTTTGCCTTTTCGTGTGTTCTGCTTTACATCTAATAACTGGACACGAAATTGCGTTGCGTATACATCTATCTTAAGTCTGCCCAGCTTCTCAGGTATTAAGTAGGCTGTATTTCACACTTTTAATGATAAAATTTCAGTCAATTTTAAGGGTTCAAGGTTAAAGCTGTTCAGAGATCAAATACGCTTCATAAGCATCATGTTCCTCAACTTCTTGGTAATTCAAAACACTTGCAATCATCTTATTCCCTTTTCCAATTAAGTATGTTCATGTGTTGTTCTAATGCAGGTTTCAGAGAACCTGGCATCTTTAGCCAAAATTGCATGCCCTATCATTGTAGCAAGCTTGATAATGTATTCAAAATCCTTCATCTCTATGCTCTTCTTGGGACATCTTGGAGAAATTGAATTGGCTGGGGGCTCGTTGTCAATTAGCTTTGCCAACATAACAGGCTACTCTGTCCTCAAAGGATTAGCCATGGGGATGGAACCAATATGCTATCAAGCTTATGGAGCAAAGAGATGGGAAATCATGACCAAAACCTACAGAAAGACTCTCATTCTCCTTTTAGCTGCAATCATTCCAATCTCTTGGTTGTGGCTAAACATGGAACCCATCCTTTTATGGTTAGGTCAAGATGAGAATATTGCTGCAGTGGCCAAGATCTACATACAGTATTCAATACCTGACTTGATTGCTCAAGCACACTTCCATCCCCTGAAAACATTATTAAGGACTCAAAATATTAACAAACCCCTTACCATATCAGTAACAGTTGCGATGCTTCTTCACTGTCCAATCAACTACTTTCTAGTTGTATATTTAAATTTGGGAGTGAGAGGAGTTGCGATATCCTCCGCATGGAACACTTTAAATGTTAATCTGGGTTTAGTGATTTACCTTTTCCTGTCGGAAACCTCAATAAGACCTTGGCATGGGGACATATCTAGCATATTCTCTGAAAGTTGGCAGCCGCTCCTCACCCTCACAGGTCCAAGTGTAATATCTGTGTGCCTAGAGTGGTGGAGTTACGAAATATTGTTATTACTTTGCAGTTTACTAAGTGATGCACAGGCCAGTGTGGCCACAATGGGCATTCTAATACAAACCACAAGCTTACTTTACATATTCCCCTCTTCCTTGAGCTCATGTTTGTCAATAAAGGTAGGTCATGAGTTGGGAGCTGATCAGCCCAAACAGGCAAAACAGACGACTATTGTTGGTTTCACTCTGGCAGCTCTATGGGGAGTTCTGGCTTTCCTTTTCACCATTGTAATAAGAGATGTTTGGGGTAAGCTTTTTACAAGAGATGTGAAGATTCTTGGTCTGACGTCCATCACTCTTCCTCTATTAGGTTTCTGTGAACTAGGTAACAGCACCCAGACAGCTGCATGTGGGGTTCTGATAGGGTCTGCCAGGGCAAAGATGGCTTGCAATATAAATTTTGTGTCCTTCTATCTTATTGGTTTACCAGCTGCAGCTATTCTGGCCTTCAAATTTAAGATGGGCTTTGGGGGACTATGGTTGGGGCTTGCAGCAGCACAAGTTTCATGTACATGCATGATGGCTTTTACTCTCATTTACACAGATTGGAAACAGGAAGCTAGCAGAGCAAAGAAGCTAATGCAGGAAAAGGAAGGTAAGGAAAATGACTTGGAAGCCCCTCTCCTAAGCTGAACATGTTAGCTAGCAAAGGAGATGCAAGAACTAGAATAAAATGGGGTTTCAGCTGGGAGAGGGATTATGTGTAAGAATAGGTATGCATGATAGGAGAGGATGTCGCAAAAGTGTGTGAAATAAACATGAGCATGGACTCATTTCCCTTGTGTCTCTGACCAGACAATGATTTACTACTAGCATTAGAAGAATTGCATTCTCCTTAAAAGATCCTAAACCACCTTGATGGTCTCCAATCCACATTCTGTAAATAGACATATAACTATGCATCTTAATGTCAAACTTCCCTTGAATGTTTCACTTACATAGTAATAGAGGAATTAGATGAGCAGAACAAGCAAAGAATGCGACTAATGAAAGAATCCATATCAAATCAAGCATGTCATGCACTGAGAATAAAGTTTTCAATTGAGTCCACGACAAAAACTATATATAAAAAACCTAGAATCTTTATGATATATCTCTTATTTCATCGGAATAAGTAATATTGTCTACTAAAAGAATCTCACAGAAGAGTTTCATCATGTTAGATATTGAAATTCTTGAGCACGGGGAGGCTAGAAGAGTACTTGAACTCAAGCCAACACTTTGATACTGAGAGAGGCTTTCATCTACATCTTGCACTGGCACTTGCATGACACGCACATAATTATACCAATATAAAGTCCTTCAAGCGCGCAAATCCTTGTCTGCTTCCCAAACTATGCCTTTTGAGAGCGGAATATTGTTTAACTTTGTGGTACCAATTTCCACACGTAAAAGGGGATCAGATTCAGGTTCCTTTTGCTGGATAGATTAACAAACAACATTTAGCAGAATATGGCAAGCACATTTCACTAAAGGAATGAGTTACTGGATTGAGGAGAACAAAGAGCAGCTCCCACTACCTGATCCTGTTCTGATGCTTCTTCAACTTTTGCAATTGCTGGTATCTCCTGGGTGCAATAATATGAATACAGAATCATCCCAACCAATGCAATCATTATCCCTAATATGTTCCTCCAGCTAACCGGATCGTGAAGCAATGCATAACCAAATGCTAACACCAAACAAGTTTTGAGATGCCCAAGAACTTGATAGGTGACAGGAGATGTCTTTCCTATCACAAGGAATGTGCTAAAATTGACCGAAATTGAGATCAAACAAGACAGGACAATAAAAACCTGCAACATCAATAGATTCAGATATAGATACAAGTCAGCGTAGAAAGACTCATGGCAGAGATCTAAATTCCTCATAATACTTACCACAACTCGTGGTGTGTAGTCGAAAGAAAACACATTTTCTTTCGTCAAAAGCCTATCCAGAAATGGACCAGAGATAAGCAAGGTCATTGCTTGATAAAGACAAGACTGATATAGAAGTTGGGTTGAAGACACCTTATATTTCTTCTGGATGGTATTAGTCATCTAAGAGAAACTGATTAAGATCTCAACAATAAAACAATCAAGAAACTAAATGGAAGGCATAATGGCAAGATATTTTATTCCAAAGCATGAGTTAACACACTCAGTAACATTCTGGATTCTCCATTCTAAATCTATTGCAATCAATAATGAAGAGATTCATTATGGTTAGAAAATAGATTGTGGGTCAAGTAATATGATTGTTAGCATCGTGGTCTTATGAAGTAAACTTTTAACTGACTTGGATTCTCCTCAGGCTACATAGTGGGCCTCTGTGTACTGCTAAGGTTTCTACAGTTATAGGACACCCTACACACAGAAGAAAGGAGCATGCATATAGCCTTATACCGCTCATAGGCAGGGAACTTGTGCACAAAGGGCACCGTTTAAGGATAGAATCAGGGTTTCTGTAATTCCAATTTCGTTCAACATTGGGTTATTAAGTTGCCTTGTATTTTTATGGTATGTGCACAAATTTGAGTTCTATCAGATTTTTCATCTCTCCTTTATCATTAGCTTTTCTTGTGTTGATTATTCATCTAAGGCCAAAGTGCATCTAAATGTATAAAGGATACAATTTGAGCAACACAAGTGGTGATAACTGCAAGGAAAGAAAGACAAGAGCCTAGCAAATTGAGCTGAAGATCCGTAATCGTTGCAATTCCAACACCTAGGAGCAGAATGACCAGAGAAAGCTTAATGCTTCTACTGCAATAAAACAGCTGTTGAATTAGAGAGAAAACTCAATTAAAAAAGCTCCAATGTAGCAGATAAAAGTATCATAAGTCTTAACCTTACTGAACAAAGATTGCTCCAGGGTCAAACATATGATGATTAGGTTGGATATCTTTACTGAATGTTACATGCATGAAAAGGACATGAGAGTATTGTTGATTGCTAAGTGAAACTCGATGAAGCTTTCAAAATCTGAATCCGTGCTTGTAATTCATGATAGGAGAATACACTCTCATTGCAAATTTAAACGGTAATCAAGAAAAGAACAAAACATAAGACAAAATAAATTATATAACAATAATGTCAAATTCAACTGCTTTTCCATAGCATGTGTGATGACCCACCTGAATATTTTGCTTAGGAAAAGGGTCTCCAAGAGTACTGTGCAGGGGATAATTGCCAACTTTGTCATCTAGTAAGGTTATGACAATATATCTTCAATTCAGAAAACTAGGGAGAAATGGATCATATTTGACCCAAAAAAAAAAAAAAGTAACACAGAAAAATTTACCTGATAGAAACCAACTGAATTGAAGCCTAAGCTGAGGTTCAACAATCCGATTGAAATTCCATTTAAGATACCAAACCCAATTACAGTTTGAAAATCTATTGGTTTATGCTCAAAGAATTTCATCAATAGTGCCACATGAAGAGAACAAAAAGTAACCAGCAGATGCCAGCTCGTCAGAGTGGTAGCTGCATTTTAAGTAAAGAATTAGAATAATGTCATCTTCCTTCATCATGATATACAGTTTCTTAAAAGAACAAATGAAGGAAAGCATAAGATGTTATCATAAGGAATGCTTTATATAACACGTAAACAAGTTTATGAAATGCATAAATGACTTAAAAGCCCAACACACCCAAATTGTATCCATCCTAATCCATATTTATAAATAGTCTTGGTGAAACTAAATAATTACTCCTCTATATAAGGAACTGGTGACTGATCTAATAACAAAGCCTAATCGCATATGACTCATGGTGGCACTCAGTTTTGATTTCCGTTAAAATTTGTTCGGCTTTGCAGCTCCAAATATAAATGCTTTAAAATGCACGCTATAAGCACAGGCACTCAAAAAGGGCTGCATTTCCAACATGAATCACATGATACTACAGGATACAAACATGATAATCAAGCATTAGCAAACAAATTGGAATTGAAAAATGAATTGGAAGGCAATTGAAGTCTTAATTGTACAATGCTCAAGCTCAACATCTAAATAAATCACAGCAAAAAATCTATTTTACTATAAAAGTCCACGCAACAAACAAGATAATAAGAGAGATAACAGGTGGCTCACCAAAAATGAAATGTAAAGTGCTCATAAGCGCTTTATTACAGATCACTATAGAAACCGACGAAACCACCGACAAAGTCAGCGCGCCAATCGTGCCCAACTGAAACCCTTTACTCTCACTCATTTTACCTTCTTCCCTATATCTTCTTCCGACCTTAAATCAATAACACGCGGTTAATCAAATAAATAGAAACTTAGTCAAAGTTCTAAGAAAGCGATCAATCGAACCTAAGAGCGTGATCTGAATTTTGGCGGAGGGAGGGGGGACAAAAACGGGTTGCCTCCGATTAGGGCGAAAACTAGGCAGCCACCATCGATGCTTCAAAAACAGTTTTGTGCAAGAGTGTGCCTAACACCTGATAGTAGTGATGCACACGAATAAACAAAGATTTCAGTCTCGCTCTGTGTGTGTGAGAGAGAGTGTGTCCGTGTGTGTAATTGGTTCAGTTAAATTCTTCAGTCAGTTGTATTTGTATCTCCTCCATTAAACGCGCGCGTACGGCTTGTCAATCATCTTTCTAAATTGTCAGGCCTTCTATTTAGAAAGCCTAATGATTTTTTAAGTTTTTTTGAATGAATCGATCGAAATTGATTACTTTTTATATTTTAGATCAGTTTCATAAGGTAAATTTTAGTTTCGATTTTTAATTTTAGAAGTTTGGTTACTTCAGTCATTTTGTTGAATAAAATATCTGAAGTAATTGAATCGATCAAATTAATGCATATACTACATAAAGCTCTTAATTAATTTGATATTATTTGTAAAATTTGACTCAATTTATTTGGTTTTTATTAATTGTACATTCTTCACACAACATAAAAAAAGAATGTATGTTGTTTAACTTTCAAAAAAATCAAAATAATTAGGCTTTTTGGTTAAAATTATAATATTTTGGTTAATCAAAAAAACCGACCGAATATTCTGGTTCAGTTAAGATTCAGTTTTAAGCAAAATTTTGATCGGTTCGATTTTTATTTGCTATGCAATCAATTATTTTGATTTTAATAATTTAGTCGGTTTGATGCACAGCTGCTGTGCATATAAGTTTCCAATTAATTTATGCCTAATCAAGCCTTGTTTTAGCAATTTTTTGCAAAGACTCCACTCTTGGGTTTGATTTTTTGGCATTAAAAAGAAAGGTGATCAAAGTAGTTAGGGCTATTTCCACAAAATTTTCTCCCTACAAATCTTCAATTAACACTTGCTCAAAATGTTATATTTTCAAATATTAAAAAGTAAATAAGCATCACGGTTTGGTGAAGTGGTGTGACCCTATGCAAAGAATATATGAATAATCGTAGATTTTTTCTCTCTCCTCTTTCCTATATTTTACCTGATTTGCAAAAGCAAAATTTTGTAATTAACAAAACACAAAAAAACATAAAGTAAATACATGATTTTCCACTAATGATGCAGAACAATATAGTATGCACTATCGAAATTCGTTGATTCTAAAAATAGTAAAAAGAGACAAATTGGAAATAAAAGTTGTATTTCTATTTCATATAAGAAAAAATAAAAAAATCAACCCCCAAAAAAAAAACAAAAACATCTATTTATACTAGCAGTACAAATCTATAGTCCCGATGGCAAAATAATTACTAATGATAAAAAAATAAAAAATATCATTAACACATAAAATATATTGGGTGCTGCTATTCATACTCTCAAAATTTCTATTTATTTTTTTATTTTTTTATTTTTTAGTTAGAAGGGTATAAGGAGTAAAAATAGGGTATATTTTAAAAAAAAGAGAGAATTATTAATTTTTAATGGGGTATATTTATACTTCAGAGTATATTTAAAGATTTCGGGGTATGAATAGCTCCACCCAAATATATTACCTTAAAAAGATATCTTTAACATCTAATTGGTATATGGCGTGTTGGACAAAATTGATCTCCATCAACTATCAAATTAATGCATTTGGATTATAAATTAATGCTGGATTTTCCTAAGTGATTTCCATCGGGGCTATAGTTTGACCCATTCACCATCCAACATTTATTTTATGTTGTAATTATGAGGTAATTTTCTAAATCCTATATTGATCACAGAGTCGGAGAGGTTAGAATACAGTTCGATTGATGTTTATTATAAAACTATAAAATTATGTAAAAACGTGATAATTGTTCATGTTCTTTTTTTGTTGGTTTTTCATCTGATTTATAACACGATATTTACAATTATGAAAACTACATGTTAGAACTTTCATGTGAAACTTGACTCACTAAATTTTGTTAAGAAACAAAAAAGTTATGATCATTTGAAGTTGTGCCAACTAATCTAGAGATGTTAAACGGGCTAGCCCTATCGGTTTTGGGCTAGCCCTAGCGGATTTCGAGTTAATCGGATCTTGATTCAATCGGGTCAATTTAAACAGGCTTGATTATGGTGAACCTAACCCTAACCCTAGCGGTTTTCGAGCTAATCGGGCCACTATCGGGCTATGAGTCAAAATAGTTAAATTATATATTTAAATTAAAATTTTAATTAAATGCATATTATGCTCTATTTAAAATACAATTTTAGATAACATTAAAAGATTATATATTTTAGAACTTTTATATCACTATACAAAATTTAAAGATTCAAACATTTAAATCATATACACTATTTTATGCTCTCAATTATAGCTTTAAGAGCATTCACTGTCATAAAATTTGAAATCAAGTTACATTTAAGTTCTAAATTTAAATGACACTATTTAGAATCTTCTAGTAATTAAATATAAATTTTAATATATTCTACTAAAAACCAAATATTGTATATGAAAAATAATTAAAAATAGTGTATATTATTAATTCGATATTAAAAAATAAACAAATAAGAAGAAAAGTTCGGGCTATCAGATTAGCCCTAACCATAAGCGGGCGAGCCCTATAAGGCTTCGGGCTAATCGGGCTCGGGCTAAACGGGCTGACTTTTAAACGGGCTAATAAAATCAAGCCCTAACCCTAAAATTTTTTGGGCTAAACGGGCCGCCCGTCGGGCCATGGCCCTTTTAACATCCCTAAACTAACCTGAAAATTTGGACGAAAATTATGAATTCTCAATCTACTCCGACTTCGTTTTTTGTGCTAAATAGATTCAATTTTTGTGCTAATTATGAATTCTGTGGCTTGATTCCCCTTTGAATAAGCTTTACATCGATGTACTATTAGTCATATTTCGTCAACAATTGAATGAGACATGAGTCTCAAAATTATGTATTTCGTCCCTTTACCATACTAATATTGCCATGGTTAGGATGTATGGAATCCTTGTATTTTTCTTTCATCCCAAACTTAGTATTCCATTTTTCAATCCCATCACCACAGATTTTTGGGCTCTTCTCTACAGTCCTACTCAACAAAAAAACATCTAAGGATTTACCTGGAGTTTATGGTGTTGTGCAAAAAGAAAGAACAATTAATTTGGTATTTGTTTCACACTAAAGAAGATTCTACAAGTTCATCCCCTAACTTTACACATTTGACAACATCAAAAACACTTCGAAGACATGCTAGTGTATTTGAAATCGCCATGATACCTCTTGATTCAGCATTCTTTCCTCCGATTTGAGGATAAATTTTGCTTGAGAAAAAACGGGACTTGCATCCTTTCAAACTTTAGAGTTGCTCCTAGCAGCATGTCGTCTTGCACAGCATCCGACAAAGTAAATCATCGACTGCATTGGAGTAGACATTTTCAAAAATTTTAATCAATATGTGTATCATCAGAGGGGTGATATAGATATATTGTAGAAGGCACTATATGGAAATTATATAATCTATAACCTACCCATCTTAGAAAGGTAGCAAATACATGCAATCCCATAAGTTTTTTATTTAGGTGATTTGCCAATAATTTTTTCGAAATTTATAGGTGAACTAAAAGAAGTATTATTATACCAGAACAACGAAGAGGATAACATTGAAGATTGCAACCACCCTCCACTCGATTTTCATGTACTGTGCAACTCCAGCCCTTCATAGTTGGTACAAACAAGGAAACGTAATGACTTGTAAGAATTACTTCGCATATAATGAGGATACGAGTGAAGGTCAGTAATGTTTACTTGCACGAATCACAATTGTAACACTTGGTAGCCTTAGAGTTCTTGTAAAGTTTGCAATCTTTGTTGGAACTTAGTGGGTGGAAGCTCAGGTCGTAGAAAGAGGCATTCACAGCAGGGTAACCACACCTGAAAATCATTCAAATGAGAGAGAGAGAGAGAGAGAGAGAGAGAGAGTAACCAGGCTCTGATCAGAATACATAATGTAACAAGTTAATACACGTGGTGACTTAGTATTATAGTCGGAATGTTTGTGTCGAAGAAGAAGAAGAAGAAGGCAAAACCCAGAAATAACTATCTCATAAAACACAAACACACAGATAAGACAAGAAAAGAAACACACTCAGATGGTGGTCGACAGCAACCAGCTTCAATGGGGCTTAGTTTTGCAAATTTATATTGCTTGAGGGTCTGCAATAAACAGGTCAGAGCATATATAAGATTTGATAATAAAGGAATTTCTGCTTTAAAAAAACCTAAAAATAATAAGTAGATGATGGAAGTTCAATGTCAAATAAAAACCTTGTATTTTTTGGAAAGACTATTGCAATCATGGGACTTCACCAGACAACTCTTGAGGTGCTCCCAATTATGAGAATTGTTCAGCTGAGACACGGGTAGAAAAGAAGTGGATAACAGAGCTGCTTTAATGACGTGACATCGTCATTTAAGAAGGTATGCTTATGTCGAACGTTCTAAGAATGTTTAAATGTGCGCTTACTTGTTTAAGAAACCAGGAGCTATAATCTTGAAGCTGATACTCTTTATACCTAGTCAGAGAGGAATCAATATCTCAAGTTGAACTGAACTAAAATGGTGGATAGAGATGATAAGGAAAAAAGAACATACAAAAAATGTATAAAACATCCGGTCTTAGTCAAGCATTTTACAGACAAATACTTGCATGCCTATAATTGTTACAACTCTTTGTTAGGAAACATATATTTCTGCACTGACAATAATCTTCCCGGATCGGATGGGTGGTGGGGGTGGTGGAAGGAAATGACATGATAGTGTGTGGGAAAACGGAAGAGAAGCAAAATAAGTAAGTTGTTATACCTGAGACCAGTTACATTATGACCAGAGCCATTGTTTGTTATGATAAACCTACATCACAGACATTAAAATGAAGTCAAGACAAAGATTTCTAACATGCAACACCTCTGTCTTTCAATCAACAAAAGTCATGATTGTAAAGGAGAAAGAATGCATTTATTCAGAGTAGACAAGAGTAAAGTTATATATAGGATGCTAGGATGCTAGAATTATGGAGAAAGATCATAATGAATAAGATAGGCAAATAGAGGGCATGACATAATGTGGAGGACTGGAAATTAAGCATACGACATGCAAACTTGGGCGCTTAAGTATGGAGATTGTTTTCCTTGATTTCACTTGACCAGTTCAGAGCCAATAACTAGTATGTGAAGAATTAGCTTTCAGCCATGACAAACAATTGTTTCTTCTTTCCTTGTCAAGACTAAATTTTATACACCTGAGCTTTCTACAATTAATACAGTAAGGCCTCTTGGACATTAAGTTCTGGAAATTGGCACTTCTACATATACACGGGGATAAGGGTATATCAACTTTCCTCCCATTTAGCATCCACTTCTCAAAATCATATTTACAACTCAGTATCCAGAGTGAATTTCAACATTTAGCAGATGGCAATATAATAAATAAAGGTAATTAAGTCTAAGGAAATCTTGATATTAAAAAAAAAAAAAAAAAAGTGTGTTTTCTGCCACAGTCTTCACACAAAAAGAATCCTAAGAGTCCAATAATTTCTAAGTATTACAAAATTAAGGTAAAAAAGAGGTCTATCAGAACTATTTTCATGTCAAATCTGTACCCCACTAACTCTTTATTCTGGTTTCTCGGACACATATTCACAGTTCTAACCAATAAAACAAAACTGTTGGCATCTTTGAGGAACTAGTAGTTATCACTGCACTAACTTCAGCAGTATAACATTATATTCAGACGACCTTACTAACTACATTTAGAGTTCCAGAGGGCCAGAAGTACTCGTTCTATCCCATTATCAAAATCATTTCTTGATATTTGAGGTTTATGCGGGTTTACTACATATAACAAGCCTAGTTCATGTAAAATAATTTTTCACTCAAAGTTCCAGCTTGTCCCTTTGTAACTAGAAGTCACACTTTCAAGTTGATTGCAACACACTAAAATGTATGTCAGCTCCACCTCCAAGAAAAGCTCGAAATAAATGTTGCAGGTAATTGCAAGCTTAAGATGATATCATATCTTCTGTTTCCCGAAACAAGGAATATGATTCAGCCCCAACAATTAACAGGCAATAACATACTTTTTCTCACAAGTATTCGACTGATGGTGGTAGTTGCTACAATTCACTCACCTCCTTTTTCACATCAATCAATATAAACATGTACTCAAGCTTCATGGAGTCTTCAGTAGCATGAGAAGGCAAAGAGTGAAGCTAAATTGTTAACTTTGCCACTGATAAAGAGGATCGTAAAGCATTTCTAAGTGCAGGTAGAGAAAATGATAAGATTCGCAATAAAAGACTACAAGAGCTTGTCCTCTATCCAACTCTACTGTGAAGACATTTTACTCTTACTCCAGTGCAGCTTAAGTATTAAGGCTCTTCCATTTTATAGTTTGTAGGGTTTAATTTTAAAAAACACTATATATCTATGGTCGTACAAATCATGACATAGCTCGATATCACATCTGTAAAGTTGAAGGGCTTGAAAATATTTAGAGATACCAAAAAAAAAAACGACGAAGAAATTTGCAAATATTTGATTAGAAGGTCCGTTACTAGAAAATTATGAGCAAATCAGAAGAAAAACATAAAATTTTCACATTGAGATTTGAGAATACTTACGCCAAAACTGTGAAGACCAAAATACCCACCAGTATGAGGCAAAGCAAGATGAGATACTGCAAGTACACAGGCTAAGGAAGAACTGTGCATATGTATGACAGAAAGAACAAAAAGAGCAAGAGCCCACAGGTCAGACAAGGATACGATCCATAACAATATTGAATTGTTCTTCAGTGCGCCAAAAAACCCAACTATCGATCTGAAAAGATTAAAAAAAGGTTTGCGACAACATAAGTCTTATATTTCTAGTTTACAGAAACATAGTACAAAGTTATAGTACAAGGGAAGCTTACACTACAAAGATTACAGCACCGAGGCCTATAACAGGCAGTGTAAGAGATTTCCTACAGTTGTCATGATGAGTGCTCATCCACACCCCAAAGCCAATGACTACCACAGCTAATAACTACAAAGAAATGAAAGGTGACTCATGTCCATTATAAGGCAGTTCCAAGGAGAGCACAAGAACCATTACACAAGCACTTTGAAAGTTCATAAATAGTTGATCATGAACATTTTATATACTAGCAAGTAAACTTCCATTAAAATTCGCATCTTTGTAATGCTAATAATGTGAAAAAATAAATTCTACAGTTAAAGAATCAAGAAGTAGATTAATCAAATGAAGCATCAAATTCAACCAAAAGGCAAATAAAATAACACTGAGGACTAAACCTCCTAAAGTTCTAAACAACAACGGTAAAAAGACAAATCCATCAGAATACAAATTTTTCCAGCACGACAGAAACTAAACAATAATGAGGTACTCACTTATAGCTCAGGAACCCAAGATCCGCACATAAACCAAAACAAAATGGGAGCAGAAAATTAGCAGTGAGAAACAAATGAATATCAGAAACCCACAAGAAAATGTCTAAAAAGAAGAAAAAGAAGAAAAGTTGAATAAGTAAATCAGCAATGCACATAGCAAACAAGCAAAAAGAAAAGGGTACCTACCATTGTGAGAAAGTTAATCCATCGGATTACAAAAGTGCTTGCCCCTGTCTCTGAACTCATACTTGCCTTCCTACCCTTGTTCAGAACTCTCTTTCAAGAACACCCAGAGAGAAAGAGAGAAAGAGAGAAAGAGAGAAAGAAAACTTACACACACCACCAGGAGCTGTTGAAAAATGGGTTAGAATTGGTAGCAACGGGAAAGATGAAAGCTTATAGAAATTGTAATAGTGGCGGTTTGAGTGTGCAAGCAAGAAAAAGATAGAGACAAGGAAAGAGAAGACAACGGGATTTTCCATCTTTACCGAGATGGTGCAAAAAAGAGAAGCAGGGGTAGTTTGGGTGATTCGAGCACTAAATGTAAGGGTAGTTTGGGAAGAAAAAAAAAAGGAAGGCCCACATGGTTTCTGCTCACATCAAAAAGGGAGCAGTTGTTCAAGATTTGCCTTACCTGTGCTGTCGTATTTAACAATTCTAAATTCTAATCCAATTAGATTTGTCAGAAGTCAACACAAACTTTGACCCTTGTGCTTCTCTATTACTTCACTACTAATGCAATTTTTTAAAAATAAATATAAATTATGGATTTATAAATAAATTGTTAAAAAATTAATATCCAAATTGTGGAATTCAGTTATTAATTAGAGTTGGTCTCTTGTATATAGGTGTATGTACAAAACGATTTAAATCATTACTTGTTTAATCATAAAGCTATTTAACTATAAAGTATCAATATTTTTTAAGATAATTAATCAGAAGTAATATATTTTAAGTAACAACTAATATTTTATAGTTAAATAAGTAATATTTTAAATCGTGTTCCATGTGCACCCGATGCACATCAATTTTTGCGAATTAATTAATATTAGTAAAATTCACAATAAATAAAAATGTTATATGTTCTACGATCTACCTATATTACTAATAGAGATGCCAACTATATTAGACGAAACAAAATTAGGATTTCTAAATTATATTGTACGATAAGAACTCTTTATTGACAAGTCAATTATTATTTTCCACATCATTTATTAAGATAAAAGATAAATAAACATTTAATGTTGATCAATTTTAATACATGTGGCTAAGATAAAATGCAGCAAATTGTGGTAATGTTTGTAATCTACTTAATTTATAAAATTCAATTTTTGAACATAACACCTGTAATTTTCAAACTGTATATTAACTACATCTTACTATTTTTTATTTTTTATTTTTATTTTTGGTTGAGTTTTCTCATCAATGTTTCTTATTAAAAGATATGGAGTTTTTAAATTAATAATTTATGATTGATATATTAGAGTTAAGAATTTTAATTTCTTATATATGGCACAATGATGTTATATTAAATATTATGAAAAATAATAATTGATTTATTATATTATTGGTTCAAACTAAATTGAAAATAAAGTAGATGTTGTATTTTAGAATTATAAATTATACAATTAAATAAATAGGTTGTAGATTTGGCAACTAATTTGGAGGGGGGAACCAATTAATTTCTATTTTTTTTATGGATCAACTTTATTTATTTATTGATAGATCTAAATTATATGAAAATGTTTTTTTATTTAATATAGTTAAACAATTATCATACTATAAATATGACATGTTGGATTATTTAACTATGGGATTATTTAATTTGTCAAAACTTGTGAAAATAGCCACGTGTACAGTTATATGATAATTATTTTTGAATATAAGCCATATGATATCGAAGTTTGAGAGGAAGAAATTTTAATTTCTTGAAAGTTTTGTAACTTAAAAAGTGTTTTTTTCATATATGCATGTTTGTTTATATTCTTAATTTACTCAAATATTGTATACGTGCATAAATTTTGATATAACATTATAGATAAATATAAACAAAAGAAAATATATCGATTAATTTGAATACTGAACAAAATTGAAGGATCTTTCGGGTGACCGATAAATTTCCACCAACGTGATCCTAAATATCATCTAATTAACAAATTAAGTAGACTCCATACTCTGAGACATATAAATGTGGGCACAGTTGAATACAAAACAAAATATTGAGAATCCAATGAAATAAAGACAAGGAGAGAATGGAAAAGTCTCTTATGTTTCCTCTGCATGATCATCTGTTGAGTCGTCTCCAGGCTGCTCCGGTGCGGGCTCAGGCTCCGGCTCAGGCTCGGGCTTGGGTTCAGGCTCTAGTTCGGGTTCAGAGTCAGCAGGTGTGGTATCTCCAGGATTTTTCTTCTTATTAAGATTAGAGTAGCTGCCTTTCTCCTTGAAGAGTTGAGCAAAATGGGGTTTGCAGTAGAGAGTTCCATCCAAAGCAGCATAGGATGAGGGGGTGATCAAGCACCCTCCATGAGCACACTTGAAGCATGGCTTGTGGTAGAACTCACCCTCAACTGTTACCTGCAAATCATAAAGAAAACTTCATTTTTATTGGAAATCTTTTAGTCCATCTCGAATAAGATTTTGGCTCCTACATAAGGGTACGTAATATATATATATATATATATATATATGTACAAGAAACTTCTGTCGAAGCGCAGACAAGCATGGTTAACGTAAGGGGCGCAGTTTTTTTACCCTATTTTTAATGGGTATGATGTTTTCTCCCCATCTTTTTTACTTTGATGTTTTTTTTGCCTATTTTACTATTTTATTGGGTAGAACAAGAATTCATTTACCCCTAATGAATGCGTAGAGCTCATTATTATTTATTTATTTTTAAAATAAAGTTCGATGGTACTATTGATAGGGTTCGAAATGTTTTGAGTTCTATTTAAAAAAGAAAAAATTCGATGGTAGAAATGAATAGTACCATTAAACCCTATGAACAGTACCATCAAAATGTGTAAGCCTTATTACTTAAATAAAAAAATTTGGGTGTAAGCATCACTAAGATCAAAGTAGTAAGTTAATGAACACTAAAAAGACACGTAATGTTGGTTTTTGTTATGGGAACAAAAAAAAAAACAAATTTTATAATGGAAATAGGACATTTCTCATGATATGACTTATTATTGATGTCAAACTTATTATGTTCAAGTTTGGTAAGGGCTATTAGATAGATCAAGTGCTAATAAACTTTAATCGAACTGAGCATAAGTTGTATTCGAGTAATTTTCTATTACTCAAGTTTTTTGTCCTATGATATGAAAAAAGAAAAACCAAGTGCTAATTTATAAACATAATCATTGTCATTTATAATTCTACAAATCATACTAAGGAGTAAATAAACGACATTAATTGATATATATATATATATATATATGTGTGTGTGTGTGTGTGTGTGTGTGTGTAAGTATGTATATACCTTCTCTAATGGGTAGACTGTCTTCTGGCAGACTGCACATTTTTCTTGGGTGCCAGAGAAAAAGGAGGAGAGTTTACTGGGAGTCTTATTCTGCAATTACATGTTTTTAAATGAATGTAAACTTTGAAGAGAGATTCTATGGAAAATACGTAAATTCAAAATAAGGTTATTGGGATTAGGTTTGTGTACCATTTCTCCGGGCTTCCCAGCTGACAACAAAACATTAAATGTGTTAAATTATAAGATATTAAGGAAGAAAATAAATTATGTGTGAAACGAATTTGGAGAGAAGCTGACATGGTTGAGACTTCTTAGAAGTGAAGCTTCCAGTTTCTTTGAAGAGCTGTTCAAAGTGAGGCTTGCAGTATAGTTGTCCATCCACAGCTGAGTAGTTGCTCATCTGGAAAGCCCATACATATTAATTGTCATTGTTCATATGATACTTCCTCGTCCCAAAAAAATAAGTCATATTTACGTAACAGGCAACACGAATTTATTTTTATTTTTTTGACAGATGAAGCAATATTTCATCTGTAATAAAATTAAATTTGGTATTGTAAAAAAAAAAAAAAAACTCTAAATGTAATAATTAGAATAGTCTCGTCAATGGTAGAAACATAACATTTTCGTATAAGAGAACACATTATTACTCACTGTATAAAAAAAAAAAAATATCTTTTACCTACTCCTCAAAGATAGTAACATATCTTAACCGATAAGTTTTGAGATTTGTTAAAGTATATCTAGAAGCTCTTCAATATATCTCGAAACTCCTATCATTTATTTACCTTGTATCAATAATGTTGCGCATAATAGTGATATACACCGATATATATCTTGCATCTTAAGAAATGGGGAAGAGCATGTTCTTTTATGAAGCACATAAAAAATATTCTTCCATTTGCCAAAAGACAAAAATCATGCATAAACCTTTTTACACTAATGGAAGACAATACTGTCTTACATCAATGGATTTGTTTTTTTGAGTGTGGCACTCCAAAAAACAAGGAAAATTAAGTACACCTTGATAGATCCTATACTATAAACTAAGATTTAGTTTGCTTGATCCTCGACTGACATATATCACGTCATGTGTGTATAATAAAATGAAACATGATACAACATGCACAAGATCTAGATTGGATGAATGCAATTAAAAACAAGGACAATGAAAACATAAGATTTTCTAATACGTAAGAAAAAAATCATACAGCAAGGCGTCCACTACAGTGGGTGCATTTGAAGCATGTATTGTGGTAAGAAATTCCATCAGCAGATATCATCTCAACAAAATGCACAGTTTTATCACAAGCCCTGCATTTTTGCGTCGTCCCATAACTAGCCATTATTGATCTGAGAAAAGAAAACTATATATTTTGGATCAATGTTTTTGGGTTTAAAACATATTTTAAATATTTTTATTTCTTCATCTGGAAATTATTAAAGGGATAAGTTATATGGCTGAAATGGAAGCATATAAGTATTGATGGAGCAGATAAATTCAGGCTGATGCTAAGGAAATGGAGTAGAATAGCCACTTCTGTTGACACAGCTATAAATGTGGGAAATTGAGAGGGAGTCATTGCACACTTTGTCACCTCAGAAATTAATAGTCAGTACATAAAAAAATAAATATATATATATATATAGATATTATTGAAGCCATTTGTTTTTAAATTTGACAAGAATAAGAATTTCTATATTAAATTAAAAATATTTGTGGACCTATTTCATGGTATTTAAGAATGTGGTTATGTACATAATTACTTTAAGTTATGGTTAATTATAGATACATAAGTGTGTAGAAAAAAAAAGAAACCAATTTCAACACTACATGATTCTTCAAATAATTAATATTCTCAGAGGAAAAAAACAGAAAGAAGGCAGAGTGGTCTACAAACAATATATATATATATATATATATATGAAGTACTGCTAAAGCACCCAACATTGAATTTTTTCATAAAGTCACACATCAGTCTTTACTTAATTAATTTTATATATGGTAAAATTTTAATTATTTTCTTCCTTCTTTTATCATCTTTCTTCCTTGTCTAATTCTAAAAAATTTAATAAAACTAATAGTTTGATCTCTTTTCATCTTTCCCATGTCCGAATTCATCTACCAAACGTCTTTACCATGGCAATAATTAAATTGACAATGTTTCATAGTAAGTCTTTGTCCCATGTTATGTCGCTGTCTATTGTGAAAACTCCATCTCACATCGCATAGACCCAATATTATGGAAAATTTATATGGGAAAAATGATAGAAAATGAAAAAAATATATATGTATTTTATTTCTTTAATATATATAAATTTAATTAAGTAGAGGATGATGTGGAAAGACACATAAGCAAGTTGACTCTATAAAAAGCATAATATTGGGTTCCTTAGCATTACACACACACACACACATATATATATATCGTGTATAAAACAACTTAGTTTAAAAATAGTTTTCTCGCTCATTTTTAATTTTGAAAGAGAAAATACTGTGATACCCCAAACCTCTCACTACTCACTGTCTAATATAGTTCATACATTGCATTCATTTTATAATTTTATTTGCTATTTAAATTACATTTTTATTTGTATTGCAGCTTGTATTTAATTATGTTTGGAATATTACTGTTAAATTTTTTAGGGTTTACCGTGTAGATTGGAACCCCTTGAGCCAAATATCGAGGAATAAATTAGGTGCAAAGTATTAATAAAATAAGATTACATTTTATAATTTTATGTCCTATTGAAATTATATTTGCATTTATATTGTAGTCGTGTCTAATTATTTTGTGTATAGTTAATGTTTTTATTTAGGGTTTACATTATATGTTGGAACCCCCTAGGCTAAATGTTGAGGGAGAGATTTGGTGCCAAGTATTAATGAAATAAGATTACACACTTAATAATAACAATAATAATAATAATAATAATAATAATAATAATAATATAAGTATATTTATAGAATACAAATAATTAAATAATAATAATAAGAAGCGGTGGCTTAGACGTGAAGGTTGACAAGATAAATGCTTCTCCGTAATAAAAAAAAAAAAAAAAAAAAAGAAGAAGAAGAAGAACCTAACAAGATGAAAAGAAAAAGGTGTGAACAGGAGGTCTTTCACTGAAAGAGAAAAGGTATGTACTAATTTATCATTTTTGTTATTAGCTTTCTAAATGGTGAAACAGAGCAGATGGTGGTAGTTGAGGAATAGTAAATTAATTAGAATAGAAAAGCTTGCTAATTATGCAAATTGGTTTAGGGTGGGGTTTGAGTTGGATTAGGCTTCTTTCATCTTTTAGCATTAAACATGATTAGGATATACGCGTTAATCAAAATCTTTAGTAATATGATATAAAAGATTTAAGTTAATTTCTTTAATGTGTAGAACATATTTTGGTCAGCCTATGCTGGAATTTTGGTAATTTACTATTTACAATTGTTAATTAAGAGTGGTAATTTATGTTAATTGCAACTTACCCCAATTTATCAAATAAATCTTCACTGCACAATATTTATGTTTGTATGAATCAACCTGTGAATTGTTAAATATTTGGAGGTTGGTTTCTATACATATTGTAACAGCTTAGAGATTAGGCAAATAAATGATATTTATGGTACCTTTGGGAGTGATTTCATTAACTAAAGAAAATAATTAGGGGAAATGGATGTAATACGAATAACTTATTTCTAATTTCAGTGGGCAGCATCGAATTGTAATTATAGTTTATTTTGATTAGATTGGCTGTTGGAATGCATTAAAGGAGATTTAGGAATACGAACAATCGACTGTGAGTTAAGTAGAAATCAATTTGTACCTACAATGCATAGACATAATACTTGTTCGTATTATCTTATGGAATATTTGTGACTTGTGCCTCTTGATATTGATAGATATGAATATTATCTTATGGAATATTTGTGACTTGTGCCTCTTGATATGGATATATATGAATATTATTTTATGGAATATGTGTGACTTGTGCCTCCAGATATTGATATATATGAATTTCGTGGTGTGAATGATTGATTTGGTATTGTATAAATATAATATTCACGAGCATGGGCATGTGCATGCATAAGTTGTACATAACATGTCTTCATGCACTATATGATAAAAGAAATGAAAAATATAATGTTAACCACTACTAGTGTACCGATGCCGGTGGTATGTGAGACAGGATAGGCCTTATGATATATTGAGTCGGTGGCATGTGAGACATGGATAGGCTCGATTTGTCGGGCCGGTGGCATGTGAGACATGAATAGACTCTATGATTATGATTATTTATTGAGCTAGCTCTTTCCGGTGCACAGTAGGTGGGTCACGGGCCCTATAAAGATAAAATATTTTAAAACAATTGTTAGGGTTTCAGTAGTATACATTTCACATTTCTTTCAAAGTTTCTGCAAGCATTTAATTTATCGTATATGCATTATTTTTGCTTACTGGGCTGTAGCTCACCTAGTTTGTGCATTATAGGTGAGCATGTTGATGATGTGTAAGCTTACGGCTTACCGGGCATGCTGTTCGTGCTTCAACAAGCTTTTGGGATCGGTGTACATGGATGACGATATTTGGGGCTAAACCATGGGCTTACTATGCTTTTGAGTTCTATTTTGTTGTGCTGTTTGGGCTTGAATATTATTACTTGATTTTTGGGCATGTAAATATTGGTGTGGTTGTGGTGAATACTTTTGCATCTACTGTGGATTTTGCTTAGGTGTGAATGGGCAATTGCTTAGGAGATAAATTATACCTCGTAAATATGTTGCAGGTGAATGAAAAAAAAAACGTACAGGCTTAACTAGGTTAAATGTAACATATGTTGTGGGTTATAAGTGTGGGGTGTCACAAATACTTTTGAAAATGATGTAATATTTTGATTAGTTAACTTTATTTTTCTTCTATTTTTATAAATAATTTTTATAAATTTGTTAAAATACAAATATTTTTTTCGTTTCTAACATTTTTATGTAAAATATATTAAATTAATCATTTTTCACCTTATTTTATTTTACTCCCTTATCGTACATATTGAAATAAGATATTGAATTTGAAAAATAAAATAATTTTTTGATATATTATTTGGGTAATATGTGATATTTATTTTGTATTGTGATTTGCACTATAAATAAATATTAACTAAAACGTTTTTAAAAACATATTAAATGAAATAATTTTGATAAAATATTTCAAATATTAATTAAAATTTATTCTTAAATAATAATTTACTTAAAATTATATTATAAATATTTTTTTAATATATCACAAATTGTGTATCGCAAGAGGACAATACTGGTATATATGAAGCAATGCTACTTACTACTGCAAATATATTTTCCTTATTAAGTTCAAATATTGCTTATAGTAAATAATTACTCATAGACTATAAAATTTCTCTAAATTAATAAGATGATAACATAAATCTTTATTAAATGAACAAAATTCAAAATTATAGTCATCAAGTTGAGTATGATAAAACACTCATTGATCTTGTTCCGGAAAGGAAACAATTAAATCAATAATCCATAATTTTTTTTATTACAATTTGTGAGATCAGCATCAGAACTTGTAGATGGAATATGAAACAATAGAGATGAAATTTAATTAAATTTAAATTTCAAGAAAAAATAAGTAAAAATTGAGTCATATTTTGATCGAATGTCTTGGTATATAAATTTGACTTATAATTTTATTAGATTATGAATTTAAATCATTCGAACCATGTAAAAGATTTTCTGAGAAATTATTATCTTGTTATTTTATTAAATATTAATTTAACTTATAGGCCTCGAGATTGGACCAAAAATATTATTATATTAAAAAGTTATTAATTTATTGAGTATTAATTTAAAAAGGATGTATTGTATTATTAAGTTATATATTTGGTACAACCTTATCAAAAGAAGCAATGGTCTATATCTAGGACGGATGATTTACCTTAATATGGTATCTAATTCTTCACCATTTTCTTGACATGTGTTCTTATAATTTATTGACATGGCATTTTCTTACTCTCTTTTTTTATTTTTATTTTTTATTAAAATTTAAAAACTCAAATAATTTTTTCTTTATAAATTTATTTTTTACATATGATATATTAAATTAATTTTCTTTTTTCGATCTTTAATTTGACATCAATATTGCATTAAAATAAATAATTATATTTAAAGTATTAAATATAGTTTTTAGGATAGAATAATTTTTTTATAAATTGAATAATTTATTTTGATATATATGTTTGATTTGAAATAAATAATATATTAATTTTTTATATGAATTTATCTAAAAAAATATAAATATATATTTATAAAACTAAAAATATTATACTATTAATTTATATAATATTATAATTGATTGTTTCACCTTAATATATTTTAATGAGTTAAATCGTTTGTATTGAGTTTGAGAATATTCTAATATTTACTTCGAAATATTGTGCAATTTATTATTTAATAAAACTTACTTTTAAGAGAATGACAATGCAATATAATATTAAAAAAAATTATATAGTATTTATATAAACATAGTTGGTATAAATAATTATTATATATTTATAATAATAATATAATTTTATCATAAATTACTAATATAATAAAATATATTTTATCCCGTGAACTAGCATCTGGTTAAGCAAATATTTGTAACGAAAATCGTATTGAATTGCACCGAACTGCTTAGAATCCTTCAACTCTAAAAACCAAAACAAAAAAGGAGTATGTAAATATACTATAATCAAATTTTTAGAATGCCTTTAGTCGCCTCTAATTAAGATATTTCATTTTAGTTATAGCTAAAATGAACTGTTTAATAAATACCCTAATATTACTAATTTTTGTTTGGAGGTACAAGGAACAAATGATTATATTTTAACATAGACCAGTATTTCTCCCACGAATTATATGATTTGTAATAATTATAGTAATATAATAAATTATTATAAAAATTATAATATAATTTTTTTAAATATATACATAAATGTATTCGTATAATAATGGGGATACAAATATAAATGAGATACAAAGATACAAGAATATAAAACCCAATGTGGGACAAAAACTAACCAATCAATATATGAAAATATATACATTATCCTAATATTTCCCCTCAAGATGGAGCCCCGTTGGTGACTCCAATCTTGTCCATTAGAAAGTTTAACCAAGCACCGGAGAATGGCATTGTTAGAGCATCCACAACTTAATTAGCGATATGTGAAACTCGTAATTGAGATGCCTTGACCAGATCCCAAACAAAATGAAAGTTTATGGCTATATGTTTATACGAGAATGAACGACTTGAATGGAACAAAGGTATGTTGCCCCAACATTATTACAATAAATAAATGGGGATAGCAAAAGAGAGACGCCAAGTTCCATAATAATAGAGCGAGTCCATTGAAGTTTAGCACAAACATAAGTAATGGAGACGTATTCAACCTCAGTGGAGGAACGGGCCACAAACTGTTGTTACCTAAAGGACCAAGAGATTGGATTCGTCCCAAGAAATACAACACAAGCACTTGTCGAAGTCCTATCATCGTTGTTGCCAGCCCAATTTGTATCAATGAAATGATTGAAAAGGAGTCGACACAAAGATAAAGACCTAGATCAATCCTATTGAGATAATCTAATAAACGTTTCGCAGTACCCCAATGAGTAGTCATAGGGGTATGTATGAACTGAGATTATTTGTTAAGAGTAAATGCAATGTCAGGATGAGTCAATTGAAGGTACTGAAGGCTACCAATCACCTGTCGATATAAAGAAGAATTAGTAGTAGGTGAGCCATCATAGAGTGTAAGTGTAGCCCTTGGCGCAAGTGGTGTCTAAACACGCTTTGCAGTGAGCACATTGTATTGAGCAAGGAGATTTGTGATGTACTTTCTTTGGATTGAGTTCAAAGTACCTCTATACCTAGAAAATAAGAGAGTACACCAAGGTATTTTATGGAGAATTGACTTTCCAAATCATAAACCACACAAGAAAGAAAATTGGAGTCACTTCCCATGAGATTCAGGTCATCAACAAGACCCAATAGTAGGCCACAATAGAGCGACTCATGAGACTTTGTGCTGCAGAAGACGATTGAAGACAAAAAGGTATGTAGGGCATAGTTCCAAGTCCGGGGTGCCTATTTCAGACCGTAGATTGACTATTTCAGCTTGCACACAAAAGATGAAAAATTCTTGTCACAAAAACTCGATTTCTGGGACACATACACCTCAACAGACAAGTTACCATAAAGAAATGCATTATTGGCATCAAATTGTCATAGAAATTAGCCACAAGATATATAAATAATGACTAGCTGAATAGTAGCCAATTTGATGATAGAATTGTAGATTTCAAAGAAATCAACACCAAGACCTTGATGAAAACCCTTTGTGACAAGATAAACTTAGTATTGTTAATATAGAGCAAGGACCTAACTCCACACTTAAAACCCAGGTTATAAGTGGGAGGGTTGCCCATGCTTATAAGGTTACCCAAGACCCACTCCTCAACCGATGTGGGATACTCAACATCCTCCCTCACTGCGAGCTCTCACGTCTTACTCGTGCGTGATGGCTTGAGCGTGGCAGTGTTGGCTCGGGAACATCCTCCCTCACTGCGGCAGTGTTGGCTCGGGAAGAGCGAGGCATCGAGTTGAGGCAGGCTCTGATACCATAAAGAGCAAGGACCTAACTCCACACTTAAAACCCAGGTTATAAGTGGGAGGGTTGCCCATGCTTATAAGTGGGAGGGTTGCCCATGCTTATAAGGTTACCCAAGACCCACTCCTCAACCGATGTGGGATACTCAACAGTTAATAGGGCCATCAAACTTTCATTTGATGCACATTTTCACCCAACAACATTGTGAGATGAATAAGAAGACACCAAATTCCAAGTTCCATTGTTTAGCAAAGAATTAGATTTTGCGGACATAACCTCTCACCATCGACTATTTGAAAGGGCGTGAGATACAAAAATTGGCTTAACATAACTATTAAAAGAAAATGTAAGACAATACCTCATATTGTGGCTTGTAAGCATTGTTCTTTGATCTCGTGATTAGCAAATGATAAGTCAGAGGATCTGGTGGAACAGGTGGAAAAGAAAGTTGTTGGGGGACTAGTGATCAATGTTTAAGGGATCATATATGGACAATGAATGTGGGCTAGTAGGAATAGCAAATAGGAAAGTGTCCTCCACAAATTCGACATGATTTTTCAAATATATTATATTCAAATAAGAAAAATATTAAAAAATGCATAAGATATTATATAATTAATACTGAAAATATGAATTTTAAAATATTAAAAATAAATTAGAAAAAATAGATGGTTTTCGAAATTAGAAATAATTCAGAAAATATCAACAAAATAATAAAAAAATACTAAAAGATTTGAAATTTTAGAAAAAAAATTCTAAAAATCGTAAATTTATAAAATCAAACATAAATCCAATAAATTACGAGTAAATGGAAAATTACTAAAAAAAATCAGAAAACTACACATAAAGTCAGAAAATTATACTTAAATTCAGAAAATCACATATATATTAAAAATCAAGTAAATTCTTAATATTATAAATAAATTATGAAAATCACTATTAAGATCTGAATTTACATATGTTATAAATTTCAATTTGTTTTAATGATTTTTAGAATATATTTTTAATTTTAGGAATTTATTTATATTTTTTAAAATTTATGTGTAGTTTTCTAAATTTATTTATAATTTCAGATTTTCTTTTTCATAACTTTTTGAATTTTTTTAGTACTTTTAATTATTTATTTCATATTTTCATAATTTCTTTATTTTTTTGAATTTTTTCTAATATTCTAATAATTTTTAGAATTTATTTATAATCTTAAGAAATTGTTTGATTTTTTAGAATTTATTTGTAATTTACTTATGTTGGGTGTATCTTTCTATTTGATTGTAATTTTCTATTTATTCTTTTTCAGAAATAATTTGTATTTTTTATAATTTTATATTTAATTTTAGTTTTTTATTTGTAATTTTAAATTTTCTGAGATTTTAAGAATTTATTTTATAATATTTCATTTTTGAAATATATTTATTTTTAATTATATTTTTTAAAAATAATTTGCATTTTCATAATATTCTTATGATTTTAGAATCTAATTGTATTTTTCAGAATTTACTTTTAATATATTGTACCAGGCTAAAATTTTCAATCTGAAGCAGCATTCCTTCCCAACAGTCAGGGACGGATGTAGGCTAGGCCTACAGTGGGCTTCACTCCAGGGCCATACCTGTAGAAGCCCAATAACAGTATTAGACATTCTTTGAACTCATTCAGTAAGCCTATCCCATACATCATCCAATCCACCTTTTTTTCCCATTTATTTTTGTAATAAAAATAAATAAATTTACAAACCAATTAATCATATTAAATTCAGACTTTTTAATCTTCTTATCGAATCCTATTCTTTAAAAAAATAATAATAAAAAAAAAAATGAAGAAAGGAAACAGGAGTGATTGGCGCCCGTCGCAGTCGTCGCCCATGAGTGAGTTTACGTTAGGTTAGCTAGATTGATTTATCTTATTTTACCACATTTGTAAATTCAAAATTTATTAGTTATTTTCATAATTTATTTATAATTTTAAAATTATTTGAATTTTTTAATTTGTGTGATTTTCTTAATTTAAATATAAATTTCTGAATTTATGTGTAGTTTTCTGAGATTTTTAGTAATATTTTGAGACAAAATTGTCATTTGCCACCCATCCAGAAAAGTGAAATTGAACAACAATATAAAATAATCTATAATCTACAAAGTAAACGTTAAATTGTATATATTATCCAAACAGTCATCCACTACATTGGGATAACTCTTTTATCCATATAGCCAAAGTGCAGCTGCCTAAAAAAGCAAATTAAAGACACAGAAGCAACCTCACATCAGATGCATATTCATCTACCAATGCATACGTTTTTACACCAGGAAAATCAGCAGCTAAAGCATGCACACACTTTCTTTGGTATGCTGCCTGTTGCACGAAACTTTGCGGCTGCTTCCTCTACCACCAGAAAGTCTTTCTCCCTATCGGCTGCAATCATCGCCCTCTTTTCTTCAGCTGCCTTATGTACCATAGCTGCCTTATTCTTCATCTTCTCTGCGTATTCTGCCTTCTTCTTCTCAAAATTTTCCTATACATACACATTGTTGACAGAATCTTTATCAATATGTGAAATTCAAATCACTTAGCTTCGAAGGTCCATAAAATTGTCAACTGCTGCAACATTTTCATTTTCAATTTGATTTGATTCCTCTTAATGAGACCGGACGAGTTATTTGCTTCATAATTAATCTAGAGGAAACCACATTTGATTATTACCTGGTCTTACATATGGTTATTGACTTGAAAATAGGGAAACTTGTAAGACTAGTCAGTCATTTGGACAGTCCCAATAGTAGTACTGTATCATATTTTTTCTACAATTGCATCAGTATCTTTTTCATTGCACATATTTAGTCCTATTTTTTCTTCGCCAGAAAATTCACATGCGGCCCCTAACAATTGCGATTACAATGGATGGACAAGATGGGCTTGATCGAGGATTATGTAGCAAAAGATAAAATTGGCACAATCATTGTGTTGAGATTCTCCATTGACCTGTCGATCATTTTTCAGTAATAAACAGACCATCTTAACATTTGCACTTATTTTATGGTGCAAGACAACCATCAACTTGGTCAAATATGCCTTATGAATTTTACAAGAGATAATGCAGACCGTTTGTGTGTCAAAATTTACTTGTAACTGATAAATCATGCATGCACAGTAAAATCACGGTAGAAGTGGTCTAAAATTCTCATCATAAATTCAAATATAGATATTCCTTACCTCAATTTGCTTCAGTTGAGTTTCTAAAGATACTCTTTTGGTATTCTCCCAAGCATCTATTGCAGATAACTTTTTGTGTGCCCTGAATGATAGAAATCGGCATGTGAATAAAAGATAGGAAGAAAAAGAAAAAGAAACTTATACTCTCCGTTTGACATGATTCATGCAACAACTTAGTCGAAATGCCCCCAACAAGTTCCATTTTTCAATTTTCATTTTCCATCAATGTCGAATACAGAACTCAAACCACAATGTTTGTATCAGTGATACCAAGTGTTCTTTGTCCTCCATAATGATTGAATTACCAAGCGATCAATTAACTTGTGTTTGGCACTGCCTAAGCAAAGTATAATGTGACCAAATTTGTCCATACTCATAGACCTTTGGCTTATATGCGATTTTATAAAAAAATGTTTAATTCGGAGTCGGTAAAAAGTACATCTTAAGTGCATTAAAAAGTGAGAATGCTATACATCTAACCAAAAAACCGAGCCCTCCATGGAACAATGAAGCACAGTGACGCTCACTTCTCTTTGTATGAGAGATTCTAAAAGAATGCAAAACACTCTCAAATGATGACTATAGAGAATCCCATGTACATGTTACACAAGGTGGTAAAAAAATCGAATTCAAGAACTGTTTGGAATTTGGAATTACAAGCATGTTAGGCACCTGAGTTACTTAAAGGAATCATTTGCTCAACTATTTAAAATGAATTTGAGGACTGAGTGAGACTGATAAACATGGCAAAGGTGAGAGGTATTTTACTTCATTGACTTGTTATGCACCCAATGTTGCTTTGTATGTAATAGACTTGAGTTTTAATCTATATAGAATCATAGATACACCCTTGCCTCCTACTTTGAACCATAAAGTCTTTCTAAAAGAAAGTTCCTATGTTGTAACTACGGTATATCCTACCCAAATTGCAGTTTATTAAACTGAATAGTGGACAGAATAGAAAATCCAAGGTTTTGTAGGTAATTGCTTTATTACTGGAAAACAATTAAAATACTTTGGGGTAATGAAGTGGTCTTCTTCTATCGTGCTGTCTAAACACGGAACCATAAGCGAAGCTGGCCAAACTCCCTATCAGATCAGCTGTGTCGTCTCATTTTTTGGTATATCTTCAAATTTTAAACTTTGATATTCTGTCAATATTCAGTGTAAATTCGAAAATTAGTTTAGAGATCTTGCATAATACTTGTACACAGAATAGTAACAGTAGTATTGGTGAATTTGCTACAAATTGGAAGAAACATCTAAACAAAAACTTGAAAACACTGCTGTTACACAGAACGCAACACTATTTGCTTGAATGATAGATATATCATAACCAAATAACACATAAACTTATCTAAACAAAAATAAACAGATAATAATATCAAAGAGAAAGAGGAATTGTACTTGTTATCAGCTTTAGTTTTCTCGTTGTCTTCCCATGCTTTAATTAGGGCCAATCTTTTTTCGATTTCAATTTGTGCAAGCGCGACATCTTCTCGACAGATACAAGCAGAAAACACTCCTACAAATCAAATTCCCACAAAATAAAATTGAAATAAAAGCGGATGAAATTCAGGCATTACCCCTGTCCTTGGGCTTCCCCGAGCTTTTCCCAGTCTCACAGTCAGGTGCATCCTCTGTCAAATGAAAGGCAAACGTAATACAATCTAAAACCAAATCCAAAAACATAAACAAAATAAATAAATAACTAAAGAAACCCAAATCCTACTTTCTGGAGAAAAAAGAAAAGGCCGGAAATTACTTTGAGTGATGGGAGGCGGCTTGTGGAAGGATTCCAAGTCCTTCAATGGCAGTGGGATGAGTGCTTCTCCAATCGACTCATTATTTCTACCATTTTTCTCACCCGTAAATTCCGTGGGTGCTGCTGCTGATGATTCTTCTTGTTGATCAACTCCTTTTGTTTCTTCCTCTCCCATTTCCCTTCACGTTTACTTCTTCTTTTTCTTAGTTTTTTTTAGCTGAATATGAATGTGTACTCTATGAGTGAGCTGTAGCTTTGTAGAGTCGACTATAAGGGAAATCGCCAGAAACTCGTAGGTGAGTACTGTTGGAAAATGACAAAAGAAGAACAAGGTGGATGATATTATAGGTAAGTTCGGTTGGATATTGCTGACAATATTTTATATTTTTCTTGTACTTGCTATATTATTCCAACTACTATTTTTCCCTATATTATTCCAACTACTATTTCTGGCTTTTTTTCACCATTTATAATATAATAATATAATAAAAAAATAATATAATTTTAAAAATAAAATATATAATTATATAAAATATATTTTGATAAAAATTATTTAAAATAAAAAAATATTAAATATTAAAATTTACTACAATTAATATATAAAAATGTATTTTATATTTAAAAATAAATATTTTATTATTATATATGCAATATGGATATCAAATTGAAAATCATAAAAATAATTAATTTGTTATTTTTTTATAAAAAAAGGAGTTGAGATGAAAAAGTTAGAAGCATTTGAAAATTAGAGTGAAAAAGCAAAGAAAAAAAAAAAACAATCTAATTGGAGATCATAGTTTCTAAAAATAAAAAGCTGATTTTGGAGGAAAATTGATATTTCTATAAATTAGTCCAACTTTCTTGTTTTTATATAGTTATATATATATATATATATACACACATTGGCCTAAACACTTTACTTTATCTACCAAAAATAAAATTATATTTGAGTAATATATAATTTTTTTATTATTAAATAAAAATAAAATTTGTTATTGATCATTAATTTTTACATATATTTCGTTACTTATTTGTTAGTTTGACTCATTTAAATTAGATTTAACTAAAAAAATATTATTGTTATAAAAATATTACCCGTCCGTAGCATAAAACCCAAGTTGGGCAAGCTGCTAAATTTCAATTGATAACTAATTTTATTATTTTAAGTAGGAGTAAGTCCGTTGTTGCACAGATCCTAGATCCGTGCAATAGGGTCATAAGTTGAATTCGTTAATTTTTTTAGGCCAGACCTAAAAATACCCCAAACTGAAGAAAAAAAAATCGTTTAACCTTTTTGTGTTGCAATGTATTAGTTTATATTTGGAACGTAGTATCGTTTAATCTTAAATGTATTACTTTTTATGTTGAAGATGTTACTGCTTAACTATAAAATGTATTACTTTTTGTTCAAAGCTATTACTTTTAACCATAAACGTATTACAATCTTTTGTATTGAAATCTATTATTTCTTAACTGTAAAAATATTATTTTATAGGTTGAAACATAATACTTTTTAACTAAATGTATTATTTTATGTGTTGAAATTTATTACTTCTTAATCATAAAAATATTACTATAAAACTGATAATTGACTTTTTACCAACACCAAGAAACTCATATTCATATCAATCTTCACATTCCTTACCGTTTTAAAAAACACAACTCTATGCTTCAAGAAACGGGCCCAAAAACAAGTCAAATATCATCAATATCAAATAAATAAATAAATAGAAATTTATAAATATGTTAATTTTTTCAAAGAAAGAAAGAAATAAAATAGTTTAGAAAATAATTAGTTAGAATTTGATTCATATTTTGAATAAATTTATCTATGGATATAATGAATATATGATAACACTTTTTTTTTAATGGAGACATATCAAAATTGATCCAAAAATTAATTTGAGAAATTAATATATTAAGATGAAATAATATTACTTGTTTAATTAAAAATATATATAATATGTGTGATGTTTAAAATTTTAAATGAGAACAATTTATGGGAATATAAATTTCTTATACCTATCAACAAAATATACAAATAAATTCATAACGTGTGACATTTAAAAACAAATTCTTTGTTGGGTGTGGGTTCAAGTCTTTCTTACATCAACATGCTCAAATTTATGTTTTAAATTTTTTTTTACCTAAAGTGTAACAATATTATTTTTTAATTAAAACATATTATATTATAACGTGTGACGCTTAAATTTTAAGGGATACAACTTGAGAGGAAATGACATTGTATATACCTACCAATAAAACAAACATAAAAAAGAAATTATAAATATATTGAATTTGTTATATTTAAATATTTAATGCTATAATATAAAATAATTATCTACAATTTATAAAATCATACATCGTCTTGTTGGTACATAATAGAGATGAAGGTGATGTACTTTTAGAGAGAATGGAGGTTCAAATTCTATTCTTAGAATATTTTAATATTTTTTTGTTAGTCTGTCAAAATTATTGACATAAAATAAAACCTTATTAATTTTTATATAAAAATTCAATATAACCTAGTAGTAAATGATTTAAAGTGGAAATTTGAATGATTTTGAAGATCTCGGTTCAAACTCTTATACCAAAAAAAATTAAATTAAACAAACAAACAAACGCGATCCAATTTTATGGATCTAGAGTCGTAAAATAATTGGGAGCACTTTTTGACTTTTGTAAAATTCACCTACAACATCTTTCAGTCAATGATAGATACAGCGCCATATGAAGTATTGTATGGTAAAAATTCTTGAATTGCTGTTCTCATGCTTAATACATAAGCTCATAATCTATCTGTCTAAATTGTCTAATCTCACTTTTTATCTTCACACTCTTTCAAATTAAGTCTTGTTAGGTGGAATCATCATGAGTAACACCATTCATCTTCAATATATCGTTATCTCCAAAAACCAAGCTAGATGTGCATATGGGTCCTTGAAAATTCCTCCCCCGAATGGATTCTACCGAACCACTGAGATTAAATCAGTTTAAGTTTTAATTTATTATCATTTATGGACTGATGTGTAATGCCTCCAGATTTTTTTTCAAAATAATGCGAAAAAATAAATAAATTTACGAAATAGGCATGTTTTGGAACAGTTTTTAAAAATAGGTAAAACGGTGACGTTATTTCGAAAAAAACTTAAAACTTAACCAAAGAACGTCACCCACGGTGACGTTCTTATTGTAATGTGATATATATATATATAGCCTATATATTATATATATACACACACATTGACACACACATATATATAACCTGTATGATATATATATATTTTAAATATATATTCTTACTAATATATATATATATATATATGTATATATTTATAAAATATATATTTATACTCTAAATTCACATTTTGAATATATATATATATATATATTATTTCTTTATTTATTAAGTAAATATATCAAAATATATATTAAAATGTAATTAATAAAATTAAAATATTATAATTTTATTTAAGATAATAAAAAATATTTAAATTAAAGAAAGAATATTAATTATTAATTAATATTCTGAAATCAAAATAATATATATATATATATTAATAATATAATAATATATATAAGAGAATAAAATAAATAAATATAATTATAAAAACGTCAGCTTAATTGACGTTTTATAAAACGTCAATTCGGCTGACGTTTCTTTTATTTTTTTATTTTTTTATATATATAAGATATATTTATATTCTAAATATATTTATTTTCAATATATATATATATTTATTACGAAAATATATATATGAAATTATAATTTTAAAAAATAAAATGTTATAATTTTATTTAAGAAAAAAAATTATATTTAAATAAAAAAATTTTAATTATTAATTCATAAATAATATATATATATATTAATATATAAATATGACATAATATATAAATCTTAAAACGTCACCAAAGTTGATGTTTTCAAAAACCGTACGTTTTCTTATTTATTTTATTTTATATACATTATATATAGATATATATATATATATATTTATATATATATTTATATTCTACATATATATTTTCAATATGTATACATATATTTTTATTTATTTATTAAGAAAAAATATATAAAAATATATATCAAATTATAATTTTAAAAAATAAAATTTTATAATTTTATTTAAGAAAATTAAGAAAATGTATATATATTTATAAACATTATTTAAAATAAAGATTAATATTTAATTATTATTATTTGTAATTTAATTTGTTGAAATAAATATATATTATTATTATTATTTGTAATTTAATTTTCTGAAAGAAATATTAATTTATATATATATATATATATTTTGTAATAATAATACATAAATATATATATATATATATTTAAATATATATATTACCTTTTGAATATATATATAGGAATATATGTATATATATTTTATAAAAATATATATTAAATTATAAATTTAAAAAAATAAAAAATAAAAAAATAATTTTCTATTAATTACATAAATATTTGAAATATATATATAATATACATACATACATACTTGCATGGGCCAGAAACGTCAGTGGGCCTGACGTACCAGCTTTTAACCACCAAGGCACCTTCAATGTTTGAAAATTTATGATATAATTTTATATATATTATATTTAAAATATAAAACAATATATTTATAATATTTTTTTATTTTTAATTATAATATATATTATATATTATATAAAAGAAAATAAAATAAAAAAACGTCACGTTTTATTAAAACATCAATTAAGGTGATGTTTATTCTTTTATTTTTATTTTTATTCTTATATATATTTATATATTATTAATCTATATATATATATATTATTTTATTTTCACAATATGAATTAATAATTAAAAATTATTTTTTAATTTAAATAATTTTTTTATCATCTTAAATAAAATTATAATATTTTACTTTTTAAAATTATAATTTAATATATATTTTTATATATTTACTTAATAAATAAAAATAATATATATATACATATTCAAAATATATATTTAGATTATAAATATATATTTTATAAATATATATATATATATCTATATATAATATATATTATAAAAAAATAAAAAACGTCACCTTAATTGACGTTTTTTTAAAACGTCAATTAAGGTGACGTTATTCCTTTTTTTCTTTTTTTTTTGGATATGTATATATATATATTTATATATTATTAATATATATATATATTATTTTATTTTCAGAATATGAATTAATAATTAAAATTTATTCTTTAATTTAAATAATTTTTTTATTATCTTAAATAAAATTATAATATTTTACTTTTTAAAATTATAATTTAATATATATTTTTGATATATTTACTTAAGAAATAAATATATATATATATATATCCATATTCAAAAATAATTTTAATATATATTTTTGATATATTTACTTAAGAAATAAATATATATATATATCCATATTCAAAATATAGATTTAGAATATAAATATATATATATATATTAATAAAAATATATATTTAAAATATATTTATATCTATATACAGGTTATATATATATATATGTTGTTGTGGTATGTGTGTATATATATATTAATATTATAATGCATGGATGCATGTATGTGTAGTGTGTGTATATATATATATGTATGTATATATAAGAATAATAAGAACGTCACCTTAGGTGATATTTTTTTAAAACGTCACTTAAGGTGACGTTTATTCATATATATATATATATTTTTTTGGATATATATATATATTTATATATTATTATTTTTTATATATTATTTATTTTCAAAATATGAATTAATAATTAAAAATTATTCTTTAAATTAAATAATTTTTTTATTATCTTACATAAAATTATAACATTTTACTTTTTAAAATTATAATTTAATATATATTTTTATATATTTACTTAATAAATAAAAATATTTATATATACATATTCAAAATATATATTTTGATTATAAATAAATATATATATATATATATATATATATCTAGATATAATATATATATTATAAAAATTAAATAAAAAACGTCACCTTAGGTGACGTTTTTTTAAAACGTCACTTAAGGTGACGTTTATTCATAATTTTTTTCGGATATATATATATATATATTTATATATTATTATTATATATATATAATATTTATTTAAAAAATATGAATTAATAATTAAAAATTATTATTTAATTTAATAAATTTTTTTATTATCTTAAATAAAATTATAACATTTTACTTTTTAAAATTATAATTTAATATATATTTTTATATGCTTAATTAATAAATAAATATATATATACATATTCAAAATATATATTATTATTTCTAAATATATATTTTATAAATACATATATGTATATATAATATATATATTATAAAAATAAATTTAAATATTTTTTATTATCTTAAATAAAATTATAATATTTTAATTTTATTAATTATATTTTAATATTTATTTTGATATATTTACTTAATAATAAAATATATATATATATATTCAAAATGTGAAATTAGAGTATAAATATATATTTTATAAATATATACATATATATATTAATAAGAATATATATTTAAAAAATATATATATATATATAATACAGGTTTTATATATATATGTCAGTGTGTATATATATATATAATATATATATATATATATGCATGTATGATGTATGCATGTATAGTGTGTATATATATATATCATAAAAGAAAAAGAACGTCACCTCCGGTGACGTTTTTTTGAAATAACGTCACCGGTGGTGATGTTTTACCTATTTTTAAAAACTGTTCCAAAACATGCATATTTCGTAAATATATTTTTTTTTTCGTATTATTTTGAAAAAAAAAAAACCCTAATGCCTCCATGGTGACAGTATCTCTTGGGGTTGGAAAATAACTCAAATGGCCCTTGGGCTTCTTCTTTAGGCGTTGCTCGCCTTTTGTACTCACTGTTTGTCTTAGAGGAGGATCTTCAGCTCTGTCATCCAATAATTGTCTTTGAACTTTTCTCGCACTATGATGAGAAGCATTAGCTCCTACTTGGGGATTGTATGGTTCTAATGTGTCTCCTATAAAGTGCGTTAACATACATTTCGTAAAATAAGAAAATATCGAATTAATCAAAGTAATTGAAAAGTTCTACACAATAATATCTAAATCTATTATCTAAAAGAGTAAGTCTCTTGTGAAACGATTGCACATATAACACGATTTAAAATATTACTTGTTTAACTATAAAGTATCACTATTTTTTAATGTAACTAATAAGAAGTAATACACTTTAAATAACAATTAATACTTTATAGTTAAACAAGTAATAATTTAAATCGTGTTGCACGTGCAACCGTTTCATAGGAGTTTTTGTGTATCTAAAATAAAGTTAGAAAAAATTTACAATATTAATAATCTAGCAACCGATCCTCGACAATGGCACCAAAACTTATTTGCTAAAATCTATAAGTTGTCTTGTAAGTGTACGAAGTAGTTAATAATAACAATGAACAAATTTGCTTCCCACCAGGATTGAAACTAGTCACTAAGTATTGCAAATATTAGATTTACTTTATCTAATTTAACAAATTAATAGGATTGAATTATTGATTAACTAAAAACTAAAATGATTTTGAAAACTCTTAAGACTAGTAATTAGCAATTACAAGATATAAAAGAGAGGTACTGAGACAAAAACAAATCTTGCGGTCATTCTTTTAACTATCAACAATTATATACTCAACTTAATCCATTTCAAATTAATTTTTCTTATTTCTTATGTGACAATCACGATATTAAATTACATTTTCATTCAAAGTGCATGAAATTCGTATATTTAATTACTCGTGTCAATATGTTTATTCCACACAAGTAATTAACTCCCAAAAGTACCTAAGATTGATAATTCCTCATAAACACTACACATTTGTCACATATATGAAGATCTAATATGAAATCTCATCTTCTAAATTTTGATTAGATATATAAACCATGTTCAGTTATCGATTGAATAATTAAATAAGATAACACAAATCAATATATATATATATATATATATATGATAAGGAATTGGAAGAAGAACTTAAATATAAATCAATTACCCAATATAATCATCAAATCAACTACGAAATGCCCTAAGATCACAACAGTGTTTAGCTAAACATAATCTAAATAGATCTCATAAGAAACATGTAACTAATCATATATAGTACAAACAACGCAAAGGAGAATAGAGAAACATTGAATATTCGTAGGATGATTCGTCGATGCATTCCTTGAATCACGTGGAGTAGATGGTGGGTGGTGCATGGGGGATAGTGAATCATCCCTTCGTTGCAGTTCCCAGCCCTAAATATTTTCTTACATGTATGTATGTCTTCTCTTATTGTAGAGGCCAAATATATATATATATATATATATATCAAACAAGTTTATGATCCTTTAAACTTGTCAAAATTATATATATATATATATATATATATATCAAACAAGTTTATGATCCTTTAAACTTGTCAAAATTATCGAGAATTGGAAATATGATCTTCAGAGTTGGAGCTTGGTCGAGCGAATACCCAATCCCTGTCTAATTAACAATATTGAATTAACTAAATATTGAATTAACCACAAGTATATGAGGTTCCAATACACCTAAAACAATATAACAAGAAAAAACAAACAAAATAAGGAAAATAATAATGAAAGGATGATCTAATTCAAGGGTTCGACATTCAATTATACTATTGATCATAGAACAACAAATAATTTTTTGCAATTCAAGCAAATTAACCTTATATTTATTAGGATAGCCATTGACCAAACCTAGCATCCGATCAATTCATATCATTAACCGACTAGGCACGATAGCGTTCCTTGTCAATTAATAATTGCACTAATCTCAAGTGAAACCACAATTATCAGCATTAGTCCTATAGATTCAATTAGGTTAGGCAAATTATGATAGCATAATTTACCCAATCTAATGTTACAAGTCTTCAATCATTTACACTGTTAGGAGTATAAATATATGAATAGCTATAGGAAAATAAATAACAATTTGATTTGTCAAGTTAAATTAATATAAAATCTTCATAAAAATATTTTGAATATACCAATGTTTGAATATGGAGCAAAAAAATTAAATAAATCACAAAGATCTCATAATAATATAATAAAAATACAAAAATTTTAAATTAAAATTTAAAATTAAACACTCATACTATAATAAGCCTTAAACATAAATATCATTAATAAATACAAGAAATAAAATAAAGAAAGAAGAAAAAAAAACTTACTACAGGAAGAAAGGAAGAGAATTTCTCGTTCCCTATTGTTCTAAAACGTGGTGTCCCAAAATGTGTTCCAAAAAAGCTAAGAAAGAAAATGGATAGAATTTTCTCTCTCCTCACTTCCGTCATTCTCTCTCTTTCCGGCTACTCCTTCCAAGAATTGGGTGGATGCATAGTTACAGTAATTGAGGATTACTCTTTATGCATTTTGAGATGATCAAGGGGCTCATGATAGATAATGATTTTGTATTGAACAATGAAAGTCGAAATGTTTGTTCATATTTTGGATATTATGCATGATTTTTAGCATTTTCTTGACTTATTATACCCTATTTTCAATTTTTTTACACCAAGGTTTCGTTACCATCTTTGCAAAATTCTTTTGATTTTTGCATGAATTCATATTTTAGTGGTGGAGAATTGATATATGAACAAGCTTATGGCAATGATATTTTGTTTTTGATACTGACTGAATATATATATATATATCTCATTTCATACATTTGAGTGAAATGTGGAAAATTCTTGAGAGGTGTTGAATCTAATCACATTTGAGTTTTTGAAATTGTGAGAAATCAACAAGACATGAATTTTCTTGAATTTAATTACAATCACGATCACTTGTGTTTTTTTTGTAGAATTATTGCTTTAAATTTTCCGTTGTATATCAATTTGAAATATTTTGAAGGTGTTGAATTTGAAATGTTGATTTTGATCTATTACCTTGTATTACTTTCTTATGCATGTTTAAAGACAAGCATGATTTAGGTGTGGGGTTATATTCAAATTCTCCTTATTTTTATTTTCAAATTGCAATTAATTAATCTAATTAATCATTTTTATTTTAAGGAAATAATTAATTGTATTTGAAGAAAAATTGAGTAAAGAAGGACAATTGGCAAAGAAACAAGGCCGAGTTGAAGACATTCAATGATGATGGGCTTAGTCCTAATGAGCAAAAAAAAGGGTTACAACTCATCATATATGTGCTCGGATAAAAGAAAGACTTCAAACTCAAATGGACTAACTAGGGGAAAATGTAAATTTTGATATCTCAAGAAAAGACCATCAAAAGGGCTAAACCTAACTGCCCTTACCATCTCAATGCATGAATCCATTAATGCGGTCTCAAAATCCATAACAAAACAAGTTCTAGAATGTATATATTATGATTGATCACACACAACAAAGAAAATGGAGCATAAAATTGAAATGTTGCTCCTTAGGCTCAAAACCTCACAAAAGAGGCTATTGTGTATTGAATCATGTACATTCATGTTCTATCCATCATTAAAAACCAACGAGACACGTCATTTTGAAAAAACAAAGAAATGATCAAGCACACTCGACTCTTGCATACATTATCACACATTTAATCCTACAAATCACATTTAATCCTACAAAATAATCATACAAAAAGCATAACGATTTGATAACCAAAATCAGCTTATATGCATCATTTTCCAATCCAATTTATACCAATTTTTGCTCAAAACTTTGAAAAAATCTAATTCGAGCACAAAAAAACACATAGAGAACCCCACACCTAAACTCAACATTATCCTCAATGTACACCACCGAAGCTCATAAATCAGGAAACAAAAGAAAGATAACAAGAAAAATCTACAGGAGGGATGGAGTTTCCACGTAAATCTTGGGTTACGACCTTTTATTTTTCTCATTTATTTACTTACTTTCTGCTATGATGAATGTGGTTTCAGGGAGGATTTTATTCCCAACACATTCATCATTTTTTGCATTCTTTTACTTTTTATGCACACGGTTCAAGACAAATGCATTATGTCTTCGGGTTTTTGCCTATTTCTTATAATTTCTCCCTATATTTGTTCGTTTCTTTTTTATTTCTTTCATTTCAATATTCACTTTAAAATTAAAGCAACATGACTAAAAAATGAACAAACGCTTTATATCCACTCAATACAATAGAATTGAGTTTATACAAATTTTTGTTATATAAAATGTATCTCAAATTAACTCAAAATATAAGTATAAACTCTATATATCATTTATCAGGACACACAAATTGGGTCTGATGCCATTTGTAGTAATTATACAACAATAATTGGCATGTTTTAATTAACTAATTCATCATAATTGAATTAGACAAGCATGTAGCATCAATGGCCAACTAAATTATCCTTTACAATGATGATTTGAGTTGGAAAATATAATTATTTTGGAAGTAAAAACATACGTGAATCTATAATTGATTTGTATAAAGTTTGATGTTGTCTTTTAAACGATCAATTTTTACCGTTCTGTAAAAAAAACTACATAATGTGTGATTAAATTACTAAGATTTAGGGGACTATACCTCAACTTATAATGATAATTTTTCTTTATTTTCAATTTCGTCCCGTAACAAATTGAATTCTTCTATTTTATAAGGCTCGTCAATGAGCAATGACTGGTCCCTTAATTGGTTTCCAGGGCCGAGTCTTAATGCCATTTGTTTTGAAATTACATCTGTAGCCCAAGAAGTCAAGTTAGCCAGCCCACTTAACTGAAAAAAGTTTTGGGCCGGATCTAGGAATTTCAAATTATTCATTTATAAATTTTTTTAAAAATTATAAGTAATGCAAAATTTAAATTATTAAAATATAATTATTAAAATTATGTGTAGTTAGACTAATTTTTTAAAGATAAAATAATAAATTTATAAAAGAGATTATCATCAAAGAAAAAAATTATCACTTATATTTTAAAATAATAACGTTATTTTCTTGATCTTCATAAATTTTTTATTGATAATTCTTTTGGTAAATAAAATAAATAAACATTTAAATATTTTTTTTCCTTGCTGCTGAAGTGCTGTGCGAATTTTCTATGTAAAATATAATATTAGTATATAAATTATGGTATATTGAAAATATATTTAAATAAAACTTTCCTTAACTTTTATATGTTTTTAAGCATATTTTGTATTTACTAGTTTTTTAATTTTTTTATTTATCGTTGATATTTCTAATTTTTCTTATATTTATAACTTATTTGATTTTCTCACAGATCATGTTGGAAGTAACATGAATTTTGTATCACCCTGATTAAAATACTTGAAATTCAAATTTTAGGTTACCTTAAATAACTTAATCTTCAAGTGGCTCAAATTTTAATTTTAAGAATTTTGATCAAATTAAATGAGATAACCTCACTTGAAATTGAAGCTCTCCGATGTGACAAAATTTTAAATTTTATGTCCCCCCATTTAAAGTGACATAGAAATATGAATTTCGTGTTGCAGGAAAGTCAGAAAATTAAAAAAGAAAATCAGAAACATAAGAAAATTTAACAAACGATAAAAACAATAAAAACAATTATAAAATAGAAAAAAACTTGTAAAAAGTACTAAATTTTTTATTTTAATTTGCCTATATATATATATATAATTTGATGTAGGGTGCGATTATTCACACCCTTGAATTTTTTAAATACACTCAAAAAATTTGTAAGAAATTATACATTATTAAAATAACTACACTTATATTCAAATTGCCCAATCTACCCAAAGTTTATTTAAAACATTCATCCGAACAAGTAATATAGTGTTAGACAATGCTGCCAAACACTAATCAGCTGTTCGTCAGGATGTTTTGAATGAACCTTGGGCTAACATGTTCGTCATTGTTCGAAAAATAAGTTTCGAACACGAGCATAAATGTTCGACCAATCCTGTCGAATACGAACAAATGTGTTCAATAGATTAGGTTCGAAATATAAAAGCAGACATGCGATGGATTCAAAATAAAAATAAAATACAAATATTCTAACGTGAATCTTTCTTCAATGTATAATTTCATCTAAAACAGACAAAAAATTCAAGAATCCTAAAACATTAATTTGGACGACAAAATAGTTCTCTTATTTTTTATTCTTCTTTTTATTCTTTTTTAATTTTCTAATTAAAAAGATATAAGTGTTCAAAATTAAATATTTAACAAAAAAAAGCAAAATTTTAATTCTAATAAAATATATTTAAATAATTTGAGGGTGGAAATTGTGCTCCTTATGATATATATAGCACAACTAAAAATAGAAATTAATATTTTCCCACCCAAAAATTTTATATAGGATACACCAGTGCTCAAGCGTGCTCGGGAGTCGACAATCTTTCTTTCAGGCTAGAAAGTCTCATGACTAATCATATTTTTTTGCTTTTTTCACTTTAATTTTTAAAGTTTTATATTAACTTTATTTTTTATGAAAAAATATATCAAATTAATCATATTTTTATTATCTTCAATTTGATATCCATATTCCATATATAAAAATAAAATATTAATTTTTAAATATAAAATATTTTTCATAGGTTAATTGTGGTATATTTTAATATTTTATATATATTTATATTGTGAGATATTTTTATTTTAAATAAGTTTTTGTTAAAAATATATTTTATATAATTATATATTTTATTTAAAAAATTATATATTATTATTTTTATAATAACTTATTATATGATCATATTAAAAATCTTGCAACGTACTGGAGAAATACTAGTATCTTAAAAACTAAATAGGGTGTAGGTTTTAGGGAAAATGTACAAATTAGCCCCTGAATTAGAACCTTACGTTGGATCATGAATTATTTTTTGTACAAATAGGAGCTCTAACTTTTTAAATTGATCAAAGAAACCCTTGAACTTTTAAAATATGTCGAACAAACTCCTGAAATTTAAATATATGAAAAATATGACCATCCTAATTATTAAATTAACTAAACAGATTTTAAAAATACTAAATAAATATAAAAATCAGCAAATTAAATCCTAAATATACTTAAATAAATCAATAAATTAATAAAGTAAAATTTAATAATAATTTAAATATAAAAAAAGTTTTGAAATGTGAAGATTTTTTGTTATGTTTTTTAGATATTCTATTTTTATTATATTTAAATCATTTAAGATTTTTTTGATATGTTTTATGTATTAAATAACTTATATTTTATTATTTTATTTTAATAATTTTTTTATCTATCTAAATATTTTTATGTTTATTTTGTTATTTTAATGTATTGAAATAACCTATTTATTTGAAAATAAGAAGTTCATGGACTTATTTGACCCATTTTTTAAGTTGAAAATTTTATTTATACCAAAAAACTTAATTTAAGGTTCAATTTGTACATGTTTATATCTTTTCCCTAGATTTTATGGAACCATCCGGAATTTCAATAATTAAAAAAATAAAAAAAATTGAAGACTCAATGAAACAAGTTTGATTGCATAGATACTAAAGTGTGGGTATTGGTCCCACCCAAGCGTATAAGTTAGTGCACTTTATATGAGTCACGAGCATGCATATTTGTTCATGATTGCAACCTTCACATGTTTGGATTTCCAGCAAAATAGTTTGTGTATTTTTTTGTGTTTTATTTTAATTTAACTTGTTACAAGATAAAATATATTTTATTATATTAAAATTTATAAAATATAGTATTATTATTATTATTTTTATATATTTATATAAATATTTTAATATAAAATATAATTTATTATATTAAAATTTTATTTGTATTTTTTAAAATTAGCTTTATTAAATTATAAAGTATACGATATTTTAACGTAAATTTTTGTAATTTTCAAACTAAATATAAATATTTTAACTTACTAAAAATTATTGAAGTTAAACAAAAAAATTATAATATTATATAAATTAATAGTTTAATATTTTTAATTTAAACAAAATATGTATAAATTTTAGTTTAAATTCATATTAAAATAGTGCACTACTTATTCAAATCTAGCACATATATCAAAATTTACAAAATAATAATTCAATTCATTAAAATTATATTTCATTCATAAAAACTATATTTCATGCTTAAAATATAATTATTTATTTTTATATAAAATATTATTGTCAAATTTAATAATCATAAAAAGAAATTAATTTGATGTATCATAAGTTAAAAATATATTTAAATAAAAAACTTATTATAAATTTGACTAAAATATAAAAATGAAAAATAAATGTTAAATTTTTATTATTCTCATTTAATATAATAGATATATTTATTTGTAATTAGGCTGGTCTACAAGTAAATGAACCCATACGCGCATCTTTATGAAGGTGGTGTGGGATAAAGGGTAAAGTTGGGTTATAAAGCAATCATCTCCTCGTGACCCTAATCATCCATCTTTCTCACCACTTCGGACTATTTCTTTTATTTTCTTCATTGATTGCGGCATAACATCTGCACAATTATCTTTATTATTATGTTTTTTATGAGTCGAACACGAGTTTGTCTTGGATAGTTTAAACGAATGATCTGAAATTAAGTATTGAATATGTTGACTTGATTATCAATCAAAACTCTACGTAGTATGATTTATTAAATATAATTTATGAGGTATAAAATGTATAAATAATCATGGTTCGGACTGGATATTCATCCAATGTGTAGCATCTACTTTGTTTCTACATTTGTGTTTATTTTTATTTTAAGGTTTTTATTTTATATATTAAATATAATATAATAATAGGCGATTTAAATTCTAATTTGTGGTTAGGTAAGGTAAGGTTTGCCATTATCATGTGATGTGCCTTTAATAAGATATTTCAACATAACTCAAGAGTTTCAAAAGAAAATTATGGAACTTAATGAACAAATTGAGAGTGAGGTGTATCTGGAGGGGGACAATTTATGTCCACTCCTGAACCAATCATGAATTGACAGCTCGTACTTGAACATACTATCCATATGAATATAATAATAATAATAATAAAATAGTCTATAAATAGCAATTTTCCTCCTTTTTTTTTTTCTTTTACAATTTTTAAAAGTGAAATATTTAAAGGAAATGATGTGTTAACATTTGATTAGTAGAATATATTTTTCTTGTTATTTTTGGAAATATATTTTCCAATTTCAAATATATAATAATATTCTCATGATTCATATCATATATTAGAAAATAAAATTATTCTTGGCTGATTATTTGGATTATATTTTAATATTTCTTATGTGGTGTATTATTTGTATGAATCATAATGTTAACTAATATTTTTTAAATAAACTTACTAAATTTAATGAAAGAAAATTTGTGCTGCAAACAAAGTAAAATCTTGTCACACAGCGGACAACAATATGAAAAACATAGCAGAAAAAAGAAAATAAAGAGAGATTACACTTTTATCATAAGTTATGAATAACTTGTGATTGCCAGCTTGGCGAAAAGATTAACTATGAATATCATGAATAAAGAAAATTCTCAACTAAGAAAACAACCTAACACGTGTTGTTCCACCTAGAAAATTCCAACATCTCAAGGACGACTTAACCTATACTAAAAACACACTCAAAGATATCATGTAGATGCTCACGTCACACTTAGAAAGCATGAGTTACAAAATATAGCGAAAAGTTGTGACAGGTATGCGATAACACTATCAGCGACATAAAACAAATCTCTCTAAAATTGCGCCTTTTGAAATGAAGTCTGCTTCCTCTTTTTATAGCTGTTGGATTGCTTGTTGAACAAGGTCCACAACCCACAATTTAACACTTCAGTTAGTGCCTAATAGTATGGGATGTGTATCACTAAACCTAAACTTTTGAAGGAGCTTGACTTGATCTTCAAATTTGACTGTTTCAGTTCTAAATATTTCTTGTAAAGTACATGTCAATCATGTATTAAAAATATATAATATAGTTTTGTGAATTAGGAAAAACTTAGGTTTAATTATTAAGAATTTTTATCAAGATAAAAACCCTAACATTTAATTATAATACAACTAATCAATTTAGAGTGACTCTTGTGCATTGAGTTCAAATCGTGCAATCGAAAAAATAATATTTTATTTTTTAAAACAATAAATAATACCTTTTAAATGTAACACATATTAGGTCAATGAAAATTATAAATCCATAAAAATTGATAAAGTAATATGAAGCGTAGCTTTCAAATTAGATTAAATTGGCTGGATATGATTTGTGGAAAATATGTATGGAAACCTACTACAGTGAAAATAAATAAAGACATAATGAGGTTAAGGGTCCACATCGGCATTGGCACAAGGTTGCCATAGTAACATCTTTCATAAGTTTTTTTGATTAAGATAAAAGCAATTAATACTGAGGGATGGGATGGGATGGGGGCCTTTCTCCAAACAAGTTTTATCTTTGATTAATGATCTAATTATTAAGGTAATCCATCAAAAACTTCACTTTTCTTCCTTAATACCCAAATTACTATTTTAATAGCATACTCTTCAAATTTTACAAAATAACGTGTTTTACCATACAACCTGTTCTACAGTATTACTTATTTAACTAAAAAATATTGCTTGTTTACTTCAAAGTATTAATACTGATTTGTTACCATAAAAAGATAGTAATATTTTTTAAGTACATAAGTAAAATTAATTAAATAGATAATATTATAAATCGAATGCACAGTGCACCTAATACACCTGCTGCACAAAAAGGTTACTCTCAAAATTTCACAATTCTTGCATATACTTTTTAATTATTATTTATCAAATAAATGTCCATACTTTCAATTTTAATCCATTAAAAACAATTCTTTCATTTAAATTCTCGAAGTATTTAGTAAATATAAAAACTACAATAATTTATTTAAGAATTCATAGATTATTACATATGCATAAACACAAAATTTAAATCTAAAATTAACAAATACAGCTACCAAAATAATTAATAAATATTGAAAATATTAATAAATAATGAAAAACTATTTTAAAACACATATATTACTTAAATATAAAGATAAAAAATAATGTATAATGTATAATTATAATATGTTAAAATTAAAAATATGTTAAAAACTCAATTTAAAAAAAATTATCAAATTTATTTCTAAAACAAATATAAAATGATGTTAAAATTTTAAAAAATAAAATAAAAAATTATGTCGTAGTAATAAACCTATAAATTCATTTTGAAAATTGACTAATAAAATATTTTTTTTATTAAATTAGATAATAATATTAATACTACAACAAAATATAGATATATGGGCACTTTAGAAAATAACAATATATTTATAGTGTCTCCAAATATATGTGTGTCAATAAAGTTATATATTGGGCACTTAAAATTGTTTTGGGACATCAATACACACAATACTTGTACTAAGTGTTTTGAAGTAGTGACTGCCTCAATATGTATCGTATTAAAACATTTTTCAATGTTTCAATAGTTATAGTGAATCTATCCTAATATAATAATAAAATAGTCCAAATATAATTTTTAAAATATATTATTATCTGTCGTATCACACATTATATATTATTATTCTTATTATTGTTATTATTATTATTATTATTATTTCCAAAAGTGCATATTTCCCAAAATTTTGCCCCTTGTTTCTTGAGGGAGGAGTAAAAGTTAGATTAGATCATCAGTCTATAATGTTTTACAAGAAATACTAGTTTACTAAATACTAAGGTTGGACAACACTTGCATACATCGTTTCAAGGGCTAAATCTTATTTTTGACATCATAGAATTACCTGTGTCTGCTTTTGGTCTGATGGACGAATTATTTGGACCCCAACCTTTTTTTAATAGAATATTAAATTCTGAAAATTTAGAAAAATAACAAAAAATAAATTAAACTTTTTTTATCAAAATAAATTAATTTAGAACCACTATATAAAATATTACAAAACAAATAAAATTTAAAGATTACAAATATATATAATGCAGAAATATCTAATTAAACAACACGTGCAAAATATCTTAATTATTTTAAATTATTGAAAAATAATTATTTTTTAATATTTTTGAGAACTTCACTTTTTCTAAACTTATCCCAATCTGAATTTATTGAAAGGAAGCATTTTTTACCAGTACACCAGCTTGGAGCTAAAAGATTATTGAAATCACCACACTGATAGTGTGATTTTGTATAATGATATTTATACAGGTAAATTACAATCAAGAACTACAATAGGAAAGGAAAAAATTAAGAAAATGTTACAACAAATCTCCTAAATATAATTTATCTAAATATATACATATTATCTCTAATACCCCCTCTCAAGCTAGACGTGGGTCGAGGACACACGCAAAATTTGGATCGAAGAAACTCAAAAACAGGTCGAGGAAGGACCTTTGTAAAGATGTCGGCAAGCTGAAGATGAAAAGGCAGGAACTGAGTTGCTAGCCTGCTGAAGGAGACAAGCTCTCGAACAAAGTGTCAATCAATATCAATGTGTTTAGCTTGTTGGTGTGCAACCAGGTTTTGACTAAGAAAAATTGAACTCTTGTTGTCACACAAAAGAAGAGGTCGAGAGGACAGAGTATAGTACGATTCCCAAAGAAGATTAACAAGCCATATGACTTCAGACGCATCATTAGCTAAGGCACGATACTTAGATTCACAACTCGAGCGAGACACAATGGGCTGCTTCTTTGCACTCCAAGAAACAAGATTACTACCGAGAAAAATTGCATATCCATATGTGGAGTGGCAAGTTTCAATACAGCAAGCCCAATCAGCATATGAGTAAGCAATAATGGTGGGATTAGAAGGTCGTGTAAAAGACAAGCCCGAATGCAAAGTACCATTGACATATCATAGTATTTGCTTGACTGCCGTCAAATGATCAGTTGTAGGAGCTTACATATACTGACTGACCACATTGACAGAATATGATAGATCCGGACAAATGATGGTGAGGTACTGAAGAGCATCAACCAATGAATGATAAAGTGTGGGATCAGATACAGGTGTACTAGACCTGGACAAAAACTGTCCTGAGACAAGAAGAGTTGAGTCAGGCTTGGAATTGAGGAGACCAGTACGATCAAGAATATCACGCGCATACTTGGCTTGCCGAACAAAAAAGACCAGTTGAGGTATGATAAATTTCCAATCCCAGGAAATAAGTGAGTGCACCTCGATCTTTGATGGCAAATTCTTTGTGAGTGCGGTCAATGAATTGTCGTAGCAAATAGAGTCGGAGCCCGTGATAATTTTGTCATCAACATAAAGTAACAGAAATATGATGGATGTACCTCGATGAAAAAAGAACAAGGAGGAATCTGACCGACTAGCACGAAATCTAAGGCCAAGGAGGTAGGAACTGAAGCGCTGTAACCAAGCAAGGGGAGCTTGACGAAGATCATATAACACTTTCTTTAAGCGACAAACATGTGTCGGAAAACTGGCATCAATGAAACAAGGTGGATGGGCCATGTAGACGGGCTGAGTGAGAATTCCATTGAGAAAATCATTCTTAACATCAAGCTGATGAAGGGGCCACTGAAACTGTATAGTTAAAGCCAAGATAACACGAACAGTAGAGGACTTGACAACCGGATTGAAAGTATGATGGAAGTCAGAGCCAGGAATTTGACTAAAACCCTGAGCAACAAGACGAGCTTTATATCGTTCTACCAAATCGTTAATACGATATTTAGTTCGAAAAACCAACTTTGAACCAACAATGTTCATATTAGGTGGAGAGGAACAAGATCCTATGTGCAATTGGAACGAAGGGCATCAATTTCCTCTTGCATAGCGGTAACCCAATGCAGAGATTTGAGAGCAGATTGAAAACCACAGGGTTCAAATGAGGCTGTCAAGGCAGACAAAATAGTAGTAATGGCAAGGATAACGGGATACTTCGGTTTGAAAATACCCAATTTAGCCCGAGTAACTATTAGATGAGATGGAACCAAAGTGGACCTGGAGGGTCCGAAGGAGGTGGGTTCGAACTGGCCGGTTCTGGAGCAGGCGGCGGTGGGTCAGTTGCCTATACCGGTGGTGGGGGAAGTAGGTTCAGGCAGGATGTGGGCTGATGGCAGAGGTGCGGTATTTTGTTGCATGGGCTGAGGTGTAGGCGGATTATGTGTTGGGCAAGCAGGCCCATATGAGAACATGAGCCCAAGTTAAATGGTGGATTTGTTTGTGGGGCAGGTGGCTGGGACGACCCAGCAAAAGTGGGGGAATTAGTTGGAAGCAACCCAGGTAGTGACTCTCAATATGAAATAAAGTCCAAGTTGAACGAAGAAACAATATCAATAGAATTGACAGCAAATGGAAAATTGAACTCATCAAATTGTGCGTGTTTTGTAACAAAGATGTGGGTGGTGGACGGACCATAACACCGAAACCCTTTGTGCATACTGCTATAGCCCAAAAAGATACACGATTAAGTCCGGGGAGTCTCAAAATAATCAATTCTAGCCAATTGCTGAAAACCCCTTGCCACCAGCCTAGTTTTAAGTCTTTCCACAGAGCCATATGCTTTATGTTTCACTTTAAACACCCATTTATTGTCAATTACCTTCATTCCAGGCTGATAAGGAACCACATCCCAAGTGTGATTCGTGTCCAGTGCTATACATTTTGAATCCATGGCTGTTTTCCACTTAGAACATGACAAAGCTTAAGTGACAGAGGATGGTTCAACATGTTCCTGATGAGTAGGGTATACCTTTGGCTTCTAGGTACCTACTTTTGCTCTAGCAACCATAGGGTGAGTGTTTGTGACAATAGGTGGTGGGGAAGAATTATGGGATGAGGAGGAAACCGATGCAGGAGAATTACTTGATGATAGTAGAGGAGAAGACGATGCAATCTAAGGCAAATGAGGAGCTGGAGCAGATGCTAAACTGAAATTACGAGAAGTAGGAGAGAAAGTATGAGTACCGAAGGAACTATAAGAAGGAAAAAGAGTAAGTATGTGAGATGGAAAAGAAGAAATATTGGACACTGAAATAGCCGTGGAATCTGGAAATAAGAAAACATATGTAAATTCAGTTTCATTAAAACTGACTGTCCTACCAGAATGAGCTAGACACCTATATCCCTTGTGCGAAGGACTATATCCCAAGAAAATGCACTTTTGACTCCTAAATTGAAGTTTGCTAGTCTATATGGCTTGAAACAAGCACACTCAATGATTTTGAGTATGGAATAATCAGAAGTATGATCGAGTAGTTTGTTATAGGGGGATGAGAAATGGAGAACAAAAGGGACAACCTATTTGTAAGATACACACATGTCACAAAAGCATCACACCAGAATTTCATGGGTAGAGATGCTTGAGCAAGGAGAGTGAATCCCATCTCACAAATAGGTTGATGTTTTCGTTCAGGAAGCCCATTTTGTTGATGTGTGTAAGGACATGGGTGTCTGACAATAATCCCCATGGCTTGAAGAAGATTGCATATAGGCCTAAACTCACCCCCAAAGTCAGCTTGAAATATCTTGATTTTGGCCCGATATTGTCTGTCTATTAGAAGAAGAAAATGTTGTAATGGCTTCAGATTTGGCTTTTAAAGGATAAATCCATGTAAATTTAGAGAGCAATGATCAACAAAATGAATGTAATATGTAAAGCCTTACGTGGACAAAGTAGAAGTTGGACCCTATAAGTCAGAGTATATTATGTCAAAAGGAGCAGTAGTTTTAACTTCAACAGAGGAAAAATGCATAGAATGAAGTTTTACCCATTTTACACAAATCACAAAAGCTAAAGGATTTCAAAGAGATATAAATTTGTAATTATTTACATACAGTGGATAAAGTGTAAGAGCAAGAGTGTCCCAATCTTTGATGCTAGAAGTTAGCATCATTATTTTTACAGCTGGAAACTTGAAACACAAATTTACAAACAGAAGATGAATTACAAATTGAAGTTGGTTTATGAAGTAAAACGGTGGTGAGGAAGAATATTATGTGAAATGTAAATCCAGCTCAATCGTTTGATATGATCTACTAGTATATATATACAACAATGAGAAACGGTTATGCTGATTTCACCATTTTAACTGCCTAACTAATCATTTCATAATTATTTACCATCTAACAGAATTTCAATACTAACTGGACTAATCTGCTAGGCTAACTGATATACTGATTTAATACATGCAACTTAAAATCGACAATGCTTAGTTGGTTGAAGTTTGCACTCTTTTGACAGGAATTATTGTAGAAATTATAAATGCACTTAGGGAAATAAAACTCTTTAAACGGGTCCAAGAGGGTTACTAAATTCGTAAGGTTCCTGGTGGTAAAGGCTCCATCCACTGACAATGTAATTTTGGGAAGACTTTCCCAGAATTTATGTCAAGCGATCACTTCTACTTATTATATAAATGTGAAGCCCACTGATGAAGGAAACAGTGTAGTGTTGGAGATAGAGAGATAGGCAGAGAATGTTGAGCCAGGACATTGCAAAGAGGAATAATTCGACCAACACTAACTGCAAATGCAACAAAGAATGAAGAAAAGGAAAGCAAAGGTGGTTCTGATGAACCTTGTGTTGGTGGAACCTTGCTTTGCTTAGTCTTGATCATGTTTGCATCTTGAAACTTGTGCAGGGTGACTTTCTTTCTCATAGATAGTGCCAAAAAGGATGTTAAAATTACTGAACCGTACAATAAACAAGAGAGAAAATAATTATTAGTATAAATGTGAAGAATCATTCAATACTAGGTTGTTATAGTTGTACAAGTTAGGCTAGTAACAACAATGGACCATTTTTCTATTTACTCTAAGCCTTTAATAAAATCTAATTGAATTTTATACATATGCATGTAATGAGCTTGAATTATTTAGCCCAATTATGATACATATTTTATACACCATCAAATAAAAAAATGAGATAGTTAATTGACAAAGAAAAAAAACTATTATAAACGAGATCTTCTGTATATGATGTATTTTAATTTTAAACTTTTTTATATATACTTATTTAATATAAAAGCAGAAACGTTGAAAATAAGGAATACGACAGATGTTATTACCACAAGAATCTAGGACACATGTCACTTCAAGAAATATTCTGCATTTTTTAATTAAAAAATATCTTTTAAAATTTTATGTAGAAAAAAAAAGTAGTTTTTTTTTCTAACTAAAATTTTAAAATTTAAGTAATTTTTTTGTTACAAATTTGTTTTTGAAATGTGATATATCGTATTAGTCGTCTTTTTACGATTTTTAATTTGATACAAATATTGTATATATCAAAATAAAATATTATATTTAAAATATAAATTAGTTTTTTACGATTTTATTTAAAATATTTGTTATAGTTCTATGTTTTTAAATTTTTTCATATCACTTATATATTTTATAATATTTTATAATAATAATAATAATGTTTTGTAACATATTATTCATGTAGTAAAATATATTTTATCCCGTGCATCACATGCAGCTAGTTTTATAAAAAGATTCATAGGTATCATTCAAAGGAGGTGTTATGTGGAAGATATATTTTATTTGATTAAGATGTAAAAAATAAAGATTGATAGAACAAAGAAATAATAAAGAGTTAGAGGGATGAATATTTAGTTATTGGTGTGGAAAGGGACGGTATACCAACAATGAGGGGCAGAGAGAGTTGAAGGGGATTCTTATCAACAATACGTAATAAATACGATGGCATGGCCATGAATGATGCTCTTTAAAGCCAAGAAAAGCTTTCAATTCCAACCCAACACCTTCCCCACCCCCTTCTCCTTCTCTTTTCTCCCAACACCATTCTTATTTTAATATTATACTTCATAACAATTCACGGATTTATTTCAGATCATTTTTTAAAATTGACACATAACATTAAATTTCAAGTTTATTTAAATAATATGATAACTACATAAGATAATATATATATGTATTTATATGATGTATATAATAATGTATGTGCATTGATTATTGATACTGAGCGACTCTCTTCTGCATCGGGTGCACTATGCATCCAATTTACAATATTATTTGTTTAACTAACAGTGTTACGTATTTACTTGAAAAATATTACTGCTTTTTTCTAGGTAACAAATTAGCAGTAATACTTTTCAAGTAAACAAATAATAATTTTTACTTAAACAAATAATACTCTATCTCGAATTACATGGTACACCCGTTGTATATAAATTTTTGGGATACTTCTACTTCTTGTTTATTATACGATTGCATTATATTACTTTTAATGTTTTTTCATATATAAGAAATCTTTTTAATCTTTAACATTGAAATTAAAATTAATTTATATAAAGATTTTTTATATTTTATTCTTTTAAAATTCAATTTTTTCCCTTTGAAGGCTCAGTTATAATGTTTCTTATAAGATGAGAATAGTTTGAAATAAGCGTGTTACTATATATAATGTATATATACACAAAACATATATATATATATATATTACTTATATAGATAATAGTATTGTGTGACAAAAATCATCTGCAAAAGACATAAAAAGATATATCGGCGTTTAAGGTTAAGGTTAGAGTAGAAGTTATGTTAGAACTTAAATAAGAGTAGACATGCATGCCTCCACTCTTCTTCATTTCTTAAGCTTCCAACTCTTCATCTACCAATTTTTCTTCCCACAATACTGTTTTTCTATTGGTGAATCTCTTTATTTTTAATTATTATTTAAGAAAAAAAAAGAAAAATATATCTCTGGTAAAACTGTCTCACAAATGTCTTACATGAGACCAAGCTTCTAACAAACTTTTAAAATATTTAAAAAAAAAAAAACTGAAAAATAAAATAAAATAAGAATAAGAAAAATATAAAAATCCTAAAACCTTAAAAACTTGAAAAATGTCTTTTATGTGTAAATTATGTAATAACTTATTTTCAACTCATTATTTATAACCAACATATTCATATTAAAAGGTCTCATTGACCACATGTGACTCGACCCCACCTGTCTCGCAAACTGCCTCACCATTAACTCTTGAGTTTCCAATTCCTGACTATACAATTTTCATACCTATTTGTCTTATTTTAGACTAACCGGTCACGTGTCGGTTGTCCTCAAGAAATGTTGACATTATCATTTTTTACCAATTGAAATATTTCGAAAATTTATATATATTTTTTAAAAATATTTTCTATCCTAAAAAAGTTATTTCCAAAGTTAATTTTTTTTTTCTTTGTCAAAATTCAAAGCACAAACATAATTTTTATTATCACATAAGTTAAATTAATAAATAAAAAATGTATAAATACAAATTATTATTTTCAGGAGGTCGTATCTTAATTAAATTAATAAAAAACTAAATAGTCTTGTGATTTGTATATATATTTTCTTAGGACCATGAAAGTATTCAAATAATTAGATAGTATAGGATATTTTATATCGTATAAATACATGATGCGTTTTTCATATTGTTGTTGTTGTTGTTTTTTCTAAGATCTATTAAAGTTGTTTTTAGGCGGAGAATGAATGCATGTGACAGTTATAGTGCAATAACTTTCTAATTTTGTCAATTGAGGATCAATTTTGTCCCAATATTCCAATTGGGCTAAAACATCATGTGAATTGCACATATGGCCTATAATTATGATTTATTAGGCTAACATTACTGACAAGGACTACTTGTCAACTAAATGTACAAAATTATTTTGAAAAATTGTTCAATTAAGTCTATAATATATCAAAACAAGAACGTGTAGCTTTAGAAAAACTATAAAAAAAAAAAGTAATAATTTAAAAATCATCTACTAAACCTAAAAAATTGTATTTGAACAAATGATAGACAAATAATTCTTTAAATAAATATAAAAATAAGAAGTAATTTTAAAATTTTATAGTATAACAAATAAATAAAAATTTATGTTAATAATTAAAAATCTAAAAATACATTAAATTTTATTAATATTTAATAAACCACAAAGTAATATTTTCTTCTTCTGCAATACTCCACCACCATCTTTACCTCCATCACCGTCACGACAACCATTGATATCTCAGTATCTAAGATCAAAGATCTGGCTTCGAAGATTGAAGAACAACGTGGACCATTTTTTGGGCTTCAATCATTTGTAGATTCTGACTTTGATTATGTTTGGGATTTTATATGTTTTTCCGGATTTTTTGAATTAATGGAATATTTAAATAAAATTTTTTATTTTATTTTATTGACACATAAGATAATTATGTGTTACATGCAGTGCTTGTGACAACAATATTATACATCAAGTAGTTCGCATTATCAATTTCAGCCAGTAAAATACGAATTTCATGTAATTTTTTTTTTTCAATTTCAGTCAGAAAACTACGAATTTCATGTAAGTTTTTTTTGTCCAAATGAGACGTTTGGGGTAAATTTATCCTCAATAGCCAAAATTTAAAAAAAAAGAAAATATATATATATATATATTATCCTAAACGTCAACTTGGACATTTACTTTCTGAAAAATCAAATATTAAATTAGACCAAAAACATAATTATTTTAAAAAATGAGTTTTCTTTGAAACAATTGCACGTGCAACATAATTTAAAGTATTACTTGTTTAACTATAAAGTATCACTACTTTTTAAAGTAACGAATTAAAAGTAATACACTTTAAGTAACAAGCAATACTTTATATTTAAACAACTAATAATTTAAATTATGTTGCACGTGCAATCATTTCATAAAAATTTTTTCGTATTTTAAATCTGTACGACACCTAAGACGATATAATATAAAAAGAGGAAAGAAGAGGAAAACATCACATGAGAGAAAAATGATGGTTTATGATGATAGGAAATTAATAATTAAAAGAAGTCATACTTTAAATGGTACTTTTTGACCTAGTAAAAGAGGTGTTTCTTCAAATATTAATGTCTTATTTTATTAATCAATTTCAAAAATTATATTTTCTAATTTTATAAATGAAGTTATAAATGAGTGGATAAATTAAATTAACAAATAAAAAATTATATATATTAATTTAAAAAAAAAAGTGTATTCTTGTAAAGTTGCAGAATAGTGCTGAGTAGAAATTGACAAATAACAGAATATTCTTCTATTTGTGAAGTAAATAAAAACAAAATAGTTATTATTATTATTTTGGTCGCGACAAAGGAATTATCCAATATGTCCCACAATTTAAAACTAAATCAAATTGCAGAGAGTCCCACTTATGACCCCATTATTACTGGCCTACAATTGTAGATCATGCATGCATGGTTTTAGCTATAAATTCATATGAATATGTGAACGAACAATTAAAGATACACATCGTCTATATCTAACTCACCTTATGAAAGAAAATAGTTTGAAAATGACAGTTTTCTTTTTTAGTATACGGTACGGTTATTTGTATTTTCAAATCTCCTAAATGCACTCTGGGTCGATCCTAATAATTTAAGTTTGAGTCGAATTTTAAAACAAACTCAATTTTTCATACAAAATTATAGAAAAAATAAAAAATTGAACAAAATACTTAATTATTTTTAATATAGCTAAAATATTAAATGGCGAGAAGACATAAAAAGAATAATTCTTGGGTTGTTTTGTTTTTCATTTGATTTATGTTAAATAAAGATGAAAATATAAAATAAAAATAGTTATTCGAATTTTATTTTATTTGCTTATAAGGAAAAGAAAACATGGAATTTAAAATAAAAATAGAGAATTTAGAATAAAAATAGACAACAACTTTTCAGTTTGAAGGGCATCTAATGAAGAAAAAAATAAACAAAGCAAAGATAATGCATTGACGGGAATTTGAACTTGGGCTGCCAATGAAAAATTAAAAATGGATTATCGTTAAACCACTATTAACGATTAACAACCAAATAAATAAAAAAAATAATATGTATTTTATACATATTATTAGAAAAAAATTTGGACCCCTAAAATTTGAGATCTTTTTTTACATCGAGTTGATCGACTCATTCAACTTAGAAAAGGTTCGGTCATTAATACATCTTATTTAATAAATATATTTTATTTATAACAATTATATCGTTTTAGTTAAAAAATAAAAAAATAGAACATGAAGAAAAAAGAAGAGAACTAGAACATATATATTTTGTTTGTTTTCAATATTTTATTTTGAATCCGTCGCACGTTAAAATCTGATCTGTCAAATACATTTTTTTGTGTTCGACATGATTGATTAAACACTTATGTTCGTATTAAAAACTTATTTGTCAAATAAGAACAAATATATTAGCCTAAAAACTCGTTCGAAATATTCTATTGAACAATTAAAATAGTATTCAACAAGTATTTAATTTGAGATGGTTACCTAAAAAAAAACTCATCCTAAGAAACGAGCAATTTAATTGGTTAAGTTCGTTATAATATATAATAATAATTATAATCAATTTCCACGTGGCTATCCTCTTCCAAGATTTATACCCAAAACAAAGAAAAGTATAATGGCCACCTTTATGGATTGACATGAATAATGAGTTTCCTTGGGGCAATTTTCTTTACTTTTGACATGAATAATGAGTTTCCGACATACAAAAAAGTGTATTTTCTTTACTTTAGTTACTGCATATTACAGCTACTAATATTTATTTTACTTTTATTTTACAACTGCTGCTCTTTTTTTTTTCATGCTATGCGTATGTTGAATATATATATTTTTTATAAAATAAAATAAAGATAAAATAATAAATATAAAAAATTAAAAAAATTAAAATTAATTAAATCTTGTTTGAAATTCAAATATATTTGTGATTAGTTCGTATCATTTTTTACCTATATGAACAATTTAGTTTAATTAATTATAAATATTCAAATCAACCCAAGTATCTAAATACCCGCCTCTCATTAAAAAACATAAGATAAAAAAAATAATTAAAAAATACAATACTAAATTATAATCATTTAATATATAACTAAATTTTACTTCTAAAATGGAAAACAAATAATCTTTTTGTCTGAATGGTTCAAATTGAATTATTCAATTATTGCTGAAGATATGCATAAGTTTTGTTGTAGGAAAATTAGTCAGTTTTGTTGTTATTAAATTATATGAAGAATCATGTTTTATCGAGTTTATTTAGGCCTACAGTGTTTAAGTTTTATTAATAAAAAAGTTGTAGGGCAAGAAAAATATTAAATTACTTTAATTGTCACATTTTTACTTATATATTTAGATTTATTTATGAGCAAAATTTATGATAAAAAATAAAATAATTAATTAATTATACTTAAAAACTTAATTTATCTAATAATCTTATTATAAAATAATTATTAAACTAATTTTTATTTGCAGTTTAATTTCCATATAAATACTTCAATGTACTATAGTAAATAATCAAATTTAACTCTAACAATAAACAAATAAACATCTATATTTTTAAAGTTTTATATCTTATTTTAATAACGCAATCATTAAAAAAGATTAATTTATCATATTTAACATAAAAAAGGAATTAAAAATAAAAAAATATTTTTAACTTAAAAATTTGAAATAAGGTGCCTTTTTTTTTATAAAAAAAAAACCCTATTTATAAAATAAGTTTAATTGTACAATACTTATCTTACCGGCTAAAATTCTTATTTATTTTGGATAAATAAACATAGTCTATTTCTGGTTCTCAGTCAAACCAAAATTCACATTAGGTTTAATAATAATGCCAGTGATTAACACTAAATACATTCCAAATTATGACTTCTTTAAACTAATATTTGGGTTTTAATGTAAAAATCATTGTTTTATATAGATTACAATTTTCGTATGATACACGATTTGTAATATATATATATATTTGTAAAAATAATTAAAACTTAGATATTAATAAATTAAATTAAATATTTTTTCATTTTTTCTAAAAATAATGAATTCTAAATTATCCAATAAATTTTGATTTCATACAAAAAAATATTTATTTTATTTTTATATGTATCTCATAGTAAATCTAACCCACCATATATTAACGATTCTAACCCAAATAGTTTATCATAAAATAAATATTGCATGTTTTAAATTTAATATTTTATTTTAAAACATGTAATATCAGTGCCAATTTAAAGATTGTGAAAACTAAATTAATTTTATATAATATACATAAAAAATTTCAAAAAAGAAAATGATATTTTTCTCAATTTTTTCTTCGCAAAATTGCCAAAATATTTCTAAAATTAGAAACTGGTTTTTCAGGAAATTTTACTATATATATACAAATTTTTGCAAAGGGTATTTGTGTCATTTGAAGTCCATCTACTTTCCGTCAGTTAAATAAAGGTCAGAGTGAGAGAGAAGTATTAAATACGTACACAAACCTTTTCACCCACAGAAGCTTCATCCTCAAATCTTCTCTTTTCACTTTTTTGTCTTGAAAACATTAATAAAATTAAAATACATTCAAGAAAAAAGAAAATGAAAAATGCAACTCCTCGGTATAACATTACGTCTACTGTAAACAAGTTGTAGAGACATTAATGGTGTGATGGGTGAGGAACAAAGATCCTTCCATTTCAATAACAGATACATTGATTGAGCTTCACCCGGCATTGATAAATTGAGTCAGCTCACTTGAGTTTCCTTCACCACCAGGGAATTTCTATCTCTTTTACCCTTTTTAGCTCCAGTTGCCAATTATAGTTCCAGGTGAATTGAATGTCGCCGGAGCTCCGATGGTTTCCGTTGAACAGTTGGCAAAGTAATGAGCAATTCAGGCTAAAGTAGTAAATATGTTCAAGCCGGCGAGATGGTGGAGCGACAAAAATAAATTAAAAGTTGTTTTCAAGCTGCAGTTTCATGCATCTCAGGTACTCTCAACTCTTGTTTGAATTCGTTCTGGGATTTACAAAAACACTAAAAAGAGTGATTTATTCATTTGGATTAGGTGATAATACATCACACATTGTGAATGACTAGACATATGTAGATGGAATTGTAATGTCTGAGGATGTTTGGTGCAACTGTGTAATAGTATTACAACTTCAATCTTGGTAGTTTTCAATTTTCATTTCTATTAAAATTAGTCGCATTTTCTTGAAATTCAAGAGTGATCTAAGCATTTTGGTAGTTCAGGTGACACAGGATGGAGGGGATGGACTGATGATATCCGTTGTCCCCGCTGATACCGGGAAGCCAACTGTAAAATCGAGCAAGGCTGCGGCTCGAGATGGGAGCTGTTTGTGGGAGAATCCCATATATGAGACTGTTAAGTTTAATCAGGATCCAAAATCGGGGAAGATTCATGAGAGATTATACTACTTTGTGGTCGGCACGGTATGTAATGTGACAGGAACATGAATTCCATGTGCTTTGCTTTGTTAGGTGACTCGTTTTCTTTTTTATTATAGTCCCTTTTGATGTGTTATAGGGCTCATCCAAATCTGGATTTCTTGGAGAAGCTTCGGTTGATTTTTCAAATTATGCAGAGGCTACGAAGGCCTCGTTGGTGTCTCTTCCTCTCAAGAATTCAAAAAGCCACGCTATACTCCATGTGAGTACCTCAATCTCATTTTGGCAGTTCATAAAGTCTGCATATGGAGATGCTTCAATATGTAATGTGGTGTTTGATTAGTATTGTCTCTGAGTTGGGTGAGGGGTCCTTTTCTTCGGTATGTTTTACACTCTTGATTCACATCTGATTTGGTGAAAATGTTTTGATAGGTATCAATCGAGAGGGTACAGGAGTCCGTTGTTGAAAGGTGCTGATGAATACTCTGTGTTGTGTTATCTTTTGCTTAAAATTTACGTGCATATATTGATTTGAGAGTATTTTGTATGCTCTCAGGGAGATTGAAGAAGACGGGAATGAAAATCTGTATTCGGAACATCAAAGCTTGACTCTACAGTTGGGCAACCATGAGACCGATGGAACCATGAAAATCAATTCTGCTGAGGTAATCCCATCTCCTCTGGCAATACTTTTGTCTCTGAAATTTAAGGTCTTATCATGTCATATTTGGAGCCCCAAACGTAGCTACTTAGAAGGAGGGAGAGAGAGAGAGAGAGAGAGAGAGAGAGAAGAAGAAGAAGAAGAATTTTGCCACAACTCAAGTCTATTCTTTTTTTTAGCAAAGAGAATAATTTGTTACCAATTATATACCCTTCTGAGTTTTGGTGATACGAGTTGGGTGGAAGGGCCTGTTTTTTATGGTTTTTAGGTATTTGCTGGTATAAAGGTAAAAGACATCCATTTTTTGTTCTGTCTTGGTTTACAAGATTGAAACTCAAGTTCTGGCTATAATTTAATATTTTTGCAATTCTTATGAAAGAAAGACTGATTCTTGCCCAAAAAAAAAAAAAAAAAAAAAACTTGAGAGTGAATTGATCTCTGGATTTCATACATTTTAACAGGATGCTCCGTCTGAAAAGACTGTTTGTGAAGCTGAATTCAATACAAAGCGGCAGGGTTCAAGTGGATCTGATCTTACATTGTCGAGTTGTGGGGGCAGCTCAGGAATTGAAGCACCCTGGGAACTAAAGAACGAAATCATTCATCAGGAGTGGCTGGCAAATTCTGGCCTTGAAGATAGCACAGACGACTCTTCAAGCACCCCTAGAGAAGCCTTTCTTGGGGATCACTCTGAAGAGGCACTGGACATTGTTATTGAGAAGCTGAAAGCTGATGTAGCTGCTTTGTCCAGACAAGCCGAGATGTCTGATTTGGAACTGCAGAGTCTTCGTAAGCAGGTTGTTAAAGAGAGCAAAAGGGGGCAGGATTTGTGGAGAGAGGTTGTTTGTTTGAAAGAAGAAAGAGATGCTTTGAAGGGAGAAAGCGAGCAACTCAAAGCCTTTACAACTAAGACTAATTTTCTCCAAGATAGAATGGATTCTAGAGCGATGGTTGAAGAACTTAGGCAAGAACTGCATCATGCGAAAGAGCTGAATACCAACCTTCGAATTCAACTTGAGAAGACTCAAGAATCGAATTCTGAACTGATTCTTGCTGTGCAAGACCTTGAAGAAATGCTGGAACAAAAGAATGGTGAGAAAGACATGGATGAAAAGTCGAGAGAAGTGGTCCCTCCATATCGACCAGATTATGACGATGAGGATGATGATGGTGAACAGAAGGCACTAGAGGATCTGGTGAAAGAACATAATGATGCCAAGGAGACGTCTCTTTTAGAACAACAGATTATGGACCTCCGTAGCGAAATAGAAATCTACAAGAGAGATAAGGATGAACTAGAGATGCAGATGGAGGCGCTAGCCCTTGATTACGAAATCATGAAGCAAGCTAACCATGAAATGTCGTATAAGCTGGAGCAGAGCCAAATCCAGGAACAGCTCAACATGCAGTACGAATGTTCATCTCCTGATATTGCCGGACATGAACTTGAAACCCATGTGGATAACCTGCAGAATGAACTGGAAATACGATCACAAGAATATGAAAATTCATTGGTTGTAATAAGTGAACTTCAAGCCCATGCCAAGAGCCTAGAGGAGGAACTCGAACAGCAGGCTCATGGATTTGAAGCTGATCTTGAAGCTGTCACTCAGTCCAAAATCGAGCAGGAACAAAGAGCAATGAGAGCCGAAGAAACATTGAAAAAAATACAATGGAGAAATGCTAATACGGCAGAGAGACTTCAAGAAGAATTTAGAAAGCTTTCTGTGCAGATGGCATCTTCATTTGAAGCCAATGAGAAACTCGCCACAAATGCTATAGCCGAAGCAAATGAGCTTCGTTTGCAGAAAAGTCATCTTGAGGAAATGGTTCGACAAAGTTCTGTAGAACACCAATCAGTTGAAGACCATTATGAGACTAGATTACAGCAACTTAGCAGCCAAGTGAAATTGATGTCAAATCAAATAGAACAGATGCAGTTAGCAATTGAAGATAGGGAAGTTCAGCTGGAACATCAAAGAAAACATGCTGAAGATGCTCAGAGGGTTCTCTCAAATGAAATTTTAATGCTCAAAGATGAGATTGAAACACATATTGCTAAGAACAAAATTCTGTTAGAGGAAATGGGGAGTAAAAAAGCTCTGATGCATGAGCTAGATACAATGAGAATATTGATTAAGGAAATGGAATTGCTTGTCGAACAGGGGAATGATGAAAAAACCGAACTGGAGAGCGAGGTTTTACTTGTTAAGTCTGAGGCTGAAGAGTTACATAAGGAATTAAACAAAATGAAATCTCTTGTGAAGGAAAAAGAATTGACAGCCGGAAATCTGCAGTCGGAGTTAGACTCTCTCCAAGGTCAATGCATGAAGTTGAAGAATTCTTTATTAAAGGATGAGGTGGAGAAAGAGGAATTAAGGAAGCAAGTGTTACAGTTGAGAAGTGATCTGAAGAAGAAGGAGGATTGCATGGAGAAGAAAACAAAGAATGGCCGTGGCCGAGCAACAACTCTTGATGCAGTAAAAGCTACTTCAAAAACTAGCAACACTCGTCCTCGTGAATCCAAAGAGATTGCAAATCTGAAGGAGAGAATAAAGGTGCTTGAGGTAAATCTACACTTAAAATTATACTCTCCAGTTTCTGATCATTTGAATGTTTCTCTATCTCATCCTCATAAATCCTTGTTGAAATTATTTAATTTTCTTGCTTTTCCATTTCTTGTTTAGAAAATGTTGAAGTATTGCTTCATAATCTTATACATAAGTTCCATTTCTGTGTTCAACAGAATCAAATCAAGTTAAAAGAAACTGCTCTCGAAACATCAGCTAATGCATTTCTAGAGAAGGAAAAGGATCTTCACCACAAAATTGAAGAGTTAAAGGATAATCTGGAACTAAAGCAAACCAGTGCTCAATCTTGTGAAAAGGTCAGGAGAATTTACACCTTCATTTCTTTGCTCCCAGATTTATAATAAGAAGATGTGCTAATGTTGTTAATGCAGAAGAAAAATTTTCCTGTAAACAATTTGCATACGGTAAAATAATTTTTATTTCGATTAGCTAAAACAGATAATGATCTTTATACTGTTGGTTCTGTTCTTTTTTATTTTTAATTTTATAATTCTTGGAATGCAGCTTGCTGCTGTAGTTGTGGAGGATCAATTTCCAAATTGTAGATTGAGTGAAGAGGCAGAAAACACCGACGAAAACTTAAGTACTAGAAGGAAAATATCCACCGTAAATCATCAAGAAATCTTATCAACAAAGAGGTATCACTGATTTATATCCAACACTTGCATTGCTAAATACTCTTTTCCCGGCTAACCTTCAGTGCATTTGCCATTGTAGCAATGATTTATCAGAGGTACGAAAAGACTCTTCTAATCCTGCTGCGGATGAGGAGTTGCAAAACGAAATGGCATCACTGAAGGAGAGGAACAAATCTATGGAAAGAGACTTGAAGGAAATGCAGGAGAGATATCTGGACATAAGCCTCAAGTTTGCAGAGGTAGAGGGCGAAAGACAACAACTTGTGATGAATTTGCGCAACCTTACAAATGCAAGTAAGAGCTTGTAGTAGCAGTATTTATTGACAAGATTTATCGGAGGGTTCTTTCCTGGGCAGATGACAGCATAGATTTGTTCGTTTCATTTCATGTAATATAAAATCAAAAGATGATTTTCACCATGTAGGCGACTTGCCTCAAGGCTGTATTCTTTTATTCTTTTCTTCTTTCTCTGTTGATCTGTAATATCCTTAATTTTGTTTGTGGTTATTAATAAAATGATATCATTTTCGTTAACATTATGCAGAAGCATATCTGTCATTGATTACCATCAAGGTTAGATGTTAGTGAATAACTGGCCACAATCAAGCCGGTTCCAAGAGTCTTACTAAGCAAGGTGCAAACCTTTTACAAGGGGATGAACTCCTAAGAGTTAAGGGTCTATACTTAATTTATCAGATAAAGTTGCATCCGAAAAGAGAATCCTACAAAATCTAAAGGGCCACACCCCCTCAATCTATCCATGGTTCACAATAATATTTACATAGAAAATTGACAAAGAACACGTTTGAATGGTTCCCGAACACTACTCAACTGGTCAAATGGTAAGAGCAAAGGACTAGCTATCTCGTTTTGCTTCTAGCTGCTGTATGCAGGATCAAATCCTACCTCTAATAAGGTTGGAGATGATTTTGTTGTGTACAAGTGTACTGACAACTTGTTGGTTATAACATCACTATGACTTACAATGCTAAACTAAACAAATAAAAAACTAATTGTTACTGCTCCAAAATAACTTCTGTGCTTTTCAAGAACAATACTTGAACTAAATAACTGGAATGGAATGAAAATGGGAAAGTATCATCAACAGGTTGAGTTGTGGAAGACCTAATGACAATATACATTCAATCAGTGTTTGCGATTTGACGTACATCACAACGATAAAAACAACCCTTCTTCTTTGGGTAATAGCACAACTGTTCTAAAAGCTTCAACCAACTGGAAAGGTTTGAAGGCTGGGAGCAATTTTAGTTTGCAAAAATGGTTTTTACATTAATTTCTCATCCATTAAAATTTAATTTTGAATAATACACACTACAATTATCTACTCGAAATATAAATTAATTCATATAATTTAATTTCTTCATAAATATATATATTTAATCACTTAAAATTGGGTCAAAATTGAGTTGTTACCCACTTTATTAAAACCAATTCTCAATGTCATTGTATATTGACCAACATCCACAATTTATTTCCTGCATAAAGCTTTAGAGGCAGACGATTGGATTGTGTGAGAACGTGTTTGAAAATGTCATGATTAGCTAATATGGTCCGTTCTTGATTCCAAATAAATGATTTGAATTATTTGCAACAGCAGTCCTACTTTGAGAAACCAGTCTTCATGGACACAACTTTTTTATTTGGAAATATCATAGCCTCCTCGTAGTTTAGGTATTTTTTAATAGTTTCATACATTAATTTTTTTAACACGTGCTTAGTGTGATATTTTATGTGATGCATGAAAGTCATCTTTTTATGTTTGTATTATTAAAAAATATTAATGTGAGGCCCGTGCAATGCACGAAAGTCATTTGTATGTTTTTATTATTAAAAATTATTTTATTTATTATTTAAAATATTAGTAAAAAATAATAATTATATGTAATATTTTATAATTTTTTTAATTTTAGTATGAATGTACTTAAAAAATTCAAATAAAATATTATCGATATTTTTTTTATGATTTTAGACGTACCAAATTTGTTACAAATATGGATATTGATTTGTTTAAATAATTGAATATTGATTGAAAACATTCCAAATTTGTGCAAATTTAATATTAATAGGAAAAATCACAGAGTGAATCTTCATTATCCAAATTAATTTATTTTTTAATAATAATAAAATGGATGATTTTTACATCAACAAAAATGTTAATTTGGATTATTATTTCATATTATTAACAAAATCAAATCCCACATTTTTATTTGTAATTACTGTCAAATCGGAAACTGCACAAGAGTATTGGAGACATGTTTTTTTTAAATATATTTTTTAATTTAAAATTATAAATAGGCTATTCAAAAATTAAGAAAAAATATTTTTTATTATAGATATCTACAATCAACCTAAAATGTGGTCAAATACATTCCATTACTACGATATTATAGTTTACAAAAAAAAATAAAAAATTAACATGTAGGAAGTGTCATTGAACAAAAAATTGAAATAAAAACAATTACATTTTATTATATATATATACTAGTGTGAGACTGCATGCAATGCACCGTGATCCCTCGTGTCTCTCACTACTCATTGGCTAATATAGCTCATTCATTTCATAATTTTGTGTGCTATTGAAATTGCATTTTTGTTTATATTGTAGCTTATATTTAATTATTTTTTGTATATAATTAATAATTCTTTGAATGATTTACATTATAGGTTGGAACCCCTTCACCTAAATTATTGAATAAAGAAATTAGGTGTGAAGGCTGAATAATATTGGATTCCACGAGTTTTTTATTAATAATGACCAAATTAAGAAAGATAAAGGCGGTGCTTTTCATTGTCTGTTAAAATAAGGGAAATTTTAGCTCCTAAAGGAGAGAGGAAGCGACTCCGGGCACTATTGACGAAGACACACTTATGAAAAAATCTTTATTGTCGTAGGTGCTCGAAGTATTGAATGATCTAGAAAATAAGTTGAGATTAAAGAAGATTTAACCATCTAAAGGAAAAAATATATAGACATAGTACGTTTTGTATTATTTTGTTATGAATTGTGTGTAACTTTGTGCTTCTTACTGTTGGTGGATATAAGTTACGTGGTGTTAAATGGTGAATTGATATTTTATTAGATATAACATTCACAATTATTAACATGTGCATGCATAAGGAGTATATAGTTCATTTTGCATGCACATATGATTAAAAAGAAGGAAAAAATGTAATAGTGAAAACTACTAGTGTACCGAGGCAAGTAGCATGTGAGACATGGATAGACTTCATGATTTGTTGAGTCGGTGGCATGTGAGATATAAATAAACTCGATTTATCGGGCCTGTGGTATGTGAGATATGAATAGACTCTATAATTATGATTGTTTATTGAGCTAACCATATGTTATAATTTTATTAGCATGCATTTTACGTCTCTTCAGAAGTTACTACAAACATTTAAATTACTTTACATGTATGATTTTTGCTTATAGAGCTTTAGCTCACATAGTTTATGCATTTTAGGTGAGCCTGATGACGATGTTTAAGCTCACGACTTACTGGGCGTGTTGTTTGTGCTTCTGCAAGCCGTTTGAGATCAATGCACATGAATGACGATCTTTGGAGCCAAACTATGAGTTTACTATGCTTTTGGTCTCTGTTCATTTTGGACTTATATAATATTACTGGACATTTGATATGTAAATATGTGTGTGGATGTGGAGAGAGACTTTTGCATGTAATATAAATCTTTGTGTATATGTACAGGTGAACTTTTGTGTGTAGGAGGTGTTATATCTTGTAAATTTGTTAGAGGTTATATAAAAAAAAAATTGCACGAATATGTTTTATCAGATTAAAACTGATTTATGTTCAGGTTTATAAGGGTGGGTTGTACCATGCACAAAAGTCATTTTTGTATTTTTTATTAAAAAATATATTATTTATTATAAAAAATATTAACAGAAATAATAATAATAATAATAATAATAATAATTTATTATTATTATTATTATTATTATTATTATTATTATATGTAATATATGAATTTATAATTTTCATATTTGAGTATGAGTTTATTTAAAAAATTCAAACAAAGTGTTATCAATAATTTTTCATGGTTTTAGACATACTAAATTGACTGCAAATCTGATTTATTTTAAAACTTTGGATATTCATTGAAAACATATCAAATTTGTTGCAAATTCAAAATTAATAGTTAAATCACAAAGTCAATTTTTATTATCCAAATTGATCTATTTTTTAATATGATAAAATTGATGATTTTTGCATAGCAAGAATATTAATTTGAATTTTTTTTTTTTTTTGTTATTAACAAAATTAAATCCCACATTTATATTTGTAATCACTCTCAAATCGGATATTGCACAACAGTATTGGTGATATATTCTTTAAAAGTATTTTTTTTAATTTAAAAGACGCCCTAGAGAATTATCGGATCGACTCCAAAGATAACCAAGTTGAAGAAGGAATTCCTAAAATCATTGAAACTAAGCTCGTGGGGCTTGCTTGAGACTGTAGGCAACCCACATGATTTGAGAACCTGGGATCGGAATACTACAGTGGTTGCTCCATATAAACTGGCTTAGATAGACCACCATTAAGAAAAACGATCTTAACATCAACTTGATGTAGTCGCCAATTTGCATAACAGCTAAAGCTACGACAATACGAACTATAGAGGCTTTAACTACGGGATTGAAACTGAGATTATAATCGAAGCCAGATAATTAAGTGAAGTTGTTTCAGAAATTCCAGAATCCAACATATATAGGCCATTCACAGGTTTACCTTGAGCCATAATGTTCTTTGTGACCTTGTGCTGAATTGAAAAAGAAAGATTCATCAAATAGAATATGAATTAAAAAACTTGACGTCAACTTGCTCAGAGAGATAAGATTCTTAGTTAAACTAGGCACAACCAAGACATGTAATAAATCAATATCTTTTGAAATGGACAGAGAACTTATGTGAGTATTGGACAGAGAAGGACCATCACCAACCACGGTCCGATCTGGACAAGAATATAGGTCTGAAGTGTCAATTGATGAACCCGTATCCAAATATCAGTCGGAGGGGGACGTTTGAGAAAGAGGCAACTGGTATTGAAAGCTTCAGCGATATTTGTATCATCAAGATGAATGTTGCGCTAACTGCACTTTATCCGTATAGAGGTCTTCAGTTCTGCAAATTTGACAATGAGGGAGGCACGGAATCCGCCACCAATGCAACCACGGCCACGATCACCAGCGTTTCTAAAACCTGACCCACAACCTTCAGAGTTGTTTTTTGGAACCAGAAAATTACTACAGCTTCCACGGTGTGAATCGTAATTGTTGGAGTGCTACTGATTCGCGATGAATACAACATTGAAGAGGAGGAAGAGTCTTAGGACCCCTGCATCAGAATATAGGAATCAACCCGTTCCATGATCTCAACAAAGGAAGGCAAGGGAGTTACAGGCGTCTGAGCAGCAATGAACGGCTTGAAGGAGGGTCCGAGACCCCTAAGAAACCAATGAGTTATTCCAATCATCGACGGGATGACCAATCACCGACAACTGATCACAATTGGCCTTGAACGCGCGAGAATATTCTCGAATAGAACGTGACCATGCTTAAATAATAGAATCGCATCTACAAGTGCGAGCGAGTTCACGTGCCTTGGATGTGCTGTTGAACGTGGACTCAAGAGCAAGCCACACGGTGCGAGAAGAGAGACAACCAACGACAACGGACCTAGCCCCCTTCGTGAGAGAGGATTGAAGGAGACTCTGCAGTTTTTGATCTTCAAGACGCCATCTTTATCAGTGAGATTGAATGAGGGGTGGGTCGAGTACCGTCAATGTATTCGGATTAGATCTTGACATGTGAGAAGAGGTATCACCTGACTACTACAAAAACGTTCACAGTGAGCATATGGATGAGTGTAGAGCAGGGAAGGATGTTTTGGTTTGATTCACGATTTATACATAGTAATTTAATATATATTTTTATATATAGTTATTTTAATACACACACACACATATATATATATACAATTTAAATTGGAAAAAGAAAATAAAAGGAATTTTCCAATTTTGAACTTCAAATAAAACTAAATGTATTTCTAATTTCTTAATCGATCTGAATTCAAATTAAATCGAATATATTTGAATTTCTTTCAGGAACCAAATTTAAATCACGTTCAAAATTAGATCAATGATTGAATTCGAATTCGATTATTACCCAATCTTTCTGAGTTCGAATAGATTTTTTTTTTACACTTGCTTCGATTCGATTTAAAAGGACAAACGGGGCAATTAAAGAAAATGGGCAAATCATAGAGATGAAGTAAACAAATGTCTATATTTGAAGAAAAATGATGGTATTGTATGTTTTAGAAAAGCATCCCCAACACCAGCTGACCAGACTCATAATTCAATTATTTTAGTGTGGGGATATTTGTATTAATGTGATGCACGTTTTAAGTTGAAGTCTACTCATTCAATAATTAATGTAAATTAATGTACTGAAAACGTATCGTTTTTTATAAATTTTACAAAATTAGATTTCACTGCATTAAAAATTCACGTTTGATCTCACTAAATAAGCAGTTCAGTGGTCCGATCCCTAAACTATTTTAAAGAAGAAAAAAAACCCAAAAAAAAAAAAAAAAAAAAAAACCCATGTTTCCTCACTAATATTAGTCCCAAAAAAAAAAAAAAAAAAAAAAAAAGCATATTTACAATTTGTTGTTGATCATAGCATAGGCTATGACTAGAGCCATAACTAAGGACTGGTCAATCTGGGGTTCTACTATTAAAGACAATACATCATCTCCCAAAGAAATTCCACTGAATGACTGCTTTTGCACAACCTGCATATAATAAATAACTTTATTAAATTCTCTTAATTATGTGGTTACTAATTAACTCTGCCCTCCAAATAATAATAATTATTATTATAATATAAATAATAAAATCACCTCTGCCAAGACACGACCTTCCCAATCCATAATTTTAAGGGTGTTTTTTGCTGCGACTCCTAACATCTTGCACTTTGTTGTACTCTTCTTACAACCTAGGATGACATCACAACCAATTTTCCCCCTCCTGGTAACCCTGTACTCTCTTGTCACTTTAAACCATTCTCCTCCTTCTTCAACCCTTGAATTATTATTCCATTTATGCCCATCCCACCTTCTGAAAATTAGCCATTTCTGCAATCAATAAATAATTTAGAGGACACTATTGTTTGTAACTGCAATAGTGTAGTAATGAAGAAATAGGTAGGTAGGTACCTTTGTTTTAATGGAGAAGAGAACTTCACCATAGAAGTTCATGAGGAGGACTTCACTGCTGCGCCGTGTTTGGTAGTTATCCACACGAAAAACAATTTCACCTTCAGAATTGAAGACGGTGCAACCATTCCCATTGATCACAAGAGACTTCATCCAAACAGTGAATATCTCTCTTTGTGATGATGTATACTTGGAGCAACTTCTAATCATTAATGTTTTAGGATGCACTTTAGCCATCAAACCTCCGTACTATCATCACCTTCTATAACAGATATATATACATGACAATATATATATATATATTTAAAAAAGAGAGAGGATAGACTCAGAAAAAAATAAGGAAAAAAATTGTATTAGACTTAGATAAATAAATATCTTCAAGTTTGGACTCAAGGCATAGTATCTTAATGCCAGTTGTCACCTTTTCAACCCCACAGACCATATTATTAAAATTTTTCTTTTCCTACTTATTCGGTTTTTATTTTTAATGAGTCTGTATATGAGTTTTTTAGGGTTTGGATTATTTATTTCAATCAATGTACATTTTATGTTCAAACGTGTATTATGGTGATTATTTTGAAATAAGATATTTCAAATATGTATTAATTAGCGATACTATTGTTTATGCATATGGTATGGTGATTATTTTGAAATAAAAGATGGAACACGAAATAAAATAAAAGATCCTCATCCCAATAGTAGTTTCTTGGCATACGGTTGTTGGAAAGTACGAACAAGATATGCAATAGCTATAAAAATTTGAAGTATATGTGTGTGCATGTTTACATATCTAAAGTTAATTCATGAAAAAAAAATTGTGTTTGTTCTCAATCGACAAATAATAAATCTGTTGGAATAATTTTTCATTTATTATTTGTGTACGCATAAATAATAAACAATAAATTTTCTAACATTAGTAGGTTGATTTGTTATAATAAATTGTATAATATAAGCACGAAATTATATGTATAATATGTAATATAATATTAACTCTATCACACAATATAATATAAAAAAATTATCTAGACTAATATAATAATAAAGTGGTCTTAAAATAATAATTTATTGCTTATTTTCAGTTTTTAAAAGAAGAAATATTTTTAGAAAATGATGTTCTAAATTTTGATTAGTAATATTTTATTTTTATACTTTTTCAAACAATATTTTTTCTAATTTATTAAAATACAAATAACATTTTTATTTCTACTTCACTTTTTATGTATGATCTAATATTTTCTATTAAATGAATCATTTTTTATGTATAATATATTAAATTAATTATTGTTTTCTTATCTTTAATTTAACATAGATGTCACATACAATTATTTGGTTAAATTTAAATATTTATTGTGTATTCGATTTGGATTACAAATAAATATTAACTAATAATTTTTATATTAAACTTATTAAATAATTTAATTTTAAATACTATGAATCAATTTGTTATACAAACAAATTCTTATTTTAAAACCGATAATTTTTAATGAAAAATTAATTTTTTTACATATCTTTAGTCATAAGATAATAAAATAAGGTGCAGCGGTTATTCGCATCTTCAAATCCTCTAAATACATCATATTTTAAATTATTTTTTATTATTAATATTTTGTTTATGACAATTTACCCTTCTAACTCGTATTTTTCGGCATAGTTTATTAGTCTAGAATACACAAAAATTGAAGAGGGATTTGGTGTAGAACATTTATATTTTGTTCATTTTTTCAACGTTCTGTTTTGAAATCGTCGAACGCCTGTTTGAATGTGTCCAAACCTGATATGTCGAACACATATATTTATGTTCGAAACTTATTTTTCAAATAAGAACAAACATGTCGGCGTAAGACTTGTTCGGAACATCTTACCAAATAATTGAAGCAGTGTTCAGCAACATCTGTTGAATGTTAATTCACTTGTTCGACTGGATGTTACGAATAAGCCTCGGACAAACTAGACAATTATATTAGGTGGGTTGAATATAAGGGTACTACTCATTTTAATAGTCTTTAATTTTATTCAAGGAAATTAAAATGTATTTAAATGATTCAGGGGTGCACATTGTTGCATCCAATAAATATTTTAAATATTAATTTATTAATTATAATTTATTTTATTTATTAAATATATTACCACGAAAAAAATACCAATAGAACAAACTAAAATAAAATGATTCAAAAGATGTCTAAATGAGTTGAGACACATATAATAATTAGATAGACACCTCATTTAGTTTAACACATTTATAGTAAGTTGCAGGCATGACCACATAATTTTGTTCCCTTCAGAATGTTGGCATGTCGCAAATGCAATGGTTGAACTTCAACATATATATCTATATATAATATATATTTATAATTAGTCAATTTTCTCATTCCTGCAGTGACTTAGAATCGGCCTGTACATGTATATGATTGGGATTATAAGTCGTCTCATTTCTTTATTCCCATTAAAAAATAAATAATAAATAAATTTTAAAAAATAATAATAAATAAATTTTAAAAAATAATAATAAATAAAATCTTGTTTTATGTAAGTATATTGTAAGACGTACTAAACTTAATTGTAAAAACATAACCGTATAATACCAATATTTTTTATGAGTTCTTTGTACCAGTACAATGGTATAAAAATAAATCAAATATAGTTTATCAAATATTGTAAATTCAAACAAGATTATTGAATCAAATTTAGTATAAAAGAATATAAAAATGAATATTCACATAACAAATAAATTGAATCAAATATTTATAACATATGATCCGATCTAATTCATTTACAATCTTATCTTTTGTCAACAACATATGTTAAAGCAAATTATAAAATTAGTTCCATAACTATAGAATATTTACAATTTTATTCATGTTCAAATGTAAATTCGTAATTATGTTCCATAATAATTTTAATTTTGTGAATTTAGTCTTAAGTGTGGTTGAAATTAGGAATTTTGCCAAAATGATATGTGCGTCTCACGTACCTTTTTTCGTGAAATTTTTTTACCTGGCTTTTAAATTTTCACACTACTTGAAAAAAAAAATGTCACATAAACAAAAAAAAAACTTATAACAAAATAGTTGTCTTTTTAAATAAACAACCCGTAGGTAATCAAATGTAAATGAACTACAATTTTTTATTACTTATGAGTTGTGCATCTAAAGAAGACAACAATTTTTTTAAAATTATTTTAAATTTCTTTTGATTATGTGATGTTTTCTTTTATTGTGCGGCATTTTTTTTAGCAGGTTGTGTAAAGCCACATTAAAAAAGTTTCGCAAAAGAAGATACGTGAGATGTATATGTCAAATTTCGCAAAATTTTCAATTTCTATCAAAATTAGGACTAAATTTACGAAATTAAAATTATTATAAGATATAATTGTAAATTTAAATTTAAACAAAATTAAAATTACAAATGTCCTACAATTATAAGACTAATTTTACAATTTGCTCCGATGGAATGTATTTTTGTAAGGGAGAGTGCTCATCCGTTATACTGTAAAATACTACAATAATTTCTACTAGATCAATTTTTAAAAATAAATTCAGAAATCTCCGATGCATGTTTGTATATGAGTATTTCTGCTGACAAAAGATATTATTAAATTATATAAATTGTTTGACATCCCAAGCATATAAATAAATTAAGATGGGTCAAATTCAATGCAGATGTGGTTGAGAATGACTTAATCAGTTTGTTATGCAACTCATTTTGTTTTTGTCGGAAAGAAACCAAAAATGGTCGTGTAACTATTAAAGACTAAGAACATCTCCGGCAGCGTTTATTATTCTAGTGTAAATTATGTACTACTTTAGTGTAAAATTTATATATTTTTTTCAATAGTTTGCACTACTTTCTCCACTAAAAAATAATATTACACAATAATCTTTATTTTCTTTATTTTTAATATTTATTTTTATTCCTAAATATTTATTAAAAACATTATATATGTAATTTTATTTAACATTAAATTTTGAGATAATATTTATTTTACTTATATTCTTAAACTATCATATTCAAAAAATATATATGTAAAATTGAATGTCGGGTAATGTTATGCAATTCTATTTAAATTTGTATATAATATTTAAAATTTCATATACTTATTTAAATTATATTTTTATTATTATTTAAATTACACATCATATAATTTTAAAAAACTTGATTTAATTTCAGTTTGGATAATTGAGATAAAAAAATTACAATATTAAATATTAAAAAAATGATATAATCATATAAAAAAGAAAAGAAAAAAAAAAGTAGCACAATAAAAATCTTCTCTAAAAGTAGTGCAAAAATTTCAAAAACTTCAAGTTGGTGCAGATAATGGAGTACTGCTGGAAGGTGAAAACTGACCCCAAATGCCAAAGTAGCTTCTTGTTGGAGAAGCTCTAATAAAGCAGTCCAAGTCATTTTAAAATTCTCAAATATAGTTTTAAAATCATTATTTTATAAGTTAAATATATTACAATAAGGTGATCGATCAAATTACTAAAAACTCATGCCCATATGTAATAAAAAGTAGGGGATCTGCAGAAAAAATAAAAAATATTTATTTTCCTCGTTTATGTGAAAAAAATGATAAAAATAATTATTATTTTAGTAATTCATAAGTTAGGGTCTCTCACATCCCCACCCAAGACCACCTAACAAATCACATGTGGTGGTTATCATCGTCAAAAAATATATTTCGACTTTCAATCTTAAATAAAATAGCGAGCATGATCAAATACACATAGAATAAATTCTTTCGACAGAAAACTAAAAATTTAGGAATTTAAAGTTTATTTACTCTAATGAATTAATTCCTACAATAACTAATCTAGAATGCATGAATATGAGCAATCAATAGAACCCAAGCAATGAAATAGAAAAAAAAAAAAAAACAATATGAGAAATATTTCATTATGTTATTCATCTTCAACTAACAAATACCCTCTAGCAATTCAAACATTTAACCTTAGTCATAATATATCATTATATTTTTTTAAAAAATTAAGTTATCAAACCTACTGTCGTGTCAATACTTATCATTATCGACTGAGCACAACATGATTCAAATCTATTAAAGATAGCAAAAAGTATTCTTGTAAAAATAGTTAAATCTAATACCGAATAATTGAGATAGCTGCAATTATTAATATTAATTTTATAGATTTACTTAAATTAAATAAATTTTGATAGCACAATGTATTCAACTTAATGCTACTAGAATTCAATCTTTTATGAAATAATAAAAAATTAAATATTAACATGAACTGTTAAATTAAATTAATAAATATTTTTTATAAAATTTTGATGAAGTTACAATTATCTGAATAAAACAAAAAGCAATCACATAACCTCACAATAATATAATTATAATAATCAACCCTTTGAATCATAAAATAACGAAAACCTTTCACGGCGGAGCCAATCAAATTTTGATTCTTTTTTTCTCACCATCATGGTGGAGCAGAATCTATAAAATATATAAAAAGCAACACAATTGTGTTATTTTTTTCGTTTAAATTAGATTTTTTTATATTTAGAAAATATGTTATCTAATCAAATAATTTCTTTTTATTTTTATTTTTTTACTTTAATTTTTAAAGTCTTGTAATTTTTTAATTTGATACCCGTATTGTATAAATAAAAATATAAAATTAATATTTAAATATAAAATATTTTTTCCATACACTAATTGTGGTGTATTCTAATATTTAATATATGTTATATTATAAAGTATTTTTATTTAAACAATTTTCTTTGAAAATATATTTTATATAATTAGGTATTTTATTTAAAAAATTATATTAAAATTTATACAACGATTTATTATATTATCATATTATAAAGAGTAAACATAAAGTCTTATTCCTATTCTATTCAATGTTCATCAAATGAAAATTCTCCTTTTTCATTTAAAAAAATAAAAATAAAAATAAAAACGTCGTTGGTGATAGGTAAATCCTCTCCCACAAATCAGTCATTTCCAATAATTCCAATTTCTAAAGAAATAGGCTCCTTTCCAAACCAAGCAAAATTACAATGGATTATAATTTTTCACACGCTTCTTCATAAATTTAAACAATTCAAGCTTAATTGTTTTATTCTTCTCTTCAGTCTAGTGTATGTCTTTTCAAATTAGCCCAAAAACTTTCTTTTACTTCAATATTGCTCCAAATTCAATTATTCTATCTTTTACGACAAAAGATAATTAGATTAGTTCAGCACAAGAATTAACGAAAAATAAGAAAAATATGAATATAAAATAATAAATATTGTAAACATATCAAATTCAAACAACTAAATAATGTTGGTACTCGAACATGCATAAAATATAAACACAAGGTGACAATGAACAATACACTTCTTCATCTCTCTACTTTTTTTCAATTAAATACTTTCCCAACAATTCACGAGTTACCATGCCTTAGACAATCTCCAGCAGTGTTCATTATTCTAGTGCAAATTATGCATCACTTTAGCGTAAAATTTACATACTCTCTCCAACAGTTTGCACTACTTTCTCAACTAAAAAATAATATTACACAATAATCTTTATTTTTTTTAATATTTATTTTTATTACTAAATATTTGTTAATAACATTATATATGTAATTTTATTTAACATTAAATTTTGAGATAATATTTATTCTACTTATATTCTTAAACTATCATATTAAAAATATATATACGTAAAATTGAATGTCGGGTAATGTTATGCAATTCTATTTAAATTTGTATATAATATTTAAAATCTCATATACTTATTTAAATTATATTTTTATTATTATTTAAATTACAAATCATATGATCTTAAAATTTTGATTTAATTTCAGTTTGGATAACTGAGATAAAAAAAATTATAATATTAAATATTAAAAAAAATATAATCATATAAAAAAGAAAAGAAAAAAAAGTAGCGCAATAAAAAATCTGCGCTAAAAGTAGTGCAAAAATTTCAAAAACTTCAAACTAGTGCAGAGAATGGAGCACTGCTGGAGGGTGAAAATTGGCACCAAATGCCAAAGTAGCTTCTTGTTGGAGAAGCTCTTAAGCGGAAAACATTTCAAAAGCCAGTGATCATGATTTCAATTAATTTCAAGAATAATCATACATCTCATCAATTTTTAACAATTTTAACTAATTTTCGATGTGACAAGATCAAACATCTCATTAAGGATCTTATTCATTTCACACTTTAGTGTATGAAAAGGATATATGTATCAAGTTACTCAATCTAAAAAATAACATGACATTTCATAAGCTTGCTTATATATCAAATTTTCACCACTAAAAATAATGAAACCGTGCAAAATTCAAAGGGTCTTGAAAAGATTGTAACGAAGCCTTGGATAAAGGTAGGACAATAGAAAGGAAATATGAGGTGTAACAAGAAGATACGAGAAATCACGCACAATGTCCAAAATACGATCAAACGCTTAAGTTCCATTGTTCATCATAAAGTTGTTTCCTACCTCCTTTCACTTGGTAATCTCCAAATAATTAAGAACAATTTCAAATTAAACCAACTATCAACCTCCATTCTTCAAGATTGGGAACTCCAAAATGTCAACCATTATCGAATGAATACAAGAAGGGAGGGACACACAATTTAAATCAACTTTCTCATTTTACCAATCTTTCTCCACTGTGGCAATGATTTTTGTTTTTTTTCTTTTACATTTTTTTTTTATTGCCACAATGTCTCTTTGTTCTTCGTTTTCCCAACCCTATTTCTATATCATTGAAACACAAATTTCATCTTGAAAGGCATTATAATCACACAATAGGTTGAACATGATGGATAAAATAGAACATAAATGGGTTAAATCTCATCATATACATACTAGAATAAAAGAAAGGCTACAAGCTCAAATGGACTAACTAGAGGAAAATATAATTTGTAGATATGTCAAGAAAAGGCCATATCAAAAAGGTTAAATCTAAATGCCCTCATCATATCAATGCATGAATTCATTAGCGTGGCTTCAAAATGCATGCCAAAGCAAGTTTTAGAAAGTATACTATGTTTGACCACATACAACAAAGAAAATAGAGCACAAAAAAATGATGTACTGCTCGTTAGGCTCAAAAGCTAATGAAAGAAGGTATTATGTGTTGAATCTTGGACTAAATACGTTGTAAGCGAGATAATATAAATATAATGATGTAAGTAATGTATTGTGAAAAAATTCAAGGAAAAATTAAAAAATTTCAATAAATGCAATTTTGTTTCTATATGGAAAAAATGGAGTCTTATATGATCTAGTTCTATAGAATGGAAAAAGTATTTTGTGATGAAAAATGCATCATAAAATCTTACAAACTTGTGCAAAACATGTTGTAAGCATGAAATTATCGTTGTAATAATGTAAGGAACCTAGTGCAAAAATTTCAAAAGAAAATTAAAAAATTTTAAATTACGATGTTGCCCCTATATACAAGAACTGAGTATTCGCTATTTTTTTTAATATTCATAAAACTTTATATTACAAGTACAATGATTTATTGAAGTTAATATTTAATGTTCTAATTCTATAGTATGTAAGCATCAAACAAATATTTTGTGAATCAATTTACATACAAAGCAATTCAACTCATAAGAATTTTTTTTTGTTTAATTTTTTTAGCTTATTTGATGAAGGTACAATTTACAAAGGGAGTATTTTTATATAAAAATTACAACTTATTTTGAAGATTTTATGGTGTTTATAGTTTCAAGATTTTATTTGGTAATGTTTTTTATTTATGTTAATAAATTTGGTGCTTTAATTTTAGTTAAAGAATTTATTGAATATCTTTTAGTTATTTAAATCATTTAAATAATTTTAGATTTTAATTTTCAAGTATTAATATATAGACAAAATTCAAAATTCAAATACTTTAAATAATTTGTTTCCAAGTTTTAAATTGTAGTTTTCTTTTTCCTTTAATAGTTCTTGAAATTATTTAATAAGAGGGCATAATGGACACTGGCATGTTTACTATTGATCTATAGAAATCAATGTAAAAACTTCCGTGCATCGTGTAAACTGATCTATAATATCTACTAACTTAACAAAAAAATGTTATTTGTTGATTTGAAAAGTATTAGTACTATTTTTACGATAACAAATATGTAGCGATACTTTTCTTATAAATAAATATTATTTTTTGTTAAATAATTTAACTTTAAATCGGATACCGTTGCACCCAACGCACCAGTCTCACTCAAATATCAATCCTTGATATAAATGAAATTGAAAATTCCCTTACCACCCCTCCCCCCAAACAACTTGCTAGAATCCATTTTATTAGTTTGTTTTGTCACAATATTATTGTTTTTTCCTTTTTATTTTAACAAATTTTTAAATACAAATAAAGTTTTCGATTCTAATCCATTTTGATGTATAATATATCAAATTAATCATATTTTTACAATTTTTAATTTGACATCCATAATATATATATTTAAATATAAATTTTATTAATGTACTATTTAGGTTAGATTTGTTTATTTTAAGGAAAAAAATATATTAATATATTAATTAGATTAGCTTTTTTGATTATTTATTGTGGGTTTCACTATTTATTTTAAGTATGAGTTATAAATAAATAAATAATAATAATAATATATTGTTCTTATAATAGTATTATTAGAATTTTAATTTTTTAAATACGATTACTCAATTTATTTCAGTTTTTTAATCTTATATCTATTCAATAAGTAAAAATTCAAATCTATACTAACAAAAGTATACACGTGATTAATTATATAAAACTATTCAATTAATTATTTAATAAAACATATGAGATTATTTTTAGAAAATAATAAGATTATTCAAATTATTTTTATTATTTGTTGTGTTATTCAATTAATTTACATATGTCAAGCAGGATATAACTACAAGTCTGTCTGAATATCATATACAAATTAATCAATTTTAAAAATAGATATTTTATATTTTTTAATAATTAATATTTTATTGTTATTTTAATCTTATAAATTATTTATAAAAATTAATTATATATTTAATCTGTACATCGTATGAAAGGAGTGCCAGTTTGAATGGAAAAAAAAAAAAAAAACAAAAAACAAAAACAAAATCAAAAACAAAAACAAAAACAAAAAACAAAAACAAGAGGGATGCGTGAGCGCAAACTCGTTATCTTAGACGGAATTAGAAACTATTGTTGAGTTGGTAGTTTGGAGGAAATTAGAAATTGATCTTAACTTTTATTAAACATGTGGACCTTTGATACATTTTTTTTTTTTTACCAAGACATTTTGCACATAACTTTTAAATTTATTTTTAATAAATAATATATAAAATTAAATATTTTTTTTGCAATTTTTAATTTAACCAACATTGCATATATTAATATATATATATATATATTTTAAATATGAAATATAATTTTTAAGTATGGTATAGTTTTATTATAAATTGAATTATTTATTTTATTTTTGATATGTGTGTTGGATTTAAATAATTATTTATATAAAATAAAACATTTACACTATTAATTATATATTATTATAATGAATTGTTTGGCCTTAATATTCTTAATGAATTGAAGTAATTGTATTGATTTCTAGAACATTTAGATTTATTTTGAAATATCTTGTAATTTATTATATAATAAAAATAACTTTTATAAAAATATTAATACGATATAAAATAAAAATTATATTTTTAAATATTAAATATATTAAATATAAATAATAACTTATTTATATTTTATAATAATAATATAATTTTATCTATATATTATATTGTATTTATAACACGGGCTGCATCTACTTTAATAAAATGCATATGCCCACTCGAAGAAGAGAAAAAAAAAATATATATATATATATATATATTCAAAATTTTTAATTAATATTCATATTACATATATAATAATAAAATATTAATTTTATTTTTTTATATATTAATTATGGTATATTTTAATATTTAGTATTTTTATTTTAAATAATTTTTATCAAAATATATTTTATATAATTATGTATTTTATTTTAAAAATTATATTATTATTTTTATAATAATTTACTATATTATCATATTACGCAACACCCCTGCAGAAATACTATTACACCACAATGGTTGCATAGAATTACTCCCTTTGGCAGGACCCACCAAACAAGTCTACAAAATCGACACACCCCTCTTTCACTTTTTTTCTCAAACAGCTCATGTCCATTGCTCTCTGTTTTAATTTTGCTGCAATATGAGCAGAAATTCCAGGGTTGTACCTTCTCTACTCCATGCGTTCCGCCGCCGTAACGCGTATTTCTATCTCAGAGAAAGCTCTCCTCGTCTTCTATGCCTATATTCCACCATCAGCACCACCAATTGGAGAGGTTTCAACTTGATGCCTCCGCCCAGAATCAACCCTATTGCCGCTTGTGCAAGTTTCACTTCCTCTGCCCACAGGCAAGGAGAATCCCATATCGATATGGAGCATGAGTTTGAGAGCGATGCTGCTGAAGATGAGGTCATGGTAGATATCACAGGTGACCCAGGTTCTTCTTATGATTTCAACTTCATTATGGACATTCTGCAAACAGCTGGTGCACAGGAAAAGAGCAAAAAGCTGGAACAATGCGAAGTAAATGTGACGCCTGAAATAGTGGCAAACGTTCTTTCTAGGACACGGAACGACTGGGAGACAGCCTTCACCTTCTTTCTTTGGGCTGGTAAGCAGCCAGGATACAAGCATTCGGTGCGCGAGTATCATTCAATGATAGCAATTCTTGGAAAATTTAGGAAGTTCGATACTGCGTGGGCTTTGATCGACGACATGAAAGATGCATCACTTGTTACTCCGCACACAGTTATGATCATGATTAGGAGATATGCAGCTGTGCACGATGTTGCTAAGGCGATCAGCGCTTTTTATGGGCTCCGGCGGCGGTTCAAGTTTGAAATTGGAATAGAGGAATTTCAAGGCCTGCTCTCCGCTCTATGTCGTTACAAGAATGTGAAAGATGCAGAGCATCTGCTGTTCTGCAACAAAAATGAGTTTCCTCTCAACACCAAGAGCCTTAACATCGTACTGAATGGATGGTGCAATGTGATCGGCAGCCTGCGGGAGGGGAAGCGAATTTGGTGGGAGATGGAAAAGAGAGGGATTAGGCACGATGCTTATTCATATGCAAGCATAATGTCTTGCCATTCGAAACTCAACAATCTCAATGGGGTGCTGAGGTTTTATGAGAAGATGAAGGGTCTAGGCATTAAACCAGACAGGAAAACCTACAATGCAGTGATTCATGCTCTGGCCAAAGGAAAGCTTGTTAAAGAAGCTCGTTCTCTAATGAAAAATATGGAAGAGAATGGTTGTATCCCAGATATCGTTACTTATAACTCGCTAATTATGCCTTTGTGTAAGTCGCGGCTGTTGGATGAGGCAAAACAAGTGTTTGATGAAATGCTAGAGAGAGGCCTGCGCCCAACTGTTCGGAGTTACCATGCCTTCTTTCGTGTTTTAAGGACCGCAGAAGAAGTGTTTGAGCTTTTGCACAGGATGCATACGACCGGATGCCATCCGAACCATGATACATATATAATGTTGATCAGGAAATTCTGTCGTTGGCGCCAACTTGAAAATTTGTACAAGCTGTGGGGTGAGATGAGAAAGAATGGACTTGACCCTGATAGAAGCTCATACATTGTACTGATACATGGTCTTTTCTTGAATGGGAGATTAGAGGAAGCTCACCAATACTATATAGAAATGAAGGAAAGGGATCTTTTGCCGGAGCCAAAAATCGATGCCATACTTCAGCAATGGGTAGCAGGCAAGAGAGATGCAGAATGCCATCCGATTGCATTAAAAGACACCACCTCTAGTGAGCTTGAAGAGAAGGAGAGAGACAAAACAACGAAAAAGCACAGGAGCATTGATTTCCGCCGCCAACCTGAAGTGAGAAGTGTTACCAGGGAGCGAGGCTTTTCCTTCTTGGATCATTAAGAAGTCTAAAAATACTGAAAATACAAACTTAGCAGCACTGGAAACAAGCTCTTGGGCTGGACAGAACAGCTGCATGAAAGACATATGGAGAACTGTTCGATGACGCCAATTTCTACATGTATGAAGCTGTCGTTCAGAGCATAACTTTCGGTATTGTATCAATTCTTCACCTAGAAAGAATTCCTAGTTTCTCTTTTGTATTTGATTGATGAACCGTAAAGATGTTTGATGTTAAATTTGAAGAGTCCAAAATTTCGCCACATGATGAGCCTAATATGGTGTATAATGTAATATTTTAACTGGAATAAGTTGTTCTAGATCTTTTTGTATTAGTGGCGCATTGGGCTTTAGCTAACTGAAAATTTTGTGGAGCAATTCGTCTTTCAGTGTGGACAGTTCTAGGCTGGCTGGGTTGTTGAACAAGCTAGTAATGTTTATGGATGAGTTAGTTTTATTTTTTGTGCTAATTCAACTTCTATTTGTTACTACTGAGAAATTTTACAGCTTTTTTTGGCTTTTGTTTTCTTTTTATTGAATATCTGAACTTTATTCTGTGGAAAGTGAAGGGTTTTCTTAGCATTTTACCTTCTTGTATATTATTTTTTACATTTTTTTGTAATTTGAAAAATCTGAATGATAATCTACGGGCATTTTTACAGGGAAATATTTGAGCCTGGAAGATCGATATTTTCAACTATGATAATCTGTGAGAATTGGTGCATATGCCTGCATGTATCTTGGTATTTAAGTATATAGATCTGTTGGATGCCTATTTTTGGAAGGTATCTGTTTGAAAGTAGATTTCATCAGGGATTTAGGAGTGATTCTTTCTAGACTAAAATTGAAGGACCTTTGGTGCTTGTGATGTAAAGACTATTTATAATTGCCAGACATAGAGAAGAAACGATGATCAATCTTTATGATTAGCTTTAAGCTAGGGCACTTGAGGTTTCGAAGACTAGTTTGATCCTCTTCAAGAGTACGTTAGTAGGTACAAACAGGTACTTGTGTACTCCGTTTTGTTTATATAGATTTGCTTGATCGTGTTTTGGGTTCATATTAAACTACTTGATGGTGTTGCAATGCCATATTGTGCTGCAGCTGACATAGTTTGATCCTTTTATTTGTCCCCTGGAATTCGTGACTACAGAAATCCTTTTTGGTTCGAAGATGTAGGTTAGTTTTTATATATATATATATATATGTATCTTTCCTCTGCAGGATTTTTTGTATGAAATCATTGTTTCGGATTAAGCTTGATTTCTTTAATTCTTTCATTCAAGGACTCAGCTGGATCAATTCAAAGCCCACGGTCATTTTCCTTTCTCCTAGTTTGTTTAAATTTGAAGATACTGTCTTCTGGCAAATTCAACACATTTGTTGGAGGATTAAACCATCTGATATTTTGTGTGTAAAGTTTATGCTCAAATCATACAAATAACATTTGGGCAGTTTGAATGATGAGTTGTTGTTAGATTTGACTGAGGTTGTTTGCTTGTGTCTGGTGAAGAAGTGAGATTGGTAATGAATGCTGCTGTTATCAGGGCTCCCTGCAAGATTCTTCCTGCATATCTTTATTTTCACTTCAAATTTCTCTTATTGTCAGATGAAATCTTGAATCTGTTTGTAAAAAGTGATTTATATTTCAATTTAGCTTAAGAAATGAAAATTGAATTTTGGAATTATTTGGGGTTTTAACTGTTAGAAGTTGCAAGTGAAGCATGTTTCTTGAGGAAGCGTATACCCTTCTCTTTTTTGTTGGGTTTGCTATTTTATATTTGAGTAGGTCCACTAAGGATAGTTGAACGGACAACCCAATTTGGACGCCTCTGAAAAATGCATTCCCAATGAATTAGCCCCTTGCATGCTTGTGCACTACCTGAAAATATTTTTTCAAAATTTAATACTTTATCAACAATTTAAATAAATATTATGTTTTATAATAAAAATATTATATTTTATTAAAAGGTATTTACCTTTTATTTGACTAATTATAGAAAAGTATAGTTAAAACATAATATTAGTTCAGTAAATATTTTTTGAACAATTTAAAATATTATTACTTTTCACTTAAAAATTATTTTTTTCAACGAAAAATATTATTTTCAAAACATACGACGTGCATAAATTGTGCGCAAAGTACTAAATTTTTTCTTCGTAAAATAATTATTAGTTACAAACTACTACTTTATTTCAATAGTACAAGAGATTTAATTATAACTTATCTATCTGTGACTTTAAGTGATCTAACATATTTCAAATTCAAAACATTAAACCCCCCCCCCCCCCCCCCCCCCCCAAAAAAACCATCAGCCCAAAAGATACCTACAAGTTATTAACCTGCTATAGCACGTAAAATCTTATGATGTACCCGTACCTCTTGGCACTACAGAAGCCCTCCCAACATAGATGCACTTATGCTATGTTTTCACAAGTTTTGGCCAATGTATATCAAGAATGGGCGAACTAAAATTGGTGTTTCAACTAGGATGGAATAAAGTGATCCAATAGCATGTACATGCGACGCTCCTCTTAAGTTGTCTTTCTGCTCAGACTTATAATCTCTCCTCCCCTACTTCCTCCCTCTGTCTCCTAATTTGTTCAGTACGTGCACAAACACATGTTATATATATAAGACTTTTTAGGAACAAGTGATCATGATTAATATCAATTTTCAAGTTCCAAATATAAATCAATACTAGATATTGAACTATATGCTATGAAGGAGTTCAATATTACCTTTGACAGGGGTCTTCATGATATTTGAGTGCTAAAAGTAAGATCCATAAGAATTCAAGTTATTATCAACATCTTATTATCAAATTTTAAATCAATTCCACATTTTCATTCGTAGATATACGAGTAAAAGAATAAGATAATGGACTTGTTGGCTTCATTTAATAAGGTTACATTTAGGAAGAGAAGCAAAAATAGAAAAAAAATTATCTCCAAAGCGATTTACAGGTGTGCTTAAATTTTATCTAATGTTCGACATGGTTTATATAATCAATCCATGAAGATGGCAACTTCTCAATGAGCACATTTGCTGGTAAAATCAACATAAAAATCAACACTGGATAGCCCAACATCGACTCATATTCAAGATTTACTTACTTGAAGCCTAAATATTTATTTTCTTAGCCTATTTGTAAGATAATAGAGATGTGGTAGAAATACCAAAAACATAACGAGGTTTAAAGATACCTGCCTTAGCTCAAGTAATCATTAGATGAGAGATAGGTAGCGGCTGAGCATTGGGCTCAGGCAAGGGATCAATCGAAGGAGGTTGAGGCTGAACATGAAGATCAGCAGGTGGTTGTGCGACATCTGGTAAGGTATCAGGTAACTGGCAATATCAAGTTGAAGAAGCTCCAAAATCGGGCATAAGGCACAAGGCGTCCTAGTAGATGATGCAGGATAGGTGGAGGACTTGGGCAAGGTTCCAAGAAGGTAGATAATTCAAGATCAACATTGTTGATGGAGACATGTGAATTAGTAAACAAAAATGAAGACTCATCAAACTGAGCATGTCGAGTAGTATAAAATTTGCAAGCGACAGGATCGTAACACCAAAACCCTTTGTGAGACGAACTATAACCCAGAAAAATACACGGGATACTCCAGGGTGCAAGTTTGTGAGGTGCATAAACACGAAGGTATGGAAAGACCCAATAGCTGAAGGACTTGAAATTCGCATAGATCGGAGATGTGTGAAATAACATCTCAAAAGGTGATTTGTTGCCAAGGAGTGGGGTTGGCCAGGGATTGATGATGTAAATTGTTGCAGGAAAAGTATCAACCCAAAAAGGTGAAGGAACATTAGCATGAAACATTTAAGGAAAAACCTGTTTCAGTTATGTGCCTATGCTTTCGTTCAGTACGCCCATTTGTTGAGGAGTATACAGGCAAGAAACCCGATAAAAAATGCCATGTTTGTAAAAAAAATTTCGAACATGAGTATTAAGAAATTCAGTACCACCATCACTCTGGAAGTTTTTGACAGAACGCGAAAACTGATTGTAGACAAATATATGGAACTGCACCAAAACGAAATCCGACTTGGCATGCAGAGGATACAACCATGTAAACCAAGAAATTCATCCACAAAGACATCATAATATTTAAACTCATCAATGGAGCAATTAGAAGCCGGTCCCCATAAATCACAATGAATTAAATCTAAAACATGTGAAACTCATTTAACGTTTAGAGAAAAAGAGAGATGTTTACTCTTAGCCATTTGGTACGGAGTACAAGTGATAGGTTTGGGTAATAAAGAGGTAGCACATAATTGTCCTAATTTATTTAACAAAGATATAACGAAAATAGGTATATGGCCTAATCTATGGTGCCAAGTTTCAGAAGATGCCTTCATAGGAGTAGTGCGCAAAGCAGCAATTAAAGCTGGTCTAGCTTGCTCCAGATGTAAAGACCATTACTGCGGGTGCCTCGACTCAGGGGCTCCTTTGTCAACTGACTCTGAATGAAAAATGAATTTCCAGTGAATAATACCTCAACAAGATAATCAGATGTGAGTTTGCTAATAGACAAAAGATTCTTAGTAATATGTGGCACCACCAAACATCCAATAATTTGATATCATTACTCAACTGACAAGAACCAATGTGAGAGATTGGAACAGATGTACCATTCGCAACAATAACGAAATTCTTACCATTATATGGTTCAATAACATCCATTGAAGATGCAGTGGGAGACATATGAGAAGACGGACCAGAGTCTAGATATCAATCCGAAATTCAAGAAGGGTTGTCAGTGCATTGGGTGTCAAAGGCTTGATCGAGATTTGTGATGGACGAAGGCTGTATATAACGACCCGAGCATTGATCAGCATAATGTTCGGGTTGCCTACAAATCTAACAAGCGGGAGTGTAAGGTCTCCTGTTTCAACATTTGGACTGACCGTGTCCTTGTCCACTGTTATGAGATGGAAAATTGGCAACCACTGCGAGAAGGTTGTCGAGATCAAGGAGTGGTGAAGGCAGTGTTTTGAGCAACAAAGGCAGGAACTGATGTAATATGGACATCAAGTGAATAAGTGAACTGATCATAGTTGATTGCTTGATGAACGAAGATCCTGAAACAATGGCATTGAAGGCATAACCATACATGTATTGGCAAAACCTGCAAATTGAGAGCCAAGACCAGTTAGGTACCAATGACACTTATCAGTTTAGTCTATGGGGTGACCAATGGAGATGAGCTGATCTCAGATCGATGGAAATTTGCATGAAAATTCTTCAACAGATTGAGAGTGGTGACGAAAACGGATGAGCTAATTGGGAAGGTGGTTGATGCGAGAAACCAAAGAGTGACTAAAAGTGGACTAAAGAGTAGTCCAGACAGATTGGGTGGTATGGCAACCGATCACTTCAGTCATGACCTCTTCTAATAGATGAAACAAAGGTGGTTTACGTCCAGCTTCACCCAAAATGGGCATGGTTATTGTAGTAACCAGCTCAAGTAAGGGTATTGATCCCAAGAAGAATAGGTATATGTGGAATTCTAGATGACTATTTAAATTTAATTTGAAATATTATTTAAACTATCAAATTTGGAGAGTTGGTTAATTAACTTAAGTTTCCTAAGTGAATAAATCAAAAGTAATTATCTTGATCTACATTAACATTATAATTGATTTTTGGATTTTCTTAATTAATTTAAAGGTGGTCTTGGAAATTTGCCTCTAGGTTATATCCGAATTTAATTTAGATAAGGGTTCAATAATCAAGTTGCATATATTTTCATATGAGGGTCACTTATGTTGAATAGATTAATTATTTCTAATCTCTCTAATCATGTAGATTAAGGTATGATAAATTGACTTTTAGTCCTCATTTTCCATACTTAACTCCAAAAGGATTTTAGGATTCAATAACCCATCATATTTAATAACATATCTTTCGATCATGAAATTAAACCATTTAATTCAAGACGTATGAAAAATCAATAATTATTACATCTATTAATTCTACACCTAATAGAAATGCAAAAAATGATCCAGTTCTCACACATCACATATAAAGCATGAAATAAATGGATAAAAACATAAACATCTCTATATTGAATCCAAAGCTAAATTTTAATCCATCAATAACATGAGGACATTATTCCAAGACCAAAAGAAAAACTACTCACTAATTAACATGATTATCTCTCCATGAACATCCATAATACACATAATATAAAGTAATAAAGGTAAGAAGGAACTTGAGTGAAGAAATGGGAGCTTGAATCTTGGCAAAATCTTTAATGAATTCTTCAATCTTCTTCTAATTCTTTTTTGTCCTCTAAAACCTACTCAATTATGTATAAATGTGTATCTAAAAGTGGCTAGCTAAGAAGTCTTACTTCTAAAAATGCAAAAACTGACTTTTAACCTAGGAGCAAGTGAGAAAAACGGGTAAAAATCAGGTTTGACCCAAAAACCAGCAAAAAAAGGGAGAAAATGGTGCCACTCGGTCATCTCACTCGATCGAGTGATCACTCGGTTGGCCGAGTGGTGTCTGTGAATCGGCTGACTCACTCGACTGACCGAGTTATGATGTTAACTCAGTTGACTCACTCGGTCACCCACTTCACTCGGCTGGCCGAGTCAGCGAAGCTTTCTGGAATTCTTTGACATTTCTCCACTCGAACGATCCACTCGATTGTCACTCCACTCGGCTGACCGAGTGGAGTTTCTCTTTTCTTCATCTTCTCAGTTTTTCGCTCTTTCTTCCCTTTTCATCCCTTCTCTTGTTTCACCTGTTTGATCCATGAGTTTGTTTTCTCCTATGATTTTTCTGCAAAATATGTGGAAATGGTGCATGTCCATACACTTTTCGAAGATTGCAAAATAAAGGTAAAAGTAGTAGAGCCCGATTTACGCACTAATGTTCAAGTAAAACATGATTTCTACCCTAGATAAACTCGGTTTGTCAAACCCCTCAAACTTAAACCGTTGCTCATCCTCGAGCAACAAAGAAAGAATCATATCATGTTCGAGGGCATGAGATCAAGATAAAGAGTTGAAAACTAGTTTGAGAAGAAGATCGTTAAAATCATCAAGAAGTGCATTTAGAATTTTCGTTCTCTAAAGCAAAATTCAACCAAACTATTGCCAAGTAGAGTAGAATGAAAACAAAAATTATGACTTTCTCGAATGAATATGTATATTCCTAACTCAATTGTGTATATGTAATATTTTTACTCAATCCTTGGCACAAAACATGATTTACCTTAAGCTTGTTTATCATCTATTTTTAGCATAAGCACGCAAAAGAGCATATAGATCTTTATTTTGGATGTTATGGGGCTATTTGGTTCAAAGGTGGGATAATTTTTAGGCTAGTGACTTGTCTTGAACTAGCAAGTGTTAATACAACGCAACGTTATAACTAACCTAAAAGTTTGCAATTCTCTTCAAAATAGGGCTAGAAAGCTCTTTTCACCTCATCATCCAAAAGCTTCACATGTCCTCCCAATCTCCAAATTTTATTCGTGCAATTAAGATCACATAAATTGAAGAGGAACACAAATATCACAATAACTCTCCTTTTTTTTTTTTTTTTTTTTGAGTTTGTTGATATTTGTTCAATGTGATCAGTTGCATTCATCTTGTTTTCATATTTTCAATTCTAATATTTTCCACCAATTCTCCCTATTTCCATAATCATTCTACAAACATACCACCTCTTTTTTTTCTCACGTGCTAGTCCAAGTTTTTGGAAAAAAGATAATGAGATGGCGAAATGCTTAAATTATTGAGCTCAAACAAATAACAAGAATTACGGCTTACAAGGCTCAAAGGGGCTTCCAAGGGAAAATTTCAAATGACAGATAAATTTGGGATTTGACTTATCAACAAAGATGGCATATAATCATTCATAATGCTCTTGTACAGTTGCAACAATCTAATAGATTCAAAATAAGTTCTAGATATCAAAGATTTGTCCAAAGTACACACAACAAAGAATATCTAGTCTTCAAAAGTAGAAGTCACAGTGAGGCAAAAAACTCGTAGTTAAAATAGTCATAACCAAGTTTCTTACTACTCAAAATCAACAATAAACAGATATTTTCCATAAACATGCACTTCTTTCAAATCAAAACAATTTCTTCCTAACAAATAGTCCATTTCTCATACTCCTAGTTCATGCACTTTTCTTATTCAACATTCTGCACTATCCTAATCTAAAAAAAACAATATGAAGTTTTTCACATCCTCTAACCCATACAAATCAACATGATACTCAAAAGGGATAGGGACGTGCTTATAGATGCCTCACTGAGGTGGTCGGTATGGTGTGCTGGATGGGTTGAATGGTTGATAAGCTGGATAATCACGCTCCTCAAAATGGCCTTGTTACACATGCCACTCGTATTGTTGCATTTGCATGTCAAGTACAGTTTAAGAATTGTATGCTTAACGATGCATATACTCTTCAAGGTTGGTGACACGTGTATCCAAGGTGTTTCTCCAATTTGTCCAATCATTCCACCCCTTGAAATTGAGGTGAATGGTGTGGTAGCTGTGAAGTTCCGGCTTCAGATTGGGGGAACTCTTTCCTTGTTCTTCCTTGAGTGTATGCCAGTAGTTGTGCTTCCCCCATCATTTCATCCTCATGTTATTCTTCAATATCAACCTCCATAGGCTCTGTTCGGGTATCCATACTTCTTCTTCTCCTTTTTCTTCTTTCCTCCTCATTCTTTAGTTTGGTTTACTCTCCTCGATGGTTTTCATAGGACCGAGCCATTCAGTAGAATATTTGGGACCTTTCCTCCCGGCAACAATTGTGAGGCGAGAATTGGGGAGTGCAATCTCTTTTTCGATAAAATCAAATACAACTTTCTTGTGCCGGGATGTAACCGACGCATCTTCATGTTGCATAGCAGTTTGAGGTTTAGGGCGATCTTCCCTGGCGTTTCTTCCAACCCTTCCAAGTTCACCCCGAAGTGTCGAGCAATTGAAGTGATCAACCCTCCAGTATGGTTAGCTACTTGATGTTTTGTTCGTACAAATTGTCTTAAAAGCAATGACGCTACATTGAGCTTCTTTCTTTTCATCAAGCACCATAGTATGAATAGTTCATCCAAGTTGACCCAGGCTCAGGTTTAGCCAAAATTATACTAGAGATGAACCTCTGGAAATATCGGATGACCGGGCTTCCAATACTCTATGTTTTCGATCTATTAGGATTGTATACAAATGGCTTGTCTGGAAAATCCTCCATTATTTCCTTCTAAAAAGTTATTGCGTTGAACTTGGGGAAATTGATCTTGGCATCGGGTAGATTAGAGCATTTCTTCTTTGAAAATTTATAAATCTCATTGATGTTCGGCTGAAAGATATTGGTACTTGTTCCCAAAAAGAAAGTTATGGATACCGGCACCGTATCATCGTATCCTACATCAATTGTTAAGAAGAATTTCAGGACCAATGGCTCATACGTCTTCTCTTTCAAGCCAAAAAATTTAGTCCACCCTATATTCTTGCACTTCAAACCATCTTTCACTTTGATTTTCCGAATTTCAAAATTCTATTCCGTAGGCATTTGGCTTCATTGCTAGAATTTTCTCGTACTCTTCTTGTTGTTCTTCGACAAAGTGTTGGCCCCAATCGAAGTCAGTATTGACTGCCTCATTTGTATGGATTTGAGTTCTAGCTCTTTGTTGCTCTTCAAATATACGCATATCTTGTACTTCTCTTTGCAACTCATCAACGGTTACACCTTGACTTCCCCACAAATATGGATACATTGTCTTAATGGTACCTCGATGACATAGAGTTAGTAATCTATTCATATCAACAAGTTCAAACCTCATGATTTTACTCTTCGATTTGTTTTTCATTCTTTTATATCATTGCAACAAATTTTTCAATTCCAACCTAAAATTCAAAACACAACTCATTTCACCTATTCTCAATTTCCTCTTTTCATCTACAAAAATTCAATTCTCAAGTAATTTCATCTTTCAACTTTGAAATTCATGGGACATTAACAACATTTTATCATTCTTCTAGACAAAATCATGTAAAATATCCAATTTATATGATGCACCTCAAGTGTTCGATAAAAGATTTCAATGAAAATTTGCAAGAAAACATAACATGCTTCATGCTACAATACTCCAAATTAGCCCATCATCAACATATTCAATCAACAAGAGAAATGGTAAATCAAAACATACCTTAGTAAGGGAAAAATCGAAAAAGTGTGTTCTTGCTTCAATCCTTCAAATCTTCACAATTTTTGTGAAAATTTGGTAAGAATTGTCGTTCAATGTGATTTCTTGGATGATTTGAACAAAAAAAATTATTTTATGATGTTGCTCTTTCGATTCTTATGAAAAAGAGAGGACAAATTGAAGAGGGTTGGGTTTTTGGAATAGGAAGAATGAGAGAAAATGGGGAAAAATGTTTCAAAACAAACATGGAGCTTCACTCAGTCGCTCCACTCGGTCTAACAGACCACTTGGGTGGCCGAGTGAGGGATCTTACTCGAGCATATAAGGTTTTTCTTACTCGATCAACCACTTTACTCTGCTCACTCAGTCGCTCCACTCGGTCTCACAGACCACTCAGATGGCCGAGTGAGGGATCTTACTCGGGAATGTGAGGTTTTTCTAACTCGGACAGCCACTTCACTCGGCTGGCCGAGTAAGCAAAATTTTTTAAAATTTGGCCACTCGGTCAGGGCCCTTTTCCCACTCGTTCTGGCACTTCACTCGGCCATCCGAGTAGAACTTCAGTGTTTTTTTTTTTTTTTTTGGAAACTTACCTTCCAAACCAATACTAGGTTTTTCAATTTGCCGAAATGTGTCGATTGAGTGATCGTGTTCTCCCCCCTCAAACTTGATCGTTTGTTCGTCCTCAAATTATTTCACTTGATCAAGTTTGCAAAATAAAATCTTCAATCAAAGCATTTCTAAAATTAAAAAAATATTAAAGAAACAAATAAGAAAAATATTTGGGTTGCTTCCCAAGTAGCGCTTTTTTTTAGGACATTAGCTCGACATCTTGCATCTTCACTTCATTTTGACATCATCAAATTTTTTATCTTCAAAATATGCTTTGATTCTTTTAGCATTAACCATGAATGAAGTCCCTTTCTTCTCAATCAACTCTACGGTCCCATTTGAAAAAATTCAATTTATCGGATATGGGCCGCTCCACCTGCTTTTCAACTTTCCTGGGAACAATCTCAGACGAGAGTTAGATAACAACACTTTATCCCCTATTTGGATTTCCTTTTTTAAAATCTTGTTGTCATGAAAGATTTTTATTCTTTCTTTATAAAGTCGGAAATTGTCATAGGCCTCTCGTCGAAACTCGTCAATTTTAAAAAATTGAAGCATTCATTTTTCCCCTGAATGCTGCAAGTCCAAATTCAATCTATTTACCGCCTAATATGCCTTATGCTCAAGTTCTACAGGAAGGTGACAAGATTTTCCAAACACAATTTGATATTGTGAGGTGCCTAAATGTGACTTATAGGCCGTCTTATATGCCCAAAGAACATCATCTAATTTCTTTGCCCAATCCTTCCTGTTACTACCCATTGTTTTCTCCAAAATTTATTTGATTTCCTTTTTTGCAAGCTCAGTTTGTCCATTTGTTTGGGCGTGATACGGTGATGTAACCATGTGCTTGACACCATAAGATTCTAACATTTTATTAAAACACTTATTACAACAGTGTGATCCTCCTTCACTAATTAAAGCTCTAGGTGCCTCGAAGCATGTAGAGATTTTCTTCAAAAAATTTAGGACTACCCTAGAATCATTAGTGGATATGGCGATTGCTTCTACCCATCTTGAACATAGTCAATAGCTAACAAAATATATTCAAATTCATTTGATGAAGGGAAGGGTCCCATGAAATCTATACCCCACACATCAAACAACTCCACTTCAAAGTTGTTTGTCAACGGCATCTCATGTTGTTTAGAATTGTTTCCTAACCGTTGACATCTATCGCATGCTTTAAAAAATTCATGACAATTTCTGAAAATTGAAGCCAATAGAAACCACAAGCTAGGACCTTATGCGCCGTTCAATTAGCTCCAAAGTGTCCACCACTTGGAGAAGAATGACATTGAAACATGATTGATTGACATTCTTCCTTTGGTACGCACCTTTTGATTATAGAGTAGGCACACCTCCTCAAAATGATGGGTTCGTCCCAAAAATAAAATTTCACTTCGTGGGCAAACTTTTTCTTTTGGTGAGGACTATAATCAGGAGGTAGTACTCCAAAGACTATGAAGTTTACCATATCGGCATACTAGGTACTTTTGAAGAAACGAGGAGTACCTTTTCATCGGGAAGGTAGCATTTATAGGTTCAAGATTTCTTTCCTCGTTTTCATTGTTCTCTAGCCTAGAAAGATGGTCAGCTACAACATTATTGCATCCCTTGCGGTGCCTAACTTCAATATCGAACTCTTAAAGAAGGAGGATCCACCGTATTAGCCTCGGTTTAGCTTCCTTCTTTGTAAACAAGAATCGAATTTTTGCGTGTCCGTGTACACTATACTTTTTGTTCCAACCAGAAATTCCTAAAATTTTTCAAATGCATATACCAATGCAAGAAGCTCATTCTCGGTTGTGGTGTAATTTTTCTGTGATGTATCCAATAACTTTATGTGTGGCATATTAGGCCCTTCATACCGTGTTCCACTCCTCAAGGTGATTGCATTGCATTGTTCCCTTGGGTTTATTTATGTGTTACTTGTAAATTTTCTCGGTGTGTGTTTGGTATTCAATGAGTTTGCAATTTATCCCATTTGAATCTTCAAGGCACGGACTTGAGTACCTTGCAACTGAACTGTGGTAGAAATTTGTTCAACATGTCCTTCGAGTTTGGTAGTCCTTGTATCAGTCTTTTGCATGAACTCTTGAGTTTGATTGATTATCATGTTTGTCTTACTCGCGAGTTTAGTAAGGAGTTCCTCAATATTCAATTTTCCTACTGGCTCCTTTGGCTCATTGATTTCCCCATTGGTAACACTAAACCCAGTTGGGGGTTGTAGTGCATTGTTTGGATTTCCATAAGAGAGCCTCTCTTGATTTCAATAGGAAGGTTGCCTGAAATTTTGGGTACCCCCTTGGTAATTGTTCTGAAAATTTCCTTGGAATCCTTGATGGTTCCCTTGCCCCTGATTTTCATAATTCCAGTCACCAAGGAAGTTAACTTCTTCTTGTCTTCCTTTCATTGGTTGTGATAGAGTTGGAATACCTTGACTTACTAAAGGAGTAACCAATGCCGTTAGGGTGTTCAACTTCTCAGTCACTTCTCTCATCAAACTCCCCTCTTCTATATTTGCCAATTGCCTCACATTTCTTCTTTTTGTTGGCCATTGATATGAGTTCATTGCTATTTCTTCAATTAGGTCAAAAGCTTCATTGGCACTCCTTGATAAGAGTGTTCCACCGGCTAATGCATCCACGTTGGTACGTGTTTAACTATCAAGACCATTGTAGAAGTAGCGCATTTGCTCCTCAAGAGCAAAACCATGTTAAGGGCACTGGTGAATTAACTCTCAAAATATGTCCCATGATTCATAAAGAGCTTCTCCATGGGTCTACTGAAATTGAGTGATCTCGCTCTTGGGTTGGAGAGTCTTTATGGGCGGGAAGTACTTGAAGAGGAATCTTTGCACGAGAGCATCTCATGTTGGGATGGACTGAGGAGACAACGTTTCATACCATGCCTTCGCTCTATCTCAAATTGAGAATGGAGAAAGTCTAAGGCGAATTGCATCTTCTGGGACTCTGTTCAACTTAATTGTGTCACAAATTTTGAGGAATTGGCCAAGGTCCGAATTTGGATCTTCAATGGCACCTTCCCCGAACTGGTTCTGTTGTACCATGAAGATCAAAGCTGGCTTCAATTCGAAATTATTAGCATTGATAGGTATCCTTAGAGCCCCTCCAAAATTTTGAGCTATAGGTCGAATATGGTCTCGGATTCTTTCTGCTCCTTCTCTTCCATCTAGAATATTTTGTTGCCCTGGTGGCCTCCCTTCATTTATGATTTCTTCTGCATTTGGCTCGATCTGTATTTGAGAAATTCTTCAATTTCCATGTCTTGTTCTTTCCTCGTCTTCTTGGAAATTTGGATTTATTTCTCTCAAACCCAAAGGTGGTGGATTTCCAGCCATGCTTTCTTCTTTATCTCATCTTGCTCTTTTTGCATTTCGATGTCAGTTGGTTGCTTCAATTTCTGAACCGAATGGCACTAGATTCCCATGCCTTGATCTTGTTATCATGCACTACCTAATTCCAAAAGTGTGTTAGCAACTTTCAACACGATTGACAATAAAACAAGGAAAAGAATTTACTATTTTAGTATTGTGAAATTTTCAAATATCAATCAAAACAAAGATAAAAATGTTTAAACTAGTAATTCAAACTTTCTTCAAATAGCACCTATAGATTCACCTATTCCCCAGCAACGGCGCCATGAAGCAAAAGTGGTTTACGTCCAACTTCACCCAAAATGGGCACAGTTATTATAGTAACCGGCTCAAGTAAGGGTATCGATCCCATGAAGAATAGGTATATGCAAAATTCTAGATGACTATTTAAATTTAATTTCAACTACTATTTAAACAATCAAATTTGGAGAAGTTGGTTAATTGACTAAAGTTTCCTAAGTGAATAAATCAAAAGCACAAAATTATCTTGATCTAAATTAACACTAGAATTGATTTTTGGATTTTCTTAATTAATTTAAAGGTGGTCTTAGGAAATTGCCTCTAGGTTATATCCGAATTTAATCTTGATAAGGGTTCAATAATCAAGTTGCATATATTTTCATATGAGGGTCACTTATGTTTAATATATTAATTATTTCTAATCTCTCTAATCATGTAGATTAAGGTATGATAAATTGACTTTTAGTCCTCATTTCCCATACTTAACTCCAAAAGGATTTTAGGACTCAATAATTCATCATATCTAATAACATATCTTTTCGATCATGAAATTAAACATGCCATTTAATTCAAGACATATGAAGAATTAACAATTATAACATCTATTAATTCTACACCTAATAAACAAGAAAAAAATGATCAAATTCTCACACATCACAAATAAAGCATGAAATAAATGGATAAAAACACAAACATCTCTATATTGAATCTAAAACTAAATTTTAATCCATCAATAACATGAGGAAATTATCCCAAAACCAAAAGAAAAACTACTCACTAATTAACATAATTATCTCTCCATAAACATCCATAATACACATAATAAAGAGTAATAAAGGTAAGAAGGAACCTGAGTGAAGAAATGGGAGCTTGAATCTTAGCGAAATCTTCAGTGAATTCTTCAATCTTCTTGAACTTCTTCTTTCTCCTCCAAACTCTACTCAACTATATGTAAATGTGTGTCCAAAAGTGACTAGCTAAGAAGTGTTACTACTAAAAATGCAAAAGTGACTTTTGACCTAGGAGCAAGTGAGAAAAATGGGTAAAACTCGGGTTTGACCCAAAAATCCGCAAAAAAAGGAGAAAATGGTGCAACTCGATCGTCTCACTCCGTCGAGTGATCACTCGGTTGGCCGAGTGGTGTCTGTGACTAGGCTGACTCACTCGGCCTGGCAATCACTCGGCTGATCGAGTTATGATGTTGACTCGGTTGACTCACTCGATTAACCACTTCACTCGGTTGGCCGAGTGAGCGAAACTTTCTAGAATTCTTTGACATTTCTCCACTCGCCCGGTCCACTTGGTTCTCATTCCACTTGGCTGACTTAGTGGAGTTTCTCTTTTCTTCATCTTCTCGGTTTTTTGCTCATTCTCCCATTTTTGTCCCTTCTCTTGTTTCACCGATTTGATCCATGAGTTTGTTTTCTCCTACGATTTTCCTGCAAAACATGTGGAAATGGTGCACTTGCGTATACTTTTCGAAGATTGCAAAATCAAGGTAAAAGTAGTAGAAACGGGCAAAATTTACACACTAATGTTCGAGTAAAACATGATTTCTATCCTAGATAAACTCGGCTTGTAAATAGAGAAGCCTGCCTCAGACTTAGGATATTTTGATCCTTTTCAAACCAAGTGAGAAACGTTGGATTCGAAACATGAGCGTCGTCTACGGTGATGGTTTTTGGAGGCATGGAAGTTGTGCCGTTGACGTGTAAAATCAAATGATGGGAAGTAAGGACTGGCATGATTTGGCTTTTCCAACAATATAGTTGGAAGAGGTAAGCTTGATAGTAAGAAGATGAACAATAGAAACAAGAGGAATGGATGAGGAAGCAGCAGCAGCCATGATCGGCGTTGAGGGAGAGGTTGTGAGCGTGAGGCTATGGGAAGAAAAAATTAAGGTTGGTGAGAAGGCTGATACCATATAAGATAAGTATATCATCACCATTAATTAGGTGAGTGAGTATTTTCACTATTTATAGAGGGATTACAAGAAGTATATTAGGAAATTACAACAAATAAATCTAGAAGAATATTCATAGAAAAATACATTGAAAATAATATCAATTATTTTCTAATTAAAAAATACACTGGAAACAATATCAATTATTTCCTAATACATATAAATCAATCTTTGTCTCCAATACTGTTTGAGGCAAGATTCGTCTCTTAAGTAAGATAGAACGTCAATAGCATATAAAATTACACTATATTTGTTTACTTTGCAAAAAAAAAAAAAACGTGAGGATGAAGATGCATGTCTAATTTATTCCATTCCGGTTCAAGGTATTTTGAACCTTGTTTCTAGATTAATTTATGGATATTTAGTAATTTCATGATCTATCTCTCCTAAGTTTTACTTGTTTAAATTTAATGATTTGATATAGCAGGGTCTGCTACATTGAATTGTTGGAATACCCATTACTATAATATGAATCATTACGCTTAATTGTAATGATTGTATGTTCGTTAGAAGCAAATAGAAATTATATCACTATAGAAAACAATATCCAAAGTAATTGCATTTATATTATATCATCTCAATACCTTGATATATAGCAAAAACAGTATTTTCCCCTGCTGATGGAAACATGGAGTTCCCCTTTCCATCTATATATATATATATATATATAATAACAAAATCACGGCTACAAATAAAAAGTAGGATTTTTTCGCCTAAAATACTTTTTATATTTAAAAAGTCTGGTAACCAATCAAATATTTTTTCTTTCTTTTTTTTCTACTTCAATTTTTAAAGGTTTATAATTTTTTTTCTCAACTTTATTTTTTATGAAAAATATATCAAATTAATCATCTTTTCATGATCTTTAATTTGATAACCATATTGCTTATATAAAAATATAATATTAATTTTTAAATATAAAATATATTTTCATAGCTTAATTGTGGTATATTTTAATATTTTATATATTTTGTATTGAGAGATATTTTTATTTTAAACAAGTTTTTGCCAAAAATATTTTTATATAATTATTTTTTTTTTGAAAAATTATATATTATTATATTTATATTAACTTATTATATTATATTATTATAAATCGTTCAATGCACGGGAGAAATACTAGTTGACAATAAACACGCCCACCAGCTCACATCTTCGTTCTTGATATTTATATATATATATATATATATATATATATATTATATCTTTTAATTGAGTGAGGATGGTATGAATGTTGTAATTTTGAAGTGGGTGTGATTATTCTAACTCTTGAATTCTCTAAATACATTTCTATAACATTTGAATAAAATTAAAATATATATATAATATTTAAAGTTGATCTAATTTATGCTCGATAGTTTAGTTCAAACATCTCAGTTAATGTTTAAATGTATGTATCAAACAGAAAATAATTGTCCAATTTGTCCAAGACTCGTTCGGAACATCCAGCCAAACAGGTAAAGTAGCATTCGATAGATTTTACCGAACATAACTTCAGCTGTTCAGCAGGATGTTCCAAACAATCTTAGGCCAACATAATCGTCCTTGTTCGAACAATTTGTCAAATACAATCAGACGTATTCAAAAAATCAGGTTCAGACATATACGAGCAGGCATGTGACGGGTTCAAAATAAAACATTGAAAAAACGAACAAAATACAAATTTGGCTCCCCAATGTATGTTTTCATCTAAATCACTTATAAAATATGATATTCATAGAAAAATACAAATTTTTAAAGATGTTCCATTGGGGACAACAAGATTGTTCTCCTTTTCTTCTTCTTCTTCTTGCTTTTATTTAATTAAAAAGATATAATTATCATAAATGAATGTGTATTTAGTAAAAAGTAAAAAAATTAATTTTAAATAAAATATATTTAGCCAATAAATCTATTTCCATAATTTTAAGATACAAATTGCCGCATCCTTTTAAATTTATTTTAAACCTATGTTATTTCATTTTTTTTCAATTTAATTTAATTCCATATACCCAGGTAAACCGAACCCAAAAACACTTTAAACAAATATTTATTATCAATTTGATTTAGTCCACGTTCCACGAGCCACAGTCAGCGGAGGCAAAGTTAACATTATTTCTAAGTTATCTCCAATTATTATTTAAAACATCAAAAGCTATGCAAAAATTTATGTGAAATGGTTGAATGTGTCACGTAATTTAAGGTATTATTTATTTAATTATAAAATATTACTTGTTAATTATAAATGATTACTGTTTTTTTAAGTGTATTACTTCTGATTTTTTACATTAAAAATAGTGATATTTTATAATTAAACAAATAATATTTTTCAGTTACACAAGTAATACCTTAAATCATATCACACATCCAACCGTTTCACTTAGACTCGCTTCAAAACTATTTATTCATGTAAATAAAAATCACTTAAAAATTAAAAAATTCGAGAATAATAAGCATGAGAGAGGGGGTATTTTGGACTAAAAATGCCCAAAGAAAAGGACATTCATGCAATAGTAATGATGCTTTTTTTGTTTTTTCTGAATGAATAATGATGGGTGTTGGAGAAAATTTATGCACCTAATTAATACTAAGTATGTGGTTAACAGCTGTGTCAAGACTGCAACTTTATTTTCTTCCTCTTCTCTTTTACTGCTACTATTTTAATCATTCTTATTTATTGCTAACCCCAAAATCACATTCATTGTCGTCATTTTTTGGCAATACAAGGGCAAGATAACAAAAAAATGTTTTGATCGAATACCGATGTTGGGTAAACGTGCAAATTTGAGGCTCGTCTAATAAGCGACTCAAAAAATATGTGATTTGGTTCTTCTTAATTGTATTAGTGATTCGATGGTATGGTCCGATAATTTCAATATCACTCTCACACACATACAAATATAGCATAAACAATCAAATGCAAAATGTAAAAACAGAAAATAAAGAAGACAACATATTACATTTTTATTTAAAGAATAATTTCTCCTAAGTGTAAGATATAAAAGAATGAAAGAAGACAAAAAGAGTGTTACTTGTTGGTCCAGATTTAAGCGAGCGACATCTATTATTGTACCACGCTCATATGATTCATATGAATAACAATCGATAATATAAATTCTACAAAATATGGAAAGTTTACTAAAAAAAATCATGAAAATTTAACCATTGTCAAAAAGTCAAATGGGCCAAATATTGTAAGCCGAAAAGTTGGATTTGCCAAAAGCCCAAAAGGGCATCGTCTGTCTGTATTTCTAGCTTTCAAATTGTTTTTTATAAATGCATTCTAGAATTAAATTAAGATAAAATACTAATTATAATAAATATATTTTTTTTTTATAAAATTAATCTTTAAATAATACTCAAATACACCTGTAGTTGTATCATTCTTGAAATATGTAAATTAATTGAATACACACAACTATTAAAATAATTTGAATAATCTTATTAGAAATTTATTTTCTTAAATACTCTCATATCTTTTATTAAAATAATTAATTGAATGGTTTTATATGATTAATCATGCTTATACTTATGTTATATATAGATAGACTTAATTATTGAATAGATATAAGATTATAAAACCTAGTAAAATAAATTGGTGAATCGTATCACAAACTTAAAATTATATAATAATATTATTATAATAAAATTTACAACTAGTTTATATTTACAACTCACAATCAATATGAATACTCCAACCTACAATAAATAACTAAATTTAACATGACTAATATATATTAATAAATATTTGTTTAAATAATATATTAATAAATAATCAGATATAACATAAATAACACATTAATAATAATCTTTTTTAATATGTACAGTATGGATGTCAAACTAAAGATCGTGAAAAGATAATTAATTTGATATATTGTACATTAAAAATGAAATAGAAATGAAAAAAAGTTAGTGTATTTTAAAATAAATTTGTTAAAATAAAAAGAAAAAAACAAACCAAATAATATTGTGATAACACAATAGTTTGTGCACACGCCAAGTTTATCAATAGAAGACAAAACAATTGTTCAGATTGACAATAGGGTGGAAAAAAAAAATAAAAAAAAAATAGCATTTTACAATTTTCCTCCATTTTCCTATAGTATATATATTATATATACATAAATTTTGGCCATTTGTTAAAATTTATGTGATTTTCCATGAAAACATGTGCCATAAACATTTAGATTTTTGTCACAAAAGTGATATTTTAGTCAATTTGATTTGTCATGAAAACAGTGCAAAGGGCCAATTTGAATGGACGCACAAATAATATATTGGTTCATTTTAGTTTCAAGATAACCATACGTATCCTAATAAATTTGATTGATCATAAAAATGAGGTTTCAAGCAAAACTATTTGCCTCAAAATTGCTAGTAGATTTGCCAAAAAAATTATTTAACGGCCTATTTTCGTGATAAAGAACATAAATGTAAAAAAACTGACTAAAATTGTGAGAAAAACTAAAAATTAACAAAAACTCACATAAATGACTACTTCAATACATTTTCACTTCATGAACGAAATGTAATAAGCTGCTAGATTTATAACTAATTATGGGTAGAATAATATTTACTATTTTCTATTTATACCAAGATTATATTTTTATATATTGATAGATATTGCATTTATACAATATTTAAAATTAATTTATTTTATAAATTATCCTCACAAAATTATATAAATACATAATATAAATCTTTTTAAATAAAAGTCCACTACAACAATGATTGCCCAACTTGAAAATATTTCTAATTAGATTGATATGTAATTTGTGTATTGAAGCTTATAATTAGGATATTCTTAATGATTACTCATTTTCTAATAGTTTCATTTATGCGAAAATAGAAACTTAATAAAAGATCATTACTTTAATTATCATACATTTTAAGCAAATTGTCTTTTTTTTTTTTGGAAAAATCATTACTTTATATTTATACCAAGGATTGGTGTTTATATATTGCTATATATATATATATATACAGACATACATATAGATTACAAATATTCAAACCATTACAAATAACTAAATAACATACCATTCATCAAAAAATATTTAGATAAAGTAATAAATAAAATAAATTGAATTATCTTATTAAAAAATAAGTTTTTCCTTCTTATTCAAATAATCCCATAGTTTATTAAAATAATTAATTAATAATATTATATTTTACAATATAAATCTACCACATATAGGTCAATCTATCAATTATTAAATCAACTCAAATATTTAAATTTATTTTTGGTAACTACTCTAAATTTTAAAATTATTTACTAGTATAGCTAAAAATTCTAATATTCAAAATGGAGAATAAGTTATTGGGAACGGATATTCATTACCCCCAAAAGCTTTGTACATACCCATTTAATTTAAGACAAAATTAGACATAAGAATATTGACAAAAATACCCTTACATATATTTATATATCTAAAACATAATTTAAATCTCTTTTTATTATCTTTTTCTCCACGCAAGATTTCTTCTTCTTCAAGTTATGGTGAATTCAAAGAATTCAATTATGGATCAAGATATATCAACAGAACATAATAATATAAGTATTTTGTCTATTTCATGTTGAAAATTTCATATATAACACGTAAAAATATGATTTTATGATACCCAGTCGCGTAAATGTTCGACTGCGAAGCATCGAACAGTTGAAATGTGTTCGGCTATAACTTTTGAACATCACCAAAATGTTCGAAAGTTAGAATTGAACATTAGCAGTTTGTTCGAAAGTTCAATTTCGAAGAGTAGATTTTCTATTCGAAATTTAGTGTCGAACACCACCTTGTTTTTGTTAAGTTGTTCAGTTTTGTGTTATTTCTATTTTTTGTTTTTAGGATTCGAATGCATTTTCGGCAAATATTTGAAATGTGAATATTCATAATAATGAGTTGGTGATTGATTACGGATATTTATTCACAACAAATGTGTTGATTGAATCTAAGGAAAGCTTGGTAAATTGGATTCGCAATACGGCAAATGAAAATGAGATAGTTGTTATCGTTAAAAGATTAGACAATACTGAAAGTGGGAGATGCCCTCGTGTAACTCTAGTCTGTGAACGATGTGGTACCTACCATGAGTCTAAAAAGAAAGCTCTTGTACCTGTAAATATGGATGAACTACAGATCGGGTTGGAGGGAAATGAGTCGAAGACGAAGAGAAGAAGAACTGGAACTAAAAAATGTAATTGCCAATTTTTCTTACAAGGTAACCAAATTGATAAAGATGTTAATTGGGCATTGGAAGTTATATGAGGCACACATAATCACCCAATTGCCCAATACTTAGAAGGCTACTAATTTGCGGGTCGCTTAACTCCAGAACAAGATGCATTTGTACTTGATTTGTCAAAAAGTCACAGTCAACCATGAGATATTTTGAGTGGATTGAAGAGCAAATGGCCTAAAAATGTATCCACTCTTAAGACTATTTATAATGCTCGTCTGAAGCATAGAGTGGTCGAGCATAAGGGTCGATCCCAATTACAATATCTCATGGGAAAATTGCAAGAAAATGGGTATTTCTTTCATTATAGAAGATGCGAGATAACTGATGTTGAGAAAGATATATTCTTCGTTCACCCTACAAGTGTGGAATTATTGTGTGATTTTCCCAATGTTTTGTTGATGGATTGTACATACAAGATAAATCGTTATAAATTACCTTTATTGGAAATTGTGGGAGTGATGTCAACAGATAGACATTTTCGATTGGACTCTGAGTGTGAGGACAATTACTTGTGGGCTTGCACGATCTTGAAATCATTGATGGACCAATCATCTTTACCCAATGTTGTTGTTACTGATCGAGAAACAGCTTTGATCAATGCAATACAATCTACTTTCCTTACTTCCAGGCCAAACTCTGACCTAGTTGAAGGATTTGGTTTTTTATGTAGGTGGAACATTTCATGGAATATTTTGGCTAACTAAAATAAAATGTTTCGTTCAAACATGAATTGAAATCCATTTAATAGTTCATTTAACGTGATAATGCATGCAGAAAATAAAGTTGTATTCAATAATTTGCTAAGGAGTTTTGAGAATGATTACTCATATTGTTCAAATTTTGTTTAGTATTGCATCAAAAAATAGATCACGCCATACAAAAGAATTTATCCCGGCATGGACAAGTGATAAACATAGAATTTATGTGTAATTCGAGGTTATTATGTATAGGTTTTTAGGAAATTACATGCACTTAAGTGACGAGTTCATCATGATTTTGTTATATTTTGTTACGTCACGTGTTTGTTGAAGTTTTGACAGAAAAATAGATAATTAAGGATGTATAGACTACGTCTCAAGTCACATAGACCATGCTTATCCTCATGATATGATCTTAACCGTCACGATTTAGAGTGATTTGGGAATATCTTCTTGATTTGGTGTGATTCGTGTATATCTTCTTGATTTGGTGTGATTTGGGCATATCTTCCCATTCCAATCAGAGATACGGCAGCTATCAAAATCCTAGTATTTATCTATAAAAGGAGGAGCTATATCAGATTATAGAAAGCATACAACACAATATATAACAAATTTTTGGGTTAGAAACAAGGATACAAAGGAGGATCAATCAACCAAGTTATCAGATAGAGAGAAAGGAAGATCTTTTGGACTTCAATAGTCTTCTTTTTTTTTTGTTCTTTTTATGTTAGCCATGATTAACAATATGTTTCCCATGAATTATCTATTGAATATATGTGGCTAAACATCTAGTGATTTTAGAAAGTGCATGATTATGGATTCATATGTTTTTCTTTAATGATGTTATTTCCCTTCCTATACTTGTTTAAGCTTCCTTCATTAGAATGCGTATAAAATTATGTGGAGACTAATTGCATATGTGTAGTTAATCCATTACTGTCCGGGAGGGAGTAGTTGGTTAATGAATTAGGAATGCATAACATAACACTTACTAGATCAGGAAATTGGTAAGTATTATGATGAGAATAGATCCGAGTCACGATTGGGAGTTAGATAATATCTTGATAATGATAAGTTTTATCTAATCTACATTTAGATCTAACTCGGAAGAGAGGATCTAGATATATTAGTGATTCTCCTACAAATATAGGAATTAAATATGGTTTGATATAATAAAGGAACTCATATGAACCATATGAATGCATGTCTAGACATGGGCACGGTTCCACGGTTCTGATTTCGGTTCCGGAACCGCCGGTTTTTTGAACCGTGGAAGGCGGAACCGAAACCGAACCGCCATATATACGGTTCCAATTCCGGTTCCACGGTTCCATGGTTCTTTTTTTTTTTAACAACTTTCAAAATTAATTTTGGTCTTTTGAATTTGATTATCACAAAAGATTGAATTGAATTTATAGTTAACTTAACTAAAACAATTACATTTTACAAAAAAAAAAAAAAAAAAAAGAATTACAACAATCAAAACTTAACTTTACAACTTATAATAAAATTACAAAAAAAAAATAGAAATGTTACAACAAAAAATTAACTTACCAAAAAATATTTACTTCTTTTAACAAGAGATTACAACTTTATAAGTTTTCAATTACAACATATTAAAAAAATAAAAATAAAAAAAGAACTTGAGCTTAACTATAAATTAGAAATTAAAATTTAATTTCTAATTTAGAATTAAGTTGCCTACGTATCCTCATAGTTGAGGAATCAAGGTCGACGTAGTTCTCTTACCTTCTTGTAAGAAGTGGCGTGACTCAATCACTCCCGGATGTGGTCGAATACTCATTTCCATCTTCATCCTCATCCTCTTCATCAAAATTTACTTCTTGTTTTCTTAACTCAGCGTTCGACCAATCATGAAGTAAAGCTTGATTTTCTAGATTTTCCACCTTTAAATTGGATCTTCGAAGATCCAAAATGTAACCGCCGGTGCTAAATGCTTGTTCAACCGAGATGGAGGATGCCGGGCACGCAAATATTTCCTTTGCCATTAGTGATAAAATAGGAAAGTTTTTTGCTCTTCGAGACCACCATCTCAAAAGCTCGTTAGGTGTATCAAATCCAAGTTCTTCAAAAGTAGTAGATAAATAATTATATAATTCTTAATAAAGACTATTACTCCTAGGTTTTTTTAATTTTCTAATATCATAAAACCTATAATATTGATTAAGGTGTTCAAAGTTCGGATCTTGATGATGATCGGGTTGATCCGAAATCGAACTACCTCCACCAATATCTTCATTTCCGTGACAGCTTACACTATTTAAACTATCACCATAATAAATTTTATATTCTTTAAAACAATTATAAAGTAATTGTTTTGTGTTACTTACAATTATATGCGGATTGGAAGTGTCATCATCTTTAACCGAAAATAATGCATCATAATACATTCTTAGTAATTCTTCTAAACCATCTTCTATAATTCTAGGATCTAAAAATTTTGCAACTGAAAATAAATCATGAATTTCTTGATAATATTTTAACAATTTACTTCTCATGCTTGCAATGCAATTTTATAAAGTGTCATGCGAATAATATGATTGTAAAATAAGTGCAATTTTAACACAACAATCTATAACTAAAGGAGAAGTGGGATAGTAACATCCGGATAATTCTTCCGTTGCATCTTTAAAAACTTTCAAAAGAGACATTAATTCCACACATGTATCCCATGAACTTGGAAATAAAGGAATGTCTAATTGTTCTTGTGAAAAAATGTACATAATTCATTTCTAACCTCATAAGAAGAATTCAACATTTTATATGTTGAATTACAACGACTAAGCACATCTTTAGTAATTTTTTTGGGTGCACTCATACCAAATGCTTTACAAAATCTTCTCCATTTTTTGCATAAAGTTGCATGTCTAGTTAAATGTTCAATTGCTAATCTAATAGGACCTATATGTGCTTTAAAATGTTCAATGCCATGTACACACAAATTTAAAACATGACACATGCATCTAATGTGAAAAAATCTACCCTTAAATGATGGTTCACAAATTTGAATTAATAATGGCAAACTAGCAGTATTAGCACTAGCATTGTCAAATGAAATTGAAAAAAAATTTGTAACTAGATTATATTCTTACAAAATAGTATGAATTTTATGAGAAATATTTGTGGCCGTGTGTGTTTGATCAAATTCTCTATATGCAAGTAATCTTTTTTGCATTGTCCATGAATTATCTATCAAATGATAAGTAAGTCCTGAAAAACTATGTTCTCTCCAATAATCCGCCCATATATCCGCACAAATTGAAACTTTTTGTTGTAAAGAATTAAACATATCAGTTAAAGACAATTTAAATTCACTTACAATTTTTTCAATATCACGAACAAATGTTCTACGTGAAACACCGGACGCTTGAGGGTTTAGTGATAGTGACACATAATTTTTAAACAAATCATTTTCAGCAGTATTCAAAGGAAAAGACATGCCACAAACCATTTTTAATAAATATTTTCTCATTGTTGGTTCGGAATATTTAAATAAAGAAGCCGTACCTTGTGATTCATCGGTGAATCCGGAGAATCCTCCATGAGGTATTTGTGTTTGCCGTCGATCGTTTCCGACTTTGTCCGGATGGTGACGTTGCAAATGTTTTTTGAGCGTGCCATAGCCTCTTCCTTTTTAAAAAACATATTACACCCCGCAATAGTTGCAAATTGCTTTATTATTTTGCATATCTCTTTTGAAGTGAACGGCAAAGATATCCGATCTTAGTGCCTCATCTCGTCCACTTTGAGTTTGTCACGTACTTTGACTTTGACTCTCTTGAGTTGGAAAACGTTCTTCTTTGGTAGATTTGTTTTGTGCACCTAAATTGATAATCATAATAAATTATTAACCATAGATAGTTGAGACAGATATTTAAAATAAAAAAGTATAAAATAATATTTAAGAGAGATATTTTATAAAATAAACACAAACCTAATTGAGCTTCAAAATTTTCTTGCCACTTGATCGGAATTTCAATATCTTCACCGTCAAGATTGAGATACCTTGGAACCAAAGGAGATGGTGGTGGTAATCCGGTTCCGGCACTTATACTCGTCGGCATAGATGATTTTCCTTTTGCTTGTCGAGATAAAGAAGATGATCCTCTACCTCCACGTCCTCTTTGGCTTGAGCTCGATATTTTGAGAGAGATTGAGAAAGATGATAAGATAAAGATAATTGAGAGAGATTGAGGGAGATTGAGAAAAATGACAAGATAATCGAGAGAGATTGAGGGAGATTGAGAAAGATAACAAGATAATCGGAAGAGATTGAGGGAGATCACAAGATAATTGAGAGAGATTGAGAAAGATGTCAGGAGAGATTGAAAGAGATTGAGAGAGATCACAAGATAATTGAGAGAGATTAGATATTGAGAAATAAAATGAGTAGGAAAGGGTATTTATAGGAAAAAATGAAAGATCCATTGGGAACCGCCGGTTCCTGGTTCCGAACCGGAACCGTCGGTTCCCAACGGTTCTTCAATCTCGGCTGTTGAAGATCAACGGCTATTTAATTTCAGCCGTTGATCTCCAACGGCTATAATTTTCAAATTTGAACCAAAACCGAACCGAACCAGAATCGAAACCGCCGGTTCCGAACCGACGGTTCCGGTTCCAAAAAACTGAGAACCGGAACCGAACCGTTACTCCGACGATTTCGGTTTCGGTTTGGAACCAAAATTGGGTCAACTGCTGAACCGAACCGTTGATCGATGGTTTGAACCGGTGGTTCCAGTTTGGAACCGAAACCGTGCCCATGTCTATGCATGTCCCTGGAATCCATACAATCTCTGATTATCTTTAGTTGTTTGAATCTACTTTCATATTCATTTCTATTTCTTTATTTGTTTTATTTTGTTTTACCAAACCAAATACAAATTGATTCTTTAGATAAATGATAGTATAATAAATGAATACTTAGTTGATTTACTATATACAGTTCCTATGGATACGATACATGTTCTCACCATATTTTACTATAATTTACCCCGTGCACTTGCGAGTCATATTTTAAGTGAAATAAAATAGCGAACAAGTTTAACATTGTCATGCATTACGATAATGCCATGATAAATAGGTATCTATATCTAAATTTGTTGATATATTCTATGTTTACAAAAGATTTTTTATTTAATTTTGTAGGGCGGAGAGCCATCATGCAAAGTTGAAAAGACATTTAGGATCAAGCCAGAGTAACTTTGAGACATGTTGGGTTAAAATACATTATTTGCTTGAGACATCACATACTGCAGTAAAAGCTTCATCAGAGAAGATCATTAATGTGATGCAACATAATACAAACCATCTATATTCTAGATTTTGAGAGGGGAGGTTTCAAGCAAAGCATTGGATAAGATACTTAATGAGATGAATGATATTGGTGATTTTGTGGTCGATCTCTTACTATGTGGGTACATTCTAAGAAAGACATGTGGATTATCGTGTGCACATTAATTATCTATATTCAAACACACGGACGCACCCATTCCATTAGACAAAATAGATCAATTTTTGAAGAAGTTAGATACGGAGTCGTATATAACACTTGACTTAATTAAAAGAAGTTTACATAAAAGTCTCTACGAATAAAAATAATAATACATCAATATGAATTGTCTCTTATTTTATTCTTGTCGAGCTCGTCGTGAAGACCGACCTCTACCAGCACAGCTAGATGACTCAGGTTCGAATGGACCCTCGTTTCCTCTACTCCTCCCAGTGTAAGGTATGCCATCTCCATTTGTGCGACATTGCAAGGTTAGATTTTCATCATGAGCTCTCCACATCTAGATAGGAGGTTCAAGATATGTAAGTGCATCATAATTCTGCTCCCAAATTTGACTTTCATTTTCCGTTCTAAACCGACGTGCTGTATTGGAAGAATTAGTAGGATTCTGCACAATGGGATGGAAATGTTTGAGGTACCACTTCTTATATCCTGGAGCAAACTGCCAAGCTGGGATAGTTATGTGACCACGTCAACGAGTAGATAGAACGTGATTATCCAACATTCGAAAGTAACCTCCAAGAGCTTCCAAATAAGCTTATATTGACCACCACCTTTGCCAGGTATGTTCACATCACTCGGACCAAGAGGGATGGAAGGAATAGTTGGGACACAACCAAACTTTCTTAGCACTCAATTCGGATGGTAGGGCTCCACAATATTGAACGAGCGAATGCATCCATGGTAAAACAACACTTCCTATAATTGATGATGCTCCCACACACCGACATAAGGGTTCCAGTCTACCTGTATATTAAATCAAGTTGTATAATCATATATATATATATATATATTCAATATGATAAACTAAATAAGAAGGAATTCTTACATCTGGTTCTGAAAGAGAATCCAACATCTCTCTATGTGCCACAAGCTATTGCGCTCTTCCTTCGGAATGTGATGTTGGAGACCACCTCATTGCAAGTGGACGCCTTAAGTGGTATTGTGTGTTATGTGGAGGTTGAGTAGATGGAAAGTGTTAATATATCCAAGCCTACAATTGAGATATTTTATTTAGCACAAAATATTAAAGTAAAAAGTTCAATCAAATTTGTGAATTAAACAATAAATTACCTCTAGTAAGGGCAGAAACCCTCTCATATGTCTCACTCTATGTCTGGTTGGTATCCCTAGTTGTCTATATAGAAAAAAGCAAGTACAGTCGTGCCCCATGATATCTATGAGCATCCTCGACATTCTCCAACAATCTTAGAAAATGAGTCCTAACATGATTACCACTCTTATCAGGAAATAAAATATAACCCATGGTATACCATAAATAAGCACGTGTTGAACAGTACAATCTCCATGGATCATTTGAGGTCATGTCCTCACTAAAGTTATCTTTCAGCCAACCCAATCTAACTGAGTTGTCCCTCACTGATTTGATCTCCTCATATGCATGTTCGTATGCAATTTCTAGTAATCTCTGAACCACGTCAACACAATCTTCCAAATCATCATCATCCACATGTGGAAGCTCAACATGCTCCCCAGTCACTGCTAGATCAGTCAAACACCACACATAATCCAACGTGATAGTCATCTCCCCGAATGGCATGTGGAAAGTATTTGTCTCTGGCTGCCAATGCTCAACAAAGGCACACAATAAGATTTTGTTTGGAGTGGGGTAAGAGATAGCGCGTAAATATATAAAGTTCATATCCTTAAACAACCTTCTCCCCTCTCGAGTTGTGGGGTCCATTGTTACATCCCATTCTAAAAGAGTCGTCGTGTGACACTGTAACCTGAGCAATTCTCTTTCTAGACCTTTCCAAATCTTAGCTGCTACATGAGTCTTGAAGCTTGGTATCAAAACGGGGTTTAGTGGACCACCAGGAAATGGTCCTGTCAACTCACCCCATCACTGTCATCATCCAATTTGGGTAATTCGGGTGTCTCGTGAGGCATGTTATGCTCTTCTTGCATTGGAATTGGCTCTGCTACTTCTTCAGGTTGAGTCGTCTCTTGCTCTAACAACATCTCTGGTACTTCTTCAGATTGAGACCAAATGGCTCCACGCCTTCAGTTTGACATTGTTGGTCGTAATCTTTCTAATGCATTTTCAGATGCATTTCAGAATACCCTATCTCTATTGTAAACATGTCCTGTAAATCAACAAAAATAGAACTATTAGCATTATAATGTTGATATAAAAATTGAACAAATAGAAAAGATTCTATAATTTGAAAAAATTTACTGAACAAACATAAAATGTTTCACTGTTTGAAACCCCTGCTCGAACAGAAAGCATGATGTTCAAGCAAATGTCTTGAACAAGAGTGTAAATGTTCGACATATTTCTATCGAACAAGGCGTCGAACAATTGTGGCCAAAGGGGTGTTCGACAGAAAACCATCAAACACATGAGTAAGTGTTCGAGAGTAGTTGCCGAACACCCATTCAAGCATTCGAGTGGATGTTTCGAACACCCTTCTGCATAGCCTTGATCACACCTTGTTTGACAGGTATGCTTCGAACATATTGAACAATGTTCGGTAGTAAGATTCGAACATCATCCCAGTGTTCGACATTTACCACTCGAACACTCTTCAACCAGAAACAAGTTTGAAATGAAATTATGACGAAATTAACAAAATCAAGGTAAAACGAACAAAAAAACTATCGAATTAAACCAAATTCGTTTACCCATCATGTGTACTCATCAAAAACACTTAGAAACATACAAAAATTCAATAATTAACTAAGATTTCACAATTTGTATATAAATCCTATAAATATATGTAAAACAAAAACATGAAAATCAAGAATATATAACATACCTATGAAGTTCCTCAATCTTTCCATGATGTTGTTGAAAATATCGAACCTTCCAAAGTTGTTCGAATGATTTGGACCTCTTCTTCCTTTCTCTCTTTTCTTCCGTTTCGTTCTTCTCTCTTTTCTTCTTTCTCTTTTTTTTTTTTTTTCTGATTTTGTATTTTATGATTTATTTTTTTATTTTTGTTTTTGATTTGTTATTTTTTAATAAAAAGGTTATAATTAGGGCATATTTAGTAAAAAGAAGGGAATTATTAAATTTAATTAAAATTATTTAGACTATGGGATGTGTTCAGAGTTTTTGGGACATGAATAGCCATTGCCATAATATTCTACCAGTTACATATTTATTGCATTCTTATTCGAGATATGCATCAATTTTTGTGGGCAGATTAGTCATATTTTTGTTACTAAAACATATAAATATTTTTTTTCCTAGTTTCATTTGGAACTAAAGTGATTAAGTTTGCATTAATGTAGATAAATGTTAGGCGGAAAAAGAAAAGGTATCTAAAATAATCATACTTTTACTTATGTTAGTAATTTAGTATAGATATACATTTATTTATAGAATAAAACTCAAATATAATTAATTAATTAATTTTATTTTAAAATTAAAATTATTCAATAATTTTATTAAAATAAAATTATATAAATATATTTTTATTTACACCAAGATTATGCTTTTATCGTGATAGATGTATCATTTCTACAATATTTAGAAATAAATTATTTTATAAATTATCCTAAAAAATTCATATCGGTATAAGATATAAATCTCATAAATAAAAGTTCAATACAAGAGTTATGATCCAACTCGGGAATCTTTCAGATTAGATTCATATGCAATTTTTGTAATTGAAACTTATAATTAGGAATTTTTAAATCATTTATTATTTTTTAATAGATTTAAAAACAGAATAAAAGAACATTATTTTCATTTTAAAATATTTTTAGCAACTTTTTCAGAGGGAATATTCACAACTTTCTATTTATATTAAGGATTCAGTTTTTTTTTTTATATATTAATAAATTAATAGTATTTCTTCCGTCCGATACCTACAAAATATTTTATGAAATTAAATTAAAATAAATTAATAATTATTATCAATTAAAAAATATCTATTTTAAAATTGGTTAATACTTATATGAAATTTAAACAAACCTGTGATCGTTAAGTATCATTCTTGACCTGTGTGAATTACAAATATTAAAACCAACATAAATATCTAAATAATACATAACTCTTAAAATGCAGGAAAATAGTTTTTTTCGTATTTAAACAACCTCATTATCCATTAAAATAATCTAATGATTAATTTTATACAATTAATCACGTTTTTACTTACATTAGTATGTATATATATAGATTTATATACTGAATAATTTTAAAATTAAAACATCCAATAAAATAAATTGATCAAATAAATTGTTTAATTAAAATTATGTACTAATATTACTATAAGAAAATTATTCAAATAATTTTTATTTATAACTCAAACTCAATATAAATAATCCGACCCTTAATAAATAATTAAATCTAATCTAATTCTATATCAATAAATTGTTGAACTGTAATCTAATATCTCATTTCTAATATAAGCGATATAGATGTTAAATTAAAGATTATAAAAAGATGATTAATTTGAAATATTATATATGAATATGGATTAGAAACAAAAAAAAAATTATTTGTATATACAAAAATTAAAAATTGTTAAAAGAAAAGAAATGGAGAAAAAAGTAGCTAATATGTTGAAAACATGAGAGGATGCAAACCAAGTTTATGAATATAAGACACAAAAATGTCAAAATTCACAATTTGGCGGAAAAAAATATCACTTTCTCTTAGAACTTCTCCAAAAAGAAGCTACTTTGGCATTTGACGTCAGTTTTTCACCCTCCAGCAGTACTCCATTCTTTGCACCAATTTGAAGTTTTTGAAATTTTTGCACTACCGCAGATTTTTTATTGCCCTACTTTTTTTTCCTTTTCTTTTTTATATGATTATATCTTTTTTTTAATATTTAATATTGTAATTTTTTTATCTCAATTATCCAAACTTAAATTAAATCAAGTTTTTTTAAAATCATTTGATGTGCAATTTAAATAATAATAAAAATATAATTTAAATAAGTATATGAGATTTTAAACATTATATACAAATTTAAATAGAATTGCATAACATTATCCGACATTCAATTTTACATATATATTTTTTGAATATGATAGTTTAAGAATGTAAGTAAAATAAATATTATCTCAAAATTTAATATTAAATAAAATTACATATATAATGTTTTTAACAAATATGTAGTAATAAAAATAAATATTAAAAATAAAGAAAATAAAGATTATTGTGTAATATTATTTTTTAGTGAAGAAAGTAGTGCAAACTGTTGGAGAGAGTATTTAAATTTTATGCTAAAATAATGCATAATTTGCATTAGAGTAATGTTGAAGATAGTTTTACTAGTTACTCAACTACGTAGACCACCGGATGAATGTCATGTTAGCTTAATACTCCACCACAGCATCTAAAATAACCAACTGGAACATAGATACTCCACACCAAGAGTATTTGGAACATTCATATTCTTACATCACAACAATATTGTATCACACTAATAAATAATATAATCAAAATTTAATAATTAAATCATTACTTTATAGTATTTAGATGCTTGTTCTTGATATATATAGCTTGACACATGTTCTCATTATTTATTGACATCAGTAATATCTTCTCTCTTCTATTTTGTGTTTTCATAAAATTTAAAAACTCAAGTAGATTTTTCGTTTTAAACTTATATTTGACGTATGATATCTTCTTTTTGCAATTTTTAATTTGACACTGATATCGCATATTTTAAAATAATTAATTATATTAAAGTATGATATATATTTTTTATGGATAGAATATATTTTTTATGAATTTAATTATTTTTTTTAATTTTGATATATATGTTGGATATATTAATTTTTTATGTGAATTTGATCTAAAAATATAAATATTTTTTATAAAAATAAAAATATATATTATTTAATTTATATAATATTATAATTTATTGTTCCACCTTAATAGATTTTAGTGAATTGAATATTTTGTGTTGAATTGAGAACACACTAAAATTAACTTTGAAAAGCGGCCCTATTTATTATTCAATAAATATATTTTTTTTAGAATGAGAATACAATATAACATAAAAAAATTGCATAACATTTATAAAAATATAATTGATATAAACAATTATTATTTAAATTTTTATAATATTATTATTATTTTATTATATATTATTAATATAATAATATATATTATACCTCGTGCATTTTAAGTACGGTAATTAAAAATGAAGAGTTGAAACTTTAAAATTTCCACTCACACATATAATAGTATGGTATGTTATGGTATTAGGGTATGGGTATTTTGTATCCTCTCAAAGCTCATTTTTCACTCCATAATGATAATGAAATTAACTTAAGCAAAAAGCTTCTCCGCCACTAAGCCACTACTTCCTGCTTCAAACCCAACTAACCCTCACCAACAAAGCCAAGTTATAATTAAGCTGGAAACCGCCGCATTTTACTTGTCAAGGAACACTTTCTGAATGCAATCTATATTCTAAAGAATTAATTGCGTTCTCCTTTTCTCTCTGTGTCATAATATCCATTTTCCTTCTCTTCTTCTCTGACTCTCTGTCTGCCTGTCGCTCCCTCCCAAAACCTCTCTTTAAGTCCAAGTCTCCCACGTTTCTTTAGACTCTCGTTTGCCACTGGCTTTGTTCTCATTGTTGTTACTGATTCGGATTCAAGATTTATTGCTTTCTTTATTTCTTTTTATTATTCCGCGTACAAAGAATCTTGGTTTCATGTTATGGGGATTTTCTTTTATTCTTTTAGTTCCGCTTTGACAAAATAGTCGAACACCCTCATTCAGGCTGGCCTTTATCTGTTCATTTCTTGATCAACCCACTTCTTCAGCTCGTTTGGCCACCTTTCTTTTTTCTCTTTAATTGATAATTCGTCCTTAGGTTTATTTGAAACTGTTGGCTCCAATGAGTTCTTGACCCTCTCGAGTGTGTTCTGGTGAGTGAAGTGTAAAGAAAGATGAGATCTTGTACTACATTTCAGGTTCTTTTGCTGAGTCTGGGACTCTTCTTAGCAGATTGCGTGGAATTTCCGAAAAGTGAAGGCAAGTTGTAGCACTAGAGCCTTATAGTTGATTGAGGAGTTCTTGATTCTTGATTAAATTGTTCCTTTGAAATTATTTTTGCTTCCCATTGTAGTTATTGACAAATATTTATCCAATTAACTGCAATGTGAGATATTATTTGTTTTATCATGTAAGATCTTGGATAGTATTTGTTCATAGATCGATAATATTCAGTAAATGTAAGAATGTGGGCAACCGCCGAGTTATATAGCAGAACTTTTGGATATTTTCTTACAGAAGAATTCTGGATTTTGTACAGTTAAGGCTTTAACTTCCTTCAAGAGAGCTATTATAGAGGACCCATCGCTGGTTTTTTCGAATTGGAATCCTCTAGATTCCGATCCTTGTGGTTGGTCTTGCATTTCTTGTTCCACGGACGGAGATAATGTCATAAAGCTGTAAGATTTTCTGCCATTGTTAGTAAGAAAGAATACTCACAAAAAGGTTTTAAACAATTTTGATACCCAGCATTGCTGATTAGAATTTGCGAGTAATGACCAGAAACTGTTATTTGCCCAACTTGTCTTCCCATTACAATGCTCCTCGGATTTGCAGAAATGTATCTGGGAGATCTTTAAAGGGTTTTCTTGCTCCAGAACTGAGCCAACTTTCAAGTTTGCAAGAATTGTAAGCTTAAAGTTTTGGATTACAAAATTATACCTAGTTATTGTGGTGCATTAGTTTAGGCTGATAGTATGTATATATTGTCTGGTGAGCAGAATTTTGCATGGGAATTTGTTGATGGGTACAATACCTAGGGATCTTGGCATGCTGAAACATCTCAAGGTGTTGGACTTGGGTTCGAACCAGCTGACAGGAATAATTCCACTCGAGATTGGAAACTTAAGCAGCATTTTGAAAATGTTAGTGCAAATGAGTGTTACCCTTAAGAGTATTGGTTTCATCCATCTGTTGCTTTTCCTTTTTTTCATCTTACAAGTGGTTATATCATCTGTTTTAACAGAAATCTTGAATCCAATGGGTTGATGGGGAAGTTGCCTTCTGAACTTGGTAACTTGAAATATCTTGAGGAACTTCGACTAGATAGAAATAAACTCTTTGGTGCCATACCTGCTAGTATTGGTCCAGAATATCCTTCTGACAAACATGGAATGTAAGTTGAAGCTCTTTTCATGGACTTTTTAATTTTCTTTCTGTAATTTTAGTCGCTAAACTAAAACTGTTATGTTCTTATGGTTTGGCTCCTAATCTTCTTCTTTTTTTCCCTTTAATTTTGGGAGGGGTGTTCAGGGTGATACTTGTACGACTTGCTGAACTTAGAACTGTCTTCTTTTTCATCTGACACTCTACGGGTTTAGCCAGGCAAGATTGTTGCTGTAATAGGTCAAAACTGAAAATGCCTACATCAGTGGCGTCCATATTTATATCTTGCAATTTGTTATATTGTTTACTAGCTGATTCAGCCATTAGTGGTATTAAATTTATCAGTCCTCTAAAGATCTTCGAGTGCTTATTGAGTATAGAGTTATGTAACTTATATATGATTGTACAATGTTGTCTAAGTGTTACGATTCTATAGTTGTGCAAGTTGTTCTCTCAACTGGAATTGAACCACACACTTACTAACTTGGGTGACTGATTGTAAAGCCAGCAACTACTTTCCTATTAGCAGGCTTCTTCTGGCTTCAATTCCTATGTGATTGCTCCCATCAGTTCCCTTTCAACAGCGTACAATTTTCTATCCGTAATCTTTTTTTCTAAGTATTGTTTCCTGGTACAATTACGTTAGGTATGCATCAAACAGCACCCCTAAGGGGTTTTGTCGATCTTCCCAACTAAAAGTAGCTGACTTCTCATACAACTTTTTGGTTGGACACATTCCCAAGTGCTTAGAGTATCTTCCTAGGTATTTTATCAATCTCTCTCTCTCTCTCTCTCTCTCTCTCTCTCTCTCTCTCTCTCTCCCCCCCCATCTATTTCTTTCTATTTGTTGCTTTTCATGTGAATCACTTTACTCTGTTTCTGGATATAGATCAAGTTTCCAGGGTAATTGCCTTCAAGTCAAAGATGTCAAACAGCGTTCTGCTGCACAATGTGGTAGGTGACCCTGCTTATGCAACTGCTAAGTACACACCAGTAGTCTAAAAGGTGGATAGCATAAATTATATTTAAACTTTTTGCATGTAAAGAATGGTGGGAAATGCCTACTAGTAACCTTTTGCGTTTCCATTGGTGTTTTTCTAAAGCGTATTTCATTGGGTCCTCTCTAAATTTACTACATTAATTCTTCTACTCCCTCCGTCCCAAAATAGTTATAGAAACACATCTCTTTCTGAGACGGAGGGTGTATTAAAGGAAATAAAAATATTGATGCAACTTTGTTATGAGTTTAGAACAATATGTTAAGCGCTGGCCCGGGTAATGAGAAAATTTTAATCCCAGGAGTTGGTGCTCCACCCGCAGAAGCCCATTCAGAAATTAACGCAAAGCACATGCCTGTTGAAGAGGAGTCAAAGGGTCCAGCTAATTCATCAAGACCTCTGTGGCTTGTGGCTCTTGAAATTGTGACTGGACTTATAGCGAGTATGGTCTTTTTCTTTGCTCTTTTGACTGCCTCTCAGAAGTGGATGGCAAAACCTTCTGTTATTCTCCCATGGAAGAAGTCGTCAACTGCAAAGAACTACATGTCAACTTACATAAGTTAGTCTCTGCATGTCTATCTTTTACCATCAACGTTTTATTCTCTTTTGTATCCAAAATACGACAAATCTGCCTTGGCAGAAATATCTTTATTGATTATATAGCTCATATTCTCTATAGTGCTAGCTAACAAAAGGCCTTTGCAGATTCTGAAGTACTGAAGGATGTTGTAAGATATACGAAACAAGAACTCGAAGTAGCTTGTGAAGATTTCAGCAACATCATCTGGTCCTCTCAGGATAGCCTGGTATACAAGGGCACGATAAAAAATGGTCCTGAAATTGCTGTCATATCCATTTGCATCAAAGAACCGCATTGGACTGGCTACCTTGAGCTTTATTTTCAAAAAGAGGTTCTTTCTTTTTCTTTCTGTCTTTGGACATTTTCTTATAGCATATGGAAATACCTTAGGCAGTATGTTACATGATTCAGGTGGAGGATTTGGCAAGATTAAATCATGAGAATGTGGGAAAATTGCTCGGCTATTGCAGTGAAAGAATTCCATTTATGAGGATGTTGGTGTTTGAGTATGCATCGAATGGAACACTCTACGAGCACCTTCATTGTATGTTGAATACGTTTTCTGTTCTTTTTTTGTTTCGTTGTCGTTTAAATTCAGTCGCTTAAGCAAAAGCATTCTGATTAAGTGCAGATGGAGACGCATGCCAGTTCTCTTGGACTCGACGCATGAACATTATTGTGGGAATCGCCCGTGGTTTGATGTATCTTCACACAGAACTTGATCCACCATTTACTATATCTGATCTGAGCTCTAGTTCCGTTTATCTGACTGATGATTTTTCTCCCAAGGTAAGGCAAGACCACTTGTCAATCATACATATGAATGTGAACTTTTGTCAATGTACATTTAGTCCATCCTACCACTCTATTCTGTACAGCCCCCAACTAGGGAGATTCAAGTCCTCGAAAGAGATTGATTTTATGCAAAATGCTCATTAACTTACTGATAGAACTATATAAATTTCTCGATAGAGATGCATTGTGTGTATTGTTTCCATACAAAGAAAATAAAGTGCCTGTGCCTGTGCCTTCCAATCTACAAAGGTCATAGGGTCTTGTAGATGTTTCACCTGGTAAATTGGTGCAATCTATGGCGGATAAATCACCTGTTGTACTTCATTCTCTCTTCATCTTTTGCAGCTGGTTGATTTTGAGGGCTGGAAGACCATTCTTTCCCGATCAGAAAAAAACTCAAGCACCGGAAGCAATGAAGATGCCGTTTGTATCCTTCCGAATTCTCTGGAACCACGCCATCTTGATATCCAGGGAAACATCTGCGCATTTGGGGTTCTTCTACTTGAAATTGTCAGCGGGAGACCTCCACATGGCAAAGATAAAGGGTGCCTGGTGGATTGGGTACGATTACCAATCTCTCAAACTTTCTTCTCGAAAATAAACTCACTAATACAAAGGTTTCATCAGAAGTTTCAATCTTATTGCAGGCCAAGGAATTCCTTGATTTGCCCGAAGTTATGGCTTATGTGGTGGATCCTGAACTGAAGCACTTCAGATACGAGGACTTGAAAGTGATCTGTGACGTCGTAAACCTTTGTATTGGCCGCGATGCCAGCACTCAGACATCCATGCTGGAGTTATGCTCCATGTTGGAAAGTGGGATCGACACATCTGTCCCTGCAGAGATCAGCGCGTCTGCTTTGGCTTGGGCTGAGCTCGCGCTTTCTTTATAGCGAGTCTGGCCCGACTCTGTAAATATATATTTTTGAGTCTAATGATGATCTCTCCTCGAGGTATTGAGTTCTTGTAAATGGTGCGTGCTATAAGCAGCAGATGCAATAGGTGCTGTCTTTACAATCATTGTCCTTATGATTTTCATACTGTTGGACTGAAACTAATCAGTGTTTTCTTACAATCTTTTCTCACTTCCACAATATACCATCTTTTTTAAGAGAGAGAAAACACTAAGACGGCTCTGTTGCTTCTTATTGATGCTTCCTCTGGAAATTTCTTAGATCATTCAAGATTTTTTTCCCTTTGTGTGGCTGTTCTGGGACTGTCTTGCAAATGTTTTACGTGAGATCAAATTTTAAAAAGTTAAAAAAATTAAACAATAAAAAATAAAATAAATAAACAAACCTAAAGAAAAGAAAAACCATAAAAACCCTAACTAAGCTTTTAACAAATTTGACAAAAAAGTTGAAAAAGTCTAAAAATTGTTCAAACAATTATAAAATATAAATTTAAGTTGTGTTTGAACAATGTTAGAGATCTTGTGGCACGATAAATTTTAATAGAAATTCTAACATTATTATATTAAGAATGTGATACATATAATGATTGAACTATTGAAATTGTTGTTGAAAATTATGGAGTGGAAAATTTATAATTGATGGTATATATACATATATTTATATATGTGTGTATGTTAGTTTATATATATATGAAATAACAAATAAATTTATAATAACTGCATTATTATAGAAAGTTCATAATTTCTGAAAAAAATACAAAAAAAAATCGAAAAGAATGATCATAACTTCTGAAAAGGTAAGGTAAAAATTGAAAAAAAGAATAATAGTAATTTATGAAAAATTATATATTTAAACTTGTATCACTTTTACCAATTTTTTCTGTTAAAATAATTTAAATAACCTAAAAAATATTTTTATTGAATAATCTCATATTTTTATTCATATAAAAATATTTAAAATAAAATAGTATGTCACAATTAACTTAACAATATTAGAAATTAATAATTTATTTATATATATGAAATTGGATAAAATAAAGATCGTGAACGAAAGAAAAAAGATTGAAGAAAAATATGGGTTGGTGGGGACTTGGAAAAAGATGGAAGGGAGAGAGTGTGAGAGCTGAGATAGCAGCGGGCGGGGGAGGGGCGCAGCGCGGGGATATGATACAAAGTGGTTTAGATCTTGAATGTCATTCGGTTCAATTGTTGATGTAGTTTTGGTTTTAAATTAAAATTGAAATTGAGTTTTGCTTGATACGATTTCAATTCCAACTTGTTCGGTTTCTGGAATCGTTGGTTCTAACAGTTATTTTAAAAAACTATCCTTTAAAGATCAATGGTTGAAATTAAATAGCCGTTAATCTCTAACGACTGAGATTAAAAAACCACTGGGGAACAAACGATTCAAACTGGAACCGAGAACCACCATTTCCAATGGATTTTTATTTTTTCCTATATACCCTCCCCTGCCCATTTCTTTTGCACAAAATATAATTTATCTCAATTATCTTGTAATCTCTTTTAATCTCTTTCAATTCTATCTCAATTATCTCGTAATCTCTTCTAATCTCTCTCAATTATCTCATAATCTCTCTCAAATTATCAAGCTTGAGCCAAAGAAGAGTATGAGGAGGTAGAGGATCATCATCTTCTTCATCTCAACAAGCAAAAGAAAAATCACCTATGCCGACGAGTACGGGTGTCGGATTACCATCACCAGCACCTTTGGCTCCAAGATATCATTATCTTGATGATGAAGATATTGAAATTCCGATCGAGTGACAAGAAGATTTTGAAGCTCAACTAGGTTTGTTTTTATTTAATAAAAATAAATTTAATATCTCTCCTAAATATTATTATATTTTTTTTCAATAACTCTCTCAATCATCTATGATTAATAATTTAATATGATTATTAATGTAGATGCATAAGCACAACAACCAAATCAATCGATGAACAACATTTTCCAACTAAAGAGAGTCAAAGTACGCAACAATCTCAAAGTCAAAGTGGACGAGATGAAGCAATATGCAACTATTGTGGGTTGGAATATGTTTTTAAAAAAGGAGGAGGTTATGGCACATTGAAGAAATATTTGCAACATCAACATCCGAACAAAGTAGGAAATGATTGGCGTCGAACGCAAATACCTTGTGGAGGATTCACCGATGAATCACAAGGTATAGCTTTGTTATTTAAATATTTCAATACAACAATGCAAGAATATTTATAAAAAAATATTTGTGGTATGTCTTTTCCTTTTAAGGTTGGTGAACATGATTTGTTTAAAAACTTTGTTCAACTATCAATAAATCATCAAGCATCCGGTGTTTCATGTAGATCATTAGGTTCGTAAGATTGAAAAAATTGTAGGTGAATGTGAGTTAACTTTAATTGAAATATTTAATTATTTATAACAAAAAGTTTCATTTTATACGGATATATGGAGTGATCATTGGAGATAACATAGTTATTTATGACTTACTTGTCATTGGAGAGATAATGCATGGACAATGCAAAAAAGATTACTTGCTTATAGAAAATTTGATTAAAAGCACATGGCCACAAATATCTCTCATAAAATTCATACTAGTTTGCAAGAATATAATGTAGTTACAAAAAAAAATTCAATTTCATTTGACAATGTTGGTGCTAATACTACTTGTTTGCCATTGTTGACCATCATTTAAGAGTATATTTTTTCATATTAAATGCATATTTCATGTTTTAAATTTGTGTGTTCAAGATGGCATAAAACATTTCAAAGAGCATATAGGTCCTATTAAATTAGTAATTGGACATTTAGCTAGGCATGCATCTTTTTGCAAAATGGAGAAGATTTTGTAAAACATTTGGTATGAGTGCATCTAAAAAAATACCAAAGATGTGTCTAATCGTTGGAATTCATCTTATAAAATATTGAATGATTCTTATGATGTTAGACATGAATTATGTACATTTTTTTCACAAAAACAATTAGGTATTGTTTTATTTCCAAGTTCATGGTATGCATGTGTGGAATTAATTTTTCTTTTGAAAGTTTCTAAAGATGCAACGGAAGAATTATCTTATTGTTATTATTCTACTTCTCCTTTAGTTGTAGATCATTGTGTTAAGATTGCATTTATTTTATAATCATATTATTCATATGAGAATTTCCAAAATTGCATTGCAAACATGAGAAGTAAATGGTTAAAGTATTTTCAAGAGATTCCCGATATATTTTTTTATAGCAAAACTAGATCCTAAAATTAGAGAAGATGGTTTAGAAAAATTACTAAAAATGTTGTGATGCATTATTTCCGGATAGAGATGAAAACACTCCTAATCCGCATATAATTGTAGGTGAAATAAAACAATTAATTTTTTTTAAAGAATATAAGATTTATTATGGTGATTGTTTAGATAGTAAAAGCGGTCATGGAAATAAAAATATTGGTGGAGGTAATTCGCCTTCAGGTCAACTCGAACATTTTCAAGATCCGAACTTTCAACACCTTAATCAATATTATAAATTTTACGATATTAGAAAATTAAAAATCCTAGGAGCAATAATCTTTAACAAGAAAGTAGAAAATTATTTATATACTATTTTTGAAGAACTGGAATTTGACACACCTAATGGGCTTTTGAGATGGTGGTCCCAAAGAGTAAAAAACTTTCCTATTTTATCACTAATTGCAAAGAAAATATTTGTGTGTCCGGCTTCCACCATCTCAGTTGAACAAGCATTTAGCACCAATTGTTTTTGGATGTTCAAAGATCCAATTTAAAGATTGAGATTTCAAAAAAATCAAACATTACGTAATGATTGATCAAATGTCGATGTAAGAAACAAGAAGTAAATTTTGATGAAGAGGATGAGAATGAATATGAGAACGAGTATTTGACCATCGGGAGTGATTGTGTCACGTCACTCCTCAAGGCTCAAGATACGTTAGAAGGTAAGAGAACTATGTGAATTTTGATTCCTCAACTATGAGGATACATAATCAACTTAATTCGAAATGAGAAACTAAAATTTAATGTATAGTGTAGAATTAAGCTCAAGTCTTTTTTTTTTTTCTCTTTTAATTATTTCTTTTAAGAAGTTATAATTTGTAAACTTGTAATCTCTTGTTAAAAGTAGTAAATTTGTATGTAAGTTCATTTTTTGTTGTATTTTAACATTTTTTTTTTTTTTTTTGTAATTTTTTTCATATAAGTTGTAATGTAAAGTTTTGATTGTTGTAATTGTTTTTTTGTAAAATGTAATTGTCTTAGTTAAGTTAGGTATATTCAATTCAATGTCTTGTAATATTATTTTTGGTAAGTTGTAATTTTTTTTATTCAAATTCAATCTTTTACAAAAAAAAAAAAAAAAATTGAAGGTTGTAATTTTTTTAGTGATAATCAAATTCAAATAATAGAAAATTTTAATGAAAATATAAAAAAAAAGATCAAGAATCATTTCAAAAATTGTAAAAAAAATAAAAAAGAATCAAAAAATTAGAATTAAAACCGAAGAATCAAAACCAAACCAGAGGGACGGTGACCCTGTCTATGTAGGGGTGGGTTGCCAACCTATAGCCCTTGTGAAAACAAAGATCATATTGGGTTAGAATAACACAAAATCAGTTGTGTTGAGTTGTGTTGAGCCCAATTCATACACAAATTTTGGTAGAGAAAGTTTGTATAGTAGTTTGTTATTTGTCAACTGTCATATAGTGGTAATGTCATGTGGTGTGGGATTTCAATGTGACTAAAAGTAATATATAAAACAAAGCATATCGTGGGTCAAGGGGCGGTTGGAGCAAACTCATCATAGATGTTTGTTTAGAACTCTTTATTGTATGCTGGTTAGTCCTCAATTTTTTTGGATTATGGTCCAAAAAGACAAAAAACAATTCTTTAAAAAAAATCAAATATATAAATTCTATATGCATTCAATTTTACAATAAAAATAGTAGAAAAAGAAAGGCAATACTAATTTTTTATTTAACAAGTTTATGTGACCTTGTACCTTTTTACAATAATCTTAGGTATTAGCACAATTATCATTTCACATATGTTAGACCTCTTCTTTCAACTAAATTGAGCCTAATAACAATTTTTGTATCAATTAAGTTGATGTGAATGATAATTTTTAAGTCAATGTAGTTGTCATCAAACATGTCAACTTACTTGGTATAAAACTAAAGTTAGCTCAAATAATTATTTTTTTACCAAGTTGGTCCAACAATTAAAATTCCTACCATTTAATTGGGTCATTCTTGATAAGGGGATAAATGTTTATAAAGAGTTACAGCATGCCTAAGAAAAACTACTAAAAATTACAAAATAACGTTATAAAAGTATATCTACACATAAAAAGTTATATTATAAATTTGAAGTCTTCTAGAGCTTCTATACCAGAACGTCAAAGTGGCGTTGGAGCTTAATGTTGCTCCAGCAATGTGCCACATCATGCACCAAAATGAAATTTTATTTTTTTGTGAATTTATTCACCGTTGGTCAAAGTTGATGCCATTCTTTTTTTTATGTTTTCTTAATTAGTTTATATATTTATATTGAATATTATATTTTTTATGTCACAAATAATTTAATTTTACATATATTAAATTTTGTATTCTTTTATATGTAATTAATTTTACAAATAAAAAGTTAAAATACTATATATACAAAAATTATTTTTAATAGATTACATACTACATGTTTAATAAATATAAAGTAATTAAAATATAAATTCAAAATAAAATATAAATATTATATAATATTTTTTTTTAGTGTAGAAATTAGAGCAAACTGTTGGAAAAGAAGTGCATATTTTGCACTAAAATCCTACAGAATCTACATTAAAGTTATGCAGACGACTGAAAATGGGCTTAATATGGAAAGATGATTGTAAGAGTCTCTCTTAGATATCATTTAAGAGTTGGAACATAAATTTAACGACAATTAGGGCTGCTCTTTAGGAGCTCAATTTTGTTGGTAATTAGGTGATTAAAAAAGCATAATTAACGAGTAAATGGTGAAATGAAAAGTAATTATTCCAAATTCTGCAAAATAATTACGAAAAGGGAATGATAATGTGAGCCCATCAAGTTGATGTTCATCATTATTACTCTTATCCAATTACCAAAATGGGTGCACCCTGAGTGAAGCAATCTCGAAAGGAACAGCAGTGGGGTACGTAGCGGTAGGGTTAGCCAAAATGTGTTCATCTTGTCTTTATCCCATCTTTTAGGTTGATTTATATATTTCTAGAAATACTTGGATACTTTCATGTTTGTGTATAAATAATGTAACAAAAAAGTAGTTGGTGTTTGGGAAGTTATATTACTTAAACAATATTTACATCTACATTTGTGCGTGATATTTATATTTTAACTCGACCCACAAAATTATGTGCAAGAAATACACACATAATTATAGTAGAAAGAATCTGAGGGCAATTCGAGCAATGTGTTGGAGTTGTGACATCGATGAATTTGCATCATATGCAAGAAACACACATAATTATAGTACAAAGAATCTTAGGGCAATTCCAGCAATGTGTTGGAGTTGTAACATCGATGGATTTGTTAGGTCTCACGTCATCAAGTAGTTGTATTTTTTTTTCTTTACTTTTAGCGTAGACTACTTTTTTTTTTTAATGTATTGATTAATTAGGTTATATATTTTTTGTATCACAACTAATTTAATTAAATTAATTTTAAAATTAATTTAATTATATTTAATTAAAAAATGTAATAATGAAAAACTTGTAATTTTATTCATACATAAAAATAGTACAATAAAATTTAAGATACTACACATAAAATTATCATTATAAAACAAAATTAATAAAAATACATAAAAATTTAAATGTATTTTTATATAATTAATTTTACAAATAAAATTATTATTATGAAGTTCAATTTTAATTTTGTATTATTATTGATCAATTCTAGATGTATTTTTTATATATAATTAATTTCACAAATAAAATGTAATAACGTTACATATATAAAAATTAGTTTAATAGATTACATATATGTGTTTAACAAATATAAAATAATTAAAATATAGATAAAATATAAATAATATTATAATTTTTTAGTGCAGAAAGTACTAAAATAAATATAGAAAAAATATAAATTTTATATTAAAATAGTACATAATCTACATTAAAATAAGGCAGACCTGAGCGATGGAGATGGAAGGAGCAGTTGGGAAAACAAGAAAGGTGGGGGGTTTGCTTTAAAGTGGTGGGAGGCGTTGTGAAGGCGAAGTATCACCTGATTTGATTTGATGAATAATCTGCACCTCCTTTCTGTGGGTTGTCAATTAAGTTAAGATCTGATGAATAGATGCCATCACCATTTCACCATTCACCATGCCATACAGTATACATACACTGTGTCTATGTCAGATTTTCAACGTGCGTAAGGCTGCTACTCTTACAATCGGTACTTTTTCTTTATGTTGCCCAAATCTCAATTTTACACCATCTTTATTCTAAGTTCATAATAATTTCTAAATTATATTTAGGTTCAAGTATTTTTAAAATTTATTAATTTGATCTATTCAATCATAATGTATTAATTAATAAATAGATATTTTATTTACAATAAATTGAATAAACTTGCCTCATCAACAAATTTAGATTGAATCAGAAGCGTAGCTCGTCCTAACAACATTCTCAATGCAACTAGCCTTGTGGAGAAACTTTTGTTTTAGTTAGAAGAGTCCGTCATTTTAGATCCAAATTTTTTATATTTTTATATTATCTCCAGCAGTGTTCATTATTTTAGTGTAAATTATGTATCACTTTAGTGTAAAATTTATATACTCTCTCCAACAGTTTACACTACTTTCTCCACTAAAAAATAATATTACACAATAATCTTTATTTTCTTTATTTTTAATATTTATTATTATTACTAAATATTTGTTAAAAACATTTAAATTTTGAGATAATATTTATTTTACTTATATTCTCAAACTATCATATTCAAAAAATATATATGTAAAATTGATGTCGGATAATATTATACAATTCTATTTAAATTTGTATATAATATTTAAAATCTCATATACTTATTTAAATTATATTTTTATTATTATTTAAATTACACATTATATGATTTTAAAAAACTTGATTTAATTTCAATTTGGATAATTGAGATTAAAAAATTACAATATTAAATATTAAAAAAAAGATATAATCATATAAAAAAGAAAAGGAAAAAAAATAGCGCAATTAAAATTCTGCGCTAAAAGTAGTGCAAAAATTTCAAAAACTTCAAACTGATGCAGAGAATGGAGTACTGCTGGAGGGTGAAAATTGACATCAAATGCCAAAGTAGCTTCTTGTTGGAGGCCCAAAATTATTTTTTGTAGCTATATATATATATATACATATATGCACATCTATAATTATCACAAAAACCTAATGTAGCTATGCAGTAGCTTTTCTTTATTCCTATAAAAAAATGCCAAAGATCGAATCTTGACAGATACAGAGGTCTTCGATTTTTACAAGGCTGAACTTTTAATATAAATATTTATTTACACAAAATACACAATATATATATATATATTATGGGTGATCAAATTATATTCAGATCAGCATAGTATCTATATCGATTCAATTTATATACATTGTAATGGAGTTCTATTTTGTTTTTATAGTTGTACTATGTACACCCTACTTTTGCTCTCTATTAAAAATTTCTTCATCAATAAATCTTTATCGAATGTGTCAAACTCATGTTTAAACAATTAGAAAATAAATCTTTATATTTTCATTTATTAGTGTATTCATATATTTTCATCAATTGTGTTTTTTGGTTCTCATATCTTCTCTTTTTCTAGATATTGTTTTCTTGTTACATTCATTAGTAAAGATTGTTTTTTTTTTTTTTGCCAATTTAATTGTCTCAATACTCAGTTATTGGATTGATATATTTGAAATTGAACAAAATTAATATTACCAAATATAAAAGGTAATTTGTCTATAAATAGCAAGTTCCATCCACTCAAAATTAACCTATTTTTTTTTTCCTAAAAAGTATCAAATACAAAATATATGTGTGCAGAAAAAATCTACATACTAACTTGTTGCATATAAAGACATTCGAACATTTAATGCATGTAAATTTGTGCTATTTGTTTTATATATACGTACCTTCATATCACCCCGCCAATCTAATCAAGCTATTATTTTAAAATAAATATAGTTGAAAGTTGAATGAATGTAATACGATTAATGGGATTCATAAATGTTGATGCTTCGAGTCTTCTCAATAATTTGCTAATTTACCAGTATATACTAATGTGTGTTCTGTGTGTGGGTGTTTTTGTCGTGTGTGTGAAATAATAATAATAATTGTAATAACAATAAAATAATTAATAATAATAATAGTGTTAATAATTGATAAACAAATTATTTAGTTTTAAGTATTTATTATTGTTTATTAATTATTAACATTATTATTATTATTATTATTATTAAGATGATTATTAATTATTATTATTTCATACACACAACACAAACACCACACGCACACACATCACAACACAATTACACAAAAAAATAAAAAATAAAGAAAAATTATGCGATTATAACACTATAAATAACTACACATATGTCGCTTTTACAATAAGCAACTTCACCTATAACACTACAAGCGACTACACTTATGTCGCCTTTACAATAGACAAGTTCACGTTTTTCTTTTTAAAAAAAAATTGAACAGCATCATATTTAAAAAAAAAAAAAACAGTATTATAAATTGTTAAATTAGCCTCAATAATTGGTGTGTAATAGTGGTAACTTCTTGAATATTTTTATCAATAAAATACTTTAGATTATTAATTTTCTTTAGTATATATTACAGAGGCCAGCTAGTAAAATCAAATCCAAACCTAACATTAAAGAAACAAAGAATGAAATCACGGTCACGGGATCCATAGATTCTCAGCCACTGAAACTGACACGTACAAGAGAACAAGCTAAGAATGCCGCACCAGATAAAAACCCAAATTCAAAATTTTGCCCTTTTCCCTCCCCAATCCCCATATATCTCTCTCGTTTGGCCTTATCCTTGTTCATTTCCACCCACTTCACTTCCCAAACTCAAGTAGACCAAAACCCTGGTTAACTCATTCTCTCTCTAAAACTCATTCTCTCTCTGAAAAAATGCGTGAAATCCTCCATATCCAGGGTGGCCAATGCGGCAACCAGATCGGAGCAAAGTTTTGGGAAGTCGTTTGCACCGAGCACGGGATCGACTCCACCGGCCGCTACCAAGGCGACACCGATCTGCAGCTCGAGCGGGTCAACGTTTACTATAATGAGGCCAGCTGCGGCCGATTCGTGCCCCGTGCCGTCCTCATGGACCTCGAGCCGGGAACCATGGACAGCGTCCGGTCTGGCCCCTTCGGTCAGATCTTCCGACCTGATAACTTCGTCTTCGGGCAGTCTGGGGCTGGTAATAACTGGGCGAAAGGACATTACACTGAAGGAGCTGAGCTCATCGATTCCGTGCTTGATGTGGTTCGAAAGGAAGCTGAAAACTGTGACTGTCTGCAGGGTAAACATTTTTGTTCTCCTTGGGTTTGGTTCACTCAATTTTTGCTCGCTATTGTTTTTATTTTTATTTTTCTGCAACCTTGCTATTTGGGTCTTTCTATACATTTTTTGAGATATTATTAGGGTTTTTTTTGACAAACAAAAATTGCTTCAGAAAGTGTTTGGGCTATTTTGACAAACTTTATAGAGTTTTTTGTATAGATTTCAATTATAAGTGATAAAGTGAAGGTGAATTCTTAAAAGGTCATATTGCCTGACGTATTTTGTTCTATATATGCTTCACCGCCCTTACCCTCTTTGAAATCTGTTTGTGTTATTCAGATTTGCATAATATATCGGCATATTTCAGTCATTTTGACATTTAAAATCCTTGTTGGATGAAGGCCTTGCAGAATACATGTGAAAACCTATTTAACTTGTTAATGATATATCCAAGTATCTTTATTATGTGTAAAACCATCACTGTTTCGAGTTCCATTTTTTATGATCATAGTGATTTTGCCCTTTGCAGCATCTGGCTTTTGACCCTAATTTCTTACTTGTGTTTCATATTTATGTGCTTTGAGTAATCACTAATATGTGCATGAATCACCTTGCACTTATGAGTATTGACAATTTAATGAACAATGGTATCCAGGATTTCAAGTGTGCCACTCTTTGGGAGGTGGTACGGGGTCTGGGATGGGAACTCTGCTGATATCCAAGATTAGGGAAGAATACCCTGACCGAATGATGCTGACATTCTCTGTATTCCCATCTCCAAAGGTGTCTGACACGGTGGTAGAACCCTATAACGCAACTCTTTCTGTGCATCAGCTTGTTGAGAATGCTGACGAGTGCATGGTCCTTGACAATGAGGCTCTTTATGATATCTGTTTCCGAACTCTCAAGCTGACAACTCCTAGTTGTAAGTCTCTGGTTTCTTTTGATGTTTAAAGTTTAGAAAAAAAGAAAGAAGAAATTATCTGAAAAAAATATATGTTTCAAGAGCTGATGCTTGAGAAATTTTTCTGTTTTCGAGCTCTTTCCTTATCCAAGAGCATTAATAAGAATTTAAGTATCAAAACAATGTGTTCACTACATTGTTGAATGACTATTTAGAAATATTGCTGGCATGGTTATGGCTGGAAGTATTATACTATTATGAGGTATTTTATTTGTGGTAATATCATTTGTCTTTTAATCTTGACTGTGTTAATGATTGTAACTATTCCATTTGGCTTCTTGCTGAAAAAGGGTTTGTTTTTTGGGGGGAGGGGGACAAACATATTGTATCATTACAGACATGATTTGTGTAAAGCTGTTCACTTAAACTATAATTGTTTAATGTTTATTGCTTGTGGAAAAACATATGACTACGTCTGCTTCTTATGTTAAATCTTGCTAGCTGTGTGCTAAAGGAGTAGGATACCAATGGAATTATTTATCGTTCTGAATGTTTTATTCTTTGAAATCTTGGAGTAGATGTTAATCTTTTTCTGCTTGAGAAAGTAAATTGTGCTTGTATCCCGGAATAATTCATATTTTTGTTGTATAGTTGGGGACTTGAACCATTTGATATCTGCTACCATGAGTGGTGTCACATGCTGCCTTCGATTCCCTGGGCAGCTCAACTCCGATCTCCGAAAGCTGGCTGTAAACCTTATACCATTCCCCCGCCTTCACTTTTTCATGGTTGGCTTTGCTCCTCTCACATCTCGTGGATCACAGCAATACCGAGCTCTCACTGTCCCAGAACTCACCCAACAAATGTGGGACTCTAAAAACATGATGTGTGCTGCTGATCCTCGTCATGGTCGGTACCTTACTGCATCAGCTGTTTTCCGAGGCAAGATGAGCACCAAAGAGGTGGATGAGCAGATGATCAATGTCCAGAACAAGAACTCATCCTACTTTGTTGAGTGGATCCCAAACAATGTCAAGTCGACTGTCTGTGATATTCCACCCACCGGTCTTAAAATGGCCTCTACTTTTATCGGTAACTCAACTTCGATCCAGGAGATGTTCAGGAGAGTCAGCGAGCAGTTTACGGCCATGTTCAGGAGGAAGGCTTTCCTGCATTGGTACACAGGAGAAGGTATGGATGAAATGGAGTTTACAGAGGCTGAGAGTAACATGAACGATTTAGTTGCAGAGTACCAGCAGTATCAGGATGCGACTGCAGATGAGGAGTATGAAGAAGATGAGGAGGAGTATCAAGAAGAGGAGGCCTGAGGGGCTGTTTGTTTTGGTATCTGATTCATGTTTCATTGTTCAGATATGTGTATGTTTGGTACTGTTAATTTTCTTTGCTTGGCTTGCAGACCCTAACTGCCCTCAAAATTAGCTTCCTCTGCTGTAGTATTTGTTGAAATTTCTCGTTTCCTATCCTATTGTATTGAAAACTTTTATTACTTGAATGTCGTGTTTTCCTGAACTCACAGCTATTTTACTACTGTTGTTTTGAACGTCTATGCTGGTCTTGTATCTCCAAAATCAAAAGCTACCCTCCAAACTTAGTTGTAGATAGCCATGTAAGAAGGGATTACTACTGTTGGTTTGAACGCCTGTGTCTTCTAGGTTTTTATTTCATCTGGGAACAGTAAAAGACTCCAAATCCTTTTACTTTCATAAATGGGGCAAACCGCTAGAATCAACGGTTTGGGTTCTATCACCTGTATCCATTTTCTTTGTTTTTAAAATGTAGAATATTTAACAGAAAGGAAGAATTTTAAGCAAATGGTAGAAACCACTGGCATGCATGTTGCAAGACTTGCGGAACAGACTTCAGCCCAACTCATAAACCCTGTGTAGTGACATAATAAAAGAAAAAAAAGTTATCATACAAGAGTCAAATTATACGGGCAAGAAAAATTAGCTGGGTATTTGTACAATGTATACGCTTAGTTAACTTCCGATAACAGACACCATGAAGAAACCTTTAGAACACTAAACCCATTTTTCTTCAGAATGCGTTTACATTTTTGAGCGCAGTATTGTTTTGCCTGTAGGGGTTGTCTCACCAAATCCTGCCTCAGATTGAAGCTTCTTCAGTTTCTCTTTTACGCTGAAAAGGATCAAATGCACTTCGTCAAAGTGAGGTTTGCTTGCATTCTTTGTATCGTCAATCCACTTCAAAAGTCTTTGGTGTGGCCCTAATATTCGCTTGCGATCCTTTTCATCAATAATCTGTGGTAAAAATTATAGCACGGGGTATCAAGATCACAATTCATTTTTCGAAATTGAAAGAAACATTTTTTATAAGCTAAATAGTATGATTTAAGAGAATTGAAGTACTGTGAGAATCCTATTCAGATATAATGTAGGCAAATCATCTTTCTTTAAGAAAAAGCATTTTCATCTTTACCTCAAGCTGCATGATCTCACACACTAAACTAAGATCTGCAATGGAGGGTTGGGAGCTTCCTAGTAAGAAACGTCCTCTTCCCTTAAGCCATACAGATTCAATTTTTGCCAGAGATAACGAAAGGAGTTTCTCGCTTTCAGCTGCTGCTTCTAGGTTCAAAGGCAGGCCTAGTGCAGGTGCAAGAGTTGAATTGAGCACATATCCAGCTGGAAGAGGAAACAGAAGCATTTTAAATTAAGCCCCATATGTCAAGGGGTCTTACAACCTTATCAAGCCAAGAAATTGACAGATACAAAGCGTAGTGAAATAATGCAACAGAACATAATCTAGATCAACATAAACAACACCTGCTCCACGACGCAAGTTGGAGTGATGCCAATCCAGCACTGAGTGAATTTGTGCTCTTTTGAAAAGGTCAGCAGGATACCTAGAAGGAGAAAGGTTAGGTTGAAGTATGTAATGATGTATAACTCTGTATCATTTCTACTATGTCAGTGATTCATTCAAGGGACAAAATCCCCAATGGTCTCCTCTCTCCTCCCGTTTTAGCTAACCACTGTTAACCCAATTTTCCAGCTACGTAATCCTAACCACCTCAGATCCATCATCTTATAATATCCACACTAAGAATAAAGTAATAGTTCCAGTATGTATTTATTATGTCAATCAACCAGCTGTGAGTGATTTATGTCAAGAGTTTTATTAACACACACGAATACGCCACTTCATAATGATGACTTCGTTTCATAAGGAGTAGGAAACAGCTAGTGCTAGAAGAACGTAACCTTTTCATTTAAGCCTTCTAATGGAAACTGATGTGATAATCATAGGAATAGAACTTACCAATGATCAGCAACTCCAGGAAACACAGAAGCCAAATAGATCAGGATTGCATGACTGCGAAATACACCAAAACAAAATGTAACAAATCTAGAACATACTGTCTTTGAATAAACATTATAATCCAGTAGCATGATGAATGCAATTGTAAACGAATGGAAACCTGTAAGAGTAATGCAGCAGCGCATGTATATGTGTGTAATTCAGTTAAGCTGGTCTCAAACAGAAAGAAACAATATATTCCTTTTGGCTGCGCAAAATCAATTGAGGCAAACTATAAACGCAATGTTCAAGGAATTGGGCGCTTCAAACTCTACTCGAAATTGGATTTCCCACATAGTAATCGACTATTATCTAACAGTCGAGCAATTAGGCAATTCTAGAAACTTTAAACACTTCATATCTAGAATAAGATTGCACCTTTCAGAAAGCTTGAACCTTCCATCCACTATTGCAGGCACCTTCTTCAAGGGGTTTATTTCTGTCAAAAAATAAATAAAAATCACATAACACGTTGAACAATCTGACTGAATAAATATCACCGTAGCCAATTGAGATGTACCACGAAATTCAGAAGTTAAGTGCTGGCGTTTCGAAAGATCGATTTTCACTTCTTCAAAGTCTATCCCGTTCAATCTTAACAAAAAATCCACATCAAAGAATCAGTTATTTTCTACTCTAATCGCGTTTTACGAGTTCCCGCGAAATTGAGAAGATAAAATTCATTTGTTGAAGAAGCTGAATGAATGGAGTAGTGAAAGTATTTACTTGCAGAAAATGATAACTGCACGGGAAGGTTGTGACATTCGATCTGCATACACTCTCAGCGTCATTTACTTCTCCCTCTTCTTCTTTTCAACTGGAGCAGCAATGGCGGAAAGAGCACCAATATCCGCCCAAATCTGGATTTTATCGTCGGGTTGACAGTTGAGAGGGGCTAAGGGAGGGGTACTGAAGTAAATTCCTATCAGGTTCTTCGGGCTGGACTTCTTCCAAGCAAACTAAAGAAGCCCATTAAGCAGATGAAGTTGGGCCGAGCGGTCCAATTTATGAAATCATTTTTTATTGCAATAAATTCAATATATATTCTATATAATAATTAATTGATTTTTTATTATTCAAAAGTGGAAGCTGCAAAGTTTGATATCCAATTCAATCTTCTAGAATGAGATCTTGGAAGAAAGACTTTTTATACCCCTATGCCTATTGTTGTCGACAAGGCACTCGATTTGAAAAAAACATCCCACCGTTTCATACTATTTCTATCTATTTGTTATTCATACTCGTACAGTTTATAATATAATAATAAAATAAATTATTTTAAAAATAATAATATAATTTTTAAAATAAAATATTTAATTATATAAAATACATTTTAATAAAATTATTTAAAATAAAAATCTCTAACAATATAAAAAGTATATTAAATATTAAAATATACCACAATTAATATATGAAAAATATTTTATATTTAAAAATTAATATTTTATTATATATATGCAATATGAATATCAAATTGAAGATTATGAAAAAATAATTAATTTGATATATTTTTCATAAAAAATAAAATTTAGATGAAAATGTTATAAGTCTTTAAAAATTACAATGAAAAAAAAAAAGAAAAAAATTTAATTTGATATGATAGTTTCTAAAATAAAAAGTTGATTTTGGACAGAAAAATGGCATTGCTGTAAATTAGTCCAACTATCTTAGTTTTATATAGTTATATATTAAATATTCACGGCATATTTTTTATATTTATTTTACAATATTGATAATTATGAAAGCAATGTTGATGGGCTCCTCGACTCGTCTGGTATCTCTTATCCTTCTCACATATGATTGTAGAATTTAGAGATATAGTTTTCTATCATTTAACAACATATGAATTAGGTAAATATATCAAATATGTCCTTAATTACTTCAAATTATTAAAGAAAAAATATAGAACAACAACATATAGTAGTAATCAAATTAAAATACTTTGTATGCAAGATATATCCAAATTTATAAATATCTTAAACAATTTACAAAAATTATATTTTAAAATAATAAATAATAATCTTAAAATATATGAAGGAGCGACTTATAGAAAAGGTGAAGAGATACGACTCAAAAGGGTGAAGAGAGAGAGGAGAGAAGAGAGAGAAACAAATGACTTAATGGGAAGATAGAGAAAAAAGAAAGGGGGAAGAAGTAGTAATTTGCCTTCAAACCATAAATGTTGGAACAAAATATATTTTTTATTTTTTGATCACAAAAGAATGTATATTATTTTGTATGGATAGCATATTTCATTTTTTTTTTATAATATATGATTTATAATTTTCTAAATTTGAGTTTTTTTGGAATATATGACCAAAATTAAAAGTAAATGAATGAAAAAAATAATCATAAACCCATATTAGATTAAGCACACATTAAAGGACTTAAAGAAATTTCTTAATTAACTTTTTACTAAATTTTCATAAAAATAAAAACTAAGAACACAACAATTCTATACCCAATCATATTAAGTACTAATGCTTCCCCATATTAACGTTTGTGATACAAGGTTTATTTTGGAGTGTACTAATTGATTTTAAAATTAAGGACTTCATAATTAAAAAAAAAAAAATTATCACATGTAAAATTTTTCGAAGGAAAAATTGGAATTAATGCTCGATTCTTAAAAATTTAATACAAGAAAAAATAGCAAATTGGAGCACCATCTTTTATTTTAATAACGAGTAAAATGTGTAAATTCTTAAAAAATTTAAAGGATATAATGGTCAATATATACATTTTATATAATTTTAATAATAAAAATATATTGCATATCAATATAAAATATTATGTAATGCAGTTTCGCATAACAAATATTAGATTAATAGATAATAGTAGATAAAAAATTCTAATATTCTATATCAAGTAATGCAAACAAGCCCTTAATGTATTGAATAATAAATATATATATTTTGGTTTTTAAAATTTTACATCTATGCATCAATTTTCTTCAATTGCAAATTGGTATCCAAATTGATAGGTTGAATGGAAGTATCAAAGTGTTTACCATTGGCTTAAGATGATTTTCATTTTAATTTTGGTTCTACAATTTTGATTTATTTTTAAAATAAAATAATAGCTTTTGAAATTGTTAGATCATGGCTCTCAATTTAGGTCTACACCGTTAGTTTCAATAAATATGATTCATTCATCCATGTGTTCTTCGATTGCTCCATCTATTTTAAATACAAAATATAATTTGTCAATAGAATCTTCAGATAGAATTACTGAATTGTTTGGAACAGCCACTCTACCTATATTTGAATCGTAAAATTAATAGTTTCAATTTAATTTCATAATTGAAAATCAGTTCAAGAGTTATTCTAAATATAGACCATTTTATTATTATATTAGTATAGATTATTAATAATGGTAGGATATATTTGATTATATTTTATTAAAATAATATATAAGTTTAGATTTTATTAAATAATGATAAAAGAATTATAATATTATATGATGTACCTATTTTAAATACCTATTTAAATTAAATGCAATGATTGATTTGAAAGAACAAAAAAAAAATGTTCTCAAAACATATATGATTTCATGTCTTAGCAGAGTAAACTAAATATTGAGTTTTAAAAATAACTAGTAAGTTTGTGATGCACCAACATATTTTTATAATATATTATTATTAAATTAAAAAAAATATATAATATTGATATTTTAAGAAAATATATATAATTATGTGCAATAATTTGTATATATAACATGATATAATAAGAATATACATATTATATTTAAAATCATATATATATATTTATATAATAAGTAAGATAGAAATACTTACATTTTTCCTGAAGTTACAAAATTGAGAAGATAAAAATAAATAGTACCTTTTGTTTTTTTTTAATTTGCAATTTTGACACAAAAAAAGTAAATAAATATATATATATATATATATATAGTTCAACTAAAAGTAATAGATGAATGCATGGATAAAATAGAATTAAAAATATAAATAAAATTTAATAAAATTTATGATATTTTAAAGTTACATAATTTATACAATATTATGAATAATTTGACACATCTCAGTAGTAAATTATCAATTAACAATTTTCCATATCAAATTTTCTCTCTCTCTCTCTCTCTCTATATATATATATATATAAATATAAATAAATAAAACTTTAAATAATATTATAAATTAATATTGTTAAAATTTCTTAATTTTTGAACCTATCATATAATTTCAAATATATTATAGATATTGTACAATCTTAAAATATTTAATAAAAAATTCGCTAAAATAATAAATAAATCTAATAGCTATTAATAAAAGAATAAGCGAGAAAATTAGTGAACTACTAAAAGTACATACTTTTATAACAAAAAATTAGACTTTTTAAATTGTTATAGACTTATTTTTTTAAATGATTCGAATAAATAATATCTAAAAATAGAATTGGAAACTTATTTTGATTTCCTAACCTAACCAAGCGTTTGAATTTCCACACCTAGTTAGCCCGTTAGTTCCTTCTAGAATCCTCGTAGCCGTCAATTCAATGCAGCATAGTTGAACACGCTACTGACACGTGACAAGTGCTCTGTTTGCCACGTGTTATTGGGCATTTTCACATGTCCTACGCAAACACTATTACAATTACAATTTGCAATTTGAAACTTCGCTTTCAGCAGCCCATACGCTTACCTTTTTGGATGCTATCTATATAGTATTAGTATTTAGTCCTCTGTTCCCATGTTCCGTTTCACATCTCGCCTCCTATTACACAGAAATCCCATCATCGCTAGAAGATTTTCTTCAATTCTGAGGCTATCCCATATCGGTTCATCCTTTTCCAGATCGAGTTATTTGCATTTTGAGCCAGTTAGGGCGAGGTTTTTGTACTCTTTAACTGATATTAGGTCAAGGAATTCTCTGTTTTTGGGTTTGGGAGCAGCTCGTACAATGGCCAGTCAGTCAACCCAGCCTCAATCTGTCCATGATTTCACTGTAAAGGTATTCTTTTTCGACTTCTATTCACAATTTGTAAATGTATGAATGATTCTTGAAGATTTGTGTTCATTTCTTGGTTATTTCGGATATGAGCTATACAAATTGCATCTTTTGAGGGATTTAAGTATTTATTCTAAACAAATGATGTGTTACAAAAAAGAAAAAGAAAAATGAGGCAATTGTTTGTTTATGACTTTATTTTGTGCGCAGGATGCTAAAGGGAATGACGTCGATTTGAGCATTTACAAGGGAAAGGTTCTGCTAATTGTGAATGTTGCATCGAAATGGTATGTAATTGTTTCTATTGTATCTTATTGTCTAGATGATAAGCTTATGTTGCTTGCTTGAGTGATTATGTGCTATTTTTCTTTTTTCCCTTGTGAGGCTGAGGTCTGCTAAAAGCTTGGATCTTTATTGTGAAGATGACAATTTGGCTACATTGAGTATAAACGAATTAATCACTATCTGTACTGATGTTACTGTATTTGTATCTTTCTGTGTTGTTCTGATAATTTTGTTTGGGAATATACAATATACTCTTTGCATTTTATATTGTTGCTGTTCTCGTGGTCGTTGTTGTTCTTTTGTTACTGTGGTTGGACGAGATGGGATGGGATCAATGTTGAAAGGCAAACAACCTCTGTAGTCAGATCCTCTATTCATGAAATCCTTGAGAATTTGTACCTTTAACTTGCTGTTTTGGTTCGCAAACTTCTTCCTTCCATTTACTGATTTATATGTTCTTGTTCAGTGGCCTGACCAATTCAAACTACACAGAGCTGACAAAGCTGTACGCAAAATACAAGGATCAAGGTCTGATTTGCCCTTTCTTTGTTCCTTATATCAGCTCTAGTATAACCAAGAATCGCTATTCCTTTCTATTAGTTCGGATAAAAGGCACCAGGCATGGGACAATCGCTTTGCTGGTAATCTAATTATTGTTTGCTTATTACTCAGGCTTGGAGATACTGGCATTTCCCTGCAATCAATTTGGCTCTCAAGAGCCCGGCACCAATGATGAAATCCAGGAGTTCGCTTGCACTCGTTTTAAGGCCGAGTATCCCATATTTGACAAGGTATGATGGATTTTGTGGTTCCATTCCCAGAAATTATATTGTGAGATTCAATATTTGTGTTTTTCTTGACCCAAAGTAATATGTGATTGCCCACCTATTGGCAGTGTTGAGGAAATTAAGAAGTTGATATGTTATCTGTTTGTGAAAATGGCTAACTGCATCTTATACGCTCAAAACTGTCGATTCAGGTTGAGGTGAACGGTGCAAATGCTGCTCCCCTGTACAAGTACTTGAAATCAGCCAAAGGGGGCCTTTTCGGAGATGGTATTAAGTGGAACTTCTCCAAATTTCTTGTGGACAAAGAGGGACATGTAGTCGATCGCTATGCCCCGACTACCTCTCCTTCAAGCATAGAGGTAGAGAGAGATTGGCATACTCTATATTACATAATGAATCTTGTTTGTTGTGAGGATTCTTACATTTGGTGTACTTTTGCAGAAGGATATAAAGAAGCTCCTGGAGAAATGAAGCTCGTAGAGAGCCAAAAAATGGAGCGCAGCGCTGGTGTTTGGTCAGTATAATAATCACTCTGGTGAATATATTTCATTGAGTTAGCATTATGTATGTGTATAAGATGCACATTGGTGTTTCTATAGTCTCATTTGTCATCTACGTAAATCCTGCTTGTCATTTTCTCATATAGAATGTAATAATGAACATAACTCCAAAATTTATGTCATACTGCAAATGCGGAATGCAAACTACACATTAAAAATAAGACGTTTATGAATACAGCAGATGTGGGACAGACGGGAGGCGCGCCAAGCCCACCCCATGCATTGGTCAGGTGTAACGGGGCCTTCCCGATTGTATGGGGCTGGGCCGGGTGGGTTTGAGCTGGCTCGCATTTACTCACTAGTCACCCAACATTGTAGTTCGATTCTTATGAAATGTTAGGCACGGCCGGCCAGATTAGGCTGTCACCTGCCCAACGGGTCAGTTTGACACCCATAGGAATTATGGAATATAAATATGTCACGGGAGCGTGAGGGATGAATTTTTAGATACTCCTTTTCATAATAATTAATGATGTTTTGTGAACAAGGGATTCCATGTTTTTATTATTATTATTAACATCAATGCATCAATGGAAATACTGTGATGTAACTTTGACGTTTGCTGAAATTATAGTTTAGTGACTCACTTTTATTTGTTTGAGGGATCAACTCAGTTGCTGAGTATTTTGTCTCTTCCATCTCTTTTTAAAGCTGATAAATTATTCGTTGAAATTAAAAGAAAAAAAATATCATAGCTTGTTAATTTTGATATAAATAATTCCACTTTAACTTTATTCTTTTAAACAATTCTTTTGTAAAAATAAAAATATTATACCATTTAAGTTATATCACTTACTATTTTTTTTTTAATAATTTTCAGTGTGTTTTAAATATTTGTATTAAGTTTGAGAAATTATAGTGGGCCGAAAAATATTTTTATGGGATTCAAGAAGTAAATTTAGTTCGGAATGTTGTGCAATATAGTAATTGTCAGAGATAATGTTTGAAAAAATATAACATACCTAAACTATATCTTAGATCGAATAATATTTTGATAAATTATTATTTATTGTTTGTATTGCAAACATAAAAGGTTTATAGAAATTTTTCTTATGTTCTCACTTAGGCATATTCGATTTTTTACAATTGCATAATTTAGACATGGTCATAAAAGAGAAATAGTATTTTTAAAGTTCTAATTTTATTATAAAAAATACTTAAGTTAGATGCAAATTTAATGTAGAAAATGGGAGGATGAGAAATGATAAATAAGATTTAAAAATATCCTGTAGCATATAATTTTTTTCTCTATATGTCTAGTGACAGTGACTCCTACTTATGTAACTAAAAAAATATGCTGATATTGTATAATATGTTGTGTTAAAATTTTACTTTTCAATACTGATGTAACTTAAAAAATAAATTTAGAAATCATTGTAATGGACATACAAATATTAATTAAATAAGAAATATTATTAAAAAATATACAACTATTGTATTATAAATTATAGAAATTAATTTTTTTTTCAAACTTAACAAAAATTGAAAATTAAAAATAAATTCAGAAAATATCAACTAAATGATGAAAAGTACTAACAAATGTGAAAAATTAGAAACAAAATAGAAAATTATGAATAAATTTAGAAAATTACACATAAATTCAAAAAGTAATAAATTAATTTTGAAAAAAATAGATTCGAAAAAATGTAAGATTATTTTTAAATAAATGAATTTAAAAATTTACTCATAATTCATAAACAAATCAAATAAATCCTAATATAAAATATTATTAGAAAATAATAATTTCATAAAACTATAATTAAATTTGATAATTAAGGAAAAGTACTAAAAATTCAAAAAAATTATAAAAAAACAATTTGAAATTATAAATAAAATATTATAACACTTCGAAATTTGAAATCAATTTCTCAATTTATGTTTAGTTTTTTTTTTAAATTTCCTATTTATTTGTAAGTCTTTGAATTTATTTTTAATTTTCTATGTATTTTCAAATTTTATTATATATTTTATATTTCATATATTTATATTATCCAATTTTATAATATAATATATTATTGTTTTATTATTTTTTGACTTATAATTCATAAAATTAATTTGTATTTGCAGAGTTATCTTATAATTTTTAGAGTTTATTTAATAAATATTCATTTATATATATTTTTGTATTTACGTGTAATTTTTTTAACTTAATTGTAATTGTTGAATTATTTTCTAATTTAGTTTTAATTAATATAATTTAATTTTAATTATTAAATTTTTATATTTTAAATATATAAAATATAATTATTTATTATTAAATAAAACTTTCTAATTTTCTTAATTATTTATATTTAATTTATTGATTTTTAATTTAATTTTATTTGCAAAATTTTTTATGTTTATTTATAATTTTAGTAGCATTTTCGAATTTTTAAGATTTTCAAAAATTATAATATATTATTTTTTAAATATGTTATCTTACTTTATTATATTTTCTTAATTCAGTTTTAACTGAGAAATTGTATGGATATTTTCTTGTTCTAGTTTGAACTTTTACATTTTACCATTTCTTTTAAAACTGTGAATTTCATAATTTGCTGGGTAAAGTTTGAACACACACTATGTCTCTTTCTCGGCGCATCACAATTTGTCAATCTTTGTCATGGATCACAATTTGTCAATCTTTGTCGGTATTAGATTAGAAGATAGAGGAGATAGGAAAGAAGAAAGAGAATGATAAAAGAAACACATAATCAAAGTCTCTTTTATTTCAAGTTGCTTACTCATTATGTAATGACCGCATAACAACAAACTAACTGAATAACCAACATCTAACCGAATTCTTAACAAACTTTTGAGCATGCTATTTCCATAACAATAATCTAACTAAATAACTAACTTCTAACTAAATTCCTAATAAATTCTTGAGCATGTGTGAACTTATCTAATAGCCCCGCAAACTTAAGGGCCTATAATTCATGACCTTAAGTTTGTCTCGTAACAAGGCAAACCTGGAACTGGAGTTTGCTTTAGTAAACGCATCAGCGGCTTGTTCTTTGGAAGGAATATGACGAACCTCAAGTAATTTTTGCTGCAACTTTTCCCTAACGAAGTAGGGTCAGCTCGATGATTTCATTCGTGCATGAAGAATTGGATTAGCAGCCAAATGTAAGGTGCTAGGATTATCACACAAGATAATAAGTACATGAGAGCTAATGATTTGCAATTCTTGTAACAAGCCCTGAACAAAGTTATTTCAACAACCAAACTGGCTAAGCTCTCATATTCATCTTCCGTAGACAATCTAGAAACTGTGTGCTGTTTTTTAGATTTCCAAGAGACCAAATTACCACCAAAAAACAAACAATAACAAGTTGTGGACCTCTTGTTATCAAGATCCGCTGCCCAGTCAGCATCCGAAAATCCTACTAAATTCAAATTATCAGACTGGGTGAAATGAATTCTGTAATCCGTTGTACTACCAAGGTATCGTAGAATGGTTTCATAGCCTTCCAATGAGATGCCAACGGTGTTTGCATAAACTAACACAATTTATTAACAGCAAAGGAGAGTTCTGGTCTGGTAATCATAATGTATGGTAGGGCTCCTGCTATACTTCTATAGAATTGAACATTGTGAACAGGATCACTACCATACACAGTTAGTCGTTCCCCCGTGGTCATAGGTGCTGCAAATTGCATTTTTGCTTTGCATAAGAAATCTTTATGTATTTCCCTTGAGAGAGCTGAAAACCATCAGAAGTCTTCTTTACTTGAATACCAAGAAAGTAGTCCAGCTCCTCCATATCCTTTAAGGTAAAAATTGTATTTAATTATTCAATAAGAGCATGAACTTCAGCTTCATTGCTTCCTGTAAGCAAAATGTCATCAACTTATACCAAAATAAAGAGAAAATGTAAACCTGATCTTCGAATGAACAAAGAATGATATGATTTAGTAGACTTAAATCCGAATGACAATAATGAAGATTTTAATTTCTCAAACCATGACCTTGAAGCTTGTTTGAGCCTATAAAGAGATCTTTCAAGTTTGCAGACATTGATTAGGGAAATTAGGATCCTCAAAACCAAAGGGTTGGCTCATATAAACTTCTTCAACCAAATGACCATTCAAAAATGCATTAGGGTGTTTCTAAAGCCACCACTAAATTTGTTTTGCACACCATATTAATTTTACACATAAAATTATATATAATGTAAATAACATAAATGTCCTTATTTAAAAATTAAAAACATACACAAATTTTAATTTTTAATAAATAAAAACTAATACCACACCTGCAACCCCCTCCCCCTCCCAGGCTGCAACTTCCTCCATCCCCTTCTTTCTTCCTTCCCACACACATTCACAGGGCAACTCTCAATCCCAATGGAATATAAATTTTCGAATAACCTAATATGAAGAAAATCAATTCCCAATATGTCAATATTATACAATTTGTATGAATGAATGTATTATAAAAACATTAACCAACATTTGGCTCTTGTTGGCGGAACATTTTGTTTAATGTTCGGCCCTGGTTGGCCGAACGTTGTGTTAAGTGTTCGGCTAATGTTGGCCGAACGCTATGTTGAGTGTTCGGCTAACGTTGGCCGAATGCCATATTTTGTGTTCGACTTTGGTTGGTCGAATGTATTCGCGATTATAATCTATTAACGAAAAAAATAAAATTTAAACGTCCAATACCTATAAAATATTTATATTTTTAGTATTTGTATCGCTCGTTATTGATTTCTTACAAAATCACTGCACCCAAATAGGGGGATGTCTCTGGCGAGTGGTTGGAGCAGTATGGAGACGAGGAGCAAAGTTTTAAACTTTTGTTTTGAATATTGCAAATATAGGATGTGTTTTTATATTTTCTTGCCAAAATGGAATAACAATAGATTATTGACATTTATTTGTCTTACTTTCTAGTTTTTATTCAGAGCAATTGTAAGAATAATCTAGATGGTGGTATCCTTAACCATTGGACTAAACGTCTCATTAAGTCGAAACCAACTCTTTGATGAAACCCTTTAGCCACTAATCTTGCTTTATACTTGGTAATACTACCATCGAGATTCTCCTTAAGCTTAAAAACTCACTTGCAACCAATGGATTGTTTTCCAGCATTTAGGCACAAGTTTCCAAGTCTGATTTCGAATGAGAGCTAAATACTGGCGTGATGGCTATCTGGAGAAGTGGCTTGTCCTTTGTCACTCAAATAATTTAAATGTGAACTCTCTTCCTCTGAAGTGCTTATTCTATGAGAAGTATCAAATTCATGTGCATTCGTGGAATGAGAGGAAGAAAAGTGAGAAGATTGGGACTAGGAGCATATGTAGGAGTAGAGAAAGGAAATTTATTTTCATCAAATATGACATCTCTAGAAATGAATATAGGACCAGTGGTGATTTAGACTATAGCCAATGAAAGCACAGAGTTTGGATTGAAAATCAAATTTGTGTGTGTTATAATGTTGGAGAAGTGGATAACATAGACAACCCAAAACTTTGAGTTGTTCATATAGAGGTGGTGAGTGGAAAATAAGTTCTAAAGGTGATTTGTGTTTAGTATTAGGAGAAGGTAATTATTCATGAGAAAAACAGAAGTTCGAAGGTTTCATCCCAATATTTCAAAGGCGGGGATGCTTGACCAGTGTCGACTATATGTCTGTGTTTGGGTTCAGCAAGACGTTCTGTTGGTGTGTGTGAGGGAAAGAAATTCTATGAATAATACCCTGGCTAATAAATCTGTAAATGCTCCATATTCCCCTTCCCAATCAGATGGACACAGTTGGAACATAAGGTGTGGTATGGGGAAGATCTCTTGAGTTTGTGAAGGAGAAAGGACATATAATCCTTTCTCAAGATGACCTCGGAGAAGAGTGGCCTGAGTAAATCGGGTAGAAGATGCAGAAGAAGAAGCAGCCATAAGGACGGCGGCAGAGCCGAGCAGGTGGAAACAGACAGAGAAACTAAGTTCCTCACAAACTCTTGAACATGCGTCAACTTATCTAACAGTGGACGCATCACAAACTCTTGAACATGCGTCAACTTATCGTCAACTTATCTAGCAGTAGACGCATTACAATTTCGAGGAGAAAGTTGCATGAGAACAAGGGTACTAATCTCATTTATTACCTACAACACTAGTATTAATCAATGTAAATATTTTTTAGAGTTATAAATAGTAATAAATAATGTGTTTTAGTAGTGGTATTTAAAAAATACAAATAATACTTCTTATCAATTTATTTTCCTTGATACATTGCAACTTCCTACAATGTTTCGATTATATTAAATAAGTAATTTTAATTTTAATTATATTGTGGGTTATTTTATTGATATTTGTATGTTTTACTTATCTAAATATTTGAAAGTTATTAAAAATTTAGTGTAAATTTCAAACTATATAAATAGAAATACGAATCCTCACACAAAATTTGTTCGTTGAATTGATATCGCCAATACCACCATTTATTCTCATTCTGTTAAAGTTGCAAAAAAGTTAATAACACTAAAGAACTTGTTCGTTATAAATGAAGTCCTGTCCCTATTTATACCATTCATTCTCTCAACAGACGGTGGTGATCTCTTTGATCATATGGTTGAAATTACATCTCTAGAATTCTCTGCAAGATATTTACAATAAAGAGTTGTACACCCCCTCTCTAGAATATTCCTATTTCAACTTACATTATTCAAGAGAATTCTATTTAAAAGAGGCAAAAGTATGAACTAAATAATTGAGCTTAGAAATTGAGGTTGAGTAGATATAAACCTCTTAGGTTCAAGTGAAACAATGACCCAAAAAACCTAAAATTATGACATTCAACTCTCAATGCCATCGAGATCGTTAGAACTTGACTACGGGTGGAATGTAGTTTGACACATATTGCGGACTTATTCAATTATAAGGAGAATGTTGCCCTTTGGAGGATTAGAGGTCCTTAGTTACTCAATATGTTTTAAAGTTAAGCACTATTTTGAAATATTATATATTGATGGTTATTAATATTGAGATATATATTTTATAATTATATTTTTATAATACCTTAACTTTAAGATATATATGTTGTATTTAAATTTACAATTCTAGTGGGTATAGTGACACTTTTAGAAAAAAAAAAAAAAAGAGGCTAAAATACTTGTTTTTGTAAAATGGCCATAAAGCATGTGAATTTCTTCAATTTGGCTACATACGACTGAGTTTTGTCCATTAAATTTTACCCTAAATCCGTTTAAACGAGGCCAACTTCTTCTATTCATTAAAAAAACAAAAAAAGAACAACAAAAATTATAATTTCATTTAATTGTAAATTGATACAATTAATATGCTACTTAAAAATTAATTAGCCTTTTTTTTCCCTTATCGTATCTATCTACATATATTACTAAGACAACAATTAAATGTGCCAAATGATACAATTGAAACTTATCAATTTTATTGTCCAATCAATAAATAAAAAAATTACATAAAATCCTTAATTTTTAGGTAATTATTTATATAAAAATATAATTTAATTTAATAGTACATGTGAAAACATTAATTGATATTTATAGTGATCGTCTTATTTATGTTAATATAATTTTATAATTTTATAATTTTGGTATGTATTAATTTTTATTCGTAAATTGATAATTAGTAATTAATATGTATTATATAGCATGTTTGTTTATAACTTATTAATTTTTAATGAATAATCAAGAGTAATGTGAATAACAAAAATATGTAATTATACTATAGTTTATTAGTTATATATGTATATATATACATAAAATATGTGGAGGATGTTATAAAATTCTTCTAACTATTAGATATTCTAATATTTTAATCAATACATATTAATTCAAATATTCAAATTTGTAAATCATACTTTTACAATAAAAAAAAAACTTTAAATAACATAGATAATGTGTTATTTATTAAAAAATTAGCGTTCAGTATATTTGTTAATTTGATTATTTTAATATAAAGATATTTATTTTGCACCTTTTTTTTTAATTCAATAAATTTTATAAACTCTTAAAAATATCTTATAAGATGTTTAAGTGCCTAAAACATCCTTCCAAGTGGTTAGTAATTTTTTAAAATAATATCTTATTCCATAAAATAAGATGTCATAAGGTTATAAAATATTTTTAAAAAAAAGTAAGGTTGCTTATTTTTGAAGGGCGTCATACCCCAAAAATCTCTAAATATAACTCATAGTAATTATGACAAAATTAGACATAAATAAGTTGACTAAAACACCCTTATATATTTATATATTTAAAAATAATTTAATTTTTTTTTTCTTATTCTCAACTGCAGAACCTCAATCCGCTACCTTTTAGTTTTATTTTTATTGTTTTCTTCTTCTCCATATTTTTTGAATATAGAAATACAAAGCTTTGAAGATTCATTCATGAATTTGTTAAGAATTGTGTGTACAAGGTTTATATATATATATATACATATATATTGTCTTCTTCTTCTTCATATTTTTTGAATGTAAAAAATCTAAAATTGAAATTGCAAATGCATTCATGATTTTATTAAGAAATATGTGTACAAGGTTTCATACATACATACATACATACATATATATATATATTTCTTCCTCTGAAAGGATTGTAGAACTTTGGGTTCATAATAATCATCTACACCTTCTCCCTTCACAAGCCCCTCCTTATTCTCCAATGGCTTTAACAAGTAATACAAATCTGAACAAATTTTGCACAATTTCCTCTTCATCGTTAGTCTTTGGGTCCTTAGACGTATACATGGTCACAATCTGTAACAAAGTGTCTCCATTCATCTGACCAAACCTTTTGCCACTGTTCTGCAACAAAATAGCTAGAATCTCAAAAGTATATATATCATAGTGTTAGAATGTGATGGAATTATTTCATAAGAAACATTATTTTTCCTTCTAATCTTCTTGTGCTATACTAATATTTTCTAGAAAATACTGATTTGAAGAGAGGATGTGTAGGTTAAAAACAAGATACATTTATGGTAGATTAAAGTATAGAAAAATTGCAGAGAGAAACGTTTTTGGGATTTTTCTGGGGAGGGTAGGGAATTGCGGGTTAGGAAATCAGGTTTGGGATTCTAGTTTATTTTTTGTTTTTTATTTTTTAATAAAAATGGTATAATAGGTATACATGTGGTATATTTAGTAAAAAGAAGAGAATTATTAATTTTAGTTGGGTTGTATTTAGACTCTGGGTATATTTAGAGATTTCGGGGTATGAATAGACATACCTATTTTTGAAATAAAATATTATTTTGATTTAAATTCTATAAATTAATTATTTTCATAGTAACATCTTAATTTTAAATAAATAAGATATGTTATAAGGTTTGAGAGCTAAGTTGTTTTTAATAATTTTACTCATAAAATTAGATTTAATCATTTAATGTAACTGACATAAATAACCTTATTTAAAAATTAAAAACATACACAAATTTTATTTTTTAATAAATAAATATTTATTTCGTCCACACACAAAAATTCTAATTTTCTTTTGTTATTCTATTTTGGCTAGAAATTATAAGAATACATACACGCTAACCCTATATTTGCTACCATACTACTCCAGTCGCTCGCGAGAGACATCCCTTATTCGGGTGCGGTGATTTTGTAAGAAATCAATAACGAACCACACAAGCACAAAAAAGGATTATAATCGCCAATACGTTCGGCCAACCACAGTCAAACACAAAATATGGCGTTCAACCAACATTGGCCAAACCCTCAACACAACATTCGACCAACTTTGACCGAACACTTAATGCAACGTTCGGTCAACCAGGACCAAATATTAAACAAAATGTTTGACCAACGAGAGCCAAATGCTGATTATCCTTTTTATAATACATTTGTTCATACAAATGGTATAAAATTATATTGACATATTGATAATTGATTTTTTTCATATTAGATTATTTGAAAATGTCTATTCCATTATTTTGTCTACTGAAAGAGGGGAGACATATTGATAATTGATTTTTTTCATATTAAATTATTTGAAAATGTCTATTCCATTATTTGATCTACTGAAAGAGGGGAATTGAAAGTTGTCCCGTGAATATGTCTGAGAAGAAGGGGATGGAGGGGGGTTGCAACGTGGAGAGGGAGAGGGAGAGGGAGAGGGAGGGGAGGGAGGGGGTTGCATATGTGTGGGATTAATTTTTTTAATTTAATTAGCAATAATTTTTAAAATATTATAATAAAAATTTACTCTCTTATTCCTCGTCAATTTCCGAAATCCTACTGTACTCTCTTATTCCTCGTCAATTGCCGAAATTCAAAATTGGGTGCCGCTGCAGTCCACTGCGATTCAGAAATTCGAATGGCATCGCCGCAATCTGTGTTTGACTTCACCGTTAAGGTCTGTTGTGCTTCTATTGGTGTGTGTCTATTTGCCGGACTTCAATTTACTATTTTTCCATGTACGATTATGGTTGATGCTTTAGCTGCGGGTAGATTTAGTAGGTGTTCTTCATGGCGTATTCCTGTGGCCGCAACATAAACTGTGAATTTATGGTTCTCTGTCGAACTTGTGTCATCTTAGTCCTGCGTTTATGTGTCATCATTTTAACATTACTTCAATTAACTGCGTAATATGATTGCCTTGTATGAAGTCACCAGCTGTTTGTACAAAATCACAAACGATGTCCTGCTTTAAACTTTCTATATGTTGTTCACAACGAGTTAATTATCATTTGTATTCAGGTGTAATATTTAATGCTAGCAGCATTTCCATTGTTTTAGTACCCAATAGAGATTAAAAATCCATATCATGGAGTTCCTACCTGGCCGTAAAACTATACGGGCAGCTCATTCGCTTGTTTTCATTTAATACAATCAACAACTTAAATTGGGAAAAAGCTTCTTAACAGACTTGTCAGAATAAGTTGAAATGAGTTTGTAGGTAACTCCTATAAAGACACATCGTTTCTTTCTTTCAGGATGCTAAAGGCAATACTGCGGATTTAAACACTTATAGAGGCAAAGTCCTGCTGATTGTCAATGTTGCCTCGAAATGGTAGTATTTACTTTGTTTCTGTAATTTGAGTATTACCCTCCTCGGATTAACTTGCAATGCTGGTCCAATTATTTCCACTAAATGTTCCAATGTGGCAATTGGGTTTTGTGTAATAAAATATTCTTCTACTTTATGTGTGTTTTTCCACTGTGGGTTATAAATTAAGATACTAAGACACTTTCTATATTCCCTCCACAAGTATAGAAAGGTACATTAGCATCATCCTAATGTTTGTTAGCTATAACAATTTGCACTATACAAATGAATGCAACAACCAATTTGGGAATTTTCTCTTATGTTATTGCATCTCTTCTGACATAATTGTGCATAAAATTTTCTTTCTTTTTGTTTCTTCACATGTTGCTGATGTTGTGCTTCTGAAGTTATGCTAGGAGTCCAATATTAATAGAGCATTGACTTCGAGACCAGAATGTGAAAATGTGCAGTCTGGCCACTTGTGTTCTTCTGGTTTTCTGTTGGATGTTTTTAATGACGGTGTCATTGTTTAGTCAAGTTTTTCAACCCAATTCTGTCGCCAAGTCAAGTTTGACAATCATTAATTGTTTGTCATTGTTAATTTTAAATTAACTTTCGCAGTGGGATGACCAATTCAAACTACACTGAGCTAAATCAGTTGTATGAAAAGTACAGAGATCAAGGTATGTCTTTCTGATGTGACATAAATTTGTTTATATGAAAATGAGTGTTTCCATGAATGTTTATGAATGTTAGACGTTGATGCTAACCTAGATAGTTGCAATTATATGAAATTTGCTTACTTGAAACTTGTTCGTTTGGTGGTCATAAAGTTGGGAAGGAGGCTGAAGGCGAATATTGATCTCATGGCAGGCCCAAAGGAGGATAACTGGGAAAAGATAATTGGCTTTTTAGGTGTATCCTAGATAACACAAGTTTCCTTCCAATCTGTTCCAGTTAAGATCTTGCACACACTAGTAATCTTGTGTAGATCAGCATCATGCTAAGATGGTTTCCCATACGATTGTAGATATCGATTAACACATATTTTGAACTCTCTCTAAAACAATTTTTTTGCCACTACCTTAGTCATGGTGAAAGGCTGAAAGCTCTGATTTTGGACTCGTGCACTATGCATATTCTATCTCCATTTCTCCTTTTCCTTGCAAATGACAAGAGTTGGATCTTGTTTTGCATTCAATGTAGGCTTGGAAATTCTGGCTTTTCCTTGCAATCAATTTGGTGAAGAAGAACCTGGAAGCAATGATCAAATTCTTGACTTTGTCTGTACCCGATTCAGCTCTGATTTTCCCATCTTTGATAAGGTAACTTCAGAGTCCATCATTAACATCTGTACAGATAATCAGTCTTCTCATTTTGTGTGTAAAATTCATTCACCTGATTGCTGTCAATTTGGGGTTTTGTTTGTCTATGACAACATAAATCAGGTATTCAGCTTTTGTTTGTCATTGTTGCCCACTAAAGACATGTAGCATGTCTGAGATAAGTTTCATAAACTCTTAAGAATTGGTTATGTGTCTAGTCTCTTTCCCTAAGGATATGTTTGGAAATGGGTGGAGGAGTTGTAGCACAACCGGCTGTGGTACAACTGGATGTGTCACAACCAAATGCATTGTACAAGGTGATGTTTGTTTTGGGTTGTGATACAAATCAATAGGTTTAGTAGGTGTTTTTAGAATTATTATATTGTGAAAAGTGATGTGTGTAATTATTGGATAGTTGGTTAATGATTACAATTTGTTTTGAAAATTGTAGAGTTGATGATTGTTGATGGATGATTGATGTATAATTTATATAATTATAATATACTTTATTTACAAAAATAATAAATTAAAAACATAAAAACAATATCAATAATAAAACGCAAATTACATAGTATATTATTATATTTTTATATTCCTACTATACTTTATTTTAAAAATAATAATAATAGTGGAAAAAAGGATTGATAAATATTATATTATAAGCATAGATTACATTTATATATAATTAATATAAATTTTATTTTAAAAATAATAATAATAACGGATGAAAGAATTGATAAATATTTTATTATAAAGTATAAACAACATAAAAGTATTATTATATTTATATATTCTTAATATAAATTTTATTTTATAAAAATAATAATAATGAATAAAAGAACTGATAAATATTATATTATACACATAAATTACATAAAAATATTATATTTATATATTTTAATATAAATTTTATTTAAAAAATCTTAATAATAGTAATGGATAAAAGAATTGATAAATATTATATTGTAAACATAAATTACATAAAAATATTTTTAATTAATATATTCTTAATATAAATTTTATTTAAAAACAATAATGAAAAATAATAGAATTGATAAATACTATATTATAAACATGAATTACATAAAAATATTATTATATTTATATATTTCTTAATATAAAATTTGATAAAAGAATTGATATTGCCTTTAATGCTCAACACCTATGGGGCAACAGTAGAAATGTTGTCCTCTATTATTGGGTGTCCGAGCTTCACGAATGACCATTTGGCTAGCACCACAAGTCAACTTTGAATGCTCAGGTTCCATTGTTGACAGAATATAAATTATAAGCAATTTATAACACAATAAAAAATAAATTATAATTCAAATATAAAAAGTCAAATAATAGTCCACATAACAACAAAATAATAACACAATCATACTATAAATACTAATTGAGATACAAATATTCAAACCACATAAAAATTCATCTAACTAAACAACATGCATAACATTATAAATTCTCTCTTGCTTCCCACATCGCATTGGCTATGCCATCCTTGAACTTCTTTTGGCCTTGATCCAAATGTTGATTCGGATAAGTCCTTCATGAGAAAATCAGCTCATCATCTTGATAGTGTGGATAAGTTTCATCAAATAAAGGATCTTCCAAACCCATTTTTCTTATGAAATTGTGCATCACACAACAAGCAAGCACCATGTTTGTCTGGTTTGAGATCCTGTAGGTAGTCGCACCCCATCTCAATATAGGAAATCTACTCTTAAAGTACACTGAAACAATGCTCGATTGAGTTTCTGAGATGAGCATGCCAATGATTGAAAAACTCAAATGGATTATGTGCATGGTTGCCAGCAAATTAAATTCATTTAGATGGTAGTGTTACATCCCAACAATCACACATTTGAACATAATTAAATTCATTTAGATGGTAGCGCTACCATGTAAATGAATTTAATTATGTTGGCAATCAAGCACGTAATTCATTTGAGCCTTTCAATCATCGGCATGCTCGTAAAAACTCAATCAAGCGTTGTTTCGATGTATTTAAGAGTATGTTTCCTATATTGAGATGGGATATCCCTAGCTTAGGATCTCAAAACCAGACGAATATGGTGCTTGCTTGTTGTGTGGTTCACAATTTCATAAGAAAAATGGGTTTAGAAATTCCTCATTTGATGAACTTTTCCACACTATCAAGATGATGAGCTGATTTTCTCAAAAACGACTTATTCAAACCAACATTTGGTGCCTGACTCAAAAGGAGTTCAAGGATGGCATAGCGAATGCAATGTGGGAAGCAAGAGAGAATAATGATATTATGATTGTTGTTTGGTTAGATGAATTGTTATGTGAACTACGATTTGAATATTTGTATTTCAATTAATATTTATGGTTTGTTGTAACGTGGACTACTATTGACTCTATATAAGAATTCACTATTTATATTTTTTGTGTTATAAATCACTTATAATTGATATTTTGTCAGCCATTTTTGTCTTTAATTTCATTATAATTTAGGTCATGAAACCTGAGCATCTAGAGTGCACTTGTGGTGTTAGCCAAATTGTCATGCGCGAAGCTCAAACACCCAATAATAGAGGATGATGTTTTTACTGTTGTGCCAAAGGTGTTGAGCATGAAGGCAAATATGTGTGGATGGAAGCTTGGCTCAAGTATAGATCGGCCAGGGCTGTTCGTTTAGGGTGAGAGTTCGGTATAATGCACTGTCAAACACCAATGATGCTAATCTTCAAGATTGAGTACGTACAACACATCCAGATTATAATGACAATGCGAGCTTCTCTCATACCGCTCCCCCGTTTCACCTCATTTATCCAAGCACCATCTCTTCATCTCAACCAACCGTGCTTCTATTGAGTTTTTCAATTTATGTCGTAGTAGTTGCCGTTTTGATTAAAATATTATTTCGTTAGACCTCTTATTAGTGTTGCTGAACCATGTAACGTAAAGTATTTAATGATATAATCTACTACGTTTTTTCCCAACACTTTTTACCATGCATTTGGTTATGCTACAATCCCACCAGCTTTGTCCAAACATACCCTTAATGTTAGTTACAAAAGGATGTCGAACAATAAATATTTCAGTCAGTCTGAAGACTCTGGACTAAATAAGCAGACATTTGTTAGATCTAGATAACCTTTTATTATACTTTTTATATAATGCATCCGGTTGCAATTTTCTCCCTTTTTTATAAGATTGAAGTGAATGGTGATGATGCTGCACCGCTCTACAAGTTCCTGAAGTTGGGAAAGTGGGGAATCTTTGGTGATGACATCCAGTGGAATTTTGCTAAGTTCTTGGTCGATAAGAACGGGCAGCCTGTTGATCGCTATTACCCCACCACATCACCTCTTACAATTGAGGTACGCCAAGAACTGATGTGTTTGCAGAAGATTCATTTAATACATGTACTTGGTAATACAATGCTGTCTTTTCTTTTCTCAATCATTTAATTTTGTATGATCACTGCAGAGAGATATTAAAAAGCTCTTGGGGCTTCTCTGACTGTTGAGAAATGAATGCTTTCTAAGGGATCTGCTAACCTTTGGTGCTGGCTGGTTCGTTGTGTGTGCGCGTACATGTGCATCCATGTGTGATTGTTGGGATGTAACACAATAAACTGGATGACTGAGAAAATTTGCTCCAACAAAATTTGTCTTCTTAAAAAAACCTTGCAAAATGCCACTCGTATTTGTCCGCCCCTTTAGGGGTTCGGGGAAGGTAGAACATTAGTATCATATAGTTATTTGCACTCATTTGCTTCACATATAATGTGGCACATGTTACACATCCAATGAAGTGCAGATACTATTTTTATGGTATTTAGAATCATCTTTATTGTATCAATTACGTTTTGATGTTCAACTATTTGAATCTTTAGATTTTACACTAATTTATGATAGAATTATCTTTACTTTACACATAAGTGTATAATAGTGTACGGGATTGAGTTTTATATTTAATTTCCTTTCATAAAGTGGAATATAAGGTGTAATGAGAAAACAACATTAGAAGGTTTAAAGCTAGAAGATTCGTACCTCAAAAACAATATTCCTTGGTTAAAACTAAAAAGAAAAGAACAGTCATTTTCAGCCTATGAACTGAAGATTTTGAAATGCTATATTTGATATAATGTGTGTGTGTATATATATATATATTATATATAATACGTAAGTTTTCTTTTGATTTGGCATTGGACAAATTTAAAATCTTATATAGCTTTTATAATGTTCTAATTCTTTTTATATTTTATCCTTTTCTACTTTCCTACTAGGACACGTACCAAACTGAAAATAAATACGAAAAAAGGCAGACTAGGTGGGCTGGACTGTAGGATTTTAGAGGAGTCGGGTCTTACTAATTAGCAGCGTGATGGAACTTCAAACTACCCCAACTTGACCTTAGTCATTCAACCACCAGGCTCAGGTCAGACGGCTCAAAATACCAGCTCATACCCCCCCTACGGGCCATGTGTAACAAAACATAAAAGAAGAAACTCACTGACACACCTAGCATATCAAAGAATCTCAATGCTCATAACCAGAAAATGTTTGATGCCAATCAGAGCAACGGACCTAAATCTCTAGCCCTAAGAATAAAAATAAAAATCCAAGTTACCACAGAGGATTACAAGTTCTGCTCTAATAATGCTCCACCCACAATGGTTAAGAACCCATTTTTCGGACAAAGAAATCATATCAATTCACTAACAGTTTCTTCTGAAGACCAACACTTAAACCTATTACAATCACATTATGTTCTTCACTTCTTGTACTTCGGACAACCACAAACTCTCTACCATCACTATTTCTTAGAATCCTAAGACAGGAAATTTGTTACAGGGATATGTTAGCATGGCCCACCGTCTACGACCCGAACAGACTGAGTTCAGAGTCCAGGCCCGTTTCATTCCAACAACACATATATACAAGAACCGTTATGTGCCTATTGTAGGTTGTTCATCCACGCATTAGGTCAATCTTAGCCTCCGAGTTTTTTATATCGAGCCGGGGGCCCAGCGGCCAAACACTTGCTCCAGAATTGGGAGTAAGGCTTTGACTAGGAGCGGTATTGACTGGAGCCGTCGATTTTTCAGCAGACTGTTGTAGCAAATGTTTTTGATCTGTTTCAGACTCAGCTTTTTCCTTCGCCTTAGTGCTACCGTATACGAAGCTGCACGCAACCACCTGTAGAAAACATTATTATTCACCTTGCCAGGATGACAAACTTCTCTTTCACATGATAAACTTGTAAGATCAATATCAATAAACAACAATGGCTATGGACGGAGAGAGAAGTAATCCATCTGAATAATGAGGCGTATACAAACTACATATTAGAAGAAACTATAGACTCCACGCTGAAAGAAAGGAGCATTTACCTGTACATGATTCGCTGCGGTAAGCCTACCGCCTATTGCACCCCCAATCATATGGCCATCAGGAGTACACACCGAAATGCTTATACCACCAGTCCGATTGCGGGGACCACCGGTTTCGGAGAGCAGGTAAGAACCGGACAAGCATAGTATCTCAAAACGGCCCTAAAAGAAATAACATATCATATTAATTCCCTTCTACAAGGTTATAATACACCCCTCAAAAAAGACGACGTCAAGCATCATACCCAGAAAGAAGCTAAGCAAAGGTGTCAATGCCATTAAACCCGTAAACATCAGCATTGTATCTTGAAAAATGCTACAAAATTAGAATCTGTAATGATCTTGTCTCACAGAAGCTATAATTTGCAGTCTAATCAAATCTAGCTAAAATTAATAACATCTGTGATGTTATTTTGGTTTCTTATTTAAATATTAATTGCTCTTACCTTACTTTTTTTAATTATAGATCTATAAATAATGGCAGATTCTTTGATTTTGGAGTGTTTTCAAAAATAAAAAAAATTATCATCTTAATTTTATCTCCAACTCGCTATTGCTTTGTTTATTCGAGTTGATTTTTACAGTAGATTCCATGCTTTATTATAATAACACATGTAATTTTCTTGTTTTAATAATTTTTTGGCACATTTTACTAGGAATTAATTTTAATATTTTCAATTGTCTAAGATAATTAGGGTGAAAAAAAATCTTTTAATATGAAATAACTAACAGAATAGTAACTAAAGTTCGACTAGAAACAATGAAAAATTGAAAATTCGGACGCTAGGCAGCAGTGGATGTGCAATTTCTGGAGTAGGTTATGGGACCTGCATTGGAGTACCGTTGGAGTATAAAGAATTGTCAATTTGGCAGAAAGAAAAACAATCAGATTAAGATTCTGAAGACTGCATATTTGAAAACCACAAAAAGAGGGATTCACAACAGTAACATAATAATAATCACTAGAGCTCCCACACCGTATTCAAGAATGTTGTCAAGACACACTAGAACTCCCATACCAACACACTTGGCACAAATGTTGGCAATACAACTCATTAATTATCGACTATATATGAATGTTAAGTTAATGAATTCAAAAAAGGAAACAAAGGTAGTAAGATACTGAATATTTTTTCTGTATTAAAGTGCGCAAATTGAGTTGATAAGAGTATATCTCAATAATTTGACATGCATCACTCAGAGCCTGAAGACAAAAAAACCAAAGATTTGTAGGTGAAACGTGCTGCTAAACCGTATAGTGCATGTCTCTAAAGTAAATAAATCCCTACAGAGAACATTGAGCCAGGCAGTATACTTTCAAATGCTGATAAAAAGAAAGGAATCACGAGAATGCCATGTATTAACACCCCAATCATGCATGTGGCAGTTATATCCACAAAGATTGGGCAAACAGTGTTGGACACTTGAATATTTAATACCATTTTGTACAAGATTTTACAAATTACCCAGAAAAGAATATCTTTGACAAATACGGAAACTTCATCTCAGTAAGGAATGAAGCCACTAAAGGAAGCAGAAACACCAACAGATAAAGTGTACCATTCAGTTTCCAATCACATCTAAGCATGGTACAATTGGTTGAATAAAGACTAGTTTTTAAATGTGTGCTCCCATGAACAAAACAGAACAAGTGAAACTTGTTGCACCAAGTATATCACAAAACCATGGAACGTGATACCTTGAGCGAATATATCAAATAACTGTAATATAAGTATTAATGTTTCTAAATAGCAAACTTTGCCAGAACTGAAAAGAATTTTCACTGTGTAACCTAAAGATAGTAACCCCCCCCCCCCCAAAAAAAAATAATAACATTGTGACTCAAATGCAAAACAAGAGGGGTGGTTTTCAAGGAAACTTCAACAGAGGTAGAGGCAATTTTAGAGGAGGAAGAAATGGTGGTTCTAGAGGTACTGGCTACAGGGGCAGAGGAGGAAGGTTTCAAGGCTATAGAATTGCATGCCAAATTTGCCACAAGAACAACCACACAGCAGACAAATGTTACTTTCGCCTTGATGAGAGTTACAAACACCATCATTAAATCTGATTATGGCAAATAACTTTCCAAGTATTACAGGTTCAAATGCATAACGAATATAAAAGGACAGGAAGTGCCTCAACCTCATAAGTTACAATGGCACCAGAATTGGCAGGTTGGCGTAGTGTAACTGAAGAAACTGATCCACTACCTGACAAGATGCATAAAGCTCTTGCCCTCTGTTGCGCAAATGACAATATTTTTGCAGCAATATCCTACACGAATTAGCAAATAATTTTACTCTTGCAACATAGTATAGCAAAGGACAGAAAATTTATCAGAGCATGTGCATAGTGTATAAATCCATATACTGATGATTATTGAGTTAGGTCATTATAAAGTTCAACAAGAACAGAAGAAAAAAAAGGAAAGAAAATGGGAAGGAAAGGAAAAATGAAAAAAAATACACTTACACCACAACCCCCCAAATGAACCTAGCTAATGACAGTTCAGTAGAGAACACGAAGCATTAAACAAATTAAGGCTCAGCAAAATGCTTTCAATCTTCGACCAACAAAATAGTCTCAATCGAGCATCAGATTTATGCACAGGATAGCAATGGTATTCATTGTTTTTCACTTGAGTACGGTCATTGAATACAATTATAAGACCCTTTTTGAATGATCTGGGCAAAAGAAAATTTGAACAACCAGAGTTAACATAATTATGAAAATAAAGAGCAAAACATACTTCTCCTTCTCCAATGTGTAGGACATGTGGTGTAAAGGCTAATCCAGCTGAGCTATTCATCCATTCACCTGAATGAAGAAACTTTCTAAGACATCATGGGCACAATAAATAGATGTAAAACAATACATGTATGAATCTGCATAGAACCTTATGCAATAGAAAATTGCTCTCATCAGTGGTAATTAATAATGTAGCATATGTTAGCTACATTTTGGTTTGGAGGAGGTATTGGTGGAGAAACAAATGAAGCAATACAAATCAACTGGAAACAGAGAATGAAACATAATAATAATGATACGACACAACTACAGGGAAAAGTGTTGGTGGCTTACCAACTGAATTCAAAAGAAATCACTTTGTTTTTCAGCTAGCAGGAAACAAAAGGGCATATACATTTGAGCATCGAAATTAAAAAAAGAAAAAAAGAAAAAAAAAAGAAAAAAAAAAGAAAAAAAAAGAACCTATCTCTTTGCTGATAGTCTTGATGTTTATAAACTATCTTAAAATTTCCTATTTGAAGGTTCAGACAATAAGTTTTCTTACCTTGGGTTAGAATGAACATCATACAAAACACCTTTCCAAGAATTAGATAATCGAAAAGAAAGAAAGTCATTATCTAGAGCTAAATAACAAGATTCAAGATCACAACAACCACAACAAAAAACAAAAAGAAACTTACCAAGAGGAGCAAGTTTCTGTTTCCACCCAGTCCCAGGCGGCCTCCCTCTTCGTGGTTTTGCCCCTGGCGTGTCCAGCTCGGAAGAAGTTTTGGAGGCCGAAACCTGGGACAACCGTAAAGCCATTTTGGGTCCCTCAGGGCCATATTTCCTAGGCCTACCTCTCTTCTTCTTCATGGTCTCACCACCCTGCGATGCACTCGACACAATGGCCATGCTCATTCCAGGAGGATAATTGGGTGATGGGTTCTCAACATGAAATGCTGAGGCACCCATTGCACCTCCACTGATCCCTACATGGGGATGCACTGTAAAGTTGGGATTGGAGAGAGTCTTGAAACCAGCCGATGTGTGCATACCAACAGCCTGTGGTGTGGCTGATCCCCCATCACCATGAACATTTGAGACGGAGCCAGAACCACCAGACCCACCTATCCCCCCTCTATTCAGGTAATATGAAGCTGGCCCTTGTAATGACATCCCTTCTCTTCCATCCATTCATTTACCTGGTACAATCACCCCCAAAGATCCAATCTTTTTTAGATTATTTTGTCCTAAAAGCAGAGGCTATTGCCCTTTCCAGCCTCAATTTGCAAATCTGAAACTAAACCACCAAAAGAATCATTACAAAAAAAAAAAAAAAAAAACAGATAATCCAAAGCAGAAACAAAGAACAGAACAAGAACACAGCAACAGCAAAGGTAAAGTCTTAACAAGGGTTTAACATGGCTTTTCTAATAATTACTGAGAAACAGTAATAAAAAAAATCAGAAGCTTCCAGTATTAACCTGACAAAGAAAGTTAGGAGGTACCAAAAAGTTTGGAAAAAGATTGAATCTTGGGACAAATTGAATGCCTCGACCAGATTTCAGAGCTTATTCTTAAAATGTAGAAGCTACTTAACCACTCAAATTCTATGGTCAAGTTCAAAGGCTGTTCAACTACAGTCCAACCACATCAAGAGAAAGGGGAAGAGGAAATGAAACCCTAGATTTAGAATGTAGGACAGTGAACGAGAAAGAGTGAGAGGGGGAGAGAGAGAGAAAGAGAGAGAGAGAGAGAGAGTGAGGTGGTTTGGGAAAGAGGAGGGAGGGTAAGGACAAAAATGAGATGAACTATAAATTTTTGGAGATTTTGAATTAAAGTAAGGGGGAGGTCACCTTTTCTATTTTAATACCGATTAAACATATTAATTTATTGGGGGTGGGGGTGGGAGTGGGGGTGGGGGTGGGGCAAGGGTTCTGACTCTTGATGACTTTAAATTTGAAGCCACGGGGGGGACCGTCGGGTGCACCTAAGTACCAACATGTCCATGACATAATAGTTCCCACAGTAGTCTTGTCTGGGAAAGTAGAGTTTATTTTCTTCCAATTGTTATTTTATTTTTTACAATTTAAAATATCTCTCAAAATGTGATTATCTTTTTTTGATTCTCCTGAAAAATGTGTGTATATATATATATATATAAGTAGTAAAGTTATACTGTTAACCACTGTCAATCACTGTTCTTAAAACAAATAATTAATTTGAAGCATTTATATAAATATACAGTAGTACTTTGTAAATTCATATCAAATAAATTAATAGTCTCTTAATTATAATAATTTTATAATCCTAATCGTATCCCAAATTAATATTTTTAATAACAATAAGATAATATTTTTTATTAAAAAATTTATATAATTATATGATCCCAATTATAATAAATATTAATAATCTAACAAATTTATATATTAGGAGATTCCATTAGAATATGAGTCAATCTGCTTTTTCTTTAAAATTAAATCTAACGAAATCTCATCTCTATATTTTTTACTGCATCTACAAGTTCCACATAGGGATGGCCCAACATTTTAGGAGACCTTAGGAAATACAAAAGAATGAGACCTTTTTAATTTGGAAAAAAAATCATAAATTAAGTATTAAATCATAAATTTACTTCCAAGTTTTGAAATAAAGTTTAGTTAGTAAATTATTTTCATACATAAAATTGCGAAATCATTAATCTATCGTGAGTCATAGTTGTTTGCAAATAATATTTTATAATCTTTAATTTTGAAAAACTTGTTTCGGCAGATGTAATAGTAACATATATTATTACTATTATTCTATATGTAATCAAAACAATTTGAAAAACAATCTAACTCTTTTATGAGGTTACGTATCTTTATGGAGCATTGATTTATGCTTTTGCAACATCTTTTAAAACTTTTAATTTTGAAAAAAAAAACCATTAATATCATAATTCATGTTATGCTTTAGAAAATTTCCAAGATCAAGATACTATATTATTGGATATTTTTAATTATTATACAATTCTAATTTTTTCCTAACTATAATTTCTAAATAAAATAAAATAAAATATATTACAACTACATAAAACACACACACACATTTATGGGGCCTCCATCATCGGAGGAGAGGGCTAAGGCAATCGCCTTAGTCGCCCGCTCCACTAAGATGCCCCTAAAGTTCTGAAATTGATTTCTTAAATTGTAACAAAAAGAAAATATTAATTATAGATTGTTGTCATTGTTGTCCATGAGTGTTGTATTGTCCTCAACTTCTTCATAAATGAAATTTTCATTGATAGTAGTAGTAACTCTCCAATTTTTCAAAATTGCATAACATATTCAGCACGTATTTTGAAATATTTATTTTGAAAAATTCTAAAATTCTCAATTAGTTATTGAAATGTTTTACAAAGTTTGTCTAAAATTCGAAAACACCATTAACTTCTTGTGCAAAGTTTGTATAACTTTTGCAGTATTGGCTTTCAAGAAGACCAGCTCAACTCACTCAACACACATGAATAAGAAAAAAATTGGATAGCCAAGTAATTATTTGATGCATGAGTAGATAGTAACTTATACTTGAATTCATTAGAAAAAAATGAATAAAAAAGATATAATATTTTACGATGTTATTATGTAAGATTTATGCATACTTTATTGCGATATGTCATCGTTACCTTTAAAGTCAACTTAAGATCTCATATTTATATGTAGCACCCAAAGGTATGGTGGGAGGTCATCACCAAAACCATCCCCTCTCCCAATGCCCCTGGACCAAAATTTTATTATTTTTTGCATGTTCCAAATGTCTTATATGTTTATTTTTAAGTCTTGCATATTTTAGTCTCTTTTTAGCCTATAAATAATCCCCTAGGTTAGACATAACCCAACAATATTTTCAATCAAAAAAAAAAAAAAAAAAAAAAGGAGAAACTCTCTTACTACTTCCCACAATTTTTTTAAAATTACTATAAAAGAAGAAGAAGGTTTGGGAGCTCAACTACATCAATCTTTCAATATTATTTTCAAGAAAATTAGAAAGAAATGAATACAAATTAGTAAGGGGTTCATCTTCAAGGTTTCAAGAAAATCTGTGGTGAGTTCTTAAAATTTAAGATGATCAAAGTATTTTGACAATTAATTATATTTTTTCTTATTTTCAAAAAACATTAACAAAATATAACGTTTGAGGAAAATTTAAAAAAATAAGTAAAGTCACCCACGACATGGGCGACTTTAAACTATTTAATGTCACCTCTGCCAGGGGCGACTTAATTATAATTTTTTTTTGAAGTCGCCCATGGTATGGGCGATGTATCTTATTTTTTTATTTTTTTAACCCACGAAAAAAAATAGAAAAAGGCGCCACTCGGACGTCTCACTCGATCGAGTGATCATTCGATTGGCTGAGTGGTATCTGTGACTCGGCTGAATTACTCAGCCTGGCGATCACTTGGCTGACCGAGTTCTGATGTTCACTCGGTTGACTCTCTCAGTCGGTCACTTAATTCGGCCGGCCGAGTGAGCCAAACTTTCTGGAATCCTTTGAAATTTCTCTGCTCGGCTGAATTTTTTTTTAATATCGCCCATACCATGGGCGACTCTTTTTTTCTGCACAGTCAAAGGCTGCTCTGCACATCTGCATGCATAACATTAATCTTTCTCATTTCTCTTCTTCATTTCTCTCTTCACGGTAACATTATTCTTCCATATTTCTCTCTTCACTGTTCTCTCTTCTTCCATCAATTGAAGATTATTTTTCTTCTCAAGCAATTGGTGTGAAATTTTTTCAGGTAATTATTTTTCATGCTTCTTTTTGTGTGTTGTGTGCTGTGTGTGGGTGTGTTGTTGTGTGTGTGCTCTGTGTGTGTATGCTCTGTGTGTGTGTTGTTGTGTGTGTGTGTTGTTGTGTGTGTTGTTGTGTGTGTGCTGTTGTATGTGTTCTGGTGTGTGTGTGTGTGTTGTGCATGGGTTGGTTGTGTGTTTGTGTGATGTGCTTGTGTGTGTTGATGTGTGAGTGTTTGTGTGATGTGCTTGTGTGTGTGTTTGTGTGATGTGTGCTTGTGTGTGTTGCAGAGAGAGAGTGTGTGTGTGTGTGTGTTTGTGTGATGTGTGCGTGTGTGTGTGTTTGTGTGATGTGTGCGTGTGTGTGCGGTGTTTTGTGTGATGTGTGCGTGTGTGCGTGTGTGTGCGGTGTTTTGTGTGTGTTCTGGTGTGTATGTTGTGTGTGTATTCTGGTGTGTATTTCGGCGGGTTTAATTCATTTGATTTGCAATAGATTTTGTTGAATTTTCTGCTATTATATATATATATATTGTTATAGATTTTGTTTTCACTATATTTTATATCTAGTGAAATGTTAAATTATATATTAAACAATATAATATTTTGAAAATTTGAAACAATAAATGCAAAAAACGTAGTAAAATAAAATAATTATTATGTTTGGATATTGTTGTTATCACAATTATTCTTTCACATGGGAATTGTTGTTGTTGTCGTGCATTTATTTTCACCGTCAAATTGTTGCCCTTGCATTGGGATATTGCTTCATTTCAATATCAGATTTGAATTTTACTAATTTATTAGTTGAATTTAATTTCATTGTACTTTGTAATTGTATTGTTTAATAATACCTTGCATGCAAAAAATTAGTTAACTCCATATATTAAGTTCATTAATACATCTTTATTATTTAAGATATGGAGACTTCAAACAATGTCGGTATTGTCGTTTATATTGGGGATAGTAGCGATGGTCCACCTGTTTGTGCAACAAGAGTACCTCGTGACATCTGATATTCTGGGTTGATATCAAAATTCTTTGAACTGACATTGATCGATAACAATGAATATAAATTAAACATATCTACTTCACTATATGCAAACAACATTTATCATCTTATACCAATCAATTACGATGATAATTTATGATTTTTCTTTACACCGGATGCAGATAATCAATACGTAGAATTTCATATTGATCAGAAAAAATTGCAAGATAATGCTCTCCCAGAGATTCTCCCAAGCAATGAGTATTATCAATATGTTTCTTACTTAAGAGGTGATGACATCAATAATTCAGTACTTATCACGCAAGACCTTACAAAAACTGGTGGAACGTCAAGGTCCAATAATGACAATTTTCCAACTGAAAGAGAAAATGATTACACAAAGGATCACCCACATGATCCATTGATTGACAATTTTGGTGTCAATGAACTAGAAGATTCTGAACCTGACGTCGACTAGTTGTCTAGTGAATCAGATGATGATAGGACGGATATTGGTGATATTCAAACTATGTATTGCTCAAATTAAGGGAGGCCACCACCCAATCAACAACCACCACTTCTATCAAATCCTAAGAGATATTTCATGCATCCGAATATCCTGTTCTTCAATGCACCGTCTCATGAAATGCTTGTGGACTCATTTGATATATTGGAAAAAAAAATAGATTTTATGATGCTACTGAAGGAGTACTCACAAAAGGGATGGTTTTAAAAATAAGAAGAATTTGCAGTTCGCGGTGAAAGACCTTTCAATTCGTATAGCAAGACATGAGTATCGAGTAGAGGAAAGCACACCTCGAATATGGAAAATCAAATGCAAAAATAGTTGTGAGACTACACATTGCAACTGGTGGTTGCGTGTAGGATATAAACACAAGATTGATATGTGGGAAATCACTAAGTATGGAGGCCCTCACATGTGCCTAATAAAATGCTATGTCTGTTGACCATCAAAACTTGTGCAAAAACATTATTGCTGCGTTGCTAACTAGAATGGTTCAGACAGATCCCGAGTATGAGATTAAGTGTGTCCAACAACAAGTTTATGATAAATCTCAATATACAATCTCATATCATAAGGTATGACATTGTTTGAGCAAGAGAAAATGTGTATGGTACATGGGAGAGTTTAGTTTCAAAACTACCCAAAATTTTTAGAGCTATACAAAAATGGAAACCAGGTACAGTTGTAGAGTGGCGCCACATGCCATAAGAGACGAATGGTGTAAAATGTTGAAATATGTGTTTTGGGCATTCAAGCCATGTATAGATGGGTTCCAGCATTGTCGTAAAATTATTAGTGTTGATAGAACCCATCTTTACACTAGATACAAGCACAAGATGTTAATTGTTGTTTCCATGGATGCAAATCAACATCTTTTACCTTTGACTTATGCACTTGTGGATGAAGAAAGTTTTGTTTCTTGGACATGGTTTCTTCGTATGATATAGAAACATGTTGTTGACTGTAGAGAAGGAATGTGTCTTATTTCAGATAGACACGCTGGTCTTTTGAAAGCAGTAGAAAGAATTCCAAATTTCAGCCCCCTCTTGAAGTCCATCGTTTCTGTTTGAAGTATGTTTGTTCGAATTTCAATAGCAAGATGAAGAATGTTAAGTTAAAAGACACATGTTGGCAAGCTGGATCAACTTTCACAATAAGAGAGTTTGAAAATGTTACGGAACAAATAAAGGTGTTAAATGAGAGAGCATATGATTACCTATCAAAAATCGAATAAGATCAATGGACTCTTGCACATGACGGAGGATGGAGAAATGAAATATTGACAACAAATTTGTCTGAATGCATGAATGGAGTGTTGAAAGGTGCACTACGACTCCCAATTTGTGCGATTATTCAGGCTACATTTTATCGATCTATCAAATATTTTCTTGAACGATTGACAATGGCCCGTGAAATGCAACAAATAACCTAACCATGACCTGATGAGGTGTACAAGAAGTATGATCAGTGGCAACGGAAGGTAATGAAACATCAAGTTTATAAGGTTGATTTTACTGATCAAACAGCTTCCATGAAAACGTTTGTGCCAGGAACAACAAGATGCTACACACATTGTAAAGTTGATGCTCAAAGAGTGTGGTTGTGGACAATGGAAGTAAAATGGCATACCATGTTCACATGCAATGCAAACTTGTCGATATTTTGGAGTAAACCCGATGGTTTACATGAACTCATTTTACAATACAAGTACATATGTGGATACTTATAGTGGTAAGTTCGAGTCATTGCCAGATGAATATTACTTGGATGAGTCGTCCTTTCAATTATGTCATAATCCAGCATTGCGCGAGAAGAGGCATAAAGAAACATAACCATATTTAATTGTAATAATTTTCGCATGACACAAATTAGGCACGAATTTCACGCACGACAAACATTAAGCTCGATTTTCACGCATCACACAAATTACGCACGATTTTCACATATGACACATTACGCACGATTTTCACGCGCCACATAAATTACGCACGATTATCACGAACGACAAACCTTACGCAAGATTTTCACGCACCACACAAATTACAGACGATTTTCATGCACGACAAACATTACGCACAATTTTAACGTGTGAAAAAAACGTGTAATGTGTGTCGTGTTAAAAGCGTATGTAATGTGTGTGGCGCCTTAAAAATGTGGTTAATGTGTGGTGCATCAAAATGTGTGCAAAACGTGTGTAATATGTGAAGTGTGTGAAAAATATATGTAATGTGTGTCACGTTAAAGCGTGCTTAATGCATGTGTTGCATTAAAAATGTGCTTAATGTGAAAAACATGCGTAATGTGTGTTGTGTGTGAAAAGTGTGCATAATATGTGTGGTGCGTGAAAGTATGCATAATGTGTGAGGTCCGAGGAAATGTGTATAATGTGTGAAAAAAGTGTAATGTGTGTGTCGTATTAAAAGCGTGCGTAATATGTGTGTTGTGCATAAAAACATGCTTAATGTGTGATGCGTCAAAATGTGTGAAAAACGTGCGTAATATGAGTAGTATGTGAAAAGTGTATGTGATGTGTGGGTCACATTAAAAGCGTGCGTAATGTATGGTTACTCAAAAGTGTGAAAAACGTCCGTAATTTGTGTTGCATTAAAAATATGCGCAATGTACGTGGTGAATGAAAAATGTGCATAATGTGTGTAGTAAGTGAAAAGTGTGCGCAATATATGTGGTGCATGGAAAAATATGTGTAATGTGTGAGGTGCATGAAAAAAGTGTGAATTGTGTGTGTTGTGTGAAAAGCATGCACAATGTGTGTGATGCATGAAAAATGGGCATAATGTGTGTGGTGCATGAAAAACGTGCGTAATGTGTGGTGTTAAAATGTGTGAAAAACGTGGGTAATATATGTAGTGTGTGAAAAATGTATGTAATGTGCATCTCACATTAAAAGCGTCCGTGATGTGTGGTGCATCAAAATGTGTGAAAGATGTGTGCAATGTATGTTTAGCATTAAAAATATGCATAATATTTGTGGTGCATGAAAAACATGCATAATGTATGTGGTGAGTGAAAACTGTGCATAATGTGTGTGGTAAGTGAAAACTGTGCATAATGTGTGTGGTAAGTGAAAACTGTTTAATGTGTGATGTGTATTAAAATGTACATAATGTGAGTAGTGTGAAAAAAATGCGTAATGCGTGTCGTGTTTAAATCATGTGTAATGTGTGGTGAATGAAAAATGTGCGTAATGTGTGGTGCGTAAAATTTGTGAAAACGTGAGTAAAATGTTTAGTGTGTTAAAAGTGTAAGTAATGTGTGTGTAACTTTAAAAGCATGCGTAGTGTGTGGTGCATCAAAATGTGTGAATAACATGGGTAATGTATGTGTTGCATTAGTGTTGCATTAAAGATATGCGTAATGTGTGAGGTGCATGAAAACGTATTTGATGTGAGAAAAATGTGGTAATGTGCATTGCACGTGAAAAGTACGCATAATGTGTAAGGTGCATAAAAATGTGCATAATGTGTATAGTGTGTGAAAAAAGTGCATAATGTGTGTCGTGTTAAAAGCGTGCGTAATGTGTGGTGAAATTGTATAACATGCCAATAAGGAGGAATGAACCAAGTAAGAACAAAAACCACCATAAGAGATGGCAATGTGATTGAGAAGTCCAGTCGACATACCAATCTCATACAGATTCTAGTGCAGAGCAGCTAGTTGCTCAAGAGAATGGCAGTTGTTACTACATTCCGCCAACAGTTCATATAAGAACTAAAACCAGCAGTTTCTCATGTAATGAAAACACACTAACACCAGACTACGGCTTCATGTCAATTCTTCCAGAGGTGGTATACAACAGGCTTAAGAATAAATTCCGACCGCCACTTTTCAGATAATAAATAATACAGAAATGCACTATAAGTACCATTAGCTTCTTCAGTGTCCTCGCAACAAATTAAGTGCAAAGCAGCTAGTTGCTCAAGAGAATGGCAATTGTTACTACATCCCGCCATCAGTTCATATAAGAACTAAAACCAGCAGTTTCTCATGTAATGAAAACAAACAAACACCAGACTACCGCTTCATGTCAATTCTTCCAGAGGTGGTATAACAGGCTTCAGAATAATTTCCAACCACTACTTTTCACATAATAAATTATACAGAATTGCACTATAAGTACCATTAGCTTCTTCAGTGTCCTTGAAACAAATTAAGAGGGGATGCAGTGATCAAGTATTAATGAGACAGATGATTCAAGCAATGATTCATGTCAGATGATTGAAAAGTGTGGTTTCTAAAGTCGCCCACCAAACCTTGAACAAAATGAAAGAATCCAAGGCCTAAAAGGCTACAAGTGACTTATTTATGGATATGCCTACCAGAACCAAACAGAAAGATTGTGTGCCATCTAACCAAGGGAGGGGGTGGGGGTTGGGGGGGGGGGGGTCAGAAACTTAATTAGGTCAAGTTGCAGGTAAAGAAAAAAAAAAGAAAATTGAAAAAAATTGAATAAATTGATCTATGGCTTGTCTACATCTCACTTATTCTGTACATAGAAGAATGGAGATAGACTCTGAAGTTCTGAACGTTTACGTGCTGCCCTTCTAAAAGGCTTTCTTTGTCTCCACAACAATCTACCACTGCTGCTAAAATTACTCAGGCTATTAGTCATGTCCATGACCACAGGTATCTTCTCTGAGATGGACTTTGGTCTTGGTGAGTTCCTCCTCAGCTCGGAGCGCCTTAAAGGCGTTTGAGGCTCCTCAAATTTACCAGCAGTATATCTGGAGAAAGATAAAGAGACTTAGAAAACTTCTTCTTTTGTGTGTGTGGGAGGGGGGGGGGGGGTTACACACATACAATGACAACAGTGAACTACAGTTATTGGCAAGTTCGCATTTCCTGCCTGCAAATATGAAATAGACAGACTTCTTTATTCAAGAGAACTGTACTTGTGTACTTATATTGTTGGTTTGCATTATTCTTAATTTCCTATTACCTGAATATGTAAGCAGATCCAAATTTATTAAGAAAATTACTTTTCTTAGAAGTAAATCATTTTCTCCAGGCACAGCTCCTCCTTGAGCTCAAGGGTGGTTTCAGCCCCTTCGTCCTCCACTGCTCAAACTTTATGAAAAATCCTTCTTCCCTATATGTATTTTATCACTTAGATATTGATATTCTGTTACTCATTTATCCATCCCTACATTTTTCTGCCCCTAATTTTCCGTTTATGACTTATGCACACACATTATATACATAACAAAAGAACATATGTCAATGCACAAATGGGTACATAAATGCAGAGATAATATATGAAAAGCAACAACGGTAAAACAAAAATAATAATTTCAAATAAATTATCCTGCAAGGTTTATGCATTTTGGAATACAAAAATTGTCCACAATCCCTGGTAGTCCTAATAGGGCAATAGTTCAGTCAGTTTTCATATTAAACTGCACAAGCAGCAGTTAGCGTTCACAATGCTATCTCTTTCCAGGTCTAACGTACGGCAACCAAATATTCAAACTTTGGATCTTTTGCTTGAGTTCAATTAGCTCACTTAACAACTTGGGAGCATAGGGTATCTTGAATAGAAATCATCCTACCTCTTAGCATTATAATTTATGTTGGCAATTGATGATGTTCGGGTCTGTAATATTATTTTGGGGACAAATGTTTTAAGAATTTAATTTACTTGAAGCTGGGGTATTTGCTTCAGACCTTAGAGTTTTTCTACTAGGACCTTGTACTATTCGTGTACAGATTTCACGTCTTAAGTTGGATATTCCAGTGCTTAGGTGTGGCAGAAAGAAGCAAGATGTCCCTTTGCAGAGCAAGCGGAAAAAAAAATTTCACAGGCCCATGCTTGAATCCAGATTATTGGTGAATTAGGTTGTAAGTGAAGGTTGACAAAACCAGACCTAATAGGTTCTTTTATCTGGTTTAACTACTCCTCAGTTGGAAATGTAAGGGACTTTTGACTGCTTGAAAGAAATTTATTGATATCTTGAATGGGGGATAAATACCAGTCCTCTCTTAGTCTCGCACCTTATATTGATGAAAGACAAGATTTTTACTTAGTAAGGTTCTGAAAATACAATTTTTTAAAGAATCAACTCCAATTTAAGATATTGCTTTCTTCTTTTTAGTGTTACATATGTTCATAACTTGTACACTTTTTGGCAGGCTTTTATATGAAGAACCAAACCAGAAACTTTAGACAATGATATATATCACAATAAAGACCAATAAACTTACCTATTCTGCACAGTAGGCACTGATGTAGATGTATCTCCATTTGGATGAGAATCGCATGCTGGACAAATGTAAATCTTTGGTGCTGAAGAGATTTTGATGCAATCAAAGTGATACCATTCATCACACTCATCACAAGCAATCATAGCTCTCTGGTCATATGGTCTCCGACAAATGCAGTAAAGCATGCTTCGATCCCTTAGTAACTACACCAACCACATGTATTTGGTCAAAACAAAATAAAAAGCATTAGCTGTGAAAATATTGCAGTGATTATTACCTTTAACTCCTTCACACAAATTACGGGCAAGTGTTCTCCCTCAGAAATAAGTTCAAAAACTCCATCCAACCCAAGCACCCCACCATCCTTGGAGACCTGCTTGTACAATTTTTTTTATTTATTTATTTGGCGGTTGGGGGTTAATTGGCTGTTACAGACTACTGCAACGCTGACTTGAAAGAACAATTTACCTTCTTGGCTGTATCTGCCCACTGTAAGCCCATGTCCCTTAGTTCTGTCAATTTTTGTGTGAAGTAATCTCCTGAAGGAATGCTCATTGCCAGTCCCTGAAGCATGATTACAATTATATAACCATCTTAGCAGACATTAATATTTTCTAGAAATTAATGTCCAATTATTATGTCAGAGGTCTCAAAAAATAAAGTTGCAAAAATATCAATCAGCTTAAACAAGAAAAGACTTCCATATATGTATGTGTGTGTGTGTGTGCATATCTATCTCACAATAAGTAAGACAAATAAAAACTAAAATATTCTAGCATAATTCTGCTTCCAGATGCATGTACAGTGTTTATGAGAATAAATATACGCAAAAATAAGTACTCTAACATGTTGAAATAAATTTGAAAACTCGGTCTTAAACATCACTGCTGTGTTCTATAAATTCCCCGTTCAATTCTTCTGCTACACCAATCATATTTTAAAGTTCTACTGCTAATCACAATACATTATCAAGCTTCATTAAAAAGTTCTACTGCTACACCACTCATATTTCTATTGGAGATTTAGTATTTTAAAGAAAATGTGATAATAGTTTTACAACAACATGCCTTTTAGATTAGTCTGAATAAATTGATCACATGAAGAAACCCTAAGGTAAAGGAAAAAGAATTCTTCAGAATGATACCAGTTTTACTACAACATGACTTTTAGATAAGTCTGAACAAATTGATCACATGAAGAAACCCTAAGGTAAAGGAGAGGAATTCTTCAAAAGAATATAGCAAATAGAGCTGTACTTCTTTCAGATGGTTCTGAATCTGTTGAAGTGTAGGCTTCTCTGCACCTTGCAGAAATTTCTGAGCTCCAATTTTCCATGAATTTCTTGCCAATGCCAGCTCAAATTTGGAATTTCCCTCATCATCACAAACACCTGATACATCTGTTACCTGCAGTAACTAGGAAATGCATCCAATCAATATTTACCTTACTTGCGTGAGTGCGTCTACTTAAATAATGACAACAAAAATTATATAATAGCCACTTAATTGCAGTTGTATTCTTTTTAATCATATTACCAAAGTCAGAGAGAATATACAACACAAATTTACATAAGAAACAAGTTGTCGCTGTGTTATGATAGAAAGACAGAATATTCAACTATACCTTCAGAGCAATACATATTTTTTGTGAGACCACATCAAGATCTTTGCTTACATAAGCTAATGCAAAATCTACGAGTTCCGTTAAGCAAGCATTGCATTCATGTGCTTTTTCAACAATTTGGTGCAACATCCTCCTTTCCTCAGTCCTGTCAAAAACAACACATTTATCCAGTTCATTTGTTAAAATTCCATACTGACAGTAATCTGTTCTTTTGGATGATAACTTTCATGCATAACATATCCATCGAAAATGCTATCAGGTTGAAGCATGATGGATCATAGAAATATAAGGCAGGATCATTGGCAAAAGGACTCATCCAAACATTTGGTTTTTTTTTCTTTTTTTCTTTTTTTTTTTTTGGATAAGAAACGGAAGTGTATTGATGTTCAAAGCAGAAGTATAAGGGATAAGAAATCCCTTATACTCAATTACAATCATCAATTACTGCATCACTCCAATCTCTAACTACATCCATTACGTAAAAAGCTCTAAATTTTCTATGGCTTGATAACCAAAGAGCTACTCTATATTTGATCCTGCACCAAATATCCTCTAAAGACTCACTAGCAATTTCAAATATTCTCTTGTTCCTCTCAAGCCAAATTGACCAACATACAACCAGAAATATAATCCCCTAAAGGGCTTTGCCCTTGTTACTAAGGCTGCCCAAATTTGCCAAGAGCAGATCTGAGGCAGAATGTGGCAGAACTCATCGAAAGCCCAACTTTTTAAGCGCTTTGTTCCGAAGATTTTGCCCAAATGGACAGTTCAAGAATAACTGATTTATTTCCTCGGAGCTGCACCTGCACAACACACACCAATTTGGGGAAAGAGAAACATTCAGTAAGTGCTTGTGCAGAAACTGGCAGGTGGGCAACCTCCCCTTAACCATCAACCATGAGAAGACTTGAACTTTCTTAGGTACAGGGACCTTCCAAATTTCTTTAAACCAAGGAAAAGTAGATTTGCTGTTGTTTGGGAATAAGGACACAAAGAAAGACTTACAAGTAAATTATCGAGAAGAATCTAAAGCCCATCGCCTTTTATCTTCCTTTGACTCACTCAACTTAACATTCTCTAACAATACTAACAAATGACTGAACTCATCCACCTCATTATCCCTCAAATTCAAGGAAAATGCAGGTCCCAAAAAGGATTTAAAGACAAAGGGGACGGTGGGGATAAGAAAGAAATTATTGGTTTATTCTGAAAGGAGGATAGGCGGTATAGAGTAGGGAATTTAACAGAGGGGGGAACCGCCCAACCATGTGTCGTCCTAAAAACGTACCATATTACAGCTTCTCAAACATTATCTCAGGAAAGCTCAAGTAATCAAGTCACAGATGTACTTAGATGTTAAAGTTCTGGTTTACATAGCATATCTCCCAAGCTCATAGGTACACTAGATGAACAACCTTATCCTTGTTTTATTGCTGTACCATGTAAAAAGTCACAGCTTCTGTAAAGCATAAAATGAGAGAAATATCATAGAAATACCATCATCTGTAATCTTTATGATTTCGAGTATAAACCAGTCAAACCACTTTGCTGGCAACTTACGTTCAGAAACAAACATAATATACTAAATTAAGTGGGCCAGTGAAACTTCCTCAAGTGAAGGCTTTTTAATTTTACCTTACCCTGCACTTTTACTTACGAAAAGAAAAAGATTCCCCAGTTACGTGTATAAATGAATTCGAGAGGATCCTAACTTATGGCTACCCCAAATTCCCCTGATACATAATAGTCATGAATCAACAAAACGAATCCCAAATATTTTACAAAAGCTAGCTCTTTCACCTAATTATTACTTTGTCATTCCACCAGCTAAAGGAATTAACAAGTTGTAATCAAATCAATGTATAACTAAATTTAGATATCATTACCATTTAAGTATAGACCATTAGCCTTTAGGCAAAACTTCAACAGTATTTACTTCTTAGCTCATATTTTATAGCATTAACAATGAACAACCATCCATCTAAGCAATTGCCTAGATTTGAAGTAGAAGTAAAAGGTTCTCAATAAAGTCAAACCATGCTCTATAAGCAATGTAATGCCCCATAACTGCGAGATCATAATATAATTTCAACGATGGGAAAATTTGTGCAAAATGTGTGTCATGCCAAAAAATTTGACAAGTTCACAAAAACAACCAATCAAAATTTGCATAAGATGGAAATTGCTACCATAGACAAAGGTCATTGGCTTTAGAGAGAAGAATGATGAGCTTATCCAATGGAATATGCTTCTTCCCATTCCTCTGCATATAGAGATGCAATCAGAAAGAAAATAATTCCACAAATTCAACATAAAGAGAAGTAGGCAATCAATCAATCACAAACCATTGAATCACATCGACTACGAGGAGGCTTTGAGTTGTTTACAAAGTTGCAGTACGTGCAAACAAACAAAGCTGCATTTCCCGATGATGGCTCAGTGCAATTCAAGTGAAAACTGCAAAATATAATAAATTAGGTAGGACGTAAACTGTTCATCAAATAACACATTAACTAAAGCAGCGGTATCCTTGAGAGAGTGCATGAAATAAATCACTATTAACCACTTCTGCTAAAGTTTGAACAGAATAATAGACGCCAATTGCTAAAGGCCTGCGCACCCATTTTCATGTTTCAGAACAGCAGAACCTGACAGTGGACCCAGAAAACTTACCGGCCCTTGCAAATAGAGCAAATCAAAGGGTCATGATCCTCAACAGCACTGGAGCAACATAAGCATAAATTTATTGATCCTTGGTTCTTAAAATTACTGTATACTTCAAAAGATCTCTCAAGAGTGTTTTTTAACTGCACAAAGGGTCAGTGGATTGCTTGAGAACTACAGAAAAGAATATGGAATCATCTCTATTCACTGACCAAATAAAATTTATTAATCTCAGTAACCTCTATGAGAGCACTAAGCAGTGGATTTTCTTCTCCAGGCAGTGGCATAACTATGTCCGTGCAATAGTGTTTCCACTGTTGAACCCTTTCAAATTCAAACAGAACCTTCTCTAGTTCCACACAATTGAACGCATTGAGACTTCCACATTCCTGGATTTTAAAATTGCCAATTCAAGATAGATCATTAGGTAATGCAGGGACGCGCTGATGGTATAAACAAGACAGACCATTAGTCTGTGTCTCCCAAAACAGAAAGAAAAAAATGAAATAAAGGAGAGAAGGATTAAGAAAAATAAAACTGATCTTTACAAGATCAAATGATCCTTCTGAGTGGTACCTTATTTTTCAATGGTAGAGAGAGAATGACGCCCAAGTTTTATATGGCATTTTCCAACTCTATGATCACTTAGAAGTCTGTGTAACAGGTTTTTTGGTCCTTGATAATTTAGTGAAAATATTCCACTGCTGGGGGAATTTGCAATAGTTTGTTGCTGTTCTTGTGTAAATATTCCACTGTTGTTCTACTTATACAGTTAAAATATCTTGACACATAACTCCATTTTAAATAAAGTTCACTCTGATTTCATGCAAGTACTATTGGGAGGGCTTGTTGGATTTTATTTTCAAAAGCATCATTTCAATTTCATAATATTCAGAAACTTAATCATGGTTGTTCAATCCAATCTCAATGAAAATGTATCTTTTCCTTTCTTTTTGGATAGGAAATAAAAGAATTCGTTAAAAGAGAGAAACTACATTTTTTCATATTTTTATTTCTCACAAAAAAAAAAAAAAAAACACATCTTAATCCTATTTTCTCTATTTTCAAAGTTTTTTAGGCCTCCAATATCAAACTTATGTTTCAATTTTCTTTTTTTGATAGGAAACAAAATTTTATTGATATTCAAAACAAAAATACAAGGGATGAGGAGCATGGATTACATCATATACTTCCAGTCCCTAACTAAATCAGAAACTTGAAACTCTAAACTTCCCATGACTTGACAACCAAAGGGCAACTCTATAATACAATACTGAGACCAACCTTCTACAAATATCTTAAAGCATTATACATACTATTTAGAGCAAACACTTGAATTGAACCTCATCACTATAAAAAATCAATATATAAACATTCTTATTTTAATAGCACCTTATTATAATGGGACCATCATTTCAAAATCATTCCATTAATTTTCAAAAATTCAAAATCATACAACTATAAACATATAACCAAGCATAGTTTCAATCTTCCCCCACCTTTCCATATCGTAAAACCCACAAAAGACCCAACCAAACATATTCTAATTTTCAAACCTATGCATTTTTCTAGAAAGGTACGGATCATTCGCATCCCAATCTCCGCTGAATACATCCCTACTATTTTTTTAGGACAGTAATACCTTTCTGAAAAAACACTCTTTTTTCTTCATTATTTTGTTTGTTCATACAGTTGAAGATTGTGCTGATGTTCTACTTTCCGAACCTATATCTTTTTTCTCGAAAGGGAGCGAACATTCCCACCCCTATATTTGCTGAATGCACCCTTTCTTTTTTTTAGGACAATCAGTACCTTCCTGACAAAAAACTCTTCATTATTTCGTTCGGTCATACACAGTTGAACATTGTGCTGATGTTCAACCACAACCAATCAAACATACCCTGAAACGTCAGACCAATGCTAGTTGACCATTGTTGAAACGTTCAACCAACAAGTGATTGTTCTGAAATTATTTTGATGAATAGGAAATAGTAATTAAAATCTTATAAATATTTTAAAAATCTAAAACTTACAATTTTAACATAAAAATTAATTATAAAAACATGCTATTAAAACTTAAGTTGAATAAACTTACAACTATATTAATGGCTATTAATAAGATTATGCTTCAAATAATTTATAAATATTATCTAATTTTACGATTTACTGGTCAAACATTTTTTTTGTCAAAAGGGTATTTTTGTCCTGAAAAACTGGAGGGATGTATTTAGCAAACATCTAAAACAAAGCTAAAGCATGGAGGTTATGTAGTCCAAAAACAGTTTAAAGATATGGATAACACTCAACAAGACTAGTTCACAGAAATGGCTCGAGGAACTTCATACTTCCAATGACCATAAGGAATACTTCATGACCAAATTATTCCTCAGATATGCTTCTAAAAATAAACAAAAATAAAACCTTGATCGTCTTACTTTGAGATGCAGAAATAAATTCCATGACCGATCTTCAAGGCTGAGTCCAAAAAACCAATGCACTTGCTCCAACCACAAGCTATAGAACATTAAAACTATTACTTCAGAATACAACACTTGGAAGTGGATTTTAACTAAGAAAATGACAACCGGAAAGAAACACGCACCCTAAATATCAGTACACTTAAACGTGTTTTATAACCACCGATAATGCTCATAAGATCAGTGGCCAAGCAACAGTTCAAAAAGGCAATGAATGATTTTAACTAACTTTAGGAGTCAAACTTCTACAACCACAACTAGTATAGAGCCAGAGAAGAATCTGTTATACAACATATGACTACCAGAGAAACCTTGATAATCACACCTCATACCACGATTCATGTAAGAAAATGATACAGAATAAAGAACAGAGCCACTTGTGACAATAAAATTTGCCACTGGAAATGCACGTTGATTGGTATATGAGACTACGACTATTGCAAGAGGCTTAATTTCATGTTTCCACACACAATATAAATGAACACAAAAGAAAAAAATGGACAAAAGAAAGAGGATATTCCAATAAAAGTAAATAAATTGGCACAAGTTCCCTCTACGTATCATAAAGCTGCTTCAACTTTCTGGTGCACTTCACAACCTTCAAGCATCAGGAAGACATGATAATTGAATAATATTCCACAACCTAGAAGCCCTATTAATCTTATCAGAATGAAAAAAGAGATAAAAATACATAGAAAAAGTCGGGGAAAGAGTAGATCATCCCAAGCAAGTAATTTATGTATGAACAAAAATTCCCCATGTAATATCTTACAGCTCTCTATCTTTATACTTATGAAATCCATATATATCAGGCACAAGATATTTTCTATCGTCAATTTGACAGGCAGATATATATATATATATGTGAAGTTATAGCAACTACTTCTACTTTAGATGCACCTAGATAACCAGTTTAATTGCAAGAAATAAGACCACATCTGCTGCAGTATGTGAAGAGCCAAAAAAAAAAAAAAAAACTTACTTGTGATTTTGAACTGCATCCTGAAGGCGTCCAATTATCAATGGGAATGAGATGCGAATTTTCTGCAACTTAGAAAAGTTAATAGATGTAATTTAGAAAAGCACATATGCTGACAAAAGAGGACTAGCACATTTGGTATTCTCTAATATCCATAAACGAATAATACAGATACAATCATAACGACCTCAGATAGAATAAGAAGTTCCTCAACACTGCTGACTTTAAATTGCTGATGAGTATTAGGGTCAAGAATTTCAAGGGACTTCTTAAGCCATTGTATGCCATCAATCAATGCACTCCCTAAAGCAGAGGATCTATATACTTCAGGGAGGTTGGCAGCAGCATCCAACATCAACTCAACTTCCTAGAATAGACGAATTGGAGCATTAGATAATAAAATCATAGAGGTAACAACTAAGAAGGGCATGAAACTAATATCACAATAATATGACAGAATTAAAGATTTTCATAGTGACCTTCAACAGGTAAAACAGCTTACCACTCGTAAGGAGTACAACTATGATTAACACACTAACTAGTAGGATTTTGCATCTCTCTAATGAAAGTAAAACGATGTTTTTAATTTTTTATTTTTGATAAGAACAGATATTTTATTGATAACATGAATAATTACATAACGATGAGAAATCCCTAGAAAAAAGTGAAATCTAGAGCTACATTTTAAATCTCTATAAGCATTAAAATCAAGAATGCCCCTAAACAACTTATGACCTGAAATCCACCATGGAAGTGCAATTGTTTTACCACAACAGATAGAAAATGAAATCTAATCCGAAGACCCAAAAAACGAAAAAAGTATTTTTTTTGGGGGGGGGGGGTGTACATATTCATTGCTATATTTTTTATGAACAGAGATTAATAATCTTAGAATTACTCCAAACTGCTCATCCAAATCAACATGTAACGACATTTGAAACATATCGTGATAGATGGAAGCTAACACAGCAGGATGACGAATAAAAGAGAAGACAAGAGCATCAAACAATCTGTTATGTACTGTTCTGAATCTTGTGAACTGATTTAAAAAATGATCACCTTGCAAGTAGAAACAATTGAAGAAAAAGAAATGGCCTTGATGCACCACTTGAGCGCAGAACAAGCACTTCTCAGTTTCAAAATCGAGTTGAACTCAAGACCAAGGGAAACACCAGCATTCATGGCGGTCTCAATTGAATTAACTTGACATTCAAGCCTGGGTACAAGACAGCTGGTAATGCCCTCACCATTAATGTCAATGTTCCATAAGTTCTCTGTATTCTGTAGTAAAGAGCTAGCATCCTGTTCCCACTCAACACTCTTCTTCAATATTTCCTTGAGCAGTGCACATTCTTCAAGATATACCTTTAGGCCTTCAGATTCCAACACAAACTCCTGCATGATTCTAAAACCATCAAGCACAATTCGTGAACATGAATTTGACAATTGGCTTAATATTAACATCATGAGATAACCTTCAAAACATCAACTTGGGGACAACAATTTGAGGTGGGTAAGGTGGATGAATCCCGAAACAGGAATGGTTTACACTTCATCAACCATTCCTTAGCAGTTGACACAGCAAGCTTGACATCAGGAAGAGATGGTGGAATAATACCGATGTCCTCAGCAACCCTGAAGATATTGTATTCAAAGAACATTAGCAGCCACTTGCGTCTAAAGCAATTAGGAGGAGTTTGGCATAAAAATGAAGCACAACCTCAACAGATCATCAAAGTCTAACATAGGCGCCCTAGTCACAAGAAGATATCTTGCTTTTTCTTCCCAGCACATGGCATCTTCATGTCTCTGGGAGATATCCACAAACAGCTTCTCTTTCTCAATCTGTAGTCTGACAAGTATATGGAGTTCAATCTTCAATATTAATCTCACCTTATTTAACGATGACGAGAATAAAGCAAAAAAAAAAAAAAAATTCTAATCTCAAAACAAACAGAAGACAAGCATACGTGGTTGCCTCTGTCAACAGTTGCTGGACAAAGTCCATGGGCATTCGACAGCGAAGAACCTGTGCAAAAGATTGTGTTAAAAGCAATGGCCATCAAATAATGATGTTACTGACTACATAGATGGATATGCCACTTAGAAATCTGACTGAAAAGTGCAACATGTTTTTCCAGGTATTAGGATGACAAGAAATCAATTCACTTGAAAAAACTAAAATATTACAGTAAGACCAGGATAACACATAAAAGTTTGAAATCACCAGTCATCAAGTTACCTTAAACGCTTTAACACGGCAGAGCGCCTTGTTAAGCTCAAGTTCAACACGTGGTAGCTCGTCAACTACATTAAAAGAAAAAAAGAAGAAAAAAAGGGAAAGGAAGCATACCAATGGATGAAACGGAATGAATAAACGGTTAATCTGTATTTTAAAAAATATATATTAAAAACAACTTGAAATTCATGTCCACTAATCGCTCACTGTACCTTGAATTTGAAGCAATAATCCATCCTTCTGGATGCATGTTAACTCATTAACTACATTTTCTTGATCCTCCCGTTCTTGAACATTCATAAGAACAAGATTTACACGTGACATCCATGATATCGTATCTGTATAATATCTCCTCAGAAGTTCCAGCTCTGGAATATTAACAGTAAAATCTTTCCATTCATTCAGAAACTGCTTGATTTCCTGTCCAAGAGAAGGTAGTGGTTTTCAGTGAAAGTTCAACATTGATGGCCATTACTGACACTAACAGTCAAAAGTATCTGCAACTACAACCTTTAGGGGACCCAAATCTTTCAAAATCTCATCGCACCGAGAACGACAAGATTTGACTTGCCTTAAAAGATTAGCGAGCAGATCAGCTTCAGGAAGCTGAAGTTGTAACTCCAGCATCTGGAAATTATAACCAGCAAAAAGAACTACGTATGAACTTCATATCTAAGGACAATATCTCCATATTGTGGATGTCGTCAGAGAGATGAAAAAGCAGGGGGGCGAAGGGGGGGGGGGGAGGGAGCGAGCGAGAGAGAGACAATTTTGAGATACCTCTGACTCCAACTTGTCGAGCATATCTACCTCAACTGAGGAAGGGGCTTTCTGAGAGATGCAATTTCTCACATTCTCCACCCAAATCTAACACAAATAAAGAGATTGTACAGCTCTCAAAAATGAATTTAAAGAGGAAGAATTAGTATTCAGTGTTTCGTGGTCATATTATGCACATATCTACTACAAAGAAATAATTGTTTTGAAAAGCAATCAATACCAAATGGTCAGACAGAATGGAACACCATTTTAATGCCGTAAGGACATAACTTTGCTACAAAAATAAAAAAATATAAAAAACTGTATATACCTTCACAGCAGAAAGCTTGAGCTTTAGTTGCTCACTTTCCTTTATGTAGATCGGTGAGTCAAGAGCCTTCAAATACAAGATCTCCAAGTCAGGCACCTGGTTAGATTCACAAGGCAATGAAGAGAGTAGGTGAAACAATGAAATTCTTCAGGCAATAGTGCTGGAGATACAGCACGTCATAGATAAACATGCAGTACAAGGAAAGTGGTGAAAAAGTAAATCATTGAAATCTATCACCCAAGATATCAAACAAAAAAGAGGAAATAGTAGCTTTCTTACAGAAAATTCAGAACATAACGTCAGAGCAGAATTAATTTCCTGAACCAGCTTACGAGCTTCATTTTCATATTCCTACAGAGAAATTAGCAGAAAGCGTTCAGCTCAAGCAACCAAAACACACAGAAAAGGAAAACTAGTTCAGCTACTCAAAATGTCAAACCTTTAACTGAAAGTGGGTCGGTTCATTGCAAGGTGTAGTGCTTAGTCTGAGCAACTCATTGATGTGATTCATCTGCACCCTCTCTGAGTCGCCTCCATTCTTGGACCATGATTTCAACTTAGAAAGGCATTTTCTTACACCTTTTGCCCATTTTTGTGCTTGAATCAATTTATTATGCATATCGCGCACCTACAGAAGAGATTATTAATACATCTTCAAATGAATAAAGAACTAAGATCAAGATGAAACCCAAGATCACCCAAAAGTACCAAGGCTTACAAGATCCATCTCGGAACCAGCCCAAAGAAATTGCTCTGCTTCCTCTATTGCACTGGAGTAGGCATGCCTAGAGTATGGTTGCTCAAGAATCTGACATGACCTCAAAATCCACTCTTCAGCAAGTTGCAAATGTGTGACATGACCACCCTTAACCTAATGATGGAGAAATGGACTATGCTAGTCACTAACATTGCAAAATGGTTCTTATGTTAACAATATAAGTTTCTTGCAGCAGTATATACCATTGTGATATATTAATACAACCAAGCATGTGTGATTGAAGACCCAAAAAATCTCATAACTAAATAAGCACTACATAATACTCTTATCATAAGGTTTAAATTCCACCTGCTTACATATTAAAAAAAAAAGGTATGTCGTATTGTAATAAAAAGGAGCTTCCTGACTAGCAACAATGTTTCATTTGACCATCTCTCATTTTACTTGCAAGTTATGAGGCTTTATAAAAGGAAAGAAGACGCCTCCTAAGTAGCCAGCATCGTCACAATTACTAAAATGGCATACTTTGTTATTATAGTCAAGTAATGATTGTCATATCACATTAAAGGAGACCATAAATAAGGTCATAGAACTAGAATTTTGAATCAAATAATCAATAGAAAGAAAAGACATTCTGCTTAATCCAAATGAAAATTATGCTCAACCTTTTTCATCAATGCTACAGCTTTTTCCGAGTTTGTATCCAATTGTGAATCACCAGCTGCTTCCACAAAATATTTTTTGTCAATCTTATGCAGCAACCCATCCAATTCTGCCAGAGTATGTCGGTATAGGAGAACAAGTTTGTTTGGCTTGCACTCACAAAGGTTCTCCCAGTGCTGCAAGAAAGAGAAGTGAGTTAAGTAGCTTGACATTTATATTCCAGCTCTTCAGATTTCATACTAATGGGGCCCATTAGAAAGAAACTGCAGATCTGGCTGCTTCAGAAAAAGTTCTGTGTTCTTTTTCTATACAAAATTTTGGTGTGAATGCAAGATCGCTTGGGTAAATTCTTATATTTGTAAGAAAATTACAAATTTTGTACCCAAAAAAAATCAAAAATCAAAATCACTCTTTTTCTCTTTCCTTCTTACATCGTCTTCTTTACTACCTCCATCCCAAAAAAACAAGTCCTGTTTCTAAAACATTTATTGTCCCAAAAAATGAATCATGTTTGAAAAGTCAAAGTTAGTTATTAGTCGAAGTTTCAGCAACACCCTTGTAACAAGGATTTTTTTACTCGAAGGGGGTTGAAAAAGTCGAACTAACAAATAAATAAAGGAGCATAAGTGAATCAATGACTTATAACAAGTTGTACTTTCATTTGGTTGACCACAAAATAAGAAGTTGTACAATACTATAACACGACTTTTTTTGGGACAGGGGGTGTTATTATCTTTTCCACCAACAGAAAAACGACACATTTCAATTAGGTATCGATGAAATTTAAAGTTAATCATGTTTTCTTACTCCAACTTCAATAACGAATTAAATGAGACCCACATCTGCTATTTTCAAATAAATATAAAATGTATTTGTAAAATATATATGAAGACACTATACCCTCATAAAATATCATCCTCCAAAAAATTTCAAATCCAACACACTGTCATTCAAAAATGACACATTACATCAATCAAAACCATTACTCTTCTTTCATATCCAATCACACAATTTTTGCTACACATTCTTCACCAAAAAATTCACCTCAATCTCTGCACCACTAACTTCTTTCTTTAAAAATTCTTATCCCCACTTTGGAGCTTATAAGCTCGCATACATCTTATAAATATTTTATAGATCTAATTAGCTTAGCCAAAAACACCCGCTAAGAAAAGTTGCTTAACAGCCAACTAAAAACCTGGTACCTAGTCTTTATTTTTTATTGCTTTTGGACTGAAATACTCTTCACAGATATGTGCATCTACTCCTCGATGATATTACCAACTGCGTCATATGTTTCAATGTAACTTAAGTATTTTCCAGCAGACCTTTTTATTTTATTTTTTTTAAGATTTGTCATTTTCTTCTAACTTCTAAATATTAGATGTTCGGTTTTCTTGCTTCTTATCTAGGGTTTTTTCTTTTTTAAGGAATAAGAGGCAATATATTATATTGACATACAGAGAAAAAGATTGCAAAGGGACAAAGGATTTATTTCTTAGTTTTGTAATACCATTTAATTTAATTTCAGTTATTATTATTGTAAATAAAATACAAACAAATAAATAAACGACAAAAAAAGATATTTGAAACATTTAAATTAGGTATATTAAACAATCATATAATTATTTTTTTTACCTTTGATTTAAAACAATTTATTACTCTTAAGTAATCTAATATGTAATATTAAATAACCAAGTACATCACCAATATTTTTTTTAGTTATTAAATCTACATGCAACTTTTAGCAAAAAAAATAATAAAAAATAAGGCAGTTGTTCATTCTAATTTTAATTTGTAACTAAGCAAACACTATAAAATAAAATACTTAAGTGATTAGCTTTAATCAAGGAATTAATTAGCAATAAACTAATACTTCAACTATTCAAATAATTAACTGACAATAAAAAGATACAATTTCAACTACTAAATAATTAATCATTTGACAGTGACCAATACAAAGGAGCAAGAAATAGGTACGAATTTACTTTGCTTAATGTTAGAACCTATGATTATTTTCTATTTCATTTATATATTTACCTTCTTCAATATCCTTGCTTCTTGGTTTAGTACTGAAAACCCAACCACCCACAAAACCTACCGGTAACATCCCAACCCAACAACCACCACAAAGAACACCCAAGCCAAAACACATCTTCCTCCTTAAAGGCACCATTGTATCTTTCATGCTTTCCTAAGTACCACGTTGATTTTTTTTGGGGCAATTTGATTATTTTTATGTTTGATCTATAGGTAGGGGGTCCGCCTCAACCCATCCTTAAGGGTATCGTTCTTTAAAAAAGCCAAAGCATACGTCTATTATTCATTCATGAGTTTGCGTATCGGAGTGGATATATATATATATATATGTTCAAAAAGTGAAGGGAGGGAATGTAAGTGTTTAAGAATTTGATTCAGCATATGCTTCTGTTTTGGCCATTTCCCAATTTGCTTTTTCTGTTTCCCTGAACATTATCAATTCATTTGTCTAGACATTCTTTTGCACAACAAATACTGGAAGACATTGTAATTATGCTAAAATTATGAGGTAGTTCCAGTTATTTGACTATAGCTGAGGACAAACACAGGCACTAGATATCCATCCCAAATAATTAAAATTATAATGTACAATAAATCTATGAAACCAATACATAAAAATACAATCTACCCAACTCCCAAGAGGTTATACAAAAAATAAAAACATTATGATTAAAACAAGCATATCATAAGTACATCTTTGGACAAGGAAGTCTTGCGTAAAATCTGAAGGAATGCTATTGAAGAGCGAGAATTCGTAGATTAAACTAAAATATTTTCTCACAGGCCAAACAGAAAAGATGAAAAATGAAAAAAAAACAAAACTAACAGCACATAAAACTCTTGACTAGTGGAAAAAGGGAAAGGGGAGTATCGTACATTGGAATATATAAAATAAAAGGTGAGTTATTATTTGCTTCTCATTTGTTTATCCCTCATTTTTGCCCCTTCCACGAAGAGGCAGACAAGGGGAGAGCCCTTTCAAACTCCCCTGAACCCGTAATCGAGCTGGAGATCAGGCCAATAGACAAACAAATGCAGATGCCAATGATAACAGTGGATTATGTTCAACTTATTTTCTCACCTCTAGGCAAACATATGTGGATGGTCTGCAGTTGCAAGAAACAGCAGAGAGATATAATAGTTGCTGGCAAATGATGCACATTGGATCCTTCAATAATATCAATGATATTGGTAAACAGCAAGCACGATATAATTCTTCGGATGTAAATAGCATAATCATGGAAAATGGACACCAACAATATTATATATACCTCTTCAGTACCAACATAATGAGGCTTCACCCGAGGTATCATGAGAGATGATTTAATAATGCCATTTCTCCACAGTCGCTCCCTCCAAATTTTCTCATTATTGTATATCCTAAGCAACTCCTTTTTCAAGTAAGTGGATACTCTGCTATCAATTACACCCTGCAAAGAAATATATCGACTTCAAAAAACAGTTGAAAATACAGTCATCTAAAAGCAGACTAAAAAATGAGAAGTAGTCAAGGGTAGTAAGCAATATAATTCACAGCTATCCACACAGAATTACATGTATCTCCATACAGTTCAAAGGAGAAATATGTATGCACATGATTTCATATGAGTATAGACATGGAAATATATATCTATCAGTGTACATAAATGCATTAGACATGCAACAATAAACACATTAAGCAATTCTACAAGGCCTGCCCAGAGCCCTAATTCAAGTACAACTAACTGCTTATATGACAAAAATAGTCCTAATATTTTCAACAGAAACGGAAACCCATCACAAAATTACGTAAAACTACCTAGTTCGAGCCACTCAATGTGTGCTTTAGTTACAAATACAAGATATTTGTTTATCTATATGATTATACAACAGTTTAAATAATGTATGTATTTATTAAACATGGGGATTAATAAAATCAAATACATTTTCAGATTAGATAAAATACAGAGGATGACAAGTGCAAAACAAAATAGAGTAAACATGAAAAGGAGATAAAAAAAAATAATGGGCAACTGACAGAACACACGATAGAAAAGAGAAAGAGGAAAGAGGAAAAGAACTTGGGAACGCCTAAAAGTATGTTGGAATTAAATTGAATGGCAAAAAGTATAAATATGTGATCCAAAATCTATAAATAAGAGGTTGCCCTTCAGTTCTTCACAACAACTTAGATCACAATGAAAACATCAGGTTGCCTTTTTGAATTTTTATGCTCCAAAAACCACAAGTTTGCAATATCTCATAAGATAATTTGTATATCTTTTTTAGACTTGTGTCCTCGTTTTGCCTATTTTATACCCCATTCCTCAGGATATCCAAGACAATGTCCCATCCAATTCGACATAGTGGGATAATGTTTTGGACATCTATGCAATATAAGTGGCAGGTAATGATGTCGCAACTTGCAAAGCCAGTGTGATACTATAGAAACATACTTATAATCATACAATGACATCACAGCTTCCATTAGGATATAACTTAACATACCAAATCAATCAAACATCAAAAACTGCATCACAAGGGTCCATTAATCAGAAACAAATGAGCTAGTATAGGATTAGTTCTAGGGACATACATAACATTTAGTGGTCAATAAAAGTTAAGGAAGTCCAAATATCATACAACATTTAGAGAGGTGAAAAGCATCAGTGATCAAAGAAGACAGGTATAAGATGCCTCTTGCTTTCTTTAGCCACAATTCCACATTAAATCTACAATACATTTTGCCTTTGATGAATAGCAACTCTTATAAGCACACACAGGGTAGCAAAAGCAAGATTATGACTTAATGAGGCAGTTTACCACAAAAATCAGGCCAAGAAGTTGGAAGTTGAAGTTCCAAAGCTATATTTCTAACAACAGAATAAACCTTAATTAGTCACAAAGAAAGAATTTTTAACAACAATAGAAGATTTTCAGACTGACATTGAATTATGACTTTGAAACAAACAATTCTCCAATGGATGCAATAAACATATTCCGACTCCAAAAAATACTAAAAACACCCCTTTTTTTAGTGGTTCAGTCAGTGTCGGCCAAACACCTCTATACCATTCACATTGAGCTAACTAAACACCTCAGATGCAGTTCGACCACTCTAATATTTGTTCAACCAGGAGTAGTCGAACAAGATTATTGGGGTGTATTTACAGAAGTTGGGGGTGCAAATAGCCACAACCAAAGAAAAAGTATATCAGAATCATGAGCTCAACTAATGAAGGATGGCATCTGTGATGCATTGTTCTCTATCTAATGTGCAAATAGCCGCAACCAAAGAAAAAGTATATCAGAATCATGAGCTCAACTAATGGAGGATGGCATCTGTGATGCATTGTTCTCTAACTAATAAGCCAAAATCGATACAAGAACCAAACTAATATGAAGCAGCTAGAATGTTTATAACTTAACCTTCGCGACAACACACAAGAGTTCCTCATGAGACAACACAGGTACTTTATGATAAAGCCGGTAAAGCTCAGCTCCGAAACCACCATGAGGTAGCCAATCAGCAGGGGCAAAATTGACAGCCTCAGCACAATTCAAGCCTGGCATCACAAAACTGAATTAGAATCTCAAAATATAGATGGGACAGGAATACATTTTGCACTATAAGTTAAAAGTACAGCAGCGCTAAGAAGCTAGAACCCCCAAGCCTACAGTGTACAAGCACTAGGCCATCTGCTGCTTACCAAGATTGAAGCCTCCATGATAAGATCGGGGAAAGGTGATGACAAAGTTCCCAGGCTCCTGCCAAGATAAATGTGATAGTGCAGTCATTTTACATGCATAAGAGAGCTATATCAGAAAATACATCCCAAAGGTAAAAAGTATTAATACTGACTGTAGGGCATATGGTAAGCCAAGATATAGAAACTCAGTTTGATAAACAACTTAGGGTCTGTTCATGAAAAAATAATTTCATCAGACCATAGTTTGAACAAAATTTCACCCTTTTTTCGGTTAATTATGATCAGTGACGAACCCTAACATTCAAACAATACAAAGAACCAGCTGCATAACTCAGCCCTGGATCCAGCAACGAGAGAAACCATATGTTTCTGTCTTCAAGAACTATTAAACCATACCTGAATAATGCTGTAAACTGGAACTCCTTTTTCTTGCAAAACAGAAGGATTCAGCATTGTGACAAGCTGAAACAATAGGTCTGGTTGTGCTTCAAACAAATCAGGCAGACTACTTCGCATTACCTACACAATAGGGAAGAGATCAATCAAGAGAACAACCAAGGAACTACAAAAAAACATGATAGCAACCAAAGCTTCTCTTAATGACTTATAATACCAAATTCCGTCAAAATTTTGCCAAACGTTATAATATACAAATAAGCATTGTGATGGCATTGTAAAGAAGAAGAAAAAAGGACAAGGAGCCAACCATTAATGGCACGCTTCAGGAAAAAAGACTCATTTAAACACAAGAAGGGGAAAAAGGACACAGTTATGCAAAAAGAGGACACTGTTACAATATCAAAACAGATTAATTTATAGAAAGTCAAAAGTTGAACATATGAGTAACTGTCAATAAGATCCCAAAGGGACTAAGATATTGGTCCCTGAAGAAGACACTACCTGATCCTTGTTTCAAAGACGATAACAGAATTTATCAGGAATAGGTTGTAGGAATTTGTTTAATACCACCTCTAAATATTTCTGGTTCAGCCAAATTTTAAACATCACCACTTATTTTTAATCTGGCAGCGTAACTATATCCCATTGCTGCAATAAGATGGATGATATTAAGTAAAGCAGCTGTACCTCTTCAAAAGCCTGGGCTTGATTACCAGGGACACTGTACCAGCATTTTGGCTCTCCCCTGAAATGAGAGGGTGAATGGTATGTTAACATTACAAAAACAACAATTTATACTAACGAACCCACTACGTGAAGAACACTTGAGATGACAGAAAGGCACGAGATCCATGGAGAAACATAGGATTACAGACAATCATGTGACTTTTAAGGTGCAACTCGCAATTGGGGAAAAGAAAATCCTTCTTGAACTCCGCCTATTATTCAGTTCTATTACTCAAGGAAACTAAAACTAAAACTCAACCACACTGGATAATTTACAAACACTAATAAAGTTGAACTAAAAGTCTTGCAGAAACTCATAATGAAATTCTAAGCTTTGAAGTTCATTTCAAATCTGTAGGAGGCTTAACATAATAGCTGTTAATGCACAAACAAGATCGTTATTCAGTTTCACTTCCTGTTACACTAAAGTGACTTGAGACAATTAGGTATGAAACAAGAGAAAAAAACAAAAAAAATGAGCAAACCTATTCTGTTGCATCACATGGACACATGAATACCCATTCTCAGCACCATGTTTTGTAAGAGTACTAGTAGATACCTAAAACAAACCTTGAGTTTTGAAACTACAAAAAAACTTGTCAGGGTAGTTCCCCCACCCCACCCCCCAACCCCCACAAAAAATGAAATGAGGAAGGTGCATTTTAAAAATTTAGAGGCAAATATCAAGGGATGTATTTGTAATTTACAAATTTCACTGTTTCTTCTTCCTTCTTAAAGAAAAGGTTGAACCTCAAGAAATTTTTTAACAAGAAAAAAAAAATGAATTAATAAATCAAGATATACAATGCAAGAGTCCAGGGACGAGGCAAACAGCCACGAGAATTAGAATCTAAGTCGCAAAACTACAGGACATAAACCCAATCTCTAACTAAATTTTACAAAAAGAAGTTTTTAAATTCTCTATGACTTTTAGACCCAAAAAGCTACTCTGAATTTCATTTTATCCTATACTTCCTCCACTGACTCTAGAGTATCCTCAAAGATTCATTTAGTCCTTTCCAACTATATTGACCAACATAAAGCTGGAACAATCACTGCCCACAGCACCTTGCCTTTCTTATTAATGTAACCTCCATCATTTGAAAGAAACAAATCAACTATAGATTGTGGTAGGCGCAATTCATTAAGCACCCTGCTCCATAAACAAATGGAAAAAAGGACATTGCAGAAAAGAGGATTCAAATCCTCAGAGTTGCACCTGCACAGAACACACCAATTAGGGGATAGAAGGACATTCTTAAATCTCTTTTGTATCATATCAGCTGTGAGCAACTTCCCCAAGACCATCAAACCACGAAAATAACTGGACCTCCTTAGGTACAGGAATCTTCCACACAGCCTCAAACCAGGGTGAAGGAGGAAAAAGATCTCTTAGAAAGAAAGAAAGAAAAAAAATATTTGCAAGAGAACATCCCAGATGGTTCCAAAACCAAATTCCTAGCATCATCTATGTTCCCACCCAGTTGGTTCCCTCTAGCAGCTCTAATGATCTACATGGAAATACTACCCCCACATCAACAAACAAGAAAAAACCAGAACCTTTTTTTCCCCAGTGCTGCATGGTTGTTGATGTTGGGGAGAGTATTTACTCGTGATTTAATTAAAAAAATGCTTTCCAAATGCCCTACTCTCCCCCAAATAGTGTGTCCTTTGTAAGAGATAATCTGAGGTTTTGTATCACACTTTCCAGCACTGTCCCTTCGCAGTCTCAATATGGAACAGAGCACTATTGGAGATGAATCTGGCTTGGGCTGAACCCCAGTCCATTACGGAATGCTTTGTATTAATATGGACAACCTTATGAGTAAAAAAGCCAAGATACATGGGGAATCATTTTACAAGGAGTACGCTGGTCTATATGGTTGGAAAGAAAAAAGAGTCTTTGAGAACGTGGAAGAATCATTAGATGAAGTGTAGGAAAAGCTCAAGTTCAAAGTTGCATGGTGGATTGTTGGACAAAAGGACTTTAGGGATTTCATATTTCTGATGTATCTAGAAACTTGAGTGTCTTATTTTAGTACGCAGTTTATACACCACAATGGGATTTCTCAGCCCTACGTATTTCACTCTTTCTTCAATAAAATTACATTCAAAAAAAAAAAAAAAAAAACTACATGAATCAGGCATGAACCTTTTAGGTTCCAAATAAAGTGGAAATCCAAAGACCATTTTCTTTTTAATTATCCTGCTTCCATAATTCTATTGGTAAGTAGAATCTATAATTCAATACCTATTTTCTCCAATAAAGCTCTCAATAGTTAGTATATCTAGGAACACACACAATATAAAAAAGGTAAAGTTGTAAAACCCTCCAATCTGAGGACTATCAAGTATCAACAATCACTGAAACCCTCTGAATTCCCCAATCTAAAAATTAAAAACTCTCATTCCCAAATTCCCCAATCTAAAAATGACCGACAACAAGTCTTAACACTCAAAGTGGACCTTAAATCTGACAAATGTTTCTCCAGTTTCCTTGTTCATATTCTTGACATGTTAATGCTTTATTATTTCCTTGTATCTTTCTATTAAGAAGTTACACAATCCAGCAGAATGTAGAAATTGCTTTCACACTGTATCTAAACATGCTTTTTTTTTAGAACTTAATCTGAAATTCTTGTGCAGCTTATGGTGAACTTCCTTTGTTTCTGGCAATGTCAGTTAACTGCACCACAAGAGTAGCGACTGCTGAGGCTAGAAAAAAGTGGCAGTTTTTCGAAAACAGAAGGTTTGTGAGATGCCGATAGTTCTAAGATTGGAAGGTGTAAGATTCTCTAATTACGATGCCGTTTTGCTGAAAAATTGACAGCAAAAACAACATCCTTTTCGCTCTTGAACTGTGACACCTGCGTGGATTTGTAGCCAGACACATCGGCAAGTTTTAACCACAATCTTGACAGTCATTTGATTGGCAAAGTCATATAACTATCATGTCTTCTTTTGATCATTCATCTGGAAATTATTTTTGCAGGACAAAAAAATAACTTAAAAGCCAACGAGATTCTTTTATGTGATAGATCAACTAAACCATGTGAATATTGTTTATGAGTGGTAGAAAACATAATACTGGGTATTGATGACAACAGAGCTAAAAATCGTAACTAACTAAATAATATAAGGTGGACATACTTGATCCAAACCAAACAATACATACCAGTGGTGATAATTCATCGAGTATAAACAATGGTCCTCAAAGTGCCAGCAGAATGAAGAGAATATCATCCCAATATACAACCAAGGCACCATAACCCCAGCTATATTCTGGTGCACAGTCCGAAGCATCGAACCTTGTAGCCTGGGTAAGTTGTTGAGGTTCCAGGGGCTAGCACAATACTCATTCCAGACATCAACATCAACCGATGGGGCCCTTTGATCAATTTCACGAGGAAAGCCACTTCCATATGCAGAAGTATCCAAGTCGCTGCCATACAATACCTCCACCTCTCCAACTGAACCCTCCACAATTTCCCAGAACTTCTTTTCTACTTGCACCCATGAAGTAGCTGTTGACCCAAGCCACTTCTTCTTGAGCCGGTCTGCCAAACGCCTGAATGCTTCAAGTGAAAACTGCTTGCCTGGAACAAAACCAAAACTATCCTTCTCCGAATTCAAGCACTCTAAACAATACCAGTTTCCTGGAGGAACCTTCTTCAATGGTGGGGATAAACAATATGTATGCCAACCCCTATTACACCTATCACACAACAACATGACTTCACCATGCAACCCACTTTTACACTGTTCACATATTTGATCAAGCTCCCCATCCTCCACTTTCCGTATTTCAACCCTCTCGCCTTCTTTGTTTTTCCGTCTTCGTTTATTACTTGAAACCTCAATCTCAGGCTCACACTTGTTCGAACCACTCTTTCCAGGTTTGCAGGTCTTATCTTCTTGGTTATTCAATTGACAATAGTACTCTTCATAGTCAAGCAAATGCTCCAGATACAATAGAGACAAGACATGCTTTGAACACTCAGATATCTTCCCTCCTGGCCGAATGAACCGAGAAACCTCCCCCCACTTCTTCATCTTAGCTACACTGTCATATCCTCCAAATCTCTTCACCACATTAAACAACTTACACAAGTCCAATTCCTCCCCCTCAAACACAAGCCTTTTCTTAGCCTTCTTACCACAATGCTCCTCCAAGAACCGGTTGTACTCCAATCTAAAAGTCTTGGGATCACAAGGAGCACACCGTGCCTGCAATTGGTGAATGGCCTGCGATTTAGTTGGGAACGTGAATGAATCCATGTCCAATGCAAATGGGGGTTTCCAACTCGTTGGTGGGACTATCTTACAGATCCCATAGGGCTCAGCTTCCGGTCTGATTTTATATATATAATCTAAAGGGTCTTTAAATTCCTCCTCGCTCGGATAAAATACAGGCCCTGCCGACACAGTCAGTGTCTCATAACCATTTGATAAACCCCCGCTCGTGTTCCCTTCCAAAACCCCTTTCTCAACTTTTCTTGCCCTCCCCCTGCCCATCATTTCTTCTCAATTCTCAACTACTTCTTCTCACACCAAAATCACATAGTATCCAACTACGAAATCAAAAAATGAAACAAAAGGTGCATGAATAGACAAAGAATTCAAGAAAAAGAATACATATTCAATATTCTATGATTTAGTGAAACAGAAAATGATAAACAAAAAAATGGAATACCTCCAATATAGGGTTTCAAATGTGCCTTCCAGGAGAAGAAACCTTATATGGCGTCTCTATTTTATTTCCAGTTCATATCGCTCTCTGGGTGTATCTATAGACTCATTACAGTAGTTGGAACTGAGAAAAGCGGTTTTCGTTATGGATTCTTAAGGTCGTTTCAGTGTACTGTTTAGGTTAAAAACAGGTTTCTTATTTCTGGGTCTGAATTTAAATAGATTTACGAAAATGGTCGTCCGCATTTCCTGCTTCACACCGTTGTACCTTGGAAGTCAAAGTACAATATTGTCCTCATTGTACAACTTCTTTAAAAGTGACGCAGGTCTCATCAAATTTATAATGTTCGCGCGCGTGGCAACACTAAGCCTTCCAGGACGAATACAATGTCAGCGTCAGCTTCACGAGTCCTGTTTCGCGTGGGGATGGAGGCAGACGATAAATAACCGCCTCGCTTTTCCCTAAATGAGGTCAGAATAGACTTTTACCTGCGGCTCCATTTCAATTCTGTAGGACCGGATTGGGAAGAAAGGCAAAAGCAAAATACACTTTAGAATTGTTTGATTAAAGAGAGACGTGAATTGGAGACACTAGTTCGGTTTTTTCTATTTTGGTTCTTTTTAAAAGGAGACTCTAGTTAGGTCTCAGGCCTGCTCGGGGATATTGAATTGGAGTTTTTAAAATGTTAAACTAAAGTCAATCGAATATCCTAAAACTTTTTTAGTTAATTATATATATCAAACTAACATAATAATTTGAAAATTCTAAAATTAACAAATTAAAACCTGCAAATTTATAAATAAATAAAAATTATGGTTTAAAATTTCAGGATATTCGATTGGCCCTGATTGAACATTTCAAAAATGTTCGATCAACTCTTGTCGAACATTACTAGGTTGGGTCGTATGCATTTTTGTCAAGAAAATATAAAGGGGAGAGTATTCAGCAAAAATATGGGCGTATATAGTAGGACACGTTCTCAAAAGGTACGTGTTTGCTAAGAGTGAATTATAGCTATTTATTGGCATGAGTCAAATTTTAAAATAGGCTCTCAATATTTTTCATGTAAACTTATAAATATATATATATATAACAAAATACTTGATTGTTTTTAATATAGTTAAAATATTGAACGGGGAAAGACGTGACTTGAGAAACTTTTGAGTTGTTTTTGTTTCTTATTTGTTTCACTTTAAATTAATACAAAATAAAAAATTTGAAACAAAAATGTTGTAGGCTCTCAAAATTTATTTTTTTAATTATAAAGAAAAATAGAATTTAATAGAAAATATTGAAAAACTAAAAACTTTAGTTACACCAAAATAAAAAATGAAAAAGGATTTGCGAAAATTTAGAGCGTAAATACTAAACCTAGAGACAGGCATGGTTTCGATTTTGGAGCTGGAACCATCAACAACTCGGTTCAGTCGTTGATTCAGTTCTAGTTTCGAACTGAAACTGAGTTATGCACTGTTCAATTTTGGTTTTGAACTGACGGTTCTAACCGCCGTTTGAAAAATCTAGCCATTGAAGATTTACGGCTGAGATTAACTAGTCGTTGGTATCCGACAACTCAGATTAAATGGCCGTTATGCAACCGAAAACCGTCGGTTTCAACGACTCTTATTTATTTATTTATTTTTCCTATAAATACCCCTTCCCTCTATCCATTTTCTTTCACAAAATTTGATTTCTCTCAATCTCTCTTAATCTCTATCAATTATCTTGTGATCTCTCTTAATCTCTCTCAATTATCTTGTCATCTCTTTCAATCATCTCGTAATCTCTCTCATATTGTCGAACTCGAGCCAAAGAAGATTTTGAAGCTCATATAGGTTTGTGTTTATTTTATGAAACATCTCTCTTAAATATTATTATATTTTTTTAAATATTTCTCTCAATCATCTATGATTAATAATTTATCATGATTATCAATGTAGGTGCATAAGGACAACCACAACACTATGATCCTCAACTCAAATCAACCAATGAAGAACATCTTCCAACTCAAGAGAGTCAAAGTCAAAGTACACGACAAACTCAAGGTAAAAGTGGACGAGATGAGGCACTTAGATCAAATATCTTTGTCGTTCACTTCAAAAGATTAATGCAAAATAGTAAGCAATTTGTAACTATTGCGGGTTGGAATATATAAAAAGGTGGAGGTTATGGCATGTTGAAGAAAAACATGCAACATCACCATCCAGACAAAGTTGAAAACGATCGGCGTCGAACGCAAATACCTCACAAGATACGACTTCTTTATTTAAATATTCCGATACAACAATGAGGAAATATTTATCAAAAATAGCTTGTGGTATGTCTTTAACTTTTAATGTTGCTGATAATGATATGTCCAAAAATTTTGTTAAACTAAAACTAAACCCTCAAGCATCCGGTGTTTCATGTAGAACATTAGTTTATGATATTAAAAAATTATAGGTAAATGTAAGTTAGTTTTAGTTGATATATTTAATTATTTACAACAAAAAAGTTTCAATTTTCCGAAATAGAAACCAAAATCGAGGAACTGTGCCAATGTCTAACTAAACTTATGTATATAAAACAGGGTTTTTATAACCGAATCGGAAATCAAACCAGTCAATCCATCGGGTGCCGATTCAATCGGTTGGATCGATCGGACCGACAGCCCAACCAAAAAATAATATATAATAGCCTATTTAGTTATTTTGTGTGTGTTACTATATATATATTATATTAATCAAACAATTCTTTTTTATATAACTTAATACATGATAGTCAATACTCCATATTCATATCTTTATTTCTTCAATTTCAGAATTATTACTATAATTTGAACTTTCTTCATTTTCTGTTTCAGATTCTATTTCCTTATCTAAAACATTAATTTTATTATTATCTAATTCTGATAATTTTGTTGCTATCTTTGCTAAGACATCATTATTTTTATTTAATCTTACATTCTTATCTATATTAACACTATTTGTTTTAAAAAATGGTCTTTCAGCATTATTAGGTAATTTTTCTTTATTCTTATTATCTAAACTCTTTTCTGTTATATTATTGCTCATATGATCTACTTGATTTGCTATAGTATTTAATATTTGATTAGAATAATTATTCTGTTGTAATATTTTTTGAATATCTAAACTTGTAACTGGGCTATTGTCAATTCTTCCTTTTTTATAAGGATCTGCTATAACCTCTCCATTACTAGTTTGTAATTTTAAACTTTGTTCAGGAGGATGAACTGAAGTAATATTTGAATCATCTTTTAATATCCATTTTTTATGCAAAGTATGATTAACTAATATACTTGGTTTTTCAAAACATTTATTAATTCCTATCTGTGATAAATACATATTTAAAAATGAAAATAATGAAATATCCATTTTTATATTTAACATATATTTTTCCCATTCTTCTTTTAATTTATCTTTGATAGATTGATCTAATTCTTTAAACCATTTTCTTTCTTCCTTGAATAAATCTAATTCAAATTTTCTTCTTAATTCTTTCCAATTAATCTTATAAGAATTTTCAGGGTTATCTGAGCTTATTACCATTATACTAGAATATGTAGGTGAGCTTGGAGCAGAATATATTTGTGAATTATCAGGTGTTTGTTCTGGAATTGGTGTTTTAAATCTATACCTAGGGTTATAATCAACACTAGATGTAGATTTTCTACTTATTCCTGTTTTTGAAGTACTTGGTTGTTCTCTAATAGAATTGAATTGTAATCTAATCTTTCCATTAGAGTCTTCTATTATATCCTCAATTTCACATCTTTCTATATTTCTAGGAATTTGTTGATTTTCTATTATAAACTGATCTGGAATTGTTATTTCATTCCATTTTAATTTTTTTGGAGTAAAAACTGTTGGATTTTCTGCATCTACTTGCAGTAATATAGTTTCATCTTTTGATGTGGGTAACATTTTTAATTTTGGATTTAATTGAGATGATAACAATCTAAAATAAACTCTATAAATTATTGCGAAGTTTTTACATGGATGAAATTCTTTCCTTTGAACATGGACATCTAAGACTAAAGAGTCTAGAATTCTTTGGTCTGTTAAATCAACTGAAAAGTTTGGATAACAATTAAAATATATTGGTCCATTACATATATTTGTTTGAATCATTGATAATAGAGAAGTTTTGTATTTTATTAATCTTTTATCTCTGAGTGCTAAATATATAGGTAAATCAACACCTATATGAACTAAAGGTTTGACGGCTACTTGTACTAATCCTATGTGAAGATAATGATAATATTAATAAAATATATATTAGACAAAGAAAATTTAGAGGTAATACTAGAAATTATTATAATAGACCTACCCCTGCGGATATAGGGTATGAGGAAAGAAATCAGTTTACAAAAAGCCATTATGATGGTTCGTCAATAACAGAATGGAATATAGATGGTAAAACTGAATATGAAATACTTTACAAGAAATGGGAATGTCAAAAATGGCTTATAGATTACAAGGTCATTCAGAACAAATTGCATGTAAGTTAATTGTCCAGGGATTTACTGGCCAATTAAAAAATTGGTGGGATAATGCATTAGATTTAAATACAAAAATAGATATAATGAATCATACCAGAGAAGTACATGATGATGATGGTAATACAAATCTTGAAAATGATTCATGTGATTTTTTAATAGTTACTATATCTATGTATTTTATAGGAAACCCAAAAGAAGAATTTAATTCGTCAAAAATAATATTAACAAATTTAAGATGTCCTACATTATCTGATTACAGATGGTATAAGGATGTTTTCCTTACCCAAATACTTAGAAGAGAGGACTGTAATATGTCTTTCTGGAAAGAAAGATTTATTATGGGACTTCCAAAGTTATTTGCTGAAAGAATACTTCAAAAACTCAAAAGTGAAATAGGAACAGATGATATACCTTTTAATAATATGACATACGGTCAACTCTTTGCTTTTATAAAGAAAGAAGGATTAGCTTTATGTTCAGAACTCAAATTACAAGCAAAGTATAGATCTGATAAGAATAACACAAGGAAAGAATTAGGATGTTTCTGTGAAACATTTGGTTTAATGAAAATAGAACCCCCTTCATTATCATATAAGAAAAAAATTAGAAAATTTAAGAGATTTAAGGAATATGAAGAAAAACCCAGATATAAGAAATATAAAAGAAATAAAGAATATAAACCAAAAAATAGATATAAAGGAAAACCTAATAATAATAATAATAGACCAATAGTTTGTTGGACTTGTAACAAACCAGGACATACTGCAGATAAATGTTTTAAAAATAAAGGAAAGATAAAAGAAATTAAAAACAATGAAGAAGACTCTGACATTGTGGAAGAAGAGTCAAGAACTTCTGAATATAGTAATAGTGATACAGATAATAGTAAAAAAGACTTATGTGGAATTTGTGTAATAACAAAAGAAAAGAAAAGTATAATATTTGATTTAATTCAACAAATTCAAGATCAAGATATTCAAAAAGAATATTTAAATAAATTAAAAGATTTAATAATAGAAGAGGATACAAAGAAAATTAGTATCAAAGATCATTTTAGTTTAAATAAAATATTTGATAAGTATCCAACAGATAATATATTAAGACAAATTACAACTAAAGATTTACAAACAGAAGTTAATATACTTAAGAAACAGGTTAGTCAAATGCAAAAAGAAATATTTAATTTAAGAGAAAAATATTTAGAATTAGAAGCCAGAATAATGGTTAATAGTAATAGTAATGAAGCCAGTACAAGTGGTACAAAAGAGAATCAGATAGAAGATGAAGAAATTTCTGAAAAAGATTTTATTAATAATATACAAAGAATACAATTTCAAAAATGGTATATTAGAATTAATCTTGTAATAGGAAAATTTCAAATAAGTTTAGTGACACTTTTAGATTCAGGTGCTGATCAAAATGTTATTAAAGAAGGGATAATACCTTCAAGATTTTATGAGAAAACTAATGAACAATTATTTACGGCAAATTCAAAACCCTTGAATATTAGATATAAATTATCAAAAGCACATATATGTAATAATGGTTATTGTTTTAAGAATACTTTTACTCTAGTAAAAGATATTTCACAAAATATTATTTTAGGAACACCATTTTTAACACAAATTTATCCTTTTCAAGTTAATAATAAAGGTATTAAAACAAAAATTCATGGGAAATTAATAGAATTTAATTTTATTAATCCAATAGAAATAAAAGAAATAGTTTTATTACAAAATTCTTCTATATTTAAACAGATAAATAATACTGTATTTAGAATCTCTGATGAAACTGAAGATTATGAATATATAATATGTACAATTAAATACAAAAATAGATATAATGAATCATACCAGAGAAGTAGATGATGATGATGGTAATACAAATCTTTTATTTCTTCTTGACATATTTTTAAATATTCTTGATTCATTTGAATAGGCCTAGCCTTTGTAGGAATATCCTTTTCATTAAAATCTTTTTCATAAGGTAAATCAATAATATGATTTTTCCTTTCCCAAAATGCATTGGGAAGATCACTACAAATATTATCTAAATATTTCTTCTCCATATCTTTTATTTGTTTTATTATTTTCTCATCTTTTAATTGTTCATCTATTCTTTTATATTTTATTTCTTCTTTTAAGAAATTAATTTGTAATTTTGTTAAACTAAAACTAAACCCTCAAGCATCCGGTGTTTCATGTAGAACATTAGTTTATGATATTAAAAAATTATAGGTAAATGTAAGTTAGTTTTAGTTGATATATTTAATTATTTACAACAAAAAAGTTTCAATTTTCCGAAATAGAAACCAAAATCGAGGAACTGTGCCAATGTCTAACTAAACTTATGTATATAAAACAGGGTTTTTATAACCGAATCGGAAATCAAACCAGTCGATCCATCGGGTGCCGATTCAATCGGTTGGATCGATCGGACCGACAGCCCAACCAAAAAATAATATATAATAGCCTATTTAGTTATTTTGTGTGTGTTACTATATATATATATATATATTATATTATATTAATCAAACAATTCTTTTTTATATAACTTAATACATGATAGTCAATACTCCATATTCATATCTTAATACATCCATAAATCCATAATTGATAAGTTTCAAGTTTAAATACTAAATACAAAAGTAATTGATAAGATATATTATATATATATATATATTTATTTATCTTATTTTCCTTGCTTTTGGTACTTAATCATGTTTAAGTTCTTAGATTTTGATTAAAGATTGTGTTTTATAGGGCAATTAAATGAATTGCTACATTTTGGACATAACATGGTGGATACTCCATGTTCATAACTTAATACATTCATAAATCCATAATTGATAAGTTTCAAATTTAAATACTAAACACAAAAGTAATTGATAAGATATATTGTATATATATTTATTTATCTTATTTTCCTTGCTTTTGGTACCTAATCATGCTTAAGTTCTTGGATTTTGATTAAAGATTGTGTTTTATGGGGCAATTGAATGAATTGATGCATATTGGGCATAACATGGTGGATTTAAAGATGTGCAAGAGTCATCTGGAGTTTTTACATAAGGCATGCACATGTCTTACCTTCATGCAAAGCAGTCAGAGAAAGATCGCACAAGGCGTGGACACGTCTTAACCTGAAACGTCTAGCAAAGGAAATAAACATAACCATCCATTCTTCTTCCCCCACTAAGAGAAAGCAGTTACTTCTGATTTATGATGATAATTGCTGATAGAATTATGGGGGATTAAAATAGAATTTATATATTTGAGGGTTATAAATAGAAATGATAATTAGAATTATGATGATAATTGCTGATAGAATTAGGGGGGATTAAAATAGAATTTATATATTTGAGAGTTATAAATAGAAATGATAATTAGAATTTGACGCTACTCTCTTTTTACTTTTGAATTTCCTACAATTCTCAATGGAAGTCTAAGTTTCATCTTTTCAAACAAGAGAATTACAAAAGACTATTTTCGTTAGAATTGTGAGATCTAATTAGTCTTTATTTATCCTTTTATTCTTCGTTAAATCTTATTGTTTTGATGATTGAATGAGGTGGTCAATCTTTCGACTATTGAAACAATATGTTGCCAATTAGAATGTTAAATCAGTAATTATTTAACCATTCTAATATTTTTGGTACAATAACATGATTATTTGAACCAATATGTTATGTAGATATATGATCTAGCTTAAATAAACCTACATGTGCATTTGTTGGCTAGAATTGGTGGTCTTTCTCAACCTAATGCTATTAGTAAATTAAATTATACGATCGTATCTACAATTGTTTATTGATAAGAAAAATAATTAGATATCGTACTTGATTATCGACAACTAAGGAGAGATAGGTTGTTTTGGTCGTACTAGCAACTATAAGCAATTTAATAATTGAATGAAAGAACCATCTTTGCATCTATGATCGAGTCTACGAACTAATTATGAAGTTACCTCTTAGTTGAATTTGCTTAAGTTGATTTACATTAACATTTGCACATTGTTCTTGTTCAATTGAACATTGTCATTCACCAAATCTCAAAGCCCCCAAATTTTAGTTACACAAAAGAATTAATCCTACCAATCTCTGTAGACATGATCTTTGTTTATCACTATCACAAATCTTTAGAACAAATATTTTATTATTTGTTGGCCTTAACACCCAACAGTAATGAAGCTTTATAATGTTATGTTTTAATTTATTAAATTAAAGAAAGGGAAAGAAACGGTTTCTGCCAGTTAGCCGGTTTTGATCGATTCGACTAAAAGGGTTCATAAGGGTGATTTTGGAATGATACAGACACCAATTTTCAGTTTAACCGACTGATTCGATTTTTAGAATATTAATATAAAAGAAATGTCAAAATTTAAAATGAAAATATGAACAATTTTTAGTTGGAAAACATCTAATGAAGAACAAACAAAAAGCAAGATAGTGCATAGACCTTGATTGCCTATTAAAAAATAACAATGACTACCACTAAGCCACTATTAACACTTGAGAGCTAAAGTCACACAAAAATGAATATATACTTGGTGGACAATAAATTCCAAATTTTTGGGCCCTTGAAATTTGAGATATTTTTGGACTCAAATCTTGTTCGCCTAAGAGTAAGTCTGATCACACTTACTATCAATATAGAGATATTTGCACATGTACTATACATAAAATAAATAAAAAATAAAAAGTAAAACAATTTTGTTTTCTATTTTAGTATTACATTTTGCAACTCCAATTGATGTAAATAATACATGTATTGAATTTTTCAAGTTGTTTTAGTTTATAAGACTGATACCAAAAATATAGAATATATATTTTAAGAAATAATAAAATTTGAAAACAAAAAAAATGGTAAATTAAAATATGAACTGCATTGATGTTGTATTTGGAGTTAGGGATTTGACCATGAATTTAAAGAATGGATTTTGAATTCACAATTAAATCCATTCAACTTGTTTCTGTTAAAAAAACTCAAATTAGTGGATATTAAATATCTTCTAAATTTGTAATTATTATATTTTGTGGATTTTAAATATTTACTACGACTTAGCGATTTAAAATTCATCATCATTCTTCCATATTTATAAAATCACATGATGAGACACCCTAAACACATTATACACCCTAGGGCTGTGTTTGGATTTGTGGGTTACGTCGATATTTGTTTAAAATGTTGTCGTATTTGTTTAAAAGGTTGTGTGCTGTGGATGAAACCCTACCCACTTTACATCTTTTTTTTCTTACTCCTCTCTCATGATTCTCATGAAAATCATTCAATTTTTCCCCAAAATTTTAATTACTTCTATTTTTTAAATTTGCATAATAAATATATCATATTAATTCTCATTTTAAGATTTTTGTTTTAATTTTTTTTAAATATAAAGTATTTTTTGTTAAGTTAATAGTGAAATTTTGTATTTAAAATATTTTCATATAAGAGAATGTTTGATAAAAGTAATTTTGGAGAAAAATAATATTATGTATATATTATAATAAATATAGCATAATAATCTTCCTTAGATCTTTATTTTGACATTCATTTAATATATATAGATATAGCAAAATAGAACATTATTTCTTAAATATAAAATATGTTTATTAAGTTAATGGTGACCAATTTGTTTACTTAAAATATTTTTAATTAAATAAAATATAACATTATTTGATAGTAACATTTTTTGGAAATAAGATTATATAAATACTAGAATAAATATATAATTTCAAATTTTCAATTTATATATTATTTTAAAAAAGCAAATATTTTATAAAAAATATTATTTCATTTATTTTTTGATCTTATAATGTTTTATTCAATTTTTTATTTCCCAGAAATTATTATTATTTTTTCAATTTCAAAATATTATCACTTTCAATTTTTTACTTTTTCAGAAATTATTATTATTTTTCTAATTTTGTACATTTTTTAGTAATATTTATATATTATTTAAGACTTCTATATATAGTTAATATATATATATATATATTATCTATCATTTGTTTTGGTATATTAGGAGTATATTAATATAATAATATATTTAAGTTGTTTACATTTTAATATATTATTTATAATTTTTATATATTTGAAATATATATATATAATCACCCACAGCTATTAAACCACAAATTCCTATTTTTCACAATATAATAGCATTAAAAAAACCCCTGCTATTTTCTATATTAACAATGTGCACCATTACAAGCTGAAACAATTACCATATTCTATTATGCATGTGGTTATAGACAACCACCCACAACCAGAACTGGTTGTAGAAGTACTACACACGCACACAACACACACATTGCACATATGTATACATATAGAAACTTGCATATATGCATATAAATACATATATACATATAACTTATAATCTATACTTAATTTAAAAGTAGGAACGTTGAAAATAAGGCTTCTGCCAAATGTCATTACTATACAATTTTGTCTATATTTAATATAAAAATAAATAAAAGAAAACTCCTAAATATATGTTAAAAGGATACATGTCATTTCAAGAAATGTTTTGCATTTCATACTTAAAAAATATCTTTTAAAAAATTATAGGTAGAAGAAAAGTAGTTTTTTTCTAACTAAAATTTTATAATTCAAATAACTTTTTTGTTACAAATTCATTTTTGAAATATGATATATTGTATTAATCGTCTTTTTACAATCTTTAATTTGATACCAATATTGTATATATCAAAATAAAATATTATATTAAAAATATTAAATAAATTTTTTATAATTTTTTAAAAATATGTGTTAAATTTGAATAAAAAAATTGGATTAAATTCTTATATGAATTTGAGACAATGAAAAAAAATATAAAATATTTTATAGAATAAAAATAATAAATATTTTTATAAAATAAAATTATTATACCATTCTAGTATATAATTAGTTGTTTCATTTTAATATTTTTAGCTGATTTTAAGTATTTGTATTGACTTTGAAAAATTACAGTGGGTTGGATTGAGTTCAAATTTTAAATTCACTTCGTCGTGCAATTTATTATTTACTAGATAAAACTTTTGAACGAATGACACACTAGACATATGAAACTATACTTCAAATTAATTTGAGCGAAACTTTATAACTTCTTATATCTACTACATATTAAAAATAGTATTTAATATTTGATTTTATAAGCAATATATATATATATAGAGAGAGAGAGAGAGAAACAAACACATACAAAATGTAATTAGAAAAGACAGTATTTTAATCCTTTTACTTACTTTATATAAAAGCAAGAAAATAGGAATGTGCATTTTCTCTTGACATATGTCTCCACAAATAATTGACACATATCCTCTATATATTTTCTCTCTCATTTATATTTATATTTTCACTAATTAAATAAATCAAAATATATTTTTTGTTTTAATTCTATTTTTATCATATGATATATCAAATTAATCTTTGTTTTATGATTTTTAATTTAAAAGAAAAATTGTATATATTGTAATAAATAATTATATTTAAAATATGAAATATAGTTTTTTATCGATTGAATATTATTTCTTGATTTTTAATATATATGATGGATTTGAATAAATAGTATATCAAAATTTGAAATATATTTAAGCTAAAATATATATATATACTATTTTTTTATAAAAATAAACATATTATAATATTAACTTTATATGATATTATAATTTATTGTTAAACCTCATTAGTTTTTAGTAAATTACATTTTTTAATCTTATTACTTTATATAATATATATAGTTTGAATATTCAAACTAATAAATTGATCAATTTTTAAATTAAATTATTTTAAATTTATATTTACAAATAGACTTATAAACTTTGTGAATATTTTTACAAATTGTATGTATGTTTTGACTTATGTTTCACTATATTATTTATTTGTTTATTTGATCTTGAGGCTTTGAAATATTTATTTATTTATACTATATTTTAATTTACTATAGTCATAATTATTTTTGTATATTTTTTATTTTATATATTATTTCTTATAAGTAACAAAAAAAAATTAATGCAATAAAATATTTTTTGTTTTAAATTATAACTTGATTTTAAAAGTTGGTACTCTGGTTAAATTGTTGAAAAACAATGATCCAAGTTTAGAACTATGTAACAAAATAAGGTTAATTCTTATCAAAGTTAGGCATCATGTATTCGAAGCAAATATAATGATTAGAACTAAGCAAGGTATAGGGTATTGATCTTGATATTGTCGTTTATACCATCAGATCCAAAAGTACCTTTAAATTTTCAATACATACAAATTCCACTTATACTTAAAGTCAATGAGCATCTAATGTTAACCTCTTTCTTTGTAAAACTATTTTTAGTCCCAAACAATTATATGTTGCAATATAAAACGTTACGAATTGACATGCTGTGAATATTTTAATTTGTCATAAAGAGTAAATATATAGTAATTCAACAATCAATATTATACATATGATGGTTTCTCATAATTTATAGTTTGCAATTTATTAAAAATTGACTTCTTAATATCTTTTTACCTCCTTTATTTATATCACGATCTATTTTTTTTAATTCTTATCATTTAAATATTTTAATAACATATTATTTAATGTATGTATTTATATATAAAAAAATAATAATACATCATTTATTTTGATATCAATGCTTAATAAATTCTAACCCGTGCAACATACGGGCAGACATCTAGTTCTTTAATATAACAGTAGAATTATGCGTATGCTTATGATATATGTGACTGTTATATATATTTCTAATCTCACTATAAAAAAAGGGTTGCGTGAGTGGGCGATTGTACGTTTAAGTCTTCTCTCTCTCTCTCTCTCTCTATTTACTATAATTTTAAATTTCAAATAATTTATTTTAAATATATAAAAAATAAATATTGTTCATGATATTTAATTTGACACCAATGTTGCATATATTAAAATGAAATATTATATCTAAAATATGAAATATTATTTTAAATATAATATTTTCATTTAATATATATATGTTGGATTTTAATAAATAGTGTATTAAATTCTTATATGGATTTGAGATATATATATAAAAATATAAAATTTATTTTATAAAATTAAAAATATTATAATATTTAATTTATATAAGTTATTTTTTACCTTAATATTGTATTGGATTATACTTTGGCTTGGTCATGTTTTCAATACAAATGAAACATATGGCTTTCTACAATGTTGTTTTGATTTATTGCTTTTCCATTACAGTGATTTACTCGCTAGTAAAAAGGAGAATGAGGTTGATTCATCTTCAGCACTGCTGACTACATCAAAACAAACAAAAAAAGTCTCTTTGTATATGAGAGGAGAACAAAAATAAAGGGGATAAGCAGAGGTATTTTAGTCTATATTTATAATTTTATAATTACAGTTTTATAATTTTTTCTTTTTTTTGAAAACAAGAAAGAACTTTCAATTGAAAAACGCAAGAACAAATATTATTGAGCAGGTCATCCACACAATCTGGAGGCTCCACCCAACAATGAGGACTGAAAAAGACCTAGCAGTTCTAGCTAAGCGATGTGCGACAACATTTGCACTATGATGAACCAAAGATATATAAAAAAAAAAGGACTAAGATCCAACAAATCCTTGCAACAAAGAATAATACTTCCGGACTTTGAATCGTCCATTTTAGATTTATGAGCAGCATCAAACACCATTTTTTAATCCAATTAAAAAATGACATTCTCAAAACCAAATGATTATACTCAAGAGAGTGGTTCATGCAAACCCATTGCCTCACCTTCTTTAACCCGGACATGGCTGTCAAACCAAATAATTCTACATGTCATAACGATCATTTCTCAAAATCTTCCCCAACCATGTCTCGCCCGTATCTACAAAAAACACAGCATCAACATTAGCTTCTGTTTATGGTGCTGTAAATATGGCCACCTCATCCCACATCATCACATTCTTATCCTTTCAAATATTCCACAGAATAATCTCAAATTTTGTTGCTACCACAGGTTGGAGCATGGATAGCAACTTAAACACCAAGTAAACTCATTCATCAACTTGCATGGCATATTTGAGACATGGCGCCACAAACCCGCAGCCCGCCACACTCCACAGCAAATAGACATACAACAAAAGTATGTCATGCATTCTCATATCCAGATTTACACGAGCTACATCTACTACTAACCAACACACCTCGTGATATTAAATTCAACTTTGTGAGTAAAACATCACAGCACAATCTCCAAATGAAGACTTTCACCGCCGGAGTTTCTTCAAATTCCAGATGGCCGATCAATTTCCCTCCACCTTCAAAGACTCATCAAGGGCGAGCATGCAAGCATGTCTATAAGCCATCTTAATCGAATATCTTCCATCCCTTGAGAAATGCCATATCCTTCTATCTGAAGACCCTTTGGAATAGAGAGCAATACGCAAAATCCTTTTTGAATATACCGGATAAAAAGCTCCTGGATTAGTTCACTATCCCACACTTTCACTCCTGGAATAAAAAGATCACAAACCCGCAAACTCACTAATTCACTTGAGAGATTCGTTTTAATGTAAAAATTGTCATCCTGCCGTAACCACAGTTCACCACATACCCTAATACTACCACCACCACCACCAATTTTCCATCTCATTCCTCTTCTAACCAAGTCTTGAGAAGTCCAAATGCCTCTCCAAGTATAACTCGAATTCTGCCCTATCGTGGCATTCAGAAAATCCCCTTTTGCAAAATATTTGGCCTTAAGAGCTTTGCAAACAAGGGTATCTGGGTCAGCAACAAAACACAACCAAACTTACCAAGCATGGCAAGAATAAAAATATGAAAATTGTGAAATCCCAAACCCCCATCCTCATTTCTCGCACACAATTTATCCCATCTCAACCATTTAATACCTTGGCTATTGCTTTTATTATATCCCCACAAAAAGAATTTAGCATCCTTTGCAATTCTTCCGCTAAGGAGGTAGGAAGAAGAAAGGTACTCATACAATAAGTAGGAATGGCATGAGCAGCTACTTTTATCAAAACCTCTTTACTCCTTTAGAAATTCCTTTCTCTCCATTATTTCAATTCTCGCCGCATTTTCTCTCGTAAATAGGTAAACACTTATTTCTTCTTTCGGCCCACCAGAGGTGGGAGTCCCAAGTATCATCCCGTGTTCAAGGGCTGCCAAACACCAAGAGTCGTACATATCTCTGCCCGAACAGCCTCATTTACATTCGGACTAAAAAAATACCAGACTTGCCATAGTTTATGGCCCGTCCGGACACTTTCTCACAGGTGGCCAACGCCTCTTTAAGGACAACACACTCCTGTAAAGATGAATGACAAAATAGAAGACAATCCTCTGCAAATAATAAAAGCGTTATTATGGGTGCCAAACGACTCACTTTGTTCCCATGAAGCAAACCTTATCTATTTGCACTCCGGATAAGAGCACATAACCCTTCTGCACATAGAATAAATAGGTAACCTGATAATGGATCACCCTGACGTAATCCTCGCCCCGAGAATATAGGACCAACAATATCATCATTTATCACTACTGAATAGCACACAGTACGCACACACAACATCAACCATGAAATCCATTTATCACAGAAACCCAATTTTTTCAGTATATCTTCCAGGAATCACCAATCCACTCTGTCATACGCTTTACTTATATCAATCTTCAAAGCCACATCGCCAAATTTTCCTATACTCTTTCGTTTCATTGAGTGGATAATCTGAAAAGCAATAAGCACATTGTCCTGAATAGTTCTACCAGAAATAAAAGCAGACTGAGGCTTGTCAACTAGCTGGGGTAATGCCACTTTTAAGCGATTACAAAGTAACTTCGACAAAATCTTATACACAACATTACAAAGAGATATTGGATGAAAATTATCGGTATTTGTAAAATAATTAACACTTATTATCTCATAAGTAATTGATAAAATTGAAAAAAAATAACAATTATTATGACAAAGGCAACAGTCTTCCCCCAAAAAGTAACAGCTTTTTGTAAGATAAGTATCAAGGTTCCACCCTTCAAACACCTGTAACTTTTGGCCATGGGGAATAATATATATCTACACAAAGCGGTTTCTGAGATTGACAGTGCACTATTGGGAGACCTGATTGGGCCCAATGTTTTAGGCCAAATTCTTATGGTTAGCATTCATTTGGTCCATTTTGTCTGTAAATGGGTTCGATCTTGACCTAATTGTATTTTCTGGCCCAACGAGATACTTAATAATTTTTTCTGTGCTCTAAAGGCTTGTTTTTGCATGGTATTTCAAAAGAGCGGTGAGTTTTAAAAAATATCTAGATAAAAAAAAAATGAGGATAAACATCATAATAAAAATGCGAATGACTCTTCTGGAAAAATCCACCCTTCAAACCCAAGTTGCTTTTGCCTTGGTTGGAATATGAGAACTACAATATATCCATGCAAAACTCTTTCCAAGACCAATGGTGTGGGATTTGAAGGGACACAATTATGTTCAATTTACAAGGCCAAATTCTCATGTTTAAAATCAAATTTAGCCCTTTTCGTATGCAAATGGGTTCGGGCACAACCCAATTACATTTTCCGTTCCAATGAGACACTCAATAATATCTTATGTGCTCAGAAGGCTTGATTTTGCATATTATTCCAAAGTGCGGTGAGTTTAAAAAGTACATAGATAAAAAGAAAATTTTTAGGTGGAATGTCGTAAAATAAGGGATGTGAATGACACTTCTAGAAGGCTCAACCCTTCAAACACGCGTAACATTTGGCTTGGTTGGAGTTATGGGGAGTAACATATATCCACACGAAGCCTTTTCTATAACCGACAAAGTGCGCTATCGAGAGTCCTGATTGGGCCCAATTTTTTAGGCCAAATTCCTATGTTTAGCATTCATTTTGTCTGCAAATAGGTTCAGGCCCGCCCCAATTGCATTTTCTTGCCCAACGAGATACTCAATAATCTCTTGTGTGCTCTGAAGGATTACTTTTGCATCATATTCCAAAAGAGCAGTGTGGTTAAAAAATATCTAGATAAAAAGCAAATTTTGAGGGGGAACGTTACTAAAAAAAAAAAGGGATGCGAATGACTCTTCTTGAAGACTCAACCATTCAAAGGCACGTGACTTTTGGCTCGTTGGAGTTATGGGGGTAACATATATCCATGCAAAGTTCTTTTTATGATCGACAAAGTACGCTTTCGGGAGACCCGATTGGTCCCAATTTTTAAGGTCAAATTCTTATGTTTAGCATCCATTTTGGTCTTTCCTATCTGAAAATAGGTTCGGGCCCGGCCCAATTGCATTTCTTGCCCAACGAGATACTCAATAATCTCTTGTGTGCTCCAAAGGCTCGCTTTTGCATCATATTCCAAAAGGATGGTGAGTTTAAAAAATACCTAGATGAAAAGAACATTTAGGGGGAACGTTGTAAAAGAAGGGATGTGAATGACTCTTGCGGAAGACTCCGCCATTCAAACGAGCGTAACTTTTGGCTCGACTTGAATTATGGGAACTATAATATACCCACGTTAAGCTCTCTTCGAGACCAACAATGTGGGCTATAAGGGCTGCGGCCCAATTAACAAGGCCAAATTCTCATGTTTAGAATCCATTTTAGTCATTTTCATATGCTAATGGGTTCGAGCCTGACCCAATTATGTTTTTCAGCCCAACGATACACTCAATAATAGCTAGTGTGCTCTGAAGGCTTGATTTTGCATCTTATTCAAAAAGAACAGTGAGTTTAACAAATATCTAGATAAAAGAAAAAGTTTTAGGGGGAACGTCGTAAAATAAGGGATGCGAATGACTTTTCTTAAAGACTACACCTTTCAAACGCGCATAAGTTGTTCAAGAATAGTGGCGTTGAGTCTCGGCTCAGCAAGATTTATAGGGAGTAAAATATATCCACGCGAAGCTCTTTCTGAGACCAACAACGTGCGCTATTAGGAGACACGGTTGGGCCCAATTTATGAGGCCAAATTCTTATGGTTAGCATCTATTGTGGTCCTTTTTGTTTGCAAATAGGTACGAGCCAGGCCCAATTGCATTTTTCGGCTAACAAGATACTCAATAATCTCTTGTGTGCTCTAAAGGTTCTCTTTTGTATTGTATTTCCAAAAGGGCGATGATTTTAAAAAATATCTAGATAAAAAGAAAATTTTGAGGGGAAACATCATAAAAAAGGAATACGAATGACTCTTTTGGAATACTTCACCCTTCAAGCGTGCGTAACTTTTGGCTTGATTGGAATTATGAGAACTAATATCCACGCGACGCTCTTTCTAAGGCCAATGATGTGGGCTATCAATGGACACAATTGGGCCAACTTTACAAAGTCAAATTCTCATGTTCAGAATCCATTTTAGTCCTTTTCATATGTAAATGGGTTTGGGCCCAACCCAATTGCGTTTTCTGGCCCAACGAGATACTAAATAATTGTTTGTGCTCTTCGAAGGCTTGATTTTACATCTTATTTCAAAAAGGCGGTGAGTTTAAAAAATATCTAGATAAAAAGAAACTTTTTAGGGGGAACATCATAAAATAAGGGATGCGAATGACTGTTCTTGAAGACTCCACCCTTCAAGCGACTTTGGGATCAGTTGGAGTTATAGGAAGCAAAATATATCCACACAAAGCTCTTTTCAAGACCAACAAAGTGCGGTATCAGGAGATCTGATTGAGCCCAATGTTTTAGGCTAAATTCTTATGTTTACCATCCATTTTGGTCATATTTATCTTCAAATGGGTATATCCTGGCCCAATTTGCATTTTCTTGGCCAACAAGGTACTCAATAATCTCTTTTGTGCTTTGAAGGATCGCTTTTGCATCATATTCCAAAAGGGCGGTGAGTTTAAAAAATATATAGATAAAAATAAAATTTTGAGGGAAAATATTAAAAATAAAAGGATGCGAATGACTCTTTGGAAGACTCCACCCTTCAAACGCGCGTAACTTTCGGCTTGGATGGAATTACAAGAACTATAATATGCTACAATATATCCACGCAAAGCAATTTCTTAGACCGATGATGGGAGTTAACGGGGGACCCGGTCTGGCCCAATGTTTTGGGCCAAATTCTAATATTTGGCATTTGTTTTGGTCCTTTCCATCTACCAATGTATTTGGGCTCGGCCAAATTGCATTTTTCGGCCCAACGAGATTCTCTATAATTGTTGGTGTGCTCTGAACCTTATTTTCCCATTGTATTCCCAAAGCATGGTGAGTTTAAAAAAAATCTTGATAAAAATAATTTTTTTTGTGGGAACGTTGTAAAAAAAAGCGATGTGAATGACTCTAATGGAAGACTCCATCCTTCAAACGTACTTGTGGCTTAGTTGAAGTTACGGAGACTACAATATATGCATGCGAAGCTCTGTCCAAGACCAACGAAATGGACTATTAGGGGATCCATTAGTTTATTTGCAAATGGGTTCGGGCCTTCCCAATTGCGTTCTTTGGCCCAACTAGACATTTAATAATATCTAATAGGCTCAGAAGGCTCGGTTTTGCATTGTATTACAAAAGGGCAGTGAGTTTAAGAAATATCAAGATAATAAGAAAAGTTTGAGGGGAACGTCGTAAAAAAAGGGTTGCGAATGACTCTTCTAAAAGACTCCACCCTTCAAACATGCATAAGTTTTGGCTTGATAGGAACTATGGAGATTACAATACATCCACGCAAAGCTCTTCGCATGACCAACGATATGGGCTATCAGGGAACCCAATTAAGTCATGTTCACTAATTTGTTTCACTCAAAAACAACTCGAAAGTGCACGAAGTAATTTATAGTAAAAATGTGGTAAGAATAGGTATCGTATCCATAGGGACTGTCTAAAGTAAAATCAACTAACTACTCATCTATCATATTATACTTTATCTAAAGATTCAAATATTTGTGATTGATTATATAAATGAAAATAAAACAATGGACATAAATAAATATCACAAAGTAAGATCAAATTACTAAGAACTTCATAGATAAAATTGATTCTAGGGATATGCACTCATATGATTCATATGTCTCCTTTTAATGTATCAAATCATCTTTAATTCCTATATTCGTATGAGAATCACCAATATAATTGGATCCTCTCTCTCAAGTTAGATCAAAAAGTAGATTAAACTCCACTGATCTTCTTTCGATTCCACAGTGTTATCTAACTCCCAATCATTCCTATAATTTTTCTCATCATAATACTTACCAATCTCTCGATCTAGAAAATTTATGTTATGCATTCCTAATCCATTAACCAATTACCCTCTATTGGATGATAATGGATTAACTATACATATGCAATTATTCGCCACATAATTTCATATGACAATTAAATCAAGGAATCATAAATGAATGTAGAAAAGGAAATAATATCATCAAAGAATATGAATCCATAATTGTTCAATCCCTAAAATCACTAAGTGTTTAGCTACTCATAATCAATACGTAATCTACAGAAAAAATATTGATAATTATAGCTAACATCTATGATTAAAAGAAAAGAGACCTATTGACTGACGCCAAATAATCTTTGTTTCTCTCTCTCTCTCTCTCTCTCTCTCTCTCTCTCTCTTTGATGATCGGTTGCTCAATTCCACTTTGTACACTCATTTCTAGCTCTAAAATATGATGATCGTCGTTGTTCCCACGCTCCTCCATTTAAAGGCAATGACTAAGGTTTCATAGCCATTGAATATCTGCTTTGGAATGAGAGAATAAACACGAATCACGACAAATCATGATGGCTAAGAGTATATCACGCAACGAAGCACGGCTGTGCAATATGACCAAGCACAGTTCGTGCCTCAAAGGCCCAAAATTGGGGTGTTCTGTTTGGAGCACGAATTGTGCATGACCATGCACGGGTCGTGCCTCTCGGGTCCATCCTCAAGTTGCATGCATAGTTCATATGACTCGTGGTGCGGTCTATGCAACCTTACTTGTCCATTTTTTCTTTTAAAACTTCAAAATATATGTGACGTAACAAAATAAAATCAAATTCATTATAAACTCATCATTTAGGTATATGCAATTGCCTAAAACTATGCATCATAACCCTGAATTGCATGTAAACCCTATGTTTATCAGACCTAATTTATGAGACCAAATTTGCATGTTTGGCATCCATTTTGATCTTTTTCATATACAAACAAGTTCGGGTCCAGCCCAATTGCATATTGTGTCCCAATAAGACACTCATAATCACTTGTCTACTTTGAAGGCTTGCTTTTGCATCATATTCCAAAATGGTGGCGAGTTTTAAAAATATCCAGATAAAAAGAAAATTTTAAGGGGGAACGTTGTAAAAAAAGCAAAGCGAATGACTCTTCTAGAAGACTCCATCCTTCAAACGCATGTAACTTTCGGCTCAATTAGAATTATGGGGGCTACAATATATCAGTGGACCAATTTACAAGGCCAAAATTTCTTGTTCAACATCTGTTTCAGTCCTCTTTATATGCAAATAGGTTCAGGCCCGACCCAATTGTGTTTTGCTCCCCAATGAGACACTCAATATCGTTTGTGTGCTTTGAAAACTTGATTTTGCATTGTATTCCAAAAGGGCAGTGAGTTTAAAAATATCCAGATAAAAAGAATATTTTGAAGGGGAATGTTATAAAAACAGGGAAGTGAATAACTCTTTTAGAAGATTCCATCCTTTAAACGCGTGTAGCTTTTGGCTCAGTTTGAATTATGGGAACTACAATATATCCAGGTGAAAAAGTTTCTAAGACTAACGATGTGGGATATTAAGAGACCCAATTAGGCCCAATTTTGAAGGACAAATTATGATGTTTAGCATCCATTTTGGTATTTTCTCTACAAATGGATTTGGGCCCATCCCAATTGCATTTTCTGGCCTTGCGAGACACTCAATAATTGCTTGTGTACTTTGAGGCTTGATTTTGCATTATATTCTAAAAGGGTGGAGAGTTTAAAAGAATATATTGATAAAAAGAAAATTTTGAGGGGGAAAATCATTGAAAAAGGGATGCAAATGAATCTTCTGGAAGACTCCATCCTTCAAACGTAGGTAACTTTCAGCTCGGTAGAAATTATCAGGACTACAGTATATCCACACGAAGCACTTTCAAAGACCAATGATGTGGGCTATCAGGGGACCCAATTAAGCCCAATTTATGAAGCCAAATTCTCATGATTAGCATCCATTTTGGTTATTTTCATATGCAAATGTGTTCAGGCTCGACCCAATTTTATTTTTCGGCCCAACGAGACACTTAATAATCACTTGTGTGCTCTGAAGGCTTGTTTTTGCATCGTATTCCAAAATGGTGTTGAGTTTTAAACTATCTAGATAAAAAGATAATTTTGATGGGGAATGTCGTAAAAAAATAGAAGTGAATGACTCTTCTAGAAGACTCCACTCTTCAAACTATGAGTGGGTACGGTATACCAAAAATTTCATGTCGCACCGTTTACTGTACCAAAATTTTGGTATATAAAAAATTCATACCGATATCATACCGAAACTTTTGGTATGTTGAAATTTCGATATAGCACACCACTCATACCGTACCATACTAAAATTTTGGTATACCATTTTATACCAATATTTTGACATACCGTTTCATACTAAAATTTTTGGTATATCGATTCATACCGATATTTTGGCATACCGTTTCATACTAAAAAAATTCTCGAATATTGTTTGATACCGAAATTTCGGTATACCGTCTTATAGCTAACAATTCATTTCCCAAATTCCAAACTATCCAACACAACATATATTTAAAAATAATCCAACACTCAAATTTTCCAACAATTGGACATCATACAATCAAATCCAAGAAATATAATAAAAATAGAATTTATGTGTAATACAACAATACAAAATATTTTCAAACTTCAACATAGCAACGTTTCAAAAAACCTTCAAAATTTATAAATTAACTTGTTAAAAACTTAAAATAGTGGAGTTAAAGTAAATAAACATAAATATAATCTTACTTTTCAAACTATACCAAAGACAAAGTGGAGGTCGGAGTTTGAAAATGATCTTCACTAGAATTTGTGGGTTTAAAAAGAAGCACTGAAATGTATAAACACACTTCATACTAAATTAACAATAATAGATATATTTTGTAATTGTAAATTTAAATAAAGCAAAACAAACTCTTTTCTTTTCAATTTCTTCAATTTCCTTGTAAAATTCAAGGTCATCATCGGTTGGATCCTTATAAAAGTTTAACTTCTCCACTTTAAGCAAATCACGAATGCACATCAATACTTCCACCATTTTAGGACTCAAACTACTTCTAAAAGGATCCACAATCCTTTTTCCCAAACTAAAAACGGACTCACTAGCAACGATTGAATTTGGAATTGCAAAAACATCTTTGGCAATGATTGAAAGAATTGGATACCTAGTTTCACTTCCTCTCCACCAGTCCAAAAGATTGAAAGATTGATTAGATCATTTTTCAATCTCATCGGCTAAGTACTTATTCACTTCATTTGATATCTCTCTAAGTTGTTCTTCTTCATTTTGTGCTTCCACTTCAGTAAACAATTCATCCTAGAGACCACCACCGCCACTTTTAGTATCATCTCCACCATCACACTCAATTTGCATACTTTGTCTCTCAATATTCGAGCTATCATAAATTCTCTTGTAATCCATCCACAAAGTCACCAAATCATTTTTAACCTTATATTGGACCATCGCAGGAGCAACTTTCAATTTCTTGATGCTAACTTTGATCATTTGAAGCTTATTTCTTGGTTCCAAAACATTGGCAATGAAAATCAAAGGGTTCATATACTCCCAATACTTGTCAAATTTCAATTTCAATGCACTTGCAACTTTTTAAGAGTCGGATCGAATCATCATTCTTCCTCTCCTCAATCTCAATTTATAGTGCAATGATTGATTGATAAATCAATTGAGAGGTAAGAGTTTTTGTTGCACTTAGCTCTAAAGTGGCATCATAGAATTTTTTCAAAAACTGTACAAAAGCTTTTGCTGTCTCCCAATCATCTTCAATTGGAGGCCTTATCATTTCTATACATTTTTCATCATTTTCACGAAAATAATTCATAAAAGGAAACCATTCTTTGGCCATCCTTTCAAACACCATTCTATACTTAAATGCAACTTCAAACATTTTATAAGTTGCATTCTACCTAGTTTTGACATTCATATGTCCATTGACTTACTTGAAAAATTGGCTAGCATGGCAAATTCCCCAAATTTATTCAACCTAGAAGGGGAAGAATGAATAAACACAACAACATTCCTTATAACTTTAATTGAAATATTGAGTTCCTTCAAACCAACCTTAGCAATTAAGTTAAGTATATGATAAGCACACCTCATATGCAAATACTTCCCTTCAAACAACAGTGTATTTTCACTTTTCATTCTTTTTTTCAAGTAATCGATCGCACTATCATTAGAAGAAGCATAATCTACAACAATCGAAATATTTTTCTATCCCCTATTCCCTCAGACAAAATTCAACTATCTTTCCTATTTCTTCCCCAATATAACTAGTGATTTTTGTGAAATTAATTATTCTTGTATGCAAATTCCACTCACTATCCAAAAACTGGGTTGTGATGACCATGTAATTTATGTTTTGAATGGATGTCCAAGTATTAATGGTGATACTTACCCTCTGGCCACTAATCACATTTTGAATCTTAGCTTTCTCAACTGAAAACAAATTATAAACTGTACCCGCAACTTTCTTTTGATCAGGGATTCTGAATCTAGATTGTAATTCATGTACAAGACTTACAAAACCCTTTTCTTCGACAACCCGCAATGACATTTCATTGATAATCAAATACTTTGTAACCTTTAATTCACACCATTTTTTATTACAAGTACGAGGGACCAAGACACTTCTTTGCCCTGTAGTCTCATTCGTTAACACGGTTTGACCTTTCTCATTCTTACTCGTTTCACAAAGTGGACTCATCTTGCACCTCCTCTCCAAGTGGTTTTTTAACCCACTGGTACTTCTGTAAGCCGCTGGTATCTTTTGTTTACAATAGATGTATATTCCTATTTGGTGTACACTCTCATCATCCCACTTCTCTTTAGCCTTTTCACAATGTGACCAATATGGATTTCTTACCCTAGAATCTACATGAGGTTTTGATTTGGATTTTTTTTTTGTTCATTTCCGTCTCGTAGACTCATCATGTGTTTCAAATTCTATCGTGTTTAGTGTTTCAGCAGATTTGGCAACGAATGAGAAGATTCAGATTCCATCCTGCAAAAGAATTTTCATTAAGTAAAATAGTCTCAAAAGTTCATCAACATTCTTCATCATAAACTTAAAGTCCACAAAATAGTATATAACTAATAATTTAGACTCACACATAAATTAATTTTTTAGGAAAAAATTATCATGCACTCAACCAATCCGAGGCAAACATATTCTTAGCATTATTGTAATGCCATTAAATAATTAGCCAAAAACAAAGAATTGAACACAAAACTATTGAGTTGGATTATTTCTTGTGGAAACTTACAAGTCATTCTAATGTAACCTGCTCCATTTTCACATTCTTTACTTTCCAACATTTTTCTAATCAAATAATTGCTGCTATCATTTTTTTCTTTTATGAAATTTAGACTTTGTTAATTAAAACTTGGGCCACTTAAAATTCAATTCATTCAAGATATCATGTCACTGCTAACATGATCGGCAAAAAAATTAGAAATGTTACCGAGAGAATATGCAAAATACCAAAAATGTGGAAATGGTAAAATAGAAATTGTATTAAAAAATTTATAAAAATGCCAAAAGAATTATCCAATATATTTTGATTTAGGGTTAAACTTCGAAAAAGTTTCCATCACTAAACCCTAAACCCTAAACCCTATATTGCTTCAACTAAGAACCCAATCACTAAAATAATCAATAAGAAGTTTCAAATTTTAAAACATGTTCAAATTTTTTAAACTATTTTCTAAAAAAGGATTAAATGCTCTTATAAAGTATAAAATAACATTAATTCTAAAAATAATTAAGAGTTGTTAACCCTAAAAAAGTTGGCAATCTTATTTTTAATTTTGAGCATATAATACTTATTTAATATTTACCTGTTAAAAAAAAAAAAAAAAAGATATCGAATCGACTCGTAAGATATATAGTTTACATATATTGAGATAATATAATAAACTTTACAGTTAATTTTCTTTTTATTCTTATTCAGTCATTCTGAACCATGTAGAGAAAGGGGTTTGTTTTACTAGGTCAAAAATGGGAATTTACATTTGGAATATATGTATACAGTTCAGCATCTACTGGACCTCGCTTTCCAATTCTCTCAATTGTGGTCTACATGAACTCTTTTACCCCCAACTTGCTTACATCCAAACACTAACCATCTTCCTCCACTTCGACACTAACACTTTTAAGGAATATCAATTTATATTTTTTTAAATAGTATAACAAGTAAATCATCAATTTTTGTATTAAAAATATTACTATTGCATCTGCTAATTACTTTTTTCGTTTAAAAAAAAAACATTTCTTAAGAGTACAATTTTTTTTTAGTCAATTAAATAAAGGTGCAAAATTCTAAAAATTATAAATCGCACTTACACAAATTTTATTATTTAGTGATTTAACTTATCCAATCATATATAACTTATTTGTGAAATATTAAAAAAAATTATTTCGTAACTTTATTAATTAAATAAGACCCTGGCTTTCGATATATGTCTATCATATTTGGATAAGAAATATTTTTGAAATGCGGCTTTTTTTTTGGTACTAAGAAAGTTAATTTTAACTCATATACGTGGTCTTTTTTTTGGGACAGAAAAAGTTAATTTTAACCGATATACGTGGTTGTTCTTGGGAAAGGGTACTTGAGGAATTCAAGATCCTATTTCCATTATTTGTTGCTATGTTTATTCTATTTTATAAAATTGATTTTGAGATCAAACTCCTGATTTACACCATTATTGTTGTGTCAACTTTTTCGGTTGACAAACTTAAGAATTGAACCATTGACCTATACCATTCTTGTTGTTTTGATTTTTTTTACATTTTTTTTTTTGAGAAATTCAAACATCAATATCGCTATGTTAATTTCTTCGTCAGGAAAATTTAAAAATCGAATCCTAACATAAACCGTTATTTTGATGTCAATTTAATTTAAGAAATAATATTTTTTTTGGTGGCAACCTCATGAACCAATGACAATTAAGGAGGCATATTGCCTAAGCCAAGATGACATTACATGTTTTTGAAAGTGAAAGGTCATATCCAAACGTGAAGTATGTTTTAAGGTCTAGACTTTTGATGCCTTGGGTCCCACCTTTCCTCGTTCTCCCATTCTGGCATATCCATTCATTCTGGACTACAACACAACTGAATTTTGAAAGGCAATTCAATGCTTAGCCAATAGTCATACACGAGGTCCAATATCTGTATATATGATTATGATCTCACCTCAATTTTCCAAAAAAAATAAATAAAATCCTTTCTCTAAGATAATTAAATCCTACGTGGCTTGAATATCTGAGTCACAAAAATGGTCCTAGGAGAAGCGAACAAACAAACAAATACTTGGAGATTTTGATATATTTCGGTCAACTCTTTAAAAACTATTATTTTAGCCATATTTTTGTTAATTTTGTGTGATTTTTGGTCGATAGGTGACATGTAAATTAATCACATGGAAAAAAAAAATTAAGTCAGTCTGTGATTGAACTCTTTAAAATTAGATTCTTGATCTACTTTGCACTTATTTTACAACTAGTTTACTGAATCTCTCCGTCTTAAAAAAATTATGTTTTTTTTTTATAAATATAACAGATATTTTTGTTTATTTATTTTAAGGAATTCATATTTGAAAATCAAAATTAATTATTCATTAATAATTTTAATAATATTTCTATAATTATGATATTTCTAAGTTAAGGGTGTTTGAAAAAGTTAAAGTAAAAAAATGAAGGGGCATTACTGAAGATTAACAATTTATAACAAGTATTTTCATTTACTTATATAAAAATATTATACATTACTCAACATTACTCTTTTTTTGGGATTGAATATTTTACAAATTCACGAACAATTACATTTAAATTTGGGCATGGTTCTTCACTTTCGGTTCTAGTTATCAATTTTTTTCTTATCATATTACATACTTGGAACCGCTATTTAGGAATTTAAATTGATGGCTTGAAAGTAGAAAGAGGTTACCTTGAAACCGAAACAAAATTGGCCAATATTTTTGTTTGATTTTAATTTTGATTAAAAACCCAGACCAATCCAACAGCTAATTGCTGACCTTAATTTCAAATCAAATTCATGCTACATCTAATTACGCCCATAGGACAGAATTACAGCTGAATATACAATTTTTTTTTAAAATGACAAAAATAGCCGAATCTCACGAAAGTTGAGATTGTTTTGGCAATTATCCTAGCCCCGTAAAAGATAGCATAAAGAATAATAATAAAGGGCAGAATTCCACGTGGGCTTGGTGGGACCGTGGGTGTTTGTGGTCTACAATCTATTCCTAGTTCCTATAAAAACTTTGTACTGCATGCAAGAAAAAAAAAACATAAAACAGATATTTCCCATAGTTTCTGTATACCCGAGATCGAGAATTTTTCTTTGCAAAAAAGAAAAAATACAAAAAATGCCAAGGAACAGAGACCCTCTTGTCGTAGGTAGGGTTGTCGGAGATGTGTTGGATCCATTCACACGAACTATTGGGCTCAGGGTGGTTCACGGCAACAGAGAAGTTACCAATGGCTGTGACTTTAGGCCCTCTCAAGTACTCAACCAGCCTAGGGTTGATATTGGAGGGGATGATCTTCGCACCTTCTACACTCTGGTACCCTCCTTTCTATTTCTCTCTCTCCCTCCTCTACACACACAACCACCCACTGCGTGTGTGTATCTATCTATCTATCTATCTGTCTCTGTATATATATGTGTGTGTGTGTGTGTGTGTTTGTTTGATGTGATTTTCTTGGTGTCATTATTACTACAGATTATGGTGGACCCTGATGCTCCCAGCCCTAGTGAACCTCATCTGAGGGAGTACTTGCACTGGTAATAATAATATTCTTTTGCTTGTAAATTCAGATGATCTTGTTTTTGTTGTCATTGCATGTTTGAAACTGCAACAGTTTTATATATAGTTTGGATTGTCTCGTTCAATAGCGATTTCTCCATCCCGTGTTTTATCACATCAGTACGGTACCTACTTTGTTGTTGTCATGCATACAATTCGATGCAGACGGTCTGATATTTCCCCTTCTAATTGCACCCTTACATCATCCATGATTATATGTCGTGTATAAATGCTGCACATAAAGTGTTGTAATCGTTTGTCACTGCAGAAAGAATTTTTTTTTTTTATTTTCCCAAAAAGTGTTGAAACATAGTATTACAGACTTTTTGTCACTATTCTGGGTCCTCTTTAAACTTTACCCAATTTAATAGTATTCAATTTATTATTTATTTTTATCTCATAGTACTGTATAATTTAATATAGTTATTATATGTTATGTGACATGTTTGACCATTATTATTATTTTTTTATTTTTTTTTGTAGGCTGGTGACTGATATTCCTGGAACAACTGGAGCAACATTTGGTGAGTGGTTTGAACTAAAAATTTGAAGAAAAAAAATTATGCAAATTACTCAAAGAAAAAAACGATAAATTGGCGTTGTATTTTAATATACGATCACCATCATCATCTTTGGCCGTCGGATAGTTCATAATCCATTGTAATGGAATATAACTAATTTCAGCACATAGTATTGATTTCATGTCAACATATCATATGCATGCATAATGATTCAATTGATCATCTAATTTACCCTTCGAAAAAAACTCCCAATTTCTTTTACATCAATAGGTATAGACAATTTTGTAAAATAGTAATTAAAACTATATTGTATATAGCATAGTGCATTATATAATACTCATCCATGACAAAGATTAAAGACCTAGTTATTTGCATTGATACCATTGATCTCGTGTATATGCAAATCAATTCATCATGTGGTCTATCAGTTTAAGGTTGCAGAATGCATTCTTTTTATTCAATCTATGTATTGAAACTAATACTCTCTCCGATCTCAAAATAAAGTTATATTTGTATAATTATTTTTAATTTTATAAATGTGATTCTTTGTTTGAGCTTTCAAGTGTCGAAATACGGATCGAATTTATTAAATTATGCATATATATATATATATATAAATGGATAAAAGTAGGATTAGGGGAAGAGTTGTCCAAACACCTAACGACAGAATAGGAGAATGAGGTCAGAGGTAATAGCAAATTAAAGGGAGACATGCTATTTATATATTCCTTGTCACTTTTTCTTTCCTTCTTTAGTCAATTCACTTCCATTTTGATAAGTAAGATATGCCTAGGAATGTGAAAGGGGTATCCTAGCAAGCAGTAACGCATATAATATACTTGAAATTGGTGGACAAGGTATATTGATCCACTTTGTATGAGTGGTACTATCATTTCCTTTTTACCCCTAACGTGTCGATCAAATATAAGTTGGAAAAAAGAATCGTTCAATTAATTGGTTGGTTTACTTGTCAATTCAACTGCACCACATTTTCACACGGTCAAAATCTTACTCTTCTTCTTTCTTTTCTAAAATATCTACCTTGGTCATCGTTTGGCCTCAACTCTGGCAACCAACACTTGAAAGTAGTTATGAATATAGAAAGAAATGTGAGTTTTGATGAAATCAGAGTTCTTTTTTGTGCGTGAAGTTTTATAATAGTCGGTTCTTGCAGGTCAGGAGATTGTGTGCTACGAGAATCCACGACCGTCGATGGGGATCCACCGCTTTGTGTTTGTGTTGTTTCGCCAGTTGGGTCGTCAGACAGTGTATGCTCCTGGGTGGCGTCAGAATTTCAACACTAAAGACTTTGCCGAGCTCTATAATCTTGGCTCCCCTGTAGCTGCGGTCTACTATAACTGTCAGAGGGAGAATGGCACGGGTGGAAGAAGACGATGAATCCAAGTTTTAGAGATTTAAAGATGTGTCGGTTAATTGTAGGGAATGGAAATGAAAATAGAGGTTAATGGTTTTCATACTCCCCATTTAGGAGGTGTATGGCTCAATACGCCATAATAAAACAATAAACTCATAGTATATCAACTAACAACCATCAACTTTCATTTTATTTTCCATTCCCTATATTCAAACCATCAGAACTAGTGCCCTGAGTTTAACAATATTGTTCGATTACCCTAAAAAAACGAATAGCAATAATGACAATAATAATAAATAATATGCTTGATCTATTAGTAGAATGCAACCTCTGGTGTTGGCTTCTTAGTACAACTAGAAGGTTGGGTATGTATTTTGAAGATATGTAATAAATAAAGTATTTTATGGAGGAATAAAATCCCTACAGTTATGCTTCTATCTATTATTTTCGTGTAAACCTAAATTCTGTGTGTGGATAATTTAATTTTCTAGCATTGGCATTGTTTGAGCAACAAAAAACAAGAATCCTTAAATAAAAATTAAAAAATCACTTTTGATCCAAATAGAAAATGAGTCGTACACTTGTAGTTCCATTGTTTCAACTTCTGAATTGGTTCCAAAAGTTAATTTTCTTTTACCAAATTAGTCCCAAAGAAATATAATGTTGCAGGTTTGACCAATAACTTGCTGTTAGGTGGGACTAAAAGAGTAATGTTGGGACTGAAGGTAAAAAAATAAAAAATTAAAGAATAGAAATTCAAAAGTTTATTAAATAAATTATAAATATTGAAATTAATTTACAAATTATTAAATAAATCTAAAAATTATAATTTAAAAATATAAATGATATACACACTACTTTAAACATAAAACATAGAAAATAATTATTATTTAGGAACTCCAAAACTAAATTATATATATTCATAAATATGGAAATCATTTAAATGAATCAAAGGTTATGAAGAAGTTCACTACAAATCCTAATATTTATAAATAAATCTATGGATTTCCAAAAACAATTTAAAAGTTAAAATAAATTTAAGAAGTATAAAATAAAAATTGAAAATTACTTAAATAAAAATACCATTTTGTATTATAATCCATAAGTGTAAGGTGCGTAGCTATGTTTAGCATCAAATAATTGGAAGAAGAAGATAATAATAATAATAATAATAATAATAATAATAATAATAATAATAAGTGTGTCACCACTTTTGTAGATAGATATTTCTAAAAAGAGTGGATAATTTTTTATTTTAAGATTTATTTTGACAGTTTTAAATTTTACATTAATATTTTTCTTATTTAATTAGGCGTTTATTAACGAACTTTTTGATAATCTTTGAGTTAGTTAAAGAAATTTAAAATTCATTGATGAACTTTTATATTATATTCTTTATTAGGATTCTTAAGAAACTTCCATTTTTATTTTCATTGTGTGTAAATAACTTTTAGATTTAATTTGGTAATTTTTTGTTATGTTTAGACGAAATTTTTGGGTAATGATTCAGACTAAATATAGAAAGGTGAGGTTGTGGTTCATACTAAATATGGAAGGTGAAGTTGGTGGTTGAGGATTGAGCACAAGTAAATGGATGACGAAGAAGGATTCCTTTGGATTCCCAACAGTGAAAGCTTTATCAAAGCCCATGTGTGGAAAGATAGAATTGTATAATAAAAAGGTGCCACTACAATATTTATCTACTTTTATACATAATAAAAATAATAATAATATAATATTTTTTGGAATAGGCAATAATTCTATTTATAGATATTTGGCATACTAGTTACATGGGTAGGTGTCGACTCTCAAGTTCAAGACTTCTTTATCATATTTTTTTGTAAAAGTTCAAAATTATTATATGTAACATTTTATTTTTTAAAGAAAAATGATGTTGTACATATACTATGTATATAACTGAATTAATTCATATTTTTTTATTAATGACTGAATTCAAAAACAAAATTTTATTTAAAATTTAAAAAAAATAATTTTAAAATAATAGTTGTATTTGGAAAGTTAATATCTTGTTTTATTAATTAAAATAAAAAATTTAATTTTTAATTTTACAATTAATTTATATATAATTGAATAAATTAAATTAATTAATAAATAAATATATATATATATATATATATATATATATATGATAGTAAACTGACTTTTTCTATATTTGTTATTATCATTTTTTCCGCTTATTTTTCTTTCCACAATGGAAAGAAAAATTTTCAGAAAATGTTGTTATATTGCTAACCAATAAATATTCATTTTATTTTTTTATATTTTTATTTGTTAATATTGGTAATGTTACTAATTTTATCAAAACTAATAAAAAATTCATATATCTTCATAATTACTTGATTTTAACAAATCATTTATGAATTTGTAGCATATTTGGTGCTATATATAATAATAAAAATGTTCACATTAATATACCAAATTTTATTTAATTTTTTTAATTTTAAAAAAAATAATATATATTTGATAATTTCATTATTGTATTTTATAAATAAAATTAATTAATGTTCACATATAATTTTATATTATTTATATTCTTATTATAATCATGATACATATATAAATTACTGAACATAGTTATATGTATTTTTTAAAAATATTAATTTTATATATTTTTAAAAATTTAATAATATTATACTATAATAATATATTTGTACATCGTACAAAAAACATACTAGGCTCTTTGTACCCATTTGTAATGTTTAATATTTATTCTTTATATAAGAAATTTATTCCCTTTTGTTCCATTTTCCTCTATATACCTTAGTTTTGTAGTCTTTTAAACTAGGATACCTACTGGATAATTGTTTCCTTTTAGATTAGAATATTCAAATGTACCCAATCATATTTAAATAAATCAATAATTATTTCTTTTATGAATACGCCAAATTAAATTGATTTCTAATAAATTGAGGTAAATAGCATGGGAGTCCCAATGGAGGAAAACAGAGCCACAGGCGCGCGCCAGCTCCTTTTCACTTTCTGAGCTCCACTCCGATCAGTTATCAGATATCCAAAATTTCGATTTCCTTTCTCTGCAATCTCTGTGGAGGTTTCATGTGCCTTTTTCTTTAGTTGCCGAAGGATTTTTCTCTTTTTATCAGGTATAGGTTTCAAATTTCTGAGTGTTGTTTTTTTTTTCTTCGGACGATCGTAATTTCGATTTTTGATTAGGGTTCATGATTTTTGCTATACGTTCACTGGAATGATCTGGATTCGCTGATTTGTTTCCGGTTCTGATTTGGGTTTGCAGTTTGTGGGATTATTATTGGCCGAAAGCTAGAGAGTATGATGTTTATATGTTTTCTGAAATTTTCAATTACTTAGCGCGAACGGAGTGGAAATCCCATTGCCCTTTGTGCATGTTTCAGTGTTGTGAATAAAAAACCTAAACACGTAAACGAAAAATAGCACTTTTAAATAGTTTAAAACTTTCGTTAGTTCATTAGGATTTTAATTAGTTTACTGTTATTATTACTAATTAGTCTGTTATCGTTGAAGAGATTGGATTTTGGAAAACCCTCTTTTCTTTTAACTCTGATTATATGTGTGTCGCAAGAGGTGTTATCGGGGCTGTCTTCTTCCCTTTGGCCCCAGAACCTCCAACTTTCCTTCTCCCATTGTGTACGTCACATTTGGATTGGATTCATTAGCCGTGCCTGAATATGTTATACGCAGTCTTCTTGCCTCCCTTCAACTTTTAAAAATTTATACTTTAGCATATACATATTTAATAGGTTAATTACTAAAGTTTTAATGTCTTTTCCTCTTGTAAATGATTTACTTGTCTTTGTTGAGTTGATATATCTTCTTCATATTTTTTCTATTAAATATAATTTTTTCTCCTCCAATTTCGTTCAGCCATTCATATGTTCCTTTTTCTTACAAAAAAATATTTTAAAATCACTCGACTACAGTCTCACGTTGACTGTTGAAAAATCCTGGGTTCGTCCCTGCACATAGAGGACTATTTGGTTTAGTGTGTGTGGGTTTTCTGGACAAGTTTGGGATTAGTGTTTGGTGGTGTAAATGACTAATAACACATTGTTTAAGCTAATCTTGGCTTGAACTCTTGTTATGTTCGAAATTATTTTGATTTTTGTATGAGTTCTTTACTTCTTTTATAGAGGAGCTATTAACAGTGGTTATTCTGTAAGTTCTTTTTCTTGGTCTTTCCTGGAAATGCAAGCTAACTACATCTCCTTCATGCAGAACCAATATGTGGAGTATCCATAGGTCATTTTCACTCAATGCCCTGTTTGAAAATCAAGGTTCAGCAATAATGAAGAAGTTGCCGTCCTGAATCTTTACCAGAGAAAAATCAGAGGAAAGACAAGAGTAATAATGATGTTGTCACAACTGACACCATCCGTTTGATGAGGACAAACATTCTTGGATGGCTGTTTTGTTACCATTGGAGGTCCTGCGGTTACGGACTCAGAATGTGATTCCTTTCATTTCTCTGCCAACACTGTTCCTATCACGGAAAACTAGGAGATTATGCAGATGCTGTTGAAGATTGTCAATCTGTTTTGGGCAATGCAACTACAGTTAGATTATCAGAAAGCAAGCATACCCACTCTGAAAAAGCTTCCCAAAGAAACAGTTTTGGTTTAGATTCCAGCTCAAAATGTGATTCATCTTATTGTCATTGGCGTCAGTTTGTGGGAGATTCTTCTAGACAGGTTGAAGAACTCTGAGAAAAAGCCGTCTTCAGTAATAATGTCATTATCAATGCTTTGTTGAAGAAAAATCAAGGTCCCACTCCTTCCTGCAATGCTGTTGATGATGTCTTCTACCCTTTTGGTCTTGGAGTTTCTTGAGCTGCAGAGAAGGGAAAAATGACGACCATAAGGGCAACAGGCCACATGTTCCTGATATACCATTGTCCAGAACTATCCATCTTGATGTAGCCCAACTTCGAGAGGATAATTCATTGTCCAATATTCAGCAGGAGGATAAAATTACCAAAATGGAGATACTTTGCCTCCAGTGGGGAAATGTATAACTAATGAACATGAAATGCCTAAGGAAACAGATGAAACAAAAGAGCAAATATAGAGGAAGAATGGGCTTCATCACAGCTGGTGCTACAGATCCAGGTAATCATCACTTTCTTTTTTGCTTGAGCATTTATCCGGGAAAATGTTATTGAGTCAGAGCTGATTTGTTTTCATTCAGTTTAGTAGGATGGTGTAGATTTATGTCAGTTCAATTTATTTTTGTAAAGAGTGAAGTTTATGATTGTGCTGAAATGGTTAGAATATGCAACTTGAATTCTTGCCTCTAGGATGACTTCAGTTTAATTTTAAGGCTTCAGATTTAGAAGTTGTTATTTATTTATTTATTTATTTTTATTTTTTTCCTTCTAAAGTTACCACAGTAATTGTATCAATTTAACTTTTACCAAGATTTTGAAAACAGAATGCCTGAAATGATTTCAGGAGAGAAAATGCTAGCACAATATCATATTGTCATTTTTCGTGAGTGGCTATCATCTAGTGCCTGTTGTCACGGACTTGTTCCCTTAACAACGAACCGTGCGGCCTTAGCTTATTTTCGCCCCTCGCGGTTGCTAAGTCAGCCTCTCTCGAAATGTGAAAGTGTGTGCAAAAGTGTTGGCAAGAAAGTAAAGAGAGCAAGTATTTGGAGGAAAGCTTTATTCACTCAAACTCACTTGAGAACTTGATTAGAACTTGATGGTTACAAATGAAATGAATGCCCCTATTTATACTACTCCACCTCCTCAACGGACGGTGGTGATCTATTTGATCCTACGGTGGAGATTGAGTCTCCAGAATTCTCTACAACTTCCTACACACTTAGAGAGTTCTACACACTCTCTAGAATTCTCCCTATCCTACTATACATTTCTAGAGAATTCTATGTACAAAGGTTGTGGATGTGGGCTAAGCGCTTGGGCTTGAAGATCGGGCTTAAGAATTGGGCTTGGGAAGGTGCAAACCTCTCAAGTCCAAGTGCAAGAATGGCCCAAGAGCCCAATTTCGTGACATTCTCCCCCACCTATTCCGGCGGCGTCCTCGTCGCCTCGTATTGTTGAAGTTGATGCTTGAACTGCCACAAGTCATCCTCAGGTTCCCACGTTGCCTCAGACTCTGGCAGTCCCTTCCACTTGATTAAGTACTCAGTGCGGGGTGGAACGCCTCTTCTTCGAACAACTCTCTTCGATAACACCTCTTGAATCTCCTTGTCAAATGACTTGGTCACTACGGGAGGTGCTCGATGAGAATACCCACGGCTTTGGTCTTCCATATCTTCATTGTACGGCTTCAACATACTCACATGGAAGACCGGATGAATTTTTAAAGTGCTAGGTAGGTCAACACGGTAAGATACCTTACCTACCTTAGCAGTGATGGGAAAGGGACCTTCGTACCTTCGTACCAAGCCTTTGTGCAAACTCCGTAAGGCTTTGAATTGTTGTGGCAAGAGCTTCACAAGGACTTGGTCTCCAACAGTGAACTCCCGGGGTCGCCTCTTTTCATCCGCCCACTTCTTCATACGTTTGCGGGCTTTCTCTAAGCATGCTCGGGCGATGTCGGCTTGTTCCTCCCATGACTTTGCCATTTTAGTTGCCCCTGGGCTCTTCCCATCAACGAGGGGTGTTGCCAGCGTGTGGGGAGTCAGAGGTTGTTGTCCCGTGGCTAATTCGAATGGACTCCTCCCTGTGGCTTCACTCCTTTGCAAGTTATACGAAAATTGGGCAATATCAAGTAATTTAGCCCAATCTCGTTGATTGGCACTCACAAAGTGCCTCAAATAACACTCCAACAAAGCGTTTGCCCGCTCGGTCTGCCCATCTGTTTGCGGGTGAAAGCTTGTGGAGAAGTTAAGCTCGGTGCCAAGGAGCTTGAACAGTTCTGTCCATAAACGTCCCGTAAAGCGGGGGTCTCGATCGCTCACAATGTTCCTTGGCAGCCCCCAATACTTCACAACATGCTTGAAAAATCCTCTTGCTGCTTCCTCGGCGGTGCAATCTTTGGTGCATGGAATGAAGGTTCCATACTTGGAGAATCGGTCTATCACCACCATGATAGACCCGTAGCCTTCTGATTTTGGTAGGGCACTTATGAAGTCTAGGCTGATAGAATGCCACGGTCTTTCAGGAATGGGTAGTGGCTCGAGCAGTCCCGCGGGTTGCCTATTCTCCACCTTGTCTTGTTGGCACACAAGACAAGTCCTTACATAAAGCTCGACACTATCCTTCATTTGAGGCCAAAAATATGTTGTCTCCAATAGTGCCATCGTGCGCTTTTGGCCCGGATGTCCCGCCCACTTTGTGTCATGGCATTCCTTGATAAGGTCTCGCCTCAAGTTGTCCCACTTTGGAACAAATAGCCGTCTGCCCTTGGTGTAGAGTAACCCATCCTCTACCCAGAAGCGCTGCGTCTTGCCTTCTTCTGCTATCTTCTTAAGCTCCCTAGCCATCGGGTCATGCTCAAGTCCCTCCTTGATGCGATCAATGATGTCCCCTTTGGCTAGGCTGATAGCTGCAAGCTCCACTTTTCGGCTAAGGGCATCGGCTACCACGTTGGCTTTTCCGGGTTTATATTCCAACGCGTAGTCGAATTCGGCAAGGAAGTCTTGCCATCGAGCTTGCTTAGGCGAGAGCTTCTTTTGAGTCTGAAAGTAGCTTGTGGCGACATTGTCCGTCTTGATAGTGAAATGTGCACCCAACAAGTAGTGTCGCCACACTCGCAAGCAATGGACCACCGCGGTCATCTCCTTTTCTTGCACCGTATAACGCCGCTCCGTATCATTGAGTTTGCGGCTCTCGAATGCTATCGGATGCCCCTCTTGCATTAACACTCCTCCGATAGCAAAGTCGGAAGCATCGGTGTGTACTTCGAACTCCTTTGTGAAGTCGGGTAAGGCCAAGACAGGTTCTTGGCTAACAGCGGCCTTCAACTCTTTGAAGGCTTCCTCACATTTTTCGGACCACTCCCATGTCCTGCCTTTCTTGAGTAGGTCCGTTAAGGGAGCAGCTCGCGCCGAGTACCCCTGTATGAAACGCCGGTAATAATTAACAAGACCAAGGAAAGATCTCAGTTCGGTTACCTTGGTCGGGGCCTCCCACTCCATGATGGCTCGCACCTTAGATCCATCCATTTGTATCCTCCCATGGCCGATGACATGTCCGAGAAATTGCACTTCCTGTGTGGCGAAGGTGCATTTCTCCTTCTTAACATAGAGCTCATTCTCCCTCAATACTTGGAAGATGGCTCGTAGGTGGTCGATGTGCTCCTCAAGAGAATTACTATAGACGACAATGTCGTCTAAATAGACCACCACAAACCGGTCCAAGTATGGATGGAAGATCTTGTTCATTAGGGTGCAGAAGGTTGCCGGGGCATTGGTTAGTCCAAAGGGCATGACCAACCATTCGAATGACCCGTATCGTGTGATGCATGCTGTCTTCGGCTCGTCCCCTTCTGCTATTCGGACTTGGTAGTAGCCCTTTTGTAAGTCCATTTTGGTGTATACCTTGGCTTCTCCAAGTCTATCGAACAAGTCGGCAATTAATGGGATGGGGTAGCGGTTTTTAATCGTTACCTTATTTAGTGCCCGGTAATCCACGCACATCCTTAATGACCCGTCGTGCTTCTTTTGGAAGAGTACCGGAGCGCCATAAGGTGCCTTCGAAGGTCGGATCTTGCCCGTGTCCAACAATTCTTTGAGTTGCCTTCGAAGCTCTTCTAATTCAGGTGGAGCCATTCGATAGGGAGCCATTGAGGGCGGTTTAGCACCCGGCTCCAACTCAATTTTATGATCCACCTCTCGCCTTGGTGGGAGTTTATTGGGTAATGCTGCCGGCATAATGCCCTTGTTTTCCTCAAGGACCCTTTGAATGATGGATGGTACTTCCTCCATCTTCTCGGCGGATTGGTGCTCCTCTTTAGCCACGGCCAAATATGTTGGTTCCCCCCTCTTCACCCCCTTGGTGATTTGCATGGCTGATAATTGCTTGGTCTCTCGAGTTTGGCCGTCACGTGACTCGAGGGTGGGGATCATACAAGGTGATCCTTTTTCAAGGATGCACACAGTATTAAAAGAAGGCATGGGGATAGCAGTTACCTGTCGCAAGAACTCCATGCCGAGTACGACTTTAAAGTCGTCCATGGGTGCCACCGAGAAATTCACTTGGCCCTTCCAAGTGCCTAACTGTAGCCCTACGCCTCGGGCTACTCCATTGAGCGGTTGAGCCTTGGCATTCACAGTCTTTAGCCAACCTTCGCCCTTCGACCATCGAAGCCTTAACCTCTTGGCTTCATCTTCGGTCACAAAATTATGGGTGGCTCCCGTATCCACCATTGCTTTGGCGGGCACACCATTGATATGTGCCTCCACGTACATCAGCCCCTTGCTCGATGACGTGGGCATCGGCTTTGCCTTCAGCGCATTGAGGATTTGGAGTGAGCCCATGTGACTCGACTCCTCTTCCGTACGAGTCTCCGACTCGTGCCTTTCCACCATCGCGGATAAGGACCCAAGCTTTGGGCAATTCTTCATTGCATGGGGTCCCTTACACACGAAACATCCATCTTTGGGGACGAAGGCTTTCTTCCTCTCCTCATAGTTGGATCGATTCGGTTGCTTGTCCCGTTCTCCGAAGTTGTGCCTTCGGTTGTCCCGGCCCCGATCGTCCCTATCTTTCCCATCTCGCCTATCTCCCCCACCTTTGGCTTGATACTTTTCTTTCCTCGGGGGAGCCTCAGTGCGGGAATGCGGTTGGAAGTCGGCTATAGACTCGACCACAGCAATGGCCTCATCTACAGATTTAACGCCCCGTCGATGTACCTCCTGTTTGGCCCAACTTTGCAAACCATCGATGAAGTAGAACAGGAGATCATCATCGGTTAGGCCAGGAATTTGAAGCATAAGGGTTGTGAACTCTTTCACATACTCCCGAATGGTGCCCCTTTGCTTCAGCTCCCTTAGCTTCCTCCGAGCTTCATAGACCACATTCTCGGGGTAGAAGTGGCGCTTCAGTTCCCTCTTGAAATCGTCCCAAGTATCACTCCGGCATGAACCCCGCTCCATGTCGGCATATTTCCTGCGCCACCATAACATGGCAGTATCGGAAAGATATAGAGAAGCAGTTCTTACCTTGGATGCTTCGTCTATAAGGTTAAGCCCCTCGAAGTATTGCTCCATACGCCATAGGTAGTTTTCAACTTCCTTGGCGTCCCTAGCTCCATTGAACCCAGTTGGCTTGGGGCATTCCACCCTTGGTGGGGCAACGGATGTGCTAGCCTCCCCGCTAGCTGCGGCCCTCTTGCATAAGGCCAAGTCTTCTCGCATCCCCTCGATGCTCTTACGGAGGGCTTGGATGGCGTCCTCAATGCTGGCAAAGCGAGCCTCCATTTCATTGTTGACATCTTCCACGTCCCCCTTGAACGTGTCAAGTTCTCCTAAGACATGGTCCTCCAACGTCTTGAAGTCATGTTGGACCTTTTCAAGCTTTTCCCCAAGTTCAGCGGCGGCCGGTTCCCATGAGGGGCCCTCACGAGTCTTGCTTTGGTCGCGCCTTTTCTTGGGTTGGACTTGAACGGTCTCCCGACCTCGTTCCTCGGACACGTTAGATTCGTTTCCAGCCATTACGTTCCTCGTGCACACTCTTAGCTCAAACCTGGCTCTGATACCACTTGTCACGGACTTGTTCCCTTAACAACGAACCGTGCGGCCTTAGCTTATTTTCGCCCCTCGCGGTTGCTAAGTCAGCCTCTCTCGAAATGTGAAAGTGTGTGCAAAAGTGTTGGCAAGAAAGTAAAGAGAGCAAGTATTTGGAGGAAAGCTTTATTCACTCAAACTCACTTGAGAACTTGATTAGAACTTGATGGTTACAAATGAAATGAATGCCCCTATTTATACTACTCCACCTCCTCAACGGACGGTGGTGATCTATTTGATCCTACGGTGGAGATTGAGTCTCCAGAATTCTCTACAACTTCCTACACACTTAGAGAGTTCTACACACTCTCTAGAATTCTCCCTATCCTACTATACATTTCTAGAGAATTCTATGTACAAAGGTTGTGGATGTGGGCTAAGCGCTTGGGCTTGAAGATCGGGCTTAAGAATTGGGCTTGGGAAGGTGCAAACCTCTCAAGTCCAAGTGCAAGAATGGCCCAAGAGCCCAATTTCGTGACACTGTGCTATCTTGTGGAAATTCCATCACACCGAGCATTTGATGCACAAAAGTTTATTACCAATAATTTTCATTGTAAAGATGCTTTGCATGTAATATTCTTGTTTCTCTTGTGTAGGGTGAAGAAGCACAATATCTGTGCAGGTTGCAGAAGAGGAGAAGCCGAGAGCATGCCTTTATTGGATATGAAAAGAAGACAAACGTATCAGTTGGGAGGGAATATGCGGAACTCAAAATAAGGTTCGATGAAGTGCACTTTTGTAGTTATTGCAGTTAATTCTATTGTAATTTCAAAGAATTTTTCACATTAGGTTTCGATCAATTTTTTTCTAACGAGAATGATAAACTAATATTTACTTTTAGGGCGAGGAGACTTGCACATTGCACGTACTTTTCACATACTACACACATTACGCACATTTTTCACACACCACACACATCACTCATATTTTTAAGACACCACACACATCACTCATATTTTTAATGCAACACATAAATTACGCACTTTTTTCACATATTTTGACGCACCACACATTACGCACGCTTTTACACACACATTACTTACACTTTTCACACACTAAACATTTTACGCACGTTTTTCACCAATTTTACGCACCACACATTACGCACGTTTTTCATGCACCAGACGCATAATGGAAGCTTTTAACTCGACACACTAATTACACACTTTTTTCACACACGACACACATTATGCACATTTTCATGCACCTCACACGTTATACACTTTTCACGCACCACACACATTTTTCACACACCACACACATTACACATGTTTTTCACGCACAACACACATTACTCACATTTGTAATGCAACAAATATATTACGCGCATTTTTCACACATTTTGATGCACCACACATTATGTACACTTTTCACACACTACACATATTATGCATGTTTGTCATACATTTTGGCAAACCACACACTATGCACATTTTTCATGCACCACACACATTACACACACTTTTAACACGTGACACATTACGCACTTTTTCTTGTCCTTGTTTATATCGATGATGTCTTGAAAATCAAGGATGGCCAACTACAAGTTCATAAGCTCACCACGACTCTCAGTCAAGTTTTCGCTCTCAAAACACATTGGACAAATTCACTATTTTGTGGGCATTGAGGTTCATTATACTTCTCAAAGCATATTACAATCAAACCAAACTTCTTACTTACCTCTTACAGAAGACCAACATGTCGGATTGCTAGTCTTGTGATGGTCCATATTTCTCTTTTTACAGGTGATAGTGATCCAATTGGTTGTGCTTCTCTTTACGAAAGCACTATTACTCGATTATGACTCGGCCAAATATCTCATTTTTGGTGAATAAGCGCAGCCAATTTCTACAACATCCTACACAAAATTAGTGACAAATTGTAAACAGGGTTTTGCGATATTTGAATGCATCTATCTTTATGGTTTATTGTTCCAACCTATTTTTACTTTTCAACTGAGAGTTATGTGGATGTTGATTGAGCAAGCTCCTTGGATGATAGAAAGTCTATCTAGGGCTATTATGTGTTATTGGTACTTAATCTTATTACTTGGAGCTCAAAGAAACACAATGTGGTTGCCCAAAGTATTGTAAACTCAAAATATCGGTCTCGTGCTATTCTTATGTATGGGTTGCAATAACAATACAAATTTATATGACTCTCATTGCACATTATGTTGATTTTAGTTTTAAGTTAAATAGTATCTTACTTGCATTTTGTGAGTTGGATTGTCAAGATTCTTGGACAAATTTTGCAAGAAATATAAATGGAGTGCTTAAGGAGTGGGGCCTAGATTCCAAAATATTTTATCTCATCTTTGATAATGCCTCTTACAATGATATCATGCAAAAGATTTAAAAAAAAAAAAAAAAAGACTTATTTTGATTCACTGAATTCTATTCCTCCATATATCAAGTATGACGTGGCTTATAGAAAGTAGTGAAAAAAGTTGTATCTTATAAGGATCGGTGCTAATCTAATGAGTATTGTGATATATTAATTCTAATTTTATCTAGATTATCAATATTTTGAGAACATATGCAAAATTTAATAAAGAAAACAATAAACTAACAATAAGGAGAAATTAAAGATAATAATAAAAATATTCAGTTAAATCAAGTTAAAAAAAAAGGATTTTAAGTTGCTTTCATTTTATTTTAAATATTGATTTCATAATGATTTTCTAAGTTCTTTTATCTATTCCTTACAATCTTACAAGAGCAATCACAAAATTAAATTATTTTTTCTTTCAAAGTGAATAATTTGTAGATTAATTACTTATGTCAACATGCATGTTATCCACAAGCAATTAACTCAAAAAAACATATATGATTGATATTCTCCTCAAAATAATCACCAACCACCCGATTAAGAAATTAATTATGTTATATGTCCCAAAATCTATATCAAATTTTCATCTTCTAAATCTTGAATTTGATTGATGGCCAACTAATCAAACTTTAATAAAAACAAGAACATATAAGTAGAGAATAAGAATAGAGAATAGATAAATTCAATGATTCATCAATAAGATCCATCAAACTACTAACAATCCTAGAATCGGAAGAGGATTTAACTAAACATGATTATACAAACTCATAAACAAATTAACATACATGTCTAACTAAAATAATAAGATAAAAGGAAGAACAAAAAAACCCTCTTAAATTTGCTTAAAGGTCTCTAGAGTCTATTCTTGATTATCTCCTCCTACTTCTCCAAGATTAATTTTATAGTAAACTATTATTATGATTATGGGAAACTTAATTTTCAAGCCTTCAAAGAAATATATATATATATATATATATATATATATATATAGTTTGAGGCTGGTGGCTCATAAAATAAGTTAAAATATACTCAAAATGAAAATAATTTGTCAAACCGCGTACTTAATTTAATTCTAGAAAGGTTGGATTTAGTAGGAATTACTTAAACAATGCAAAAAGTGTAGCCATTGCTAGGTTGTAATAGCGAGTAATATAGAGATATATTATTTGTCTTGCATAACTTTGAAAATTGATGTCTGCATTTGTGTTCCTAAATTTTATTTGGTATAGCAATACGTCCAATCAAGTGAAGGAGCTAATATCATAGTATTTGAAAAATAAAAAAAATTCATTGAACAAACTAGGAATTCTTCTTAGCCCTGGTGCGTTTTGCTAAAAATAATGTTGAAGCATATTGTCCAGTAGATTTATTTAGGGGATTTAGTAATTGAAGTTCACCTTTTCATTTTGTACTCTCTTAATTGTAGTTATTTCTGGTCATATTTTAATTTTATTTATTTTAACTCTAGTTTACTAAAATTGTTTATCTAATTTCTTTTTCTTCAGGTTTAAATTGTTTAGTAATTAATACTCATACTCCATTTTTAACTACAATCCTTGTGGAGATGATTTACATATCAATATATTACTCGTGTGATTAAGTTCACTTGTGAATTAAAATCAAATAAATCATATGACAACAAGTTTAGTTTTATAGCATCTTATTAGATATGTGATGCAAAATGCGATCTTTTTGCTTGATTCTATTAAAAAAATAAATTATCATTTAGTTTTTGTTTCCTAATTCACTTTAAGCTTTTAAGTAGCATTGTATAGTGCATGCGTTTATCCGAGATCAACGTTTTTCTTACTTCAGGAAAATATTGCAAACTTTTCTAGATCCATAACAAGATGAATATGTTTATGCGGTTGTGGTAGTTTATGTAAGATGTATGTATATACACATCCATCGTGTGATATAGAAGCTATTCCGATCTAAAAATTAAAATTGCTTGAATTTGATCTAAGGCGCGCACCCTAGGGGAGTTGCCCCTAACATGCATAACATGATATTTTTCGACAAAATAGAAGAACTTTTAAATCGAAAATAATATTATTTTTAGTTCTATTTTTTCCACGATAAGAATATAAGCATTTACTATAAAATTATTACCTTTATCTAATTAATTATAAAAGGATTTAATTAAACCCATGATATTTTTTAATGAAATTAAATATTTTTTTGATGAAAATGTAATATTTTTTTTACGATTTAAGAAAATATTACTTTCTATACAAAAAATATTACTTTTTAACGAAAAAGTACATATACAAAATGGTGAAATATTTAGATCATAGATTATTCAAAATAAGCAGGAAAAGTAATAATTAAAAATTATTTCTACGATCTATGGCTAATCTTGCACGTTTTCATATACATAATTCTAATAAAAGTTTAGCAATATACCTATCGCGATTCCACGTTCTTTGCGAGAATTCATGGAAGATGGGATCACATGTTGATCAAAGACATTTGAAATATCCTCTATAAGTTTATACACATTTAGCCTTAATGTGCAGACATATGGTGTAGTTTGATTCTCATATATCTCATATTTAGAACGAAATGAATAATCTACAACTAAAAATATAATTGAGAATCTTAACACATGAGATGACACATAAGAGAACACAGGAGAAGAATCGAATTCTTCTCCTTATGTGTATAGTGGCCAAAAATTCACCTTGATTAATCCCCTTAGTTATGGGCCCATGCTTCCTTATCTCAATGTGTTGGGCTTATCTTCAATACTAGGCCCTTAAATATTTTCTTGGACTTTAATTATATCATAGAATTAACATCCGACGCCAAAAGATTAATCTCAATTAATTATTCAATTATCTAGCATTATTCTGGCCTAATTAGTTATTTGTCCAACAAATAAAATTAGCCAATAATTAATTCTCTCCATTATCATTTAACTACTTAGGCTCAAATAATTAATTTGTCCAAAAAAATATTATTTAGCTTAATAATTAATTCATCCATGATTAATTATTTATTTATCTCTGTGTCAACGTACCTGAATTTCATTAAGCATGTGACCCATTAGGTCCATCACTTCACCTAGTCTAAGAGCAAGCAAACCAATTATAAGATTAATTAATCCAATTAATTAATCATCTTTGGATTTTTCAATCATTAGGTACTCAAGACATTCGTTTGTTCATGTCCAACAAACACTATTAGAGGGATTCATGCGCAAAAGATGAATTCATTGTGCGAACCATTCATCTGTACTTACCGTGCATATACAGTCCCTTTGCTCGGTTCTCCGGTTAATGTCTAGGGCTTGATCATTTATATAGACCCGTAATTGACACTGATAACTATAGTGATCCTCACATACTTTGTCGATTTGTTGGCCCATAAAGAGATCTTATCTCTTATGTTATTGTCGGTGTTTTGCGCAAGATCTTCATCGGATACGATGAGTGTAAAAAATATAGAGAAATAATCCCAACAGATTACTCTACGGGCTAGCGAATTCCATCTTGCCACTATATTGATCTTAAACATAGTTTTACCTAACCAACATGCCCCTATTTAGCCTCTCAAGAAAGGTTTAAGGAACTACTTAAATATACGGCTTCCCTCATGTAAGATCACATGCATGCGCACAGTCGAAAGAATAATTAAAGCACCTACATAAATCAAAATCTCAATTTTATCATTGTCACCGTGGCTACCAAATGGTTTGAATTCTAATGCAGATCAATTCAATGTGATCATTTGGGATGAATATTGCATTCACTAGCCTATATGGTGTCACATCACCAATATCCATGTAATGAGATATCCACTCCCTGAAGGACATACCACTTAGTGAAAGCCTATCAGAATCCTACAATATTTCTTTTCGTAGATTTTATGGCTTGAAACATTTATGATCTCAACCACCAAGACTTATTCAATGACAATAGCCCGTGAGTGACCTAGTTTGCCAATTATCGAGATCATAGATTTTCAATATCATTTAACATATAAACACAAATGAATAAGATAAATAAGAAATGTCTTAAAGTTTTATTTATATTCATAAAGGTTGTACTCGAAATATGTCTTTTAAACCAACCTAACAGTTGACTCCTAGGGATGTTAAAAGGGTCACCCCGACGAACTCACCAATTTAGCCTGAAAATTATAGGGTTAGGGTTTGATTTTACCAGCCCATTAAAAATTGACTCGTTTAACCTGATGCCCAATTAACCCGAAATCCTATAGGACTAGTTTGCTTAGGGTTAGGGCTAACCTAATCATTCGTACTTTTCTTCTTCTTGCCTTTTTTCTAGTATCTCAGAGAATCCAACTCATAATCCCGATTCAATTGCACATCGTACTTTACCTATGCACAACAATCCCACCAAGTGAGCTAGTCATGTCATCTTTACTCTATCGAGCTAATTGTTTAGAGAAAGCTCAATTTAGAAAAGAGAATAGACTGCATCTCATGCATAGGAGCTTGGGAACTACGGAGGAGCATCATATATTAGATCATCAGACAATATACATCATATTTTAGAGCCAGCAACGAGGATACAAAGAAAGATCAACCAACCAAGTCATCAAAGAAAGAGCAACGAAGATCGTTTGACTTCAATAGTTTTCTTTTCTTTTGTTCTTTTTATGTTTGCTATGATTATCAATATGTTTCCCATAATGATATTATTTTCATTCCTATATTTGTTTATGCTTCCTTAATTTGGATGTCGTATGAAATTATGTGACGAATAATTGCATATGTGTAGTTAATCTATTATTGTCTGGGAGGGAGTAATTGATTAACAGATTAGAAATTCATAACATGAACTTGCTAGATCAAGAGATTGTTAAGTATTGTGATGAGAATAAATCCTAGGCACGATTGAGAGTTATAATATATCTTGAGAATAATTAGTGTTATCTAATCTATATTTACATTTAACTAGGAAGAAAGAATCTAGATATATTAGTCATTCTCCTACAAATACTGGAACTAAATATGCTTGATACATTAAAGAAACTCATATGAATGCATATCTGAAACTCATATAATCTCTAAATATCTTAGTTGTTTGAATCTGATTTGATATTTATTTCTACTTATGACCATTCTTCTTTTGTCTTATAGAAGCATGTTAATAGAATGGATGTATTTATTCCTTAATGATCATGATGAAAATTATGCGATATCAATAATAAACAATTGTGCCATCTCATGTATTAGTGAAGATATAGTATAAAGCACGACATGTGGTAAATAGTGAAATTGTGTAAAAAACAAATAAATAAATTATCTTCAAATTTTTTTGCTTTGACAATTTTCTGTAAAAGAAAAAAGAAAAGAAATAGCATGGCGTCGACTTGTGTTTGGTTCAAATTTTCTTCTTTTTTTCATCATTAATATATACTTTTTCTTAATTTTGAATTTTTTTAAATATTTAAAATACAATTATTATTTTCCTTTTTTTTTGTAAGTGTTTATGTATAATATATCAAACTAATCCTCTTTTCATTATTTTAATTTGATACCTATATTGAAATTATAAAATAAAATATTAAATAAAAAATAAAAAAATGTTAATTATTGGACTAATTGTATTAAATTTGAATAGCATATAAAAATAAATTAAATATTTTTTATGAAATACAAATTCATTAAATAATTTACAATTTTTTTGAAAAAATAAAAGTTGTTTATTTGATTTTAAGTTATATATATATATATATATATATATTATAAATTATACAGCACACAATAAAAAAATTCAAATTAAAAGAATTTTAAATATTTCCCCAAAAAATAGAAATAAAAACAAATTCAAATGTTCTAAAGAAAGGACTTTTATTTTATTTTTTTAATTTAGAGCTCTAGCAACCCCAAAAACTTCTAAGTTTACCCAAGATAGTTTAATAAGAAATGTTCAAAATACCCTTCTTCTAAATCAATACATCTCCTCTGCTAAATAAGTTGACGATGGTGGTTCTTCTTCTACTTTTTCTTTATTGTTTATTATTTTAAACAATAAAAAAAAAAAAAAAGCATGACATAAAAGTTTGGATTTATTTATTGTTATTATTTAAATAAAAAAAGTATAATGGGAAAGTTTGGGGGTTTCTTCAAATTTAAAAAAAAAGAAAATTCTAAATATAAGTAGGGCAGGGTGTTTTATGAGATTATTAGGTCCCTTGTGCATTTATTTGATGGGCGTGACTATTCGCAATCCGAATTTCTTTAAATACATTTTATTTAATAAATATATTTTATTTATAATAATTATACTCTTTTAACTAAAAATAAAAAATAAACATAAAAATAAGAATGAACGTATATTGTTAAATACTATTTTAGTTGTTTGGTAAAATATTTCGAACGAGCTTAGGCCAATATGTTTGTCTTTATTAGATAAGTAAGTTTCGAACATGAATATATATGTTGGACCAATTGTGTCGAACATAAAAAGATGTGTTCGGCAGATTAGGTTTGAACGCATATGAGCAAACTTGCGACAAATTCAAAACAAAATATCAAAAATAGAACAATAATAAATGAATATTCTAGTTCTCTTCTTTTTTTTCTTTACTTTTTTTATGTTTTATTTTTTGTGCTTTATTTAAAAGGGTATAATTATCATAAATAAAATATAATTATTAAATAGGATGTATTTAAAGAATTTGGGACACAAATAGCGGCACTCTTATTTTATTTATTAATTATTATTATTATTATTATTATTATTATTATTATTATTTTCAATCATAGCTGAGGGACTTCATTCTTTTATTTTCACCGCCTTCACGGCGGATCTACGGCGGAGAAAGAATCAACAGACCAGGACAGCAAACCAAAGTCAAAAGTTACAAGAAAGGAAAAGGCCATTCTAGTTTCAACAGCAAAACTAAACCTCGAAATACTAAACCAAACAAAGCAAAAAAAAAAAAAAAAAAGAAGCCCACAGTCATAAGAACAAACAATAAACCACAGCACCACCACCTTACTCCATTCCCCCGCCACCATACATATTCTCAGTTCTCACTTACCAAATCCAGAAGAAACCTCAAAATCAGGGTTCCTAGTTTCCCACACAACACACACTAAAGAACATCAATAAAATACGACGTAGAACTTACAGAAAGATATGCCATAACCCCTCAACTATCTTTTCCAGAAAAGAAGAAATATTCCTTCCTTTCTACTTTCTTGAACTTCCTTCCCGGCCCTTTTCAGTTCTTCTTAATTTTCTCTTTCTTGTTCGCATTTTCCTTCTTTTTTGAGGCTGTCTGAACTCCGGCAGAGATGGCGACTCTTGGCGATATTGGGGTGTCTGCACTTATCAATATTTTGAGTGCTTTCGCGTTCTTGCTCGCATTTGCAGTGCTGAGGCTTCAGCCAATCAATGACAGGGTTTACTTTACTAAATGGTACATTGCTGGGAAGAGGAGCAGCCCCAGGGGTGGTGGGGTGGGCAAATTTGTCAATCTTAATATCAGGACTTACTTCACTTTCCTCAACTGGATGCCTCAGGCTTTGAAGATGAGTGAGGCTGAGATTATTAGTCATGCTGGACTTGATTCTGCTGTTTTCTTGAGGATTTACATACTTGGGTACTTGCAAAATTCTTTCTTTTCTTAGTTTCTCCTTTTATTTTGATTATTGGATGAATCTGCCTGGCTCTTGTTAGTAACAAAGAACTTATGGATTTTTTTGGGTTGTTTAGTTTGTTTTTTCTTACTCTCTCTTTCAGAGTATTTAGGTGCTTATCCTCTTTCTGGGCACTTTAATGGATTTATATCATATCATGTCTGGTATTCAGTTTATGAGGACTGAAGCTTAACTTTAGCATCCCTCTGATCTTGAATTTGTGGGAATCACAATCTTAAAATCCTTTTTTCTCATGTTCCTATTTCTTGTAGTAGTCATCAGTTACAATTGAGTTGTGTGAGAAAAACTTTATTTGAGCAGAATTTGTGGTGGAAAATTAGACATATGATCTTGTTCACAATATGCAACTTAAAAGTGAGACTGGAGTGAAGGATTTGCATCAATATCTAACAAATTGGACTTACATTAGAAATTAAAGCAACTAAAAACTTGTAATTCCTATAAATTCTTTGGTTCCAAGCCACCTGGAAGTTACAAGTTCGGTTATTGGATGTTAACAATATAAGATGTCATTGTGGTGTTGGGTTTGAATAGGGGACTTCTAGTTGAGGGAATGTTTATGGTTGATAACTACACGAATTTTGGATACGTTCATAGTCCCCTGTAGGTCTTTATGTCTTCCTCTTCCTCATTTCTGAAACCTGTAATCAAGTTTTGTCCTTGCTGATCCTTTTACTGTAGCACTTATGTTTCCAGTGACCAAATTCTCTTGGAAATTGTGAATTATTCAGCTTATGAATTAGGTATTACATGTAAAAATGTCAAAGGCTCCACAGTTATGGCACTAGAGACTCAATAAATTTCTTCCATCTTGTCTGTGTATTTTACTAGCTTCTGCCTAGACTGGCTCTCCTCCTCAGTGTTAAGGCAGATTCGCTTTACGTTTATGTTTGATCTTGTATGTCATGTTCTATCTTGATTGAAGAAATTTAGTTTTCCTGATTTGTTACTCTCTATTGGTCTTTTTAACCTTTGACAGCCTGAAAATATTTGGACCTATAGCCATTGCAGCATTTTTAGTTCTTCTTCCAGTGAATGCTACTGGTGGCACATTATTTTTTCTGAAACGTGACTTGGTCGTCAGCAACATTGATAAGCTTTCTATATCAAATATTCGTCCCAAGTCTTATAAGTAAGTTTTACTACCCTTTTTCAACAGAAGATGAGTAAATATGGTTTCACTGGTGATGATATATCAGTATATTCCATAGCTTTTCCTTTATCACTTTAAATTGAGCTGGTTAGATTGCTACAACTAATCTTCAAATTATCCGATACTGCATGTATTTGCTTTCAGATTTTTCACGCACATATCGATGGAATACTTGTTTACATTTTGGGCTTGTTACATGCTGTATAAGGAATACGATAGAGTTGCATCAATGAGACTAAATTTTTTGGCTTCACAAGGCAGGCGCCCTGAACAATTTACGGTTAGTAGAACTATCATGGCTGTTCATATATCAAGTATGATTATGGAAAAAATTCCTGCATCTGTGTGTTCGTTTAGTATCGTGTTGGTCACCCATGTTGGCTATGATTTGTTCCATTAAATGTAAAAGAAATGAAGAAGGTATATGCAAAGGGTACACGAATAAATACAACTGGCTATTCGAAAACATATTCCTACTTTTTTTGTTCTATTCTTTTTGTCCAATTCATTTTACAATACACTGCTGAGATTTAACTTTTAAGATTCCATCACATCTAGAAAGTTGCTTCTTGGAATGATTTCGCTCGCAAAATTATTAACGAACTTGCTAGCAAGCAATTGCACCCGCTTAACAAGTCTTGGCAGTGATCCAATTGGGCACTTCAATGACCACACATCATCTCCTTTTTTATGTTTTACGATGCCTTATTCTCAGTTTCTCTTCTGAGCAAATAAAATCCCAGAGGCTTTGATAACAGTGAATCTATAGGGTTCACATACACATATGCAACGCCAAAGACGAACTCTCTAGACAATTTAGATCAATAGCATACATTCCTTTGTTCACCCTTCATCACTTAAATAGCTTTGTATTCTTGGTAGAAATTTAAAAGTTGCTTTTCTATTTGTTTTTTGCTGGCACTTTCTTCTTGGTCAGATCTGTGCAGCCTTGAGTCATGTTTTCATTTGAGACAGTTACGGTATTTATAGGTCATCAATAGCCTTGTCATGACCTCTAGATCCAACACTGTGTTAAAGAGCTATATTATCCGACTTTTTATAAATTAACTTTAGCGAGGTTGATGTCTACCATTTTTTATACAAAAGTTAACCAGAAGAAGCTTTTGTATGATGTCTCGGACTAATTTTATTAATTACATGATTACCATGTCCAGTTTGTAAGTCTTGTTTGTTTCGGGATGCAGTTTATGTATTCCACATTTATTCTAATATTTATGTTAACTACCTCAGGTTCTAGTTAGAAATGTGCCACATGGTAATGGACGCTCAGTATCAGATAGTGTAGAGAGCTTCTTTCAGAGAAACCATCCAGATCACTATTTGTGTCATCAGGTAACAGATTTCCCGCCCTCAAGAGTTATGACTATGAAAAGACTGTTCTCATGGAATTCTGAATAAATTCTTTCTGTTTTTTGCAGTAAATTTGGTTAATATTACTATGTTTTTCTTGATTTATAAATACTTTTGGCTGTTTGGCCTATTTTCATTACTATACAGGCTGTATACAATGCTAAAAAGTTTGCAAAACTGGTTAAAAAAAGAATTCAAATTCAAAATTGGCTTGATTACAACCAGCTTAAGTTTGAGAGAAATCCAGAGAAGAGGCCCACTAAAAAGGTATGCTCCATTTGGCATTAAAATTCGTGTTGAGAAATAATGTCTGTAGAGATACTGATCTTGACTAGTTTTCTTGCTGCACAACACTAAAGTTTCACATAGCTTACCATGTTTTTGTCATTTTAGAAAGGATTTCTTGGACTTTGGGGTGAAAGGGTTGATTCTATTGGCTTCTACAATGAGCAAATCAAAGATCTTGATCAACAAGTAAGTGATCTAACTATTTTTTATTTAGACAAGGTTCTCCATTTATTTTATTTTTCACCCATGTACTTATTCGTTTTCCAGAGTATAGTATCTTCCTGGATAAATTAAGTCTCCCTTCATCACCTGTGATTGCACTACTTACTAATAGAGTTCATCCCTTTGCACATAGTTGACAATGGAACGCCAAAGGATCATGAAAGACCCTAAATCTATCATGCCTGCTGCTTTCGTGTCATTCAAATCGAGATGGGGTGCAGCTGTTTGTGCACAGACCCAGCAGAGCAAAAATCCCACACTGTGGTTAACAAATTGGGCCCCAGAACCCCGTGATGTGTACTGGAAGAATCTTGCAATACCGTTTGTATCCCTCAGAATCCGGAAACTTGTAATATCAGTAGCTATGTTTGCATTGGTCTTCTTTTATATGGTACCCATTGCCTTTGTACAATCATTGGCGAATCTTGAAGGACTGGAGAAGGCTGCTCCTTTTCTGAGGCCACTAATTGAATGGTAAGAGACTTTGAAAATGATGATATCATATTTATTATGACATTGTGTGTCCTATTGACGTGATAGACCATGCCTTTTTGTGCTATTGGCTTTACTCTATATTATCACTATCTATGATGTAGTTAATTCATTTTGATGTCCAGGGCTTTTAATTGGTCCAATTTAATCTAAAAATGGTCCATACTTAATCAGGTTACTTAAAAAATGCAAATAATTAAAAGTTTCAAACCCCTTTATGAACCTACATTTAAGATCTGAATGCTTTTCCTCCCTGACTTAGTATAACTAGTGACTTTCACCTGGTGAATAATTTGATCTAAATAATTCTTTAAGCATTGACCAATTACAACCGAATGGTGTGAAACAAATGGAGGCATATGCAATTGAGTCATTTAAGAACTTGGTAACTTCTAGGTTTACACTCTTCTTTGGTATTCTATAATCTAAATCCACATGGAGAACTTTGAATTTTTTAATTGGATCTGGATTTATAGCTCATGTTTCAGATTTATGAGGGTCATATCTGGATGGATCCAACCAATTGTATTTGAACTTGAATTATGAGCTGGATCTGGATCTAAACAACAAAGTTGGGCTGCAAATCTGGCTCTGTGCAATTGTATTTCGAGCTAGAACTAAGAACTGGATGTCGATACAGATAGTGAAGTTGGTTTTGAACCCTATGTATATTATTTGTCTCAAAAAAGTGGAAAATAGCTCCCATTCATATTCCATTTAATCAACAATGGTCACTTCATATATTTTTTTCAAATAAGTTCTACAATTGTGTGTCAGCAATCTAAAATCATTTATTTTGTTACTGGACGTACTTTTATTACACTGAGGACTTGGGGCAGATGGAATTATTTTGGTGTTGCACTATGGAAATGTGTGGGAGGAATTTCTACCTTCCACATTTCTGATTATGTTCTTCATGTTTATCTTCAGACTGGACTTATTTCCTTCGAATGATACTCTTGCTTCTTCAGTTAGGATTCAGTTACGGGGCTGTGGAAAGATTTCTTTTTCTGTGATTGATATATGTAGAATAGTTTGTGCAAATCCTGATGCTTATATTGGATGCTATACAAGAAATTTGCTTTACTTCTTTACTTTTCAGATTTGGTGAAGCAATTGACATGTTTTGCAGGAACTTCGTGAAGTCATTGCTACAGGGTTTCCTTCCTGGTCTAGCTCTAAAGATATTTTTGTTTCTTCTTCCCGTAATTTTAATGATTATGTCAAAAATAGAGGGGCATGTTGCGCTATCAGTATTAGAACAGAAAACTGCTGAAAAATACTACTACTTCATGTTGGTCAACGTGTTTTTGGGGAGCATAGCAACTGGAACAGCATTTCAGCAGCTTCGGGCTTTCCTTCACCAATCAGCTACTCAGTAATGTTCCCTTTATATATTTTAGCTTCATTTATATTTTCTAATTCAATCTGCCCCTGTTTGTTTTCCCATTTTATTTTATCCATCCTGAAATTCATTGAGTTCTAATAGAAGTTCCTTGGTTGTAGGATCCCAAGAAACATTGGGGTATCAATCCCAATGAAAGCTACTTTCTTTATCACATATATAATGGTCGATGGTTGGGCTGGAATTGCAGGAGAAATCCTCCGATTGAAGCCGTTAGTAATTTTCCACCTAAAGAACATGTTCATTGTAAAAACTGAGAGGGATTTGGAGAAGGCAATGGACCCTAAAAGTATCGATTTCCCTGAGACTCTACCAAGCCTTCAGCTGTATTTCCTTCTGGGCATTGTGTACATGGTTGTTACTCCTATCCTTCTTCCTTTTATGCTGGTATTCTTCGCCTTTGCCTACTTTGTCTACCGTCATCAGGTTAGTCCTACTTGGTTTTATCAATCTGAATTATGAAAATCAAATGCGGTCATGTTCTATGAAGAGGGGGCAATTTCAGCACTGCCCAATGATAGGATTGAGCCAGGCATGCTCTTTTATGGCCTGGAATACATCAGGTCTGTTTGCCCACTGATCTGGGGGCCAGCCTGATAACTTATATATTTATGGGATATAGCTGGACTGGGCCAAGGAAAGACTGGCCTGGACGACTGGCCCGGTCCTGTTTTGTTTCTTGGACCGACAGGTCCAGGCCAGGCAGCCCGATTTGCAACCTCTAAGTTGATGTTGGTATATTTAGGCGCTATTTACGCATACTGACTCAGTCAAATTGTATCCCTTTTTATTGTGCAGATCATTAATGTGTATAATCAAAAATATGAGAGTGCTGCTGCTTTTTGGCCTCATGTTCATGGGCGTATCATTGCAAGCCTAGTAATATCACAACTGCTACTAATGGGCCTACTGAGCACTAAAAAGGCTGCAAACTCAACTCCTTTCCTCGTGGTCTTACCCATACTGACTTTGACCTTTCATCGGTATTGCAAGCATCGGTTCGAACCAGCATTCAGAAAGTACCCTCTTGAGGTAAGAATCATACATGTAGCATATGTAGCTTGAAAGTTGAAAGACATGGCTCTTTGTCCATTATTATCATATGACAGAGAGTCTCCGTTTCGGATAACTTTAGGAAGTCATCATCGAGATTCAGGAATCCAGAGTTAGGGGTTTGAGTCAGGTCAGCTTCTGAGCCACTCGAGATCGACTCAAAAAAAAAATTCGAACTCATCTACAAGCTAATAGAGTCAACCTCAAGGGACAGACCCTATCACAAGAATATTACTCCCTCCATCCCCAAAAAAAGTTAATATTTTATAATAGTACAACCTTTTTTTTTTTTGTCAATTAGATGAAAGTACAACCTACTAAAAAACCATAAATTCTTACTTATACGACTTCTTTTATTCATTGATTTGACTTATTCAATCATATATAACTTTTTTGTAGAATAAATAAAAAATCAATTTATTTTAACCAATAAAAACTTTCAAAATTAGACCCTTTGTTTAAATAAAAAATGTTTTTGAAACATGAATTTTCTTTAGATGGAGGGAGTACTATTTAATTGAAGTTAGTTATCAAGCCTTATTGAGTGTTATTAGTTTTTTTCTTTTTTCAAATTTTATCTGAATATGTTTGAACAAAGCCAGGCTTGAGCTCAAAACCATGCTCAATCAAGCTCGAGCCCCTAATTTCTCAGCGAACTCTAGCCTATCAGTGCATCGGCTTCATTACTCGATATCACCCCTATCCCTTTCCAGAGCATTTTCTTATGCATGTTCAAAATAATGGTCTCTACAACACTACTACTTGTATTCGGATCTGTCACGCTGATTCCTGCTTCTCTTCACCTCTTCAGGAAGCTATGACCAAGGATGCAGAAGACGGCGCTTCACAGGCAGATATCAACTTCAAATCTTACTTGGCCAATGCATACTTGCATCCGATCTTCCACTCCTTCGAAGAAGTTGAGTTAGCTAGAGTCAGAGTCGACAAGAACCTGGCCCACAGTGCCGATATGACTGCAGGCGAGCGCGCAAGTTCCCCAAATAATGCTTATCACTATGAAGCCGAAGAAGTTGAAACAACTCACCGGTATCAATTTGAATCACAAAGTAATGTTTATAGGTATGATGTTGAATCGAACCATAAAGTCTAGCATCATCAACGTGTACCGATTCAGTTAATGTTAGTTTAAGGATGCTGATGTATTATTTAGTTCATCTTATTGCAAGGCAACTGATGTCAAACTCTTGTCATGCATATTTCGAGCATTAGGCTTTGTTGGTAGATGTAAATGTACTTTTTAATTTAGTTTAATATCTTTGTGTTCTTACTTCAAATATATATATATATATATATGTATTTTTTTCAGTGTGTGTGTGTGTGTGAGAGAGAGAGAGAGAGAGATATTTGATTATATACTTTTCTTGTTTGGAGGATTTTGTTGTTTGAATGCTTGTATGCAATATTTTCTAGGATATGCATTGCAAGCTAGTCATATTTTGTTACCAAATCATATTAAGAATTTTTTTTAAAAATTTATTTATATTATACCATATAGTAATTGTTTTCTTTATAACTGAACAGTTCGATTCGTGATTTAACTGTATAAAAACATTCCAACATGATTATGTAGTAAAATTTTCATTATTAATTGAAGTTTAATAAATAATTATTTTCAAGAATTTTTATATTAATCAAAATCAATTAATGTTTCAAATTCCTTTTATAATAGTCTAAAAATAGTTTATTCTAAAAAATTTAAAAATTCTAGCTGTCTATAATAATAAAAACAAATTTGTGGAACTAATATAAATATTTTTATTATTCCAAATTTGCAATTATTTAATGTATACAGTGAGTGCGGATGGATTGTATAACATTAATATCAATACGCGGCGGTTGTTTCATTGATCGAGCTGGATCAAATGAGTGTTGTGTCGAACATAGCATTATTTATTAGTGGACATTAGGTCAGGCATAATGTGGGTCTGATAGCTTATCTCGAACCCACAAACCATAGAATACGGATTAAATTAACTATAAATGCTTTTGCATGTATGTGTACCACAAGTTATCCGTCAACCTAAACATATGGGGATCGAGCATCGAGCATGAGGAAAATCAATCCAGACATCGATCTCAATAAAAGACCGTGCACACCAATTTCAAAGAATAACCATGTATACTGATCTCAAAAGGAGACCATGGCGGTCTCAAATAACAACCACCGCTTACAAAAAGGAGGTTTACTAATATGGCATTGCATGACTAACAAGTGTTAAACATACAAATACATATGATTTCAAGCATGAGGTAACAACCTCATTGTCATTATAAAATGAAAAACCTAAATATAAAATAAGAGAAAGAAAGTTACAAACAAGGTCAATAAAACTAGTACAAGCAGAGCATAAAAGAAGAGAAGATTGAGATCTCATCGTAAGTACAAACTCAAGAATATATAGCGATCTCGAGCTAGTAGCATGTTAGAGCTCATGATTTCGATGTTTGTCTCAACTTTTACATTTAAAGCTTTATCTATTGTATTTTATTTTATCATTCCATATCATAATTCTAGCAAGACACCCACATCCCAAAGATAAATTGAAGTTTACATATAATATTTTAATTTATATTTCATTTTGTTAAATTTACATTAAAGATTAAAATGAGACAAGAAAAGGGTGGAACTCCTTCATAATTCAAAATCCATATCTATGCCTACCGAATAATTGAAAAATTATATAGAAATATCACTTTCCAACCCAAATTGATGTTATGCAAAAAAACCAAAAAAGTATGAAGAAAGAAAAGACGTGTGAAGTCCACAAGCATGGGATGGGTGTTGGGGATTAATCTTTTTCTTCTTTATATTTTCGGAGAAATAATTAATTAAAATTTTATAAACTTTTTTTATCTTTTATTCATTTTTTCATAAACTAATCAAATAATTCTTATTTTATAATTTTTAATTTAACATCAATATTGTATATATAAATATAATATAAGTATTATACATTGGCTTGTATAAGATTTGGATTGTAATATTGTATTATAATTATTTAGTTGAGTTTAATAAAAAAATTAAATTATTAGTGGTGCACTTATGTTGTAAAATATAAAATTTATAAAATTATTATTCTAATGAAAAATAATAGTATTGGATTATTAAAAATAACTAATTTTCTAATAAAATTATTCAATGTCTTTTGTATATTAGTTTATTTTAATTTTTTTTTTAATGAGCTCTGTTTTGATTTAGATATATATGTTTGTTTTAGTTTTAATGCCAAAAAAAAAATTATTAAACTATTAAAAAAAAATCACCATTTAAAAAATAATTAAATTATTTAATTTAACAGACTGGAGAGGGAAGTTGTCTATATTTTAGTCGGCAACTCACATAAGAATACAACTTCAACATAAGCAGAATGATGCTCTATCCTTTCCACATACAAAAACCCAAGTGTGAATAACAATGTTTTCTTCATCCACTGTCGATACTTTCACGAACCAGCTGTAATGGCCCTTTTATACACCCTCTACACAACATTATTCAGATAGTCTAGCTTAGTAAAAATGGCAGAAACTATTAGTAAAGAAAGGCAGAAAGAAATGCTCGATCATGAGTTAGACATGGAAACACCCGACATCCATAGCGTCGCGATGAAAATCCAGAGGGCTCGAGAGGTTTACAGCGCCTACGAAGGGGGCGGCCAAAAGCCGACGAAGCTTGAAGTCGTGTTGTGGTACTTGTATGAATTGTGTTCATACTTTGTACACACTGTCTTGATTCCTATTGTTTTCCCACTCATCATCAGCCAAACGGTTTCCGATCCACCGGAGCCACCGCAAGGTTGGTTGAGAAGCTTTAAGGGTTTGAAGTGCAACATGAATCAGATGCAAATGTAAGTGTTTTTTTTTTTCTTGACATTTGTTACGACTGGTTTTGATCAAGAAACTTGAAACTTTCAGATTCTAATAACCTTTTTCCATTGCGTCATTGAATTTTTAGGCTACTCTCAAATAGTTTTTTTTTTTTTTTTTTTTTTATGTTTAGTAGATGTCTATCGATGTGCGATGTTTGAAATAAAATATATATTTTTATTATTTTAATACGATGTGATGGAATTATATTATTGTTACAATAAAAATATACATTAGTAACTATTTGTATAATTTATATTTATATAAATAATTTCTCAATTTGAAATATAGGTTTTTTTATGTAATATTGTATTGTCTATCATTCTTTCAAAAAATATCTCTACTAAGTAATAAATTACACAACACTTCTAAATAAATTTTGAATTCAAATTCAATACAAATTGTCCACTTGATATAATTCTCGTACAAATATTTCAATTTATTAAAATATATTAAAGTGAAATAATAAACTATGCTAATTAATAGTATAATATTTTTCAATCTATATAAAAAATTTAATTTATTATTGATTCAAATCCAATACATATATTAAAATAAAATAAAAAATACTTCAATTCATTAAAAAAATTATATTTTAAATATAATTTTTTATTTTAACATATTCAATATTGATATCAATTTAAAGATCATCAAAAAATTATTTGATATATTACATATAAAAAAAGTTAAAATATTTGAATTTTAAAATTTTAGCGGAATGACGTATGTTTCAAATCCATTCACCATTCTACTTTAATATAAAGGACAATGGAATAAATAATATCCCTCCATTTCATATTAAATATCATGTAAGAGGATCAATTTTATTGTAAATTAATTCTTATTTTAAAATGTTAGTTCCAAATTTATCTCTCCTCTAATCCCAAATAAAATCTTTTATTTTTTAGTTAATAATGTTTCTTAATTTCTAATAAAAATTCTATGATCGATACTTAGAAAAAAATTAAAAGTATCTGAATTTACTATTGTAAAACACTATAAGAAGTTGTGTCTTTGTGTTATTTGATCTAAATTCATATAATTTTGACTTCAAATTAAAATAATATTATTTCTAATAAAAGTTTAAAGTAACATTCCAATTTTGGAGAGATCTAATTCCAAAGTGAGCAAAAGATTCTTGTTCCATAAACTAAGAAGCTGCTTTTCACAGATATGAAGGACTCGTCCACAAGGCAATCCAAGTAGGCGATTTTACATTCTCCCCGTTAGAATGGGTTTCATTTTCTTGGACCACCGGCCTCATTCTCTCTGCACCAATACTGGCCCTCATTTCAGTCCACCTCGACTACGGCCACAACCAAAACCTCATAGCAGCAGCCTCCACCGCCATTGGCGCCCTTTTCTGCCTCCCCGCTGGCTTCTTCCGAACCCCATGGATCTTTCCGCCCTACATCTCCGCCCTCGTCCTAGCAAGCACCACCGTCGGAGCCTCCCACGCCCGTTACCTCGGCCTAATGATCCGCGGATTCAGCGGCCCCACCATCCGTAGGACCCACTTCCCCGATAGAAGATCCTTCGGCAGCTGGCTGTCGCTTTGCTCCACGTCAGCAGGCTGCTTAGGATCCGCCGCGTTTGCATCTTTTACGTATTACATGCTTAAAAGGCCGGCCCATTTCGATGCTTTATGGGTCGTCGCGATTTTCAGTGGGCTGATATGGGCCTTAGGATTGCTCCATATTTTCGGCCCAAGCAGATTCACAGCAGGCTCCATTGATTCTCGTCCTGTTTCTCTCTCTGATAATATTGTCTCCATTTTTAGGTATCCACATGCTGCATGGAGCCTTGCAGGGGTTTTTCTTTCGTCGTTTGCGAGTATGTGTGTTTTTGGAGCAGGGTTGCTTTACGCAGTAGGGTATATTTGCATTGAGAGAGAGAATGTGATGTATCTATGGGTAGTGTATTTCTTGCTTCCTTTGGTTTCTCTTCCATTATTGGCGCATCCATTGCAGCAGATTATGCAGCTGGATGCTGAGAAAATGCAGATTCTTGGATTCTTGCTGTCGACGATCTGTTCGGGGTTCGGGTTTTATTACAGGGGAAGAATTTGGAGCAGGACACATCTTCTTGCCTTTGCTGCCATTCAAGGAACTGCAACAGGATTGCTGCATGCATTTGGGAGGGTGCTATGGCTAGACTGCTCCCCTGCAGGGAAAGAAGGTGCGTTTTCTGTCTGGTTTTCATGGGGCCGTGCAGTCGGAGCATGTGCAGGATTCGGCCTGGCAACAGCCATGCCTGGAAACATTGGCAAGGCATTTGGAATATCATTTTGTGCTGGAATTGTTGGAATGATTATTTTGATATTTGGAAATGTAAGCAGTTTGAGAGGAGCAGAAGAAGCTGGACATGTGATCACAAGTGAGAAGAGCTCACCGGTGCTTGGATTCGATCATCATTTGAAGGGATCAGACCTTATTTAAGGTTGAAATTTGAATCAGCCAAAGACGAGTCCTTGTGTCCTTCGTTCAATCTACACGCACCATGCATCAAACTCCTTCAATGGATATTTGACAAGGAAATCTGTTTTGCTTTATATCTATATACCATTCATGCATACTTGTGTCTTGACATAATCTAGATTAATTCAACAATAAGTTTTAGGTGGATTTTATTTCATTTGGTATTCGAACAAAAGAATTAATCCGGAGAAAAAAAGAATTAATAATAATAGACTTTATGAAGGCCTTTATCTAGCCTAAAATAGTATAAAGAGTAAAGAATAATATAATTAATTGAAAACAAAGGTATAAGAACCTTAGATTTGAAGTCAAAAAGTCAAGGACAAAAGCAAACCACTCATCATTTCATGCTCTTTTTTTGGTTTTGTTCATAAAGATCCCTCTCCCTCCCCCTCTATTTTCACTGCCCCAATCTCAACAATTGTTGTTCAAAGTTTCTTGTGCTTCCCGTTTCAGGGAAAGAGGAGGTATGTTCTTTTCTCATGCTATTTCATACCTTCTTCCTTCAATATATATATATATATATATATATATATATATATATATATATGTCTTTATCTTCTTGCATTGTTTCCACCTTAATACACACATACATACATTCCCACAAACAAAGATTACGAGGGCGAAACTAAAGATTACAAGGGCGAAATCCTTCCTTCGATCTCTATTAACATGCATATTTAGGATTTCAAATTTTGTGCAGCAATCATTGTCCATTTCTATGCATTCACATGAATGTATATCAATACATGCAAAAAAATGTTAATAATATACATGTGGACAAATATTATCAATATTATTGTCTTTATCAATGTGTGCAAGGTTATATGTAGATTTCATAAATCTGCATCGTGACTAGATGTATTCTATCATGCCTCCTTGAAACGATGTTATTACCTTTTAGATGTCAAAGAATTTGGTAAAAAACAAATATGGGTAATAAAAAGCTACCTTCGAAAATTATCATATTGATTAGATAGACAACCAAACAAATTATAGTTTAGAACACAAATTTGCAAAAATGAAGTAAATAATGCTTGTGAATGTTAAGAGTATTCTTGGACATAAATTTCACTTCACATCCATATTTCAAAATTGAAGGATTAAAAGAAAAAGAGAAACGAAGTCACCGAGCTGTAGGCACCACCATGCCCTCCATCAATGTTGCCTGCCTTCTCCTGCTTGCCGCCGTCCTCCTCCATGTCCCGGCCACGCATGCAGAGCTCAAACCGAAGCCCAAGATCATCGTGCTGACCAACAACCACACCAACTTCCTCAGCGTGAGGTGCTTCTCGTTCGACAATGATTACGAAGTGACCCACCTAGCACCTTGGGCCCAGTACAAGTTCAAAGTGAAAAAGAGAGTCATCTACCCTTCTTCAACCATGTTCAACTGCTCCACCAATATGGGCACCTTCGTTGCCTTCAAATACGACTATGAGTGCAGTAAAGATAACTATGATACCTGTGACTGGAGATTTGATGAAGAAAGTGCGTATAGATGGGAACCCAAGACGCAAACTTGGGTTCCGTTCGACTATGCTCCTAACTATGAGTCACTTAGCAGAGGTGGTGTTGTCAGAGGGTACTTTGCTAACTAGAAAGCTTTTGGGACTACTTATAATGAATCGTGTATGCTTCTATATGAAGATGAGGATTAGTAGAGAGAAACTGGGGACTTTCTTTTTGTTTTCAAAAGATTATTTTACAATAAAGGTTTATACTTTTGGCTAATCTCATAAGATACTCAAGTGTTGTATAACTACATTCCTGTATACTTCTTTCTATGAGTGTAAGCCTAAAATTATATCGTGAAACTTATAAAATATCAATAATGATAATTCTGCATCTTTTAGAGTTGGATTCAAGAAGTGTTTCAAAATCTAGAAAACTAGTTCAGAATCTACTCAAATGTGAGTGTGCATGCTTTAGGGCATTGTACTCTCAGGCACCATATAAGGTACAATAGGAGGGGGAGGGGGGATGAATAGTCTTCATAACAAGAATGGTATCATCCCTGAATGTTGTTACTCTTGTAGCAAACTGGAGTGCTTCAAAACAGAAAATGTAATGAAACACCAAAAATATAGAAGTCTCATTGTTATAAATAGTTGATTTAAGACAAAAGTGCATTCATATTCAAGAAATTGATAACAAAAAAATAGTAAGAAGCGCCATCCTTGTACCCAAAAACAGGTAATCAGTTATGTGAAAAATGAAAATCAATAGTTATGAGATTGTATGCAAATGAATCTATAATCAGTCATTTAGGAAACTCTTAACAAACTAACGCACAACAGAGGCCTCAGAGAAACCAGGTGCTGGGTATTTTCTGAAATGCAAAGCCACTGCAGCAGTTGTATGATGAGAACGGAGGAATCTTTGAATTGAAACACAAAGTCACGCATCTTCATTACTTCTGCATAAGCCAACGGGACCAGGTTGTCCCAGACAATGTTAAGACTTCTAAGACTGAAAATCAAAAAAGAATTCCCAGATTAAACACAATTATGGAGTATTAGGCAGGTTAACATTCATATTTTAAATGCAAACATTGAAAGGTATAAGTGGTAGATAAGCAGAAAATAAAAGAAAGCATGCAAGCCACACTCAAGCAGAGGATAGAGAAATGGAGGAAGATAAGATGAACTGGATCTTCACAAGTATACTTCTAAGGAGAAAAAGGATTTTATTTCCAGTTTTATTAAGGTGCTCTTGAGATGGCATTCCCTTTGCTGATAAAGGAACGAGTGTGTTGCTCTTCCACTAAAACTCTTAATCTAAATCAACATAAGCATTGGGTCCTCAGTCGACTGGATATGTTCCTGTCATGAAATTTTATATGTGTATTCAACTCAGTCTTGAATGAAAGGTAAAAGAATCATCAACAATCTCTTCATTGCACTTATTTACTTAAGCACCAAGTATGTAAATCAATGATTGGCTAAAATAGTTTATCACCTTTTCGCAATTTGAGAAACTGTCACCAAACCAAATAGCGTCACCCTCTTATAAATTTGAGAAACGATCAGAAAACAAACAATTATTTTACTCAGTCAAGGGGCAAGTGTGCAGTGAACAGTACATATAGTACTAAACAGATACCGCAATAAACCAATAATCTTGTTTCTAAGCAAGCAATGAAAACTAATTTTTTTCAGAAAACCAACCATGTCACAATATCTTCTTCATAATAGCACCCACTTACTAAGTTTTTTGTCATTGCAAAATATGACAAAACTTATGAATGTGAATTATGCCTCTTCCACTCCTTTCAGCTCCTGATCTACCCATCATTCATATCCCACATATGCCTTTAAAAGGCCTAAAAAAATAAAATCAGTGTGATAAATATTTATATGAGATTCACATATATATTGTGAAACATTGTGAAACTGTGTGTCATATACATGCAAGTATCCTTTGATTATCGATTATTTTTTAACTTTAAAGAGCCTGGGGCCATCGGCTTCCTACTCTTCCACTTTCATTTACTCTACTTGGCTGTGCTATGTCTCACTTGGTTAAGCTAAATGGTCGCCATTCCAAAAAAAAAGGGGATCAAGAATATAAAAAATGTCCGAGTGCACAGTTACACACCAAACGTAAGCAAATCCAAAAAATCAAACAGCTCACAATGTCAAATGTCTGAGTGCACAGTTACACAACCTGAGACCGAGAAGAGAAAAATCATAGTAATAGTCCATTCCACTTCCATCAGTAATGGAAGAATGCAAATCTTAAGTTAAGACACCAAAAGGTTTCACCAACCAAGAACCTTAGAATGGAATGAAGAGAGATGGAATCATGACAAATGGAGTTGCATGAAAGTTTAAATAATATGAATCCTTTCAAAATCATTACAAGGAATGTACATCTTCTATAGGTAAAGTTGGAAGAACATATCCTCAGTGAGGATGGAAATGAAAAAAAAATTATAATATTCCAGGTACTTTATTAAGATTAAAATCCATTAAATTCCAACAAACAATTCTACCAATACAAGTTATTTGGTGTGATTCTGCAATGCAATCAAACAAAAGCACAGAACAGCATACTTGCTTACCAGTGGAACAGCTTTCAAAATTAAAACAATCGAGCAATTAAATTAAAGCACAGCAAGTTTGCAATACAAAAGGGTAAACTGTGTTACCTGAAGCAAAACAACAAACTGTAGCTACCAATATTATCATACTCCCTCTGAACAGTTATACAGACATGATTCCTTTTATGGGGGCAGAGAAAGTAATATACAAGACAGCAAATAAAAATGGGAGTATAAACCAGTAGGGGTGGGGTAAAGAAGGGGACTCAGGAGGTGCTTAAAGTTGGGAAAATTACGAAATGGGTGATTATGTGGTGTGGAGAAAACTGTAAACGAAAGAGGGGCGGCGATGGCGGCGTTTAGGAATAGAGAGGAAAGCTGCATACCGGCGGAACCTCGAGCATCATCCCGGCATCATTGCTGTGTTTCCAGTGCGTGATTTTAGCGCCTTATCTTAATTGAAGAAATTTCTGTCAGAACGTCTTACAGAGCAGATATATTCGGATCTCTTTTTTTTGTTTTTTTTTTTTAATTCTAATTATATAAACTTCTTTTTTGTAATAATATTTTTTTGTTTTTTTATTTTTTATTTTTTTCACCTCTTTTATGGTTTTTTCTTTGGTATTTTCTAGATTTTTTCTGAATGTTTTTGGTGGTAGAGATTTCTTTTTTTCATATTTTTTTTTTTTTTTTAAGAAACATTGATCTGATGTAAGATATTTGTCAATATTTGTCAGGTCTTACAATAGACATTTATTTCAGTAATAAGCCCCAAAAATTTTCAGCATTTTTTATGCATATGATAATGAATTTTGAAGCTTTCTTTCTAAAATAAAAGGATGATTTAGAACTTTCTGTTATTACTTCTTGAATTGTACGATAAGACTTGCTAACACCCTTTTAGCGTTTGAAGTTATATGAGTTTAGTTGGCAATATAATTAGCAACTATTTTCACTCTCAACTGCAATTCTATCGGTTTTAATTTCGATATCGTGAGGAATAGAATTAAAACTAAATTAACATAGTTGGTTTTGAAATTGTTGGTTCCACCGTTTCAATTTTTGGTTTCTTTTTTTTTTCTTTTATAAATTTCACACTTGGAATCGCCGATTTAAAACTAAAACAAACGGTTTTTAATTGAGATTGGGATTGGAATCAACGATTCAAAACTATCGATTCCTGAAATTGGATACCCGAAATTGAAATCAAAATCGAATCAATCAGGTTCTGATTTTGAATTAGAACTAGATCAACGGTTAAATTTAAATCGTTGATGGTCGGTTTTGATTCCCCCTTAGACGCTAGCCAAACAATTTTTTTTCCCAATGAAAATGTAGTTGAAAAGATAAATGAAATAAAAGTATATTTTAAAATTATTTGTCATAATCAGTTTAAGTTGATTTTTAAAATCAGCCACATGTCAGCTTTACATTAATTAAAACTAGTGTGATATCTTGTGCGATGCACTAAAGTTATTTTTGTATGTTTTTATTATTAAAAACTATGTTATTTAGTATTAAAAATATTAACAAAAAATGATTATACATGTTAATATCATTTTTTTTGTTATTAGAAAAACACTTTATTAATTACTTAACGATATGATCTGCACATATCCAATAACTAAGGGATTTTTTCCATATTATAAAAACATTAATTAAACACGCTTTTAATAGTTATATATAAAAAAGTAAATTATAATTTCAACCTTAAAATTAATCATAAAAATATATAATGTAATCGTTAAAAAATATGAATTCTTTTAGATTTAATAAAATCATTATTTTTACAAATATGATTTATAGTTTTTAAGTTTTCATGTCTAAAATGTTTTTGTTTCATAGAAGACTTGCCCTTTACTTATATATATATATATATATACACACACATATATATATAAATTGATTTTATAACTTTTTTTATTAATAAATTGGTAAATTTTTTATTATGTAACAAACACTTAACTTTTTAATTTTCTTTTATCAACATCACTTCTATTTTCAAATACAACATAGTAATTTTAATTTTATATAATAAAAAAATATTAATTACTTTTTCAAAAGTATAACCAATTACAAACATGTCAAATTGACCCTTAAAATTACTTATATGCACATAAAGGCAACAATATATACAGTGTGATAGTTAGATTGACGTACAATCTTTGAATATGAACAAAAGCATCACAATTCTAGCATAAATATAATGGTAATCCTACAAGAATTTCATTAAGTATAAATAAGATCATAAGATTGTTCGAGACTCATTTTGATGGCGAATATTAATTAACTTTAGATCTAAGTTAAGGAGTGATTTGAAAATATAAAAGATTTCAAATAAAGGGATAAATCATCTGAATTTGAAAATACATTTATTTCAAATTTGTTATTCTAATAGTTTGAATTTGAAATTAATAAATATAAATTATTCGATTTTTTTCTATCTACTCTTTTTAAAGAGATAATAATAATGGTGTGCGGTTTGACTGTTAATTTTTTAAATTATTTATTTTTCATATGTATTTTAAAAAGTTTATAGTATTATATATACACAAACAACTTTCGGTGTAAATGTATATTTGTACGCACATATGTATATTTATATATGTATATGTTTGTGTAAAGGTAAATATGATTATAAATATTGCATGATATTATGAATAGGTATAGTGTAGATGTAGTAGTGTGTGTGATTGTGACGACTTATTCGACTTAGTACATGTGATTGAGGATTCCAGCTCCAATCATTCTGCTCAAATGGAGCATGTCTTTGATTTAAATTCATGGTGTATATTTATTTTTTAGTTGTTATTCGATCTATATATTGTTAGAAAATTGGTTTATTAAATAAGTGTCAAATTTATTTTCATCAATTTTTTAATGGTTAAATATTTAACTTTGGAATAATTAAATAGTGTATAATTAATATACGTTCCGAGTAGATAATTGTAGTTGGTTAAATTTCTCAAATCCAATATTTGGTGAGTGAAAAATTAATGTTCAAAGTTTACCACTTACAAATGGTGTTATGTGTCTGGGATGTGAAGAGTTTAACATTAACTCATCCCACATTGAATTAATGTTGGCATTGATTATAGTATGAATAGTAGAACACTTATGATGTATTTAAATAATTTTTACGAGCGGATGACCAAGTGAGGCCACACGCACTTGGTCCCCGTGGTCCGTGAGCTTTTGAGGCTCTTAGTCCTTGGGCCTTGTCGGCTAGGTTTAGGGAAGTAATCTTGTCAAGTCACCATCCCTATCTCATCAGCATTCGAAAAAGAAGTAACACCTATATTTATTCCATTTATCTCTCTATATTATTAATAGATTTATTAAATAATATAAAATTAAAGCAAATCAATTATATTGTACAATAAAAAAATTATATATCCTTGACTTAATCTATGAAAATAAATTAATTTAGTTGTACATAACAAATGTAATAATTATCATATTTCATTACGGTGGATTATTCATGATAAAATATGTTTTCATATTGTATATTTATTTTGTTTATTTAAACTATAAATAAGCCATTTATGTATTCTCATAATTCATACATTGCATAATTCATTTTGTGTAATTTAACTTGGTATAGTATCTAATTAAAACTAAAAAATATATGCTGATAATTGAAGAAAATGTTGTTAATGAGTTCATATATTTATAAATTTGATTATTATAGTATAATATTTTTTTATTTTTTTATAATTTTTTCAACGTTTCTTGAATTTCACGAGTTCTATGCTATTACTAATATAATAATAGATTAGTTTAAACATCATAATTTCTCACCATTTTTAGCCTTCAAAAGTGAAATTATTTTTGAAATGATGTCTCGCTCTTGATTAGTTCAATTTCATTTTATGTCATTTTTAAGAAATATTTTCTAATTTATTAGAATAAAATAATTTTTCATTTCTACTTCATTGTGGATGTACAATTTATTAAATTAATCACTTTTTTACAATGTTTAATTTGATACACATGTCGCACATATTAAAATGAGAAATTAGATTATGAATGTACAATTAAATTTTGGTTGATTATTTTAGACTATATTAAATATTTAATGTGTGTTGAATATCTGTTGCAAATAAATATTAAGTAACTTTTTAAAAATAGTTAAAAAAATATTTTTATTACAATTAGTTATATTTATTATAAAAAAACATTATTATTTTGTGACGGAAGGAATATATTTATTATGCAAACTATGTTTTAAACAATAAATTAATAAAATATTTAAAAATAATATAAATAATTTAAATATTAATAATATTATAAATATATATAATTTATAAAATATACTACAAATTTGATGACACGGTAAGCATGCTAGTTGGGATATTTATAGTCACATCCCTTTGTGTTTGATTTGTTCACAGTTGACATTGAAAAAATTACTTATAAGAAAGTGAAATACAATTAAATATAGTAATTACGCTTATCTCCAGCTTAAAAATATGTTTAGTCCTCTAATCAATATCGCCATCATTATTACCGCATAAAACAAAAGCTTTACAAGTTGCATGTCCTTTTTTTTTTTTTTTTTTTTTTTAAATATGTAAAAGTTTCAAGTCTACTTGGTTTTGATTAACCAATAAACTGAAATTATGTTTTTATTATTAGAAAATAAATAATAATTATAAGTACTATCCACTTTAGCAATTTTTATATTTGATTATGAAGTTATTTAAAAATTCAAGTCAAATATAATTAAATTATAAATTGGATATGTTTATCTACTTAAAATTCAAATTCAAATCTAATTTTTGTATATCTGAATAATTTTAAAATCAATTAATAATAAATCTGAATTGCTTCATTTAAAACAATTAATATATGAAATACAATTTAACAAATTTAATTAAAAATAAATGTTCCATTTATATAATAATATTTGAGCGCTTTTATAGCATATTTGAAGATTAAATTGTAAGAAGGTATTCAAATTGAAATTAATTTAATTTTCCATTATTAGATTTTAAACGTACCAACTATGCTCTAAATTTGAATATTGATTTTTTCTAGTTAATCTAAATATTGTTTTGAAACGTATGAAATTTGTTGTAAATCTAATATTAATGACTATAATCATGTAATATTATATACTATCTATACATATCTATATAAATTCATATATATTATATATTATATATAATAGAAAAATGAATGTTTTTATTTGTGTTTTTCCGCCCAAATGTGGTTTTTATTTTTGCATATATATAACAAATAAATTTATTAACTTTATTCAATAAAATTTAAATTTGCACTACATATATTTAGAAGATTTGAATTTTTAAATTATAAAATAATATTTATATTTGCAATATATTTGTTAGTAGAGAAAAATATATTAATAACTTTATTAAAATCTATTAACATTAGTAACATAAAAAAATGTATAACAAAATATTTTAATTATTTAAATTCGATGATATTCCATGAGCGATGAAAATTATAAATTAAGATATCAAGTATAATTATTTTTTGCTAATAATTTTAATAATAACTTATATATTTTATAATAATAACATCATAAAAAATAACTTTCATGCATTGCATATGGTCACACTAGTAGATATACTATAACAAAATCAAACGTATAAATCCAATTATATATGCCTGTTAGAATTGACATTATGTGTCACTAGTAAAATCAACTTTATCTCTCCAATTATATAAACATGTAAAAATTGATATTATATGTCACTAGTATCAATATTCAATAATATATTTTCATTCAAATTACAACTTAATTGCATAACACAACACATAGTATAAATTTCGATCTCCACAATTATCACACATTTTATATCAAATTTGATTTAATAATGATTTGTTAAATCACAATAATTTGGTAATTATAACAAATTTGAAAAGATTTTTCCACCAACGAACATTTTTCCACATTTTATGGTATATATACTATATTTATAAATAAAGTAGAAATTATTTTTTTATTTACAATGTAGATGTATACATAATATATATTATGTATATAATATATTGCACATTACATGATGCGACGCTTGAACCTTTTTTATTTTTTACTAGGTACAAAGTTTATTTTGAGTGATTGAGGTGGTGATTGTACAAAACAAGAACCAAATTGTGATTCATGCGTTGAGGAGTTTTGAGGAAAAAAAAAGAATATTGACCTGCTTGTTGAATTGTTTGCCAACTTTCGTCAATTTTATTTAAATATTTCGTTAATGTAAAAATTATAGAAACATTTAAGTTTGTAATAAAAATTGTCAACATTTAAACTTTTTTCGGAAATTGTAAATTAATTCAAAGTTCGAGAGTTTGATTACCAACAATTCATATTTAATTTATATATTCATATATATATTTTAAAAGTGTACTGATATAAAAGAGTTGCAATTTTAACCAGAAAAAAATGAAGGGAAAAAGGTACATTTTTAGTCAAAATGGAAAAATCACCAAACGGTTCTTAAATCATAATCATGTTTCCCATTTTTCTGCAGTGAACCTGTCAATGAATAAAGGGGAGAACTTTAATGCACATGCCCAAAAATTGCTCCGACTCTATATCGCGAGCGGTTACTGTTCTAGAGAGAGAAACATAAGTGATACTCTTACGTGCAAAAAAATTATACCATTTCAGTGTGTGGAGAGAAGGACATAAGTTGCAGAGTAGGAAAGTGGGGGTGGCGCAAGTGTAACAGAGGAAAATAAGGAAAGGGAGTGAAAAATAAGAGAAAAAGAGGCTTCATCTTTCTTCCATGAAAAACCCTAGCTTTCTGCATTATTAATTTCTTGGTTAGTACAAGCGAGCCCCCCATTATTTTGGGTTCAACGGGGTGTGCCCTCAGATCTGGAAAAAGTGCAATTATGCTGTAATTATTGTAGGTTTTGAATAGTAGAGGGTTCGGTAAAGAGAACAAAAGAGAGTCGGGCTGTTGTGATATGCTCATTGATTGAATTATGAATGCCTTTTTTGTTTGAAGGTATTCACTTTGTAGTTTGAAGGGTTTCTCTCTTTCTTGGGGATATATATCTATTTTAAAACTATCGTGACGTTTTAAATAAAGGATGTTTGTTTTGGTTGTGAAATAGATGCTCATCAAACCTCTAAGATTCTCCAACCTTTAGATTCGTTCTTGTACATTTCTTCTATCTGGAGAATTCAGTACTACAATTTTTGGATTAACCTTTACTGGTTTAGGCTTTTGAGTTCTTGCATAGAGTACAGAAGGGTTCTGTTATTCGTCTGAGAATCAAGAGAATTGAAGAGGTGCTTTAGGTTGCCTCTTCCATTTTTCTCCTTCTTCTTTCCATAATTCAATCAGGTTACTAGTAGGAATTTGCACTGGAGTGGTTGGGGGCACCGGGAGGCGTCGTTATGTCGTCCTTGAGTCGAGAACTGGTTTTCTTAATGCTGCAATTCTTGGATGAGGAGAAGTTCAAGGAGACTGTCCATAAGTAAGTTTGTTGGTTTGCCTCAACTTTGCATCTGTTGTTCCTATAACTTGCTGTCGATTTCTTATTTTCTTTTTTAGCATTTTACTCTTTTTTTCCTCCAATAATGGAATATACAGAGATTCAATTTATAAATACTGATGATGTTTAAGCTCTATACATGTTTATTTTATATGGTGTGAGTGTGAAGCTTCAACACAAGGAATAGGCATTTGCTCTGTTTGAGCATCTCAGTTGTTTTCTTAGCCAAAAGCGCAATACCGCAAACAAATGCTAATTTATTCCACTTTTGAATGTATATCCAACCACTTGCTGGAAATACAAAATAAGAAAGCAACTGTCACTTGGACCATTGGCTATTGTTTTACTTATTGCTTGGCACGAAAACAACTCTTTTTGTTGTTCTTAATTATGTTGTGTATAATTGAAATAGGTTGGAACAAGAATCTGGTTTTTTCTTTAATATGAAGTACTTTGAGGATCAAGTACAAGCCGGTGCTTGGGAGGAAGTTGAACAATATTTGAATGGATTTACAAAAGTTGAGGACAATCGCTATTCTATGAAAATTTTCTTTGAGATTAGAAAGCAGAAATATCTTGAAGCTCTTGATAGGTATGCTGTATTTCAGTATCATCATATAATATTGCAAATCTTGTGTATCTCCTGATACTCATCAATTTTGTCTAATACATTTCAGGCAAGACCGACCAACAGCTGTTGATATTCTTGTTAAAGATTTGAAGGTGTTTTGCTCTTTTAATGAGGATCTATTCAAAGAGATCACTCAGCTATTGACTCTTGACAATTTTAGGTAATACTTTATAATAATAGTAACAACACAGATTTCAGCCTCTTTTCAGTTTTCAATTGTTATAAGATATACATCTATAGGCAGAATGAGCAGCTCTCCAAATATGGTGACACAAAGTCAGCACGCAGCATTATGCTGGTTGAACTTAAAAAGCTAATAGAGGCTAATCCATTGTTCCGCGACAAGCTTACTTTTCCTGCTTTTAAGGCTTCAAGATTGAGAACACTCATCAACCAAAGGTACTACCAACAATCTGGTGATATAATATGATTTTTGTTTTTTCATGTTTGATTATTTGGTTGTTCTTTTTGATTTTTTATTTCATTTAGTGTCTAATCCTTTTCTTGAATCTTTCACAATGTTCAATGCCTACTAATGTTTTGGTATAATATTGTGTCGTATGGTTTTGCAGTCTTAACTGGCAGCATCAGCTTTGCAAGAATCCTCGCGCTAACCCTGATATAAAAACACTGTTTACTGATCATACTTGTTCTTCCAGTAATGGAACGCGTGCACCACCTCCTTCTAATGCCCCTCCTGCCGGTCCTGTTCCTAAAGCTGGTTTTTTTCCTCTTGGGGGCCGAGGCGTAAGTTGGACAGTTGCTTTTGATTGCAGACTTAGATATATTTTTTGGCATCTTACGTTTTCTTTTTTTTTTTTTTTTTTTTTTTTTTTTTTTTGTAGCCTTTCCAGCCCGTTATTTCTCCTTCTCCTAGCGCTTTTGCAGGTTGGATGTCAACAGCTAACCCCCCACCTATGCCTCACGCTGCTGTTGCTGCAGCTCCCCATGGCCTTGTTCAGGCACCAAGCTCCTGTTAGTTGTTTAATGATCAGATTCATTTATTAAAACTTAACTGCACTATGTAAAAATGACTAATTTGGTGCATGTGTGCTTTGACTTGCTGCTCCAGCTGGCTTTTTGAAACATCCTAGGACACCTGGAGGTGGCCCTGGAATGGATTATCAGACTGCTGATTCTGAACAGCTAATGAAACGTCTTCGTTGTGGACAACCTGATGAGGTCCGAGCACCTATAGCTGTGATTCCACCCTTAGAATTTTTTGCTTCTTATATTGAATTTTGAGTGATGACACACCTTCTTACTGGGGCACACTTTTGATATTTTTTAGGTGTCATTTTCTGGTTCTACACAGCCGCATAATTTTTGTTCACCAGATGACCTTCCCAAAACTGTTGTACGGAACCTTAGTCAAGGATCTAATGTTATGAGCCTGGATTTCCATCCACAGCAACAAACTGTTCTTCTAGGTTGATCCAACTTTTCCTTTTTTTTTTTTTTTTCTCTTCATTTTTCAATTCCTTAATGGTTTGATTTTCAGTTTTTATGGACAACTCTTAAAACTTGATATGTTATAGAGTGCTTTTTAGGACAAATTCTAGATGAAAATGAAACAGTCATTTATTTTACATGAAGCTGCTGATATTAGAAATTATGACTGACTTTTATCTATGTTGTAGTTGGAACAAATGTTGGTGATATTAGTATATGGGAAGTTGGCTCTCAGGATAGGTTAGCACTTAAAACCTTCAAGGTTTGGGACATATCAGCTTGTTCAATGCCATTCCAAGTGAGTATTCAATGTGTTGGCTACTTCTGTGTACCTTAATGTTTTTTTTCCCCTTAAAATCTAGACTATATGTATCATTTTTCTTATTATGAAATTAATTTGATATCTCCCTCTACTGTTCTTCAGACAACTTTGGTTAAAGATGCGACTATATCCGTTAATAGATGTGTATGGGGTCCAGATGGATCTATACTTGGTATGCAAAGTTTTTATGTTACCCTCGTGCACTCAAATTTTACACTTTTGTGTCAGCCTTGTTTGTTAGTTGCTGATAATTTGTTTGTGTTAATCTTGAAGGTGTGGCCTTTTCTAAGCACATAGTTCAGATATATATCTATAGTCCAGCTGGAGAGTTGAGACAACACTTCGAGGTGAAGATTCATCCTCCCCCCCCCCCCCACACCCTGCGAAAAAAATAAAAATAAAAAAGAAGATTGTTTGTAATTACAAGCACTGATGACTTTCCAAATTCTAGATTGATGCTCATATTGGTGGTGTGAATGATATTGCCTTTGCTCATCCAAATAAGCAGCTTCGCATAGTTACATGTGGTGATGACAAGACTATCAAGGTAGTAATCGTTTCAGCTAGTAATGTCTCCCACTCTGGTAATTTTGGCCTTTTTATTTAGTGTTGTCTTCCAGGTATGGGATGCAACTTCTGGACGCAAGCAGTATACTTTTGAAGGTCATGAAGCTCCCGTTTATTCTGTCTGCCCTCACCGTAAAGAGAATATTCAGGTTGGTTATTTGTAGATTAATTCCTGTCTTTCCTTAATAGTGAAGTGCTTGTGTGTGTGTGTGTTAGTGAATTGATAGGTATCATTCTATCTATAGAATTAATAGGATATTATCTGATTTTAGTCTGTGTGCAGTTTATTTTCTCGACGGCTGTTGATGGCAAAATTAAAGCATGGCTTTATGATTCCTTGGGATCAAGAGTAGATTATGATGCGCCTGGACTTTGGTGCACCACTATGGCATATAGTGCTGATGGAACCCGGTACGTCTAAAATCACGTGCCTTTTTATGCGTATTTGTTTAGGTTTCTCCAGGAAAAATTATAACAAGCAGTTAGGACAAACACATATAGCCATAAGGGATTAAAGGTGTCCAAATTTGAACTCAACAAATAGCATGCAATATGTCAAAAAGAACTGATCAAGTAAAGAAGATTTTTAACGATTTCCCTGAAATGGGTCTGAACTCCAATAAATTACTTGTGGTCCTTTGAAGTGCAGACAGTAAATAATATCTAATGAACTAATCACTTCTAGTCTAGCTTTTGATACAGTATTGACAATGATGTTACTTCTTTCTGATCCTATCCTCCTCAATTTCTTATGTTGAGTAAGTGGAAATTTGTTCCCCCTTTCCATCATAGAAACATGAAAAACTCAAAGCATGTGAAATGTACTAGAGAGCTCATGAATGGGAGATTATGCAATTTAATTAGACCTAACATAGAATATATACATTCTTGCTCAGCCTAGTTGTGTAATGAAGATTGTAGTATCCTATCCTTTGGTTGATAAAACTGCATTTTATTCTAAGGTTTCTTTTCTTTGACAATGGAATTCCTTCATTATTATTAATCTCATGTTTTTGATAGTCTTACACACATGAACCTTGTAAGTTGTAATTTAACCTTTCAATTGCAGTATTATGTCCTGTGCAGTTAACCAACATATGCATTTGATTGGATGGAGTCAACTTTTTTTGTCTTGTTTAGCTAGCATAACAGGCTTGCATGACGGCTGGGCAAGGAAGATGAATTATATGAAATCCATATATTAAGAATTAGTTCATTCAACTGTAGAATAATTTTGAGCAAGTGGACCAATTAATTATAAGAGAATTTATGAACAGCTATTTTCAGAAGTGATAGGTGACCATTAACAACTGGTGAGCCCTACTTGAAGAACCTCGGAACTGTTGCTGAAAACCTTAATTGAACTCAGAAGGAATTGATTATTTGGCTCAATTGATGCCAATTGTCCTTCTATTATATTTGTGGATCTGTTAACTTCTCTAATCTTGGCAAAATAGAACCACTTCAAGGAATAGTAATCCTACACAGTTCGTCCCAATCATTTATGCTTAAAGCTCCTGATTTGAGTTCTTGTCATCAATTCGACTGTCATGTATGCTATCTAAATTTAAGTTTGGATGATGGTGCAGAAGCTGCTAACAAAAAACAAACTGGGGCATGTTATTGCTAATATTCAGCCTAAAGATGGAGTTTCCGAGGGCATTTACTTTTTCCATTCGTATCAAGTTTATTTCAGTTCTGGGATGGGTTTCCTATTTGTTATTTGTGAGTGAAATTTTTATAATTATTGGTTCATGGGTGTTCAATTGGTCTGCTTAATTCTGAAGGAACCATAATATTCGTTTCCCATTATAAAAATAATAAAAATTCTGAAAGTAAAAAAACTCACCCCCAGAGTATTATAAATTTTAAATTACAAGGAGAATGATGGATTATAAGTAAAAACTCAGGGTTGACTGCTATCTCCATGTTTCTCTTACTTCCAGAGTTTGCCTGAGATACTCCCTTTTTGTCCTCCCAAGTCCCACCCCCATCCCTTCCCGGCCAGCATGACCAATTGAGACAATTTGCTTGAGGCCAGTCCTTCTGGTAAAATGTTAAGGTTGATCAGTTAAATATTTATTTATTCTTTTTAGGCTCTTCTCTTGTGGAACCAGCAAAGAAGGTGAATCTCATCTGGTTGAGTGGAACGAAAGTGAAGGGGCCATTAAAAGGACATATTCTGGTTTCCGAAAGCGTTCTTTGGGGGTTGTTCAGTTTGACACAATGAAGAATCGTTTCTTAGCTGCTGGTGACGAGTTTCAGATAAAATTTTGGGACATGGATAACACCAATATGCTCACTTATACGGATGCTGATGGTGGACTGCCTGTTAGTATCTTTAGTAATGTTTAGTATATTATGCCATACTGATTGTTGTGATTGTTACCTTCATAACTAGAAACCCTTAAGTTGGGCGGCATTATTCTTGCAGGCAAGCCCTAGATTGAGATTCAATAAGGAAGGTTCCTTGCTGGCTGTTACTACTAGTGACAATGGAATTAAGATATTGGCTAATACTGACGGGCAGCGTATGCTGAGGATGCATGAAGCTCGCGGTTTATCTGAACCAATTAATGTCAAAGTAATTTTTCATTCTCTAATACCATTTGATTTCTTCATTTTATGCATATATGTTTTGGTTTTGATTCCTCCTATGCAACTTTTTCCACAGCCTGCTGTTTCTGGTGCATTAGGTCCCATTGCTAATGTTTCTTCTTCAGTATCCCCAGAACTTGAGCGTAGCAATAGAATTCAGCAGCCAATGTCTCTTCTGGTACTGCACCCGTTATTCATTTGATTTGATTTTCTTAATTGATAAGTTCTGATGCTGTTCATCAAAATTTTCTGATAGTCTAGAATTGCCGTGCTCATGTTAGCTGAACAATATTACAGGCTAGCATGGAAAGCAGCAGGGCAGCTGATGTAAAACCAAGAACTCTTGATACCTCTGAAAAAAATAAAAGCTGGAAGTTTCCTGACATATCTGATCCATCTGAACTCAGGACTTTGAAATTGCCAGATCCTCTGGCACCTAGCAAAGTATGTTACATGGACCGTTTATCGATGAAATGTGATCCTCCTATGATCGACTGAGTCTTTGCTTGAATGAATCATTGTTTTATTTTTCTTTATGGACTGATACTTGTCTTGGTTGTTGAACTTTAAGTAAAATATATTCATGCATTTCCTTGCACTTCCTTAACCTGCTTGTGATTGCCAACATATGTCATGGATCCTGTAGCTCTAATCTTTCTGTTTCCTCTAATTCTGTATGTGCTCCCTGTTAACCACTGTAATGTACTGCAGGTTGTGCGGTTACTGTATACAAATTCTGGCCTAGCTTTGCTGGCACTGGCTTCAAATGCTGTTCATAAGCTATGGAAGTGGCAGCGTAATGAACGCAATCCATCTGGAAAGGTCTGAATTTGATCGATCACGTACTTAGTAATTTGATTATTACTATTCGTCTCCTAATTTAGTTCAAATCTTTGATGTGTACTTCAGTCTTCTGCATCTAGCATGCCACAGTTGTGGCAGCCTACTAGCGGAACTCTTATGTCTAATGATGTGAGTGATGCCAAACCAACTGAAGACTCTGTTTCATGTATTGCCTTATCAAAGAATGATTCATATGTAATGTCGGCATCAGGGGGGAAAGTGTCATTATTCAACATGATGACCTTTAAGGTGCGTTAACATCTTCTCTTGGGAATCACTGAAAATTGTTGTAATTCTTAGACGGACAGATACATGGTGCTTTTTGTGTATATGAGAAAACTGATTCGTAGTTTAATTCCGGTCAGGTCATGACTACTTTCATGCCGCCGCCTCCTTCAGCAACCTATCTGGCATTTCATCCTCAGGACAACAATATAGTAGCTATGGGAATGGAGGACTCTACAATACAGATTTACAACGTCAGGGTTGATGAGGTAAATCCTTGATTGAGATAAGGGACTGTATTTACATTTTGATAAACAATAAGAAAGGTTTGTACCTTTTGTGCTGAGTCAACCTTTTGGCTAACAATATATCATTTGGAGGATTATGAGTGCTTGGCTAAGCTTATTTTTCTGTTAAAAAATTTGTAGGATATTTTAGAGCTTCTGAGGTCTTTGAATGTCTTTGGGAAAAGTGAAGTTCGGAGTAATACCTTTTAACAATAACATTGTTTAGTATACTTTATTGATGACATTCATATAAATATGCTCAAGTTAACATCTGAAGAGAACCCAAAACTTGTTTCAATACAGTTGTCAAAATCTCAAAATCAAACTTAAAAAAATGTATTAAGTACTCTTTTTCTGATAATTCCTGTTAAAGAAATAAATATCTTGTGCCTAGGGACAGATGATGCAATTATTTCTATGATAACACCCAAACATCTTTTAAGACCTTGAAAATAGGCATAGCCAAACCTCAATAATGTTCTTGGAGGATAATCAAGTCATTGAATCCCAATCTCTGAATGATGCAGACTGTCATGTTGATCCACTGGATGTGTGTGTGTGTTTTATTTATTATTATTATTATCATTATTATTATTATTATTATTATTATTATTATTATTATTATTATTATAATTATTATTAATTTTTTTTTTTTGGGTTCTTTCTAATTGTGGTGAATTTAGAGACTTGGTTTCTTATAAATTTATTCTGGTGAAACCACTGTTCATGCAATAGGTCAAAAGCAAGCTCAGGGGCCATCAGAAACGAATTTCAGGGCTAGCGTTTTCTCAGAGTTTAAACATATTGGTGTCATCTGGTGTTGATGCCCAGGCAAGTCTTATCTAGGATGGATGGTTTTTTCCTAATTCTAAGTTATTATTAATGTTAAAAATCTTCCAAGTTATGTTTCAATTTTGATGATAATCTTGATGAAAACCTGGTTACTTCCCTATCTTTTGTACAGCTGTGTATCTGGAGTATTGATGGATGGGAGAAGAAGAAGTCACGGTCCATACAGGCACCCCCTGGTCAAGCAGCTACCCTGGTTGGAGAAACCAGAGTTCAGTTTCATAACAACCAATCTCATCTACTGGTTGTTCATGAAAGTCAAATAGCGATTTATGATGCTCAACTCGAGTGTTTGCGTTTGGTGAGTGTCTTCTTGTTTTTTGTTTTCTTCTCTGATAGTTGTAGAACAAGTTGCTCCATTCATGTCTGTACATATATAATTACTGCTGTAAAAAATAATACCCACACATGTATGTATAGACATGAGTCAAGAGTTCAGGATAACCTGGATTTGCTATCATCCACCCTTACTAATTTAAATGATGCATTTTATGTCTTATTACTTTCACCTTCCCCAAAGAAATTGCTATGATTAATGAACAATTCAATTGCAGTGGTATCCAAGAGATTCACTTTCCTCCCCTATTTCAAGCGCCATATACTCGTGTGACAGCCTGATGATTTTTACTGGATTTTGCGATGGTGCTATTGGAATTTTTGATTCTGACAGTCTGACCCTTCGTTGTCGGATTGCTTCGTCTGCGTATATGACCTCCTCAGCTCCCAGGTATGAAATTGTGTAGGAACTCCTTGTATTCTTGAAGCTTTTTGATGCTTTTTACACTTTAAATTGGCACTTTATCTTGTATTATGTTGTGGGGTATGTTCTGCTCAATTCCCAGGTATGAGAATTCGAAGGAACTCACTATATTGTTGAAGCTTTTTTATTCTTTTTTACACTTGAAATAGGCCACTTAATCTTGCATTATGTTGTGGGAATCAAGATGTGTTGTTCATAGATGCCAGAAGAAGTTATGTTTGATCTCTTTCTATTTCAAAATTTTCATTTAAAAGATGGAAAATGTATGTTAGGGTCCTTATACTATCGAAGTCCCTTCGAATTTTGTCCTTGTTCTTCCAATTTTTGATATTGGGACTCAGTACTTCCATTTTTTTATTGGGTCCTTGTACTTACATTTTTGCCCGAGTTAGGTCCCTGTGCTTAAATTTGTAAAAATCTGAGTCCTTGTACTTTCAAGTTCTTTTAAATTAGGTCCTTGTATTTCCATTTGTATACATTGGGTCCCAGCACTTCCCCTTTTTTATTGGGTCCTTGTATTTACATTTTTGATCGAGTTAGGTCCCTGTGTCTAAATTTGTAAAAGTTGAGTCCTTGTACTTTCAAGTTCTTTTGAATTAGGTCCTCCTTTATATTTCCATTTGTATAAATTGGGTCCGAGCACTTCCATATTTTTAATTGGGTCCTTGTACATACATTTTTACTTGAGTTAGGTCCCTGTACTTACATTTGTAAAAATTTGAGTGCTTGTACTTCCATATCTATTAAAATATTATTAGGACTCAATTTTGACAAAGGAAAGTACAGAGAACTAACTTGAACAAAACCAAAATTACATAGGCCTAATGTTCACGTAAGACACTATAGGGACCCAATGCAAAACAAATTTAAATATACATTGACTCATGTATTCCCTTTTTTTTTTGGCAAAAAGAAATTAGTCGGCCACTGTAGAATGTTGATTGCCGATTCTTTTTACCTATTTATTGACCAAAACACGACCTTTGTCTGCAGCAACAGCAATGCCTTCCCAGTTGTTATCGCAGCACATCCAGTGGACCCCAATCAGTTTGCACTTGGCATGACGAATGGTGCAGTTCATGTGATGGAACCATTAGATGGAGAGACAAAATGGGGTGGGACGAGCTCTCAAGATAATGGTGCTTTACCTTCAGGTTCTGCATTGAATGGTCAGCCATCAGAAGCCCCATCCAGGTGACCCGTCTCGGCTGTTACATGAAACTCATCTTTTCTTTTGTTCTTTGGCCTACTAATGTAAAGTCCATCTCTTTTGTTCCTCTTAGGTAAAATTGAGAAAGAGGGTTAGTTTTGCTTTTTCTTTTCTCTAGGGCCCTTTTTTTGCGCTATCTTCCATATTAAATTTATTTTTATCAATGCAATTTAATATAAGGTTATTTTATCAGTTAATTTTGGTCAATTTATTGTACCAACGTAAAATGGGGTAACATTAACTTATTGTGGAACCTAATAATTAAGGTATAGGAAGTAACTCATATCAATGCCAATAATTTAATATCCGATTGTACCATCCACCCGATATGTTTATCTATGCATCATTAAATTACCGTAATTCTTCTGTATTTCCATCAACTTTCATTGCTACCAATAGCTTTTGATACTACATACCTTATCTGTCTTAATATATATTGGTTTATTATTATCAATTATCTTAGGTTCAATATTTAAAAATTATAAATTTTTACTTGTACAATTTTATTCATTTGGTAAAAAATTAAAACCCAGTCTCATATGGGTCATTTTAACACTTTGTTATATTATATTTTAATATTTTTAGTTTAACATTATGAAGAATATATATTTTGTACTCTGACATATTTTTTATTGTTTTGTCATTTTTTTGGTACACAGTCGTAATAATAAAATATATATTTTTACGAAGAAATTTTAAAAAATCATAAAAATTTGAAATACATAAAAATTTAAGAATATAGTTAAATTTTCACACCAAAAAAATAAAATAAAAAAAGCCTTAGAAAATACTAAAAAATCTGATTTTTAAATATTATCTGTTTTCCTTTTATTTATTTTATGAATTTTTGTTTTTATATTATTTTTCTCAAATAAATTGCTTATTTTCTTTTATTTATTGTTGTGGATTTTCTCTCTCTCCTTTTTTTTTTTTTTTTTTGTTTCTATAATTTTCTAATCTCTATTTTTCTTTTTTCGAATGCTTTAATTTGTCTTCATCTTATTTTCTACACTTTTGTTTAATTTTTCGTATTTTTTATATCTCCATGAATTTATTTATCTATATTTGCTATATTTCTTTTGAATTTTTTTTGAATTTCTTTTTTATATTTTTTATTTTTCTGTATCAATCTTCGTTTTTTCTTACTTTTTAATTTAACTTCAGTTATTTTGCTTGATTTTCTTTTATTATTTTCAAAATTTATGTCATTTTTTTGTTGTTCGTAATTGTTTTGCCCCAAAATTGTGCTCACCCCAAGCACCATTTAAATACCAGCTAGACTAATATATATATATATATAGTCTAAAACAGTTATTAAATTTGAGTTATACATGACATCATATAATTGGCAAGCATAATTAATTAACTCATTTTAATGAGTCATATTTTATGAAAATTTCATTATATTTTCATTGAATTATTCACTTATTTGCAAATCTTTTCTTTAACTTTTGGTTTTACATATTAAAGTCAAACTTGCACAATGTATAATTTTGATTGCATTAAATTATTTAGGATTATATTTTAATTAGAAGGTCAAATTCATTATGATAATTTTATGATATTAAATAATTAATTGATTGTCCTAATATTTATGGTAAATTTAGATGGAAATCAATTGATAATTAACTTATTTTCATAAATAATTTTAATTGTATGGTTATTGAATGACTAAGTAATATTCATATATAATTTTTTAATTATTAAAAATTATTTAGTATTTTTGATTAAATAAATATATGTGTAACATTACATAAAAATGTGTTGTGTGATTTTAAATTAGTGGATGTATTAACATTAATTGCAATTACATTATTTAAATCATTACTATTAAATAACATTGAAAATCTATATATTTATCTATATATATAATAGCGGAAGCCGCACAATTATAGAATTTTTATTTTATTTTATTGGTCATCATAATTAATTAGAGAATTTTAAAGATGCATATTATAGGGAACTTTGTTTTACTAATCAATGATTTAATTATAATGGCAACCAAAATTTTGCAAACATATTTAATTATCGAATGCACATTTTGCAAATGTCAGATTTATCAAATCATTAGCCAGATTTAATTAGATTTGCAGACATAATTTTAGGATTAAAGGATTTTAAAGATGCATATTATATGAAAATTTGTTTTACCAAACAATGATTTAATTATAATGGCAACCGAAATTTTAAGGATCATCGAATGCACATTTTAGTAAAGTCAAATTTAGCATATCTCAAATCATGATTGAAAATATAAGAGAATTCATTCCTAAAGAGTTAGACAAAGTAATTTAAGTTTTCTCCTTATAAATATGTTTAAAGGTTTTCACTCACTCCACAACCATTCAAAAACCTAAGTGTGAAGATTATACATTGTTGAAAAATTATGTTCTTCATTCATGTATTTGTTTTACTTTTTTTGTTTTTGTTTTTGTTTTTGTTTATGGTTTTTTTTTTTTTTTTTTTTTTTTTTTGTGTGGAAGGTATGTTATTATTAATTATTATTTACTATATTTTGTTGACATGTTAATTCCTTTGGGTTAGTATTTATTTATCATATTTATTTATTACTATTTTGTTTTTAAATTTTTGCTTATTGTATAAATCTGTAATTAGACATTTTAATCATGAATAAAAAATATAAATAATTTAATGTTGAATATATTTTAAATATTTAGCTAAAGTTTCTTTTTTGTTGTAGGAGTTTGATAGTTTGCCTCTGATTGATGTAGATGATATTGGAAAGAAATCAAAGGTTTTTCTTTAAAGAATATTTGTTGTTAATAGATATTATGTTTTATGGCTTTTTTTTTTTTTTTTTCTGTTATTATTTAAATATATATATATATTTTTTTTTCTTTCTATTTAATATATATAGATTGATTCTACTGGTGAAGATGTTAACAGATGATTCCAATGTAAATAGATCATTGTTGGATGGATGATTTTTCTTCAAGTGATTCCTCTAGAAAGCCAAAATCACTAATAGTGAAGATTGAGAATGAATGAGAATAATTTCTTTTTTGTTTTATGTGTTTTGAAATATAAGCTTAATATGCTTGTCTTTTGATTTTATAATTTTGAGAAATTTAGGAGATTTCTGTATATATTTAATTTTGTGAATATATTTTACAAATTTTACGATTTTATGTAACTTCAATATATCAAATTTATGTATTTTCCTAAATTTTACATATGTTTACATATCTTTAAGTGTGTCTTTGAAATAAAAATATGTTATTTGCAGATATTATAAATGATACAGATTAGTAATTTCATAATTTTTTTTATTTTATTTTCAGAGGTAATTATAAATTATTTTAAATTTTATCTATTTTTAAACTATCATATTAAATTATTTAAATATATTTATGTATATGAATAATTATTTGATTATATTTTAATATATTAAAAAGTATAAATTAAGAAGCTTATTTAATTATAAATAAATATAATAATAATTTAATATAAATATATTGTTTATATTTTTAAAATATGAAAATTATTATATAATATTAAATTAATTTTTTAATTATTTGTATATCACAACCTGTGCAACGCACGGGTGCAGTACTAGTAATATAACTAGAAATATGCCAAAATACAAAATTCGTATATATCGTATCTCAAAGATTATACATCAAATTGTCAGACCATCGGAAGAAGTTTATTGTTTTTACTCTTTATTTATTGATTTGATTAATTCAATTATGCATAATTTATTCCTAGAATAAATATTTTTAATTATATTAACTATTAAAATAAAATATTAACTTTTGCTAGATAACTCGTATTGTGAGACAATGAATATTTTGAAACCTCGGCTATTTAAAAAATTGGCATTTGTATACATTCTACTTCAAAATTAACATAGTATCACCATAGATAAAAATAAGTATTTTCTAACGTGTTTTGGTCTCACTCATTTTAAAGTATTTAAATAGTTGTTTTGTCAAAATATAATTTAACTAAATTTTAGAACATCGAAAGACTTATGCTAAATTTAGGTACTATTTCCAACCTCAAACTCTCAACGGTGAATTATGTTACGATTCATCAAAGCATTTGCTTTAAAAAAAAAAAAATGAAGTATAATATTTTCGAACATGCTGGCAGGATTTCCTTTATATTAACGAACAAGAAAAGTTCACAATTTGGCAACATAAATTCCTTGCACATGAAATCTCCTCCGCTTTCACTGAGACAAGTTTCCTCCTTTTCCGGAATTCGTTTTCAGTTCAGAGGGTTTTCCTCGAACGCGAAGAAATGGAACTCAACTCCAAACCCAAACCTCGTAATAATCTCACACCCGACTCTGCTTCTCATAGAGTCCTGCAATTCAATGTCCGAAGCCAAGCAAATTCATGCCCACATGACGCGCAGTGGCCTCCTTTTCCATCTCTTTCCTGTCAGCAGGCTCCTATCTTTTATTGCATTGGATGGAAACGGAGATTTGTGCTATGCAAATGATCTATTTTCTCAGATTCTTGAACCCAATGTGTATATTTGGAACACAATTATCAGGGGGTGCGTCAAAAAAAGGCATTTCGAAATGGGTTTCTGTCATTTTGTTAGAATGGTTAAAGAAAGTGTGGAAATGGATAGGAGAAGCTATGTCTTTGGGCTAAAAGCTTCTGGGGGTTTGGAAGATTTTAGAGTGGGAGAGTCTGTGTATTCTAGGATTTGGAAAGTTGGTTTTGTGGGAGATGTTATTGTTCGGAATGCTTTGATTCATTTTTATAGCGAGAGTGGGAAATTGAGTTGCGCGAATAGAGTTTTTCGTGAGAGTGAGACAAGAGATGTGGTTTCTTGGACTAGTATTATTGATGGGAATGTGAAGAATGAGACGATTGATGATGCTTTGAAGTTGTTCGATGAAATGCGTGAAAGCCGGGTGGAGCCCAATGATGTGACCATGGTGGCTGTTTTCTCTGCCTGTGCACAAAAAGGGGATTTGAGGGTTGGGGAGAAGATTCATGAGTTTGCAGAGAGGAGAGGTGTTAGATTTAGTATGAATATGATGAATGCCATGTTGGATATGTATGTCAAATGTGGTGGTCTGGAGAAGGCTAGGGAGATCTTCAAGCAGATGCAAGTGAAGGATATATTTTCGTGGACAAGCATGATAAACGGGCACGCGAAAAATGGGGAAGTTGAATTAGCCCGGAAATTGTTTGATGAGATGCCAGAAAGGAATGTGGTTTCTTGGAATGCAATGATAGGAGGGTACTCACAAAACAATAGACCAAAGGAAGCTTTGGGATTGTTTCATGAAATGGAGAGAGAAGGTTTCATTCCCTTGGAGAGTACTTTGGTATCGGTTCTCTCTGCATGTGCTCAAGCCGGTTACATGGATATAGGCCAACGGATTCATGATTACTTCATTAAGCAAAAACGAGCATCTCTTACTGTTATTCTAGGCAATGCACTTGTTGATATGTATGCTAAATGTGGGAACATCGATGTTGCTAGAGAGATCTTTGATGAAATGAAGAAGAAAGATTTGGTGTCCTATAATTCCATGATCGTGGCTTATGCATCACATGGGCATGCAGATAAGGCCCTTAGCCTATTTGAATGTATACAAGAATTAGGATTCAAGCCTGATTATATCACGTTTGTCGGTATCCTTTCAGCTTGCGCTCATGGTGGATTACTCGAGGAAGGTTGGGGCTATTTTAGGGAATTGGAATCATTTGGATTAACTCCTATGATGGAACACTATGCATGTATGATTGATCTACTTGGGAGAGTTGGGCTCTTGGAAGAAGCTTATGGGTTGATCAAATCAATGCCAATGCAACCAGATGAAGCAATTTGGGGTGCGTTTCTTAATGGTTGTAGGATGCATTCAAATGTTCAGCTGGGGAAACTTGCGGCTGAGAAGCTTATGGTTTTGGACCCAAAAGATAGTGGAACATATGTGCTTCTAGCTAGTCTATGTGCTAATAAGAGGGAATGGGGTGATGTAAGGATGGTCAGAAGTATGATGAGAGAGAAAGGTATTAAGAAGACCCCCGGGTCTAGCTTAATAGAGGTGGGGGGTGAGTTTCATGAGTTTCTAGTTGGAGATGAATCACATCCTGAGTATAAAGCCATATACAAAGTTCTGGCAGAGCTTTTGTTGTTTTCAACATTAGATAAGTATGCATCTTCTATTTACCAGATCGATGCACTTTCGTGAAATATAGTTGGAAGAAGATCAAGCAAGTTAGCAATCTGTGCTGAAAACATACGGGCAACAGTGGAATCAGGTCGTGTATAAAGTTAGCAGATAATTAAAAAAAAATTGCCTTTTCAAATCAAGACAATAAGTCCGATCCATACTGCGTTTCTTGAAATTTTTTGTTGCAGCTAAATGCAAGTTGCTTGACACACGCAATTTACAGACATCTATTTCTCATTAGACTAGGTTCTTTTAAGACAAAAATAACCATAGACACATGAAGATATCCAGAATTTATGAGGTGGAAAACTTTGTAAGCTTGAAATAATTTATTGAAGAGATAGATGATGCATAAGAAATAGTTTTTGAATTTCATGTTCAAATTACATCTTGAAAAAGAGAGAGTGAGAAAAAAAATAAAAAAATAAAAAGGAAACTAAAATCAGCAAATATGAAAAACCAATCTTCTTGAGATTATCAAGCAGCAAAAGATGTTGGTAGATAGACCTGGCGGGAATCCGAGCTCAATTTCAGTAGCTTTGATAATAGCACTTCTAACAAGGATCAATTCTTCTAGGATCTTGTGGAACTATATAGAAACATATCAGAAGTACATCTGTTATGTGTTGGCTTAAGAACCTCACAAACCAATCTTCTTCAGCTGGTAATGACTTGTTGAAGATAAGTTCTACATGCTCTTTCATGACCGCACCATTTCCTCTCTCTAGGAGAACCAGAGTCCTCACTAGCTTGCTTGGCCTTGGAAATGGCAGAAGAAAGTGAATTTGTGACATAGCATACAGAGGTCGTTTTAGACGTCCTCCAAACAAGTTGATGAAATCGACTCCCTATTATCTATATGTGGCGTTATAATTTCATTTACTTTCTGGATAATTCCAAATTTACTATTTTAGTAGGAACTCATGAGTTATGCGTTCACAAAATATATTTAGAGATCAATCTAACACAAGACTATCTATTTACAGTGCAGCAGCAATAGTAAAATTCTCCTAAATGCCATTGCTTTATCAAGTGCTTTTTCGTTTTATAAAACGAACATTAGAGTTAACGAAAATTCAGAAATTGAACATGGACAAAAAAAATAAAATAAAATATGTAAATGAATATTTGGTTTGTTTAAAAATAATTTACATTCTGTTTGTTTTAAAATAATTATTATTTCAGAAGCTTAATTTTATCATAAATTAAATGTTGTTTTTGTTCATGAGATTAGACTTATTGATATAAAATAAGGGCCATTGAAATCGTTCAATACTCATGTTCACGATTAAGATGAGTTTGACTTTTTCCCATTTCAAAATTGTATTGATAATCTTGATAAATAAGAGAAGTTAATGAATATAAATCAAATTAAATTAATTTTTATAACAATTTTACTTATTTGGTCAATGGTTCGTCCTCCCAACAAGTTGATGAAATCGACTCCCTATTATCTTTATGAAATCGACATATACATCTTTTCAATATATTATATCTTTGTTTGCTGTACAATCTTTTGAGTTTTAAAGTCCTCTAATGAAATATTGGTCTATAAAAACTATTATATTAGTATCATCTTTCATTGTTTAAGGTGAAATTAGCTATATTTTAGTAAGGTTCCATTTTAAAATTAATTGTTAATAGGAGTGACTCACTAAATATATAAGCCTTCCTTCTTTTATTTTTTCGATGTGGGATAACTCCCCTATAAAATTTTGATATTTCATCATATATTTACACTATCTATATACACACATGTCTATATTCTCTACACATAAATTTTCTTCTTACAAATTGATTGTGTCATTTGATTTTGGTGTAGGTAGTGGGAGATGTAAATTATCTTGGATTGTCGAGTTGTATCTTTTTTAAATAATTTGCCAAGGAAGTAAACAGAGATCCTCGTTTTCAATAATTTATGTGGTTTACACTGTGGCAGACCACTCCCTTGAATCATATATTGACATCTCAACATGGAAAGAGGATTGCTGTCATAGAGAATGAGGTGTGACTTTGACTTCCATCTTTAATCTAGTATTACTTCCTGATACAAGCAGTTAGCGTGGCAAGAATAAAAATACACACGGTCTAAACCCATATTATGATTCATGAAAATACCCAAAAAGAGACAAACTCGGAATCTGTTTTTGTATTTCACAAAAATACAAACCATCTAAAACAATAACAATGAAAAAATAACTGTATTTATACTATAGCCTGTTATCAAGTAGCTTGTCACATTATATATGTTTGGCTTCTTCTAATGTTTTATTTCTCGTTTTGAATACAGTTTGGTGAAGTAGATATTGATAGTTCACTAGTTGCCAGTCATCCATCATCTAATGAGGACATTATCATGGTAAATAATGGTTGTCTGTGCTGCACTGTGAGAGGAGATCTTGTCAAAATGCTTTTGAAGTTGGTGAAGAAGCGGGACAAGTTTGATCACATTGTTATAGAGACAACAGCTATGTCAAATCAACTGATGTTCACTTATGTTCTTGCACCTTTTGAAAGAGAAACTTGTAGAGTATATATAAATATACTCTACAATTTTTAAATGCATTACATGTGCAGGATTGAATCTGAAATTAAATGAGACGATTCCCATTGTTCTCAATAACATGAAACTGGACATGGTGTGTACGCTTTAACTTGCCTTGTGTTATTCTTGATATCCCCTTTACATTGTGCAATGTTCTTATTCAAAATGCGCACACAAAGGAACAGAAGAGAGAAACTGAAAACATAGTGAAAAGAAGCTACTGTTTGTGTCGTTATGCTATCAATTGGGAGGGATTTCTAACTTTTTCTGTAGAGAAATTTTGTGATCACAAACATGACTCGGCTGTCTCCAGTGTCAGTATCGTTTCTGAAGGGATGTTGAACCTTGATTATGTAAGGGGCTTCTACACTTGCTATGATTGTATTCTGCATCTTGAGCAATAATGTTATACATAAGAGTAAACATTGTAAAAACACTACCCTACTTCATTGCTAGTGGACTATCTTAACATAATTTTTTCTTTTGCATCCGGACAAAAGATTGCTAGATAATTGTTCAAGAATTTTGAATTGGGCTCCAGTTTTGTGTGTTTTTCGTTTGCTGCATTTCCATGTAATAACAATTAAATTCACATTCTTGTAATAACTATTACTGCTGGCGACTCAGTTTGACGTTTGGCTAGAAAGATTGATAGAAGAGAAGGGAGATGATCTTTACAAGATGAAAGGAATATTGTCAGTGATCGACTCTGAGTAGCCTTACATTTTTCAGGTTATCGTCTCTCCTCAATCATTATAAAATGTCTTTAAGGCACAATATCAGTGTATTAATACATGGTATTAAGAATATCCTCTTAATTGTAACATATTTTAGGCAGTGCATTTGATTTTTTATGGGTGTCCGGGCAAGGAATGGGGGGACCGGTGAGAAAAGGATAAACAAACTTGTATTCATAGGGAAGAACTTGGATGAAAGTGCTCTCAGGAAAGGCTTTTGAGGCTGCTTAGTGTGAGCACAAGTTTGTTTATCATCATCATCTATGAACGGTATGAAGAAACATGGCATGGATGAAAGTGTCCTTGATGATAACAATACATGCGTGACAAAAACTACCGACAATTATTTTAGACTGCAATAGATTTTATAGAACTTTTAGGGCCGTTTAATTTAGAGATGGGATGAGTAGTGTGTGATTGAGATTTGAAAAATTCTAAACTTGTGTATTTTGTGTGTGTATATATAGACAATACAAAATTTTATCCAAGTAAAATTTTCTTCATTTCAGAAAAGAAATATTCCTAATTTCAAACAAGGAATTTGAGGATGTATAAAATTTAAGGAGGTATATTATTATTGTTATTATTTATTTTTGCAATTATAACCACTATTTGATTTCTAATACCAAAAGGTATGTATGCATGTTCAGATAAGAGATTCTATGGTATTCTAGTTGTAGTGTTGTAGTGTTTTAACTTCATTGGATACGATACATTATTGAAAGATATGATAATATTCTTCTTGATTATTCTCTGATGACAATTTTCGATCCTAATCATGTATCAAGTTCTCAAACATATTTTATTAATTTAGGAAGCATAAGAAAAAAAAATAAAGGAAAACTGTACAAAAGAATACTTTTAAGAAGAAAAACACTCAACACAAAGTGAAACAAATTACTCTTAATAATAAAATTTTAAACAAAATAACTTTTGTGGATCACACCGATTGAATTCAAACTAAATGAATGGTGGGACTATAACGAAATTACTTAGAACATATCCACACTCCAATTCAGAAGGACATAAATCATTACAATGCCCAATGTCTACAAGACATTTCACGTGGCTTCTTTCTTCCTGCACATAAATTGCTTCCAAGTTTCCAAAAATACACCTTGGAATTGAATTGAGATGTTCTAAACAATTTCATCGCAAAATTAATTAATTTTTGGCTGAGAAACACCAAATGAATTCACAGGAAATCACTCTCCACATTCACATGAATTTCGTTCACTTTCAAAGGACAATAATTACATGTAGACTTGGACCCGTGATTACCAAAATCGTTTTTCAATTCATGCATCCGGTACAACTTAAACTTGGTTGTAACTTCTCATTCTTGTAAGTCTGAACTGTAAAATTTTATTTTTGGTTGGATTAAAACATAAGTTTATCGTATTAGCTGTAAAATTTTAGTCTAGTGGATGTGAATTTTTGGGTTGGGAGGACCCCTTGTCTTTCATGGAGCAAGGAGAGTGGTTCCTAATTTGTTGAGGAGCACCAACAATGCTCTGGCTGCAATTACTTAACACAATTACTTGGAAGGTATGCCATTACTTGTATCTTCCTGGAATTTCATTCTAGTGGAACATAACTAATGGGGAGAAAGTAAACATCAATGGAGTTTATTTCAATGGAGTAACCAATGGGCTGGCCTCTCCTTCTTGTGTTTCTATTCAACATTACCCCACCACTTGCACTACTAATTTCCACTTTCGAATAATTGCAATGTCCCCACTTTCGTCCTCATATACTCATCATTCCAACACAAAAAGCACACTTCTTTCTGAAATTTGCTTCCCTCTCTCTTCACCATTCACTTGTATTATTCTTTTCATCTATCTTCAGATTGGTGTTTGGATTCAATTATGGCTGAGGCATTACTTCAAGTCTTGATAGACAGGTTAAGCTCTGTAATTCTGGGAGAGATCGGATTGATTATGGGTGTGGATAAGGAAATGAAGAAGCTCTCCACCACTCTAACCACCATCCAGAAAGTGTTGGAAGATGCTGAAGACAAGCAATTTCAAAGCAAAGCGATTCGAAATTGGCTGGCCAAGCTCAACGACATCGCCTACGAGATTGAGGATTTACTGGATGAGTGTGCCACAGAGCTCTCCAAACTGAAGCACAAAGGTGTTAGCAAATTTAACTACTTGAAGAAGATTTTGTACAATTACAAAATTGGAAGAAGGATGAAGGAAGTAGCTGAAAAGCTGGATGCCATTGCAGCAGAGTGTCACAACTTTCAGCTGCGTGAAATTGTTGTACCACATTCCGGGAAGCTAGTTGATTGGCGACGCGAGACGGGATCCATTATCAACGAGCCTGATCACATCCATGGAAGAGACGGAGACAGAGACAAGATTGTAGGTGTGTTGGTGAACCAAGTTGCAAATTGCCAGCAACTCTCTGTCTTGCCTATAATTGGCGTTGGTGGCCTTGGAAAGACCACTCTTGCCCAACTAGTTTACAACGATGCCAAGGTAGGTCAGCATTTTGACACCATATTATGGGTTTGTGTTTCCGATAATTTTGATTTCAAGACTCTGCTTGAGGCAATGATAGTATCTGCTACCAAAAGTGCTTCAAATTTGGTTCACTTGGATGCTTTACAATATCGCCTTCGTGAAGTGTTGAGCAACAAAACATACTTGTTGGTATTGGATGATGTGTGGAATGACAATCAAGAAGATTGGGCCAAGTTAAAAAGTATATTGGCATGTGGATCGAATGGTTCTTCAATTGTCGTCACCACACGTCTGAAGAAAGTAGCAGATGTCATGGGAACACTTCCATCTCATTGCTTGGAAGGGTTATCGGAGGAGGATTGTTGGTTGTTGTTTAAGCAAAGAGCTTTTGGACATGAAGAGAACGAGCAGCATCATAAGTTGGAAACTATAGGAAAGCAGATTGTGAAGAAATGCGCCGGTGTTCCTCTGGCTGCCAAGGCTCTTGGAGGTCTTTTGCGGTTTAAGAGAGAGGAGAAGGAATGGGTTCGTGTCAATGAAAGTGAAATTGGAACTTACCAGAAGATGAAACTTCAATCTTGCCAGTCCTGAGATTGAGTTATCATCATCTTCCTTTTATACTGAAACAGTGTTTTGCTTATTGTGCTGTGTTTCCAAAGGATACTCGAATGAAGAAACAAGATTTGATCTTTCTTTGGATGGCTCATGGATGCATTTCATCAAATGGAAGACAAGAAGTGGAGGATGTTGGGGATGAAATATGGAATGAGTTGGTTTTGAGATCATTTTTCCAACAAGTTGAAATAAAAGGAGAAAGGACGTATTTCAAGATGCATGATCTTGTTCACGATCTCGCACAGTCCATCATGGAGAACAAGATTCCTGGGACTGAAACGAGCAGCAGCAGCGCAACTGCTTCAAATAGCAAAATACGTGAGGTACAATGGAGTGGTATGTATTCCAATACTCTTTCTTCAAGTATTGTAGCAGCCGTGTCCACGTTAACCCCCATTATGAACTACAATCGTTTGAGAATTCTAAAATTAAATGGGAGAGGTGTGAAAGAGTTGCCTAAGGCAATAGGCAAGTTGAAACACTTGCGGTGCTTGGACTTGTCATCTTCTTCTATTTATACTCTCCCTCGTACATTTTGTGGTCTTTGGAATCTGCAAATTTTAAATTTGAAAGGTTGTGATCATCTCAAGAGTTTGCCGAAGAACATTAGATATATGACCAATCTCCGTCATATTATTTTACAAGGATGTCGTTCATTGAGTAATATGCCTCCAAAAATAGGGGAATTAGCTTCTCTAAGGACATTGAGTGTGTTCATAGTAGGTGATAAAATAGGGCATCAACCTGATGAATTGGGACACTTGAATCTTGGAGGCAGCCTTGAAATTAAGCATTTGGAGAGAGTGCAAAACCAAATGAATGCGATGAAAGCAAATCTTGTTGAGAAATCCAACCTTCGTGATTTGGTGCTCCGTTGGGAAGGTGATAGCGCATTGTCCGACTTGGTAAAAAATGATATGGTTCTCGAGGCTCTGGAACCTCATCCAAATCTGGAAACTTTGGGGATAAAAGGGTTCAAAGGTACTCAATTTCCTCCTTGGATGACAAAGATGGAAAATTTGACTCGTATATTCATATATGATTGCCCAAATTGCGCGCATCTTCCACCGCTGGCAGATCTTCCTCATCTTAAGTTCCTGAGTCTAATAAAAGTTGGTGCCTTGGAGTATATTATTAGTAATAGGCGGACGGATGATATTCGAGTTCAAAATTCAGAAATATTCCAATCGTTAGAGCATCTTCGTTTGCTTGAATTACCCAATCTGAAAGGGTTGTTTAAGAAGGTGGAAGTGGGAGAATTAATGATGTTCCAAAATCTTAAGACTCTGAGCATTATGTGGTGTCCGTTGTTGATATTGCCACCACTCTCAACCCTTAAAAATATTTCATCTCTTGACCTTGCAATTCACAACACCACTCGAGAAGATGCATTTGAAGGCCTTAGTAATCTGAGGAAATTGAGTTTGCAAGATGTAAAGGAGCCCCTTTTGCCAGAGAAATTGTTTCGAGGTCTTAAGTCTGTTCCGATGTTGAATTTATGGAGGTGCAAGATAGGGAGTTGTTTTCCAGAGGGGTGGTTGGGGCACCTCACTGCTCTTGAGATACTACATATATATTCTTGCTCGGAGTTGGAAGGTCTGGCAGAGGAGAACTTTAAAGACCTTCATCTCCTTAAACAAGTTACTATTCATGGTGTTGAAGACATAGTATCCCTACCACAAGCCTTGCAGCATATCCCCTCACTCCAATCTCTAAAGCTATGGAACCTTCCTCAACTGAGTTCACTGCCGGACTGGTTGGGCAATCTTACATCACTCACGCAGTTGGACATTGGCCGCTGCCCAAACCTCCAATCACTCCCATCAACCATCCAAGGAATGACAAATCTCAATTCTCTCTATATTATCAACTGCCCACATCTTTCAAGGAAATGTGAGAAAGAAAAGGGCGAGGATTGGCACAAGATTGCCCACATCCCCCTATGTTATTTCGACTACTTATAATCTTCACAGATATTTATTAGTAATTATCATTATTATTATTATTATTAGTTTTGAAGAGTATTCCCAACTCAATACTAAAGTCTTAGTGTGGAACAATAAATTGTAATATAAATTAAATTATATAATATAATAATTATACTCTTAAATTAAATCCCTATAAAAAATTAATACTATTTATTTAAATTCAATAAGTATATCAAAATAAAAACAAATAATTAAATTCACAAAAACTATATTCTATCCTAAAAAAAATTATATCATATTTAAATATAATTTTTTATTTTAAGATATGCAATATTGGTGTCAAATATAAGATCACAAAAAATGATTAATTTGATATATCATACATCAAAACCGAATTTAAAACAAAAAAGTTAAATGAGTTTAAAATTTTTAGTAAAAGATGAAAAATAAAAGAGAAAGGAAAATATACATGTCAATAATAAGGGATCATGTGTAAAAAAGGAGAAAAAATAAGCTAATTATTGTAGAGTGATAGACTATCATTCTTTTGAAAAAGATATTTGATCAATTTGTTGCGCGTTGAGGAGACAAAAGTTGGCATGTTAGAAAAATTGAGAGATTCTTCTTCACTACTCTATTGACTTTGAGTTCCAATGCCGTTGAAAATAATTAAACTTGTCCTTATAATTAATTTTTTTCTCATATGTAATGAATAAAGATAAAAGATATAATGTAAATTGGTAACAATAATCTTAGATATGTGTTTTGTAAATTCAAGTTGAATCGAGCGGACCAAAGTGCTTTACAAAATCAAACTATAAAAAATAAAAAATTCCTTTCACCTACATCGGAGTAATATTTTATGCACAAACATACACACTCGTTTATGAGGAGCCGATTTAGCTATGCCCAATGCAAAATCCCACTATAGTAAGTAAAAAAAAATCTAAACCATTTTATTATTTGTTTTAAAAAACTTATATGCATCGAGTGCATTAATACATTCAAGTAAATAAATAATATTTTTTAATTAAATAAGTAATATTAATTGAATATATGATGCACTTGATGTACAAGAGATTAAGTGTCTTCAAAACATAAATGAAAAACACTTAAAAATATCGTTTAGATTTAGAAATTCATACTAACCTCCAAACAGGAAAGTGCAGGAGAATTAGAAGTGTGAAATAAAGAAATTCAACTCCAAGCAGCGTTCTGGAATTCTGCTACACCAATTTAAGACCCACGACTTTTGTGAAGGTTAAGCCAAGGAAATACAGAGTCAAAAAGATTGCTTCAAGAGTCATTATCTGTTATCTTTTGATAATTCACTTTGATAGCTATTGCAGTTTCTTGAAATTTAATCTTTGGATTCAATTATTTCCTTATAGGGAGGCATTTCTTCAAGTTTTGAGTATTATGGATATATATATATATATATAGCTTTAATTTTGTATTTTCTTGAATGTATTTTGTCCCACATCACTTTCCCAATTGTATTGGGTTGATTGTAATTTGTATATATTCATAAATTACTTAATGAAATAATTATCTTCTCTCATATTTTATATGGTAACCAGAGCTTTTTTTGGCTAACGCCATTTTAAAATCGATCCTCTGGATCTTTTCAAATATGTCAAAATCCTCGCGATTTGGTCTGGTCAGATATCTTTTCAAATATGTCAAAATCCTCGCGATTTGGTCTGGTCAGATCATATTTCCCGATTTGGTCAGATCACATTTTCCTAATATGTAGGATAAGATCTGAATCTTTTCAAATCAGTCAAAATCCTCACGATTTGGTCGAATCATATTTCCCTAATTTGTAGGAGAAGATCATATCACATTTCCCCTAATTTGTAGGATATTATCATTCTTTAATACCGTCAAATCGTTTCTTCTCTGCAATTTCCAATCCATGGCAACCTCCACGCCCAACCCCCTTGCTTCGACGGTCAACACACTGGTTGTGTTCAACATCGTGGAGCAGGTGCCGCTAAAACTCACGTCGTCCAAATATATGGCATGGGCTTTCCAGTTTCGTACTCTCCTAACGGGATACGATCTCATGACAACCTTAAGATGTTCTACACGCAATGTGCTTGCTTTTTATCATTGTAGAGGCAAACAAAAATAAATAACTAATAAAGTTAAGAGATAATGAATGAATGATCTTAGAAGAAAGCAAGGTGTTAGAAGCTGTCCAAGCATCTAAATCAACAGAAATGAAGTAAAACCATCTCTCCCTACATATTGCTCCTGTGTTATTGAAAATTTAAATTAATTCACAGAATCAGAAGGATCTGCTTCCAAATTGGGCTCTACTGCTGAGGACAACTCTATATGGCAAAGCTGGATGGCCCCTGATAAGGTAAATATTATTGTCAAATTATTCAAAAATTCTAATTAAGATATTCTTGGTTGCAGATTTAAAATATATTGTGGAGATATTCTTGGAAGAAGATCACGGTTGAACGAGTAGAGAAACGAAAGGAAAGTCATGACTAAAAATAAGGAGAATCAAGAGGAAATCTGGGAACATATCTTTGAAAGATATGATAAAGATATAAGATATGCATATCCAGACCACCTATGCAAAGATATGCATATCACAACCGAGAAGGAAGAAGATACCGGCAGATTCCTTGAAGGACAAGGCGTGACTATAAATACAACCTCAAGCCATAGATGAAGTAACTCTCCGAGATATTCAATTACCATCATATGGGTAGAGAAAAATAGAGAGGCTGGTGAAGGAGCTGTTATATTCGGGAGAATACAACAGACTGATAAGAACTCAAGGGCGAACCCATAGCGAACATCGCAGAGTTTGGATTACACTGGAAATTCACCACACGTTGATTTCGGGAGATTTCAACACTGTACAAATGGGAGTTTGTATTCAAATCTATCTAGGGGACTAGATGGTCAAGTAAGTGTTTAGAAGATTAAGTTATACGGGTAGACTAGTATTTAGGGGGAGCCAAATACGTGTAAGTTCTACTGTTACATTTGTGGGAACAAATATGTCTTCTAATAAGATTACTTGAGAAGAAGAAGGGATTTATTCCTCGTTTAAAATCAAAGTTTATTTTAAGCTTCCGCAAGTTCATTTACAGTTCGAACTACTGTTGAACAATTACACACGCGCACAGATTCTGATCTATCAGCCCCGATTAGCCGCTCCGGAAACTCTTCTGTGGCGTTGGCCTGCCAAGTTAGAACACATTTCATTGCCAAGTTAGAACACATTTCATTGCCAAGTTAGAGAGAGAGAGAGAGTGACATGCATTGTAAGATGAAAACAAAGCAAGGACAATCACTATCTCCTTACATGGTTTTTGGAAATCCAATCAAAATAGCATATAATCCCAATCAAGCAACCAAACAAATGGTGAAAAAGACAAACAAGCATACCTAATAATATGTTTGGTGTTATGGTTAAAATCGGATAGATACAGACAACATCAGCCTATGTAATGGTAAAAGAAAGGCCTATGCTTACAATGTTTACTTTTTCTTATTTCATGTTTTAACATCTTCGCATTGGCGGATGTATGGAAAGATCCTAGCAAGCTACTTTTAATCCTTAAGGCTAAAATTTTGACGATCATTTCCCTTCAGAAAACAAGTAGCTGGCAACTTTCTCCATCAGATCAGGTCACCTATTTCTAATATCATCTAATATATGAACTTCAGGGGGGGTAACATATGAACTATAAAAGCACATCCTTTTGAGCACTCAGACAAATATCTTGTTATGAGCATTAGTGCAGTTCGAGATAAACTCGGACAATCAGCATCTCATGAAGTTTTTAACTTAAACAGGCAATCTGTACATCCAAAATTTACTGTAGAAATAGCAATGAACTTCAATCTTTGCTACTCATAATTTATTATTAACGAGGGGTCTGCCACAATGATTTATTATTAATTAATATTTTACCTCTTGTTGACTCCAAAATTCTAATGCTAAACTATAACATTATTAAAAATCATTGTAGTAATTTTGTTTGAGATTGTTCATAAATCATGAAAGAAAAATAGCAATGAACTTCAATATTTGGTACTCAAAAATTCTTAACACACATGAGACAACAATAGCCTGAAAATACTTTCTTGAGGAGATTTGAGAAATTGTTTGGAGGACAACTGGTTTAGTGCAAAATTTTGATGCTAAAAATGCAGTAGGAGGTCAGGCTCAGTTTTAGCATATATCCACCTTAACATTATCAGTCCACACTCAACACATGCAATGATGCAGCTGTTAGTCCTTTCTGGCCCAAATTCGGTGCTACAAAATTGATGGTCTTTTATCATTGAACTAGAGTAGCTTGGTGCTTTCTTTGATTGAGAATATAATCATTTAATTGGCTTATTAAAGTAAGATTCAATTAGTAGAGACTAGGTGCACAAAGAATGCTTCTAGACTCTAGAGATTTCGATTGCAGTTACTTGTAAAAAGCAATATATGGTTCTTAGGATATTTGTGTAGGTGCAGTGGAAACCGAAGCTATGTGATCTGCATTATATCTGATGGAATAAGCTTCAGTCTACTATTACGGAATTCGTCATCCCCATCAACAAACCGTTGCAACTGAGATCCTGGTACTAAAAAATAACGAGAATGTGTGGATCCAGGTATCTGGGAAAATGCAAATCTTATCAATCTTCAGACAACCATATAAAATAACGAGAAACAAGATCAACCACATGATCAACTTCCTTGCAGATTAGTAACAATAAAGAAATGCCCTCTATCTCCTGCAACCTAAAAAGAAAATGAAAAGAGAGAACTAACTGGAACAAAACCAAAATTACAGAGACCTAATGTTCACGTAAGACACTATAGGGAACCAATGCAAAATAAATTTAAATGTACATGGATTCATGTGTTCCCTTTTTTCTGGCGAAAAGAAATTAGTCTGCCACCGTAGAAGTTGATTGCCGATTCTTTTTACCTACTTATCGACCAGAACATGACCTTTGTCTGCAGCAACAGCAATGCCGCAGCACATCCAGCGGACCCCAATCAGTTTGCACTTGGCATGACGAATGGTGCAGTTCATGTGATGGAACCATTAGATGGAGAGACGAAATGGGGTGGGACGAGCTCTCAAGATAATGGTGCTTTACCTTCAGGTTCTGCATTGAGTGATCAGCCATCGGAAGCCCCATCCAGATGACCCATCTCGGCTGTTACATGAAACTCATCTTTTCTTTTGTTCTTTGGCCTACTAATGAAAAGTCCATCTCTTTTGTTCCTCTTAGGTAAAATTGAGAAAGAGGGTTAGTTTTGCTTTTTCTTTTCTCTACGGCCCTCTTTTTTGCGCTATCTTCCATATTGAATTATTTTTATAAATGCAATTTAATATCGGGTTATTTTATCGGTTAATTTGGGTCAAATTATTGTACCAATGTAAAATGGGGTAACATTAACTTATTGTGGAACCTAATAATTAAAGTAAGGGAAGTAACTCATATCAATGCCGATAATTTAATATCTAATTGTGCCATGAATCCGATATTTTTATCCTCAAGTTTGAATTTATTGTTATGGTTAAACACACATTTGGATGCAGCATTAAATAACCGTAATTTCTCTATATTCCCATTCACTTTCAATGCTACCAATAACTTTTGATACTACATACCTTATCTGTTTAATATATATATATATATATATATATTGGTTTATTATTATCAATTAGATTAGGCTCAATATATTAAAAATCATAAATTTTTACTAGTGCAATTTTATTCATTTGGGTAAAAAATTAAAATCCGTCTCATATGGGTCATTTAACACTTTGTTATATTATTTTTTAGTATTTATAGTTTAACATTATGAAGTATATGAATTTTGTACTCAGGCATATTTTTTATTGTCATGTTATTTTTCCGGCACATATTAAAATATGTGCTCCGCATGTGTGGATTTTAGGATAAAATGGTTATCTTGTCCTAAAAAAAGAAATAACACAGTCATAATAAAAAAATATGTATTTTTACAAAGAAATTTTTAAAAAATCATAAGAATTTGAAATATATAAAATTTCAAGAATATAGTAAAATTACCACACCAAAAAAAAAAAAATTAGAAAATACTAAAAACCTGATTTTTAATATTATCTTTTTTCCTTTTATTTATTTTATGAATTTTTGTTTTATATTATTTTTCTCAAATAAATTGCTAATTTTCTTTTATTTATTGTTGTGGATTTTCTTTCTCTCTTTTTTTTTTTTTTTGTTTTTTTGTTTTTTGTTTTTTTTTCTATAATTTTCTAATCTTTGTGTCTCTTTTTTTGAAATGCTTTAATTTTGTCTTCATCTTATTTTCTATACTTTTGTTTACTTTTGGTATTTTTTATATCTCTATGAATTTATTTATCTATATTAAAATTTTTTGAATTTCTTTTTTATATTTTTATTTTTCTTTATCAATCTTCGATTTAACTTTCTTTTTAATTTAACTTCAGTTATTTTGTTTTATTTTTTTATTATTTTCAAATTTTATGTCATTTTTTGTTGTCCGTAATTGTTTTGCCCCAAAATTATGCTCACGCCAGCACAATTTAAATGCCAGCTAGACTAATCTATATATATATATATATATATATATATATATATATAAAATAGCAGAATGCGTTCATTTTTAGAAATCTTAGTATTTTCCGCCTAAATCAGTTACTAAATTTGGGTGTATACATGGCATCATATAATTGGCCAGTATAATTAATTACCCCATTTTAATGAGTCATATTTTATGGAAATTTAATTATATTTTCATTGAATTATTCACTTAATTGCAAATCTTTTCTTTAATTTTTGATTTTACATATTAAAGTCAAACTTGGACAATGTATAATTTTGTTTGAATTAAATTATTTAGGATTATTTCATAATTAGACGGTCAAATTCATTATGATAATTGTATGATATTAAATAATTAATTGATTGTCCTAATATTTATGGTAAATTTAGATGGAAATCAATATGATAATTAACTTATTTTCATAAACAATTTTTTGTATGGTTATTGAATGGCTGAGTAATATTCATATATAATTTTCTAATTATAAAAAATTATTTAGTATTTTTGATTGAATTAAATATATGTGTAAAATTACATAAAAATGTGCTTGTGATTTTAAATTAGTGGATATATCAATTGCAATTACATTATTTAAATCATTAATATTAAATAACATTGAAAATCTATATATCTATCTATATATATGATAGCAAAAGCCGCACAATTATAGAAACCTTTTTATTTTATTGGTCATCATAATTCATTAGAGAATTTTAAAGATGCATATTATAGAGAACTTTGTTTTACTAATCAATGATTTAATTATAATGGAAGCCATAATTTTGCAGACATATTTAATTATCGAATGCACATTTTGCAAATGTCAAATTTATCAAATCATTAGCCATATTAAATTAGATTTGCAGACATAATTTTTGGATCAGAGGATTTTAAAGATGCATATTATATGGAAAATTGTTTTACTAATCAATGATTTAATTATAATGGCAACCGAAATTTTAAGGATCATCGAATGCACATTTTAGTAAAGTCAAATTTACCATACCTCAAATCATGATTGAAAATGTAAGAGAATTCACTCATAAAGAGTTGGACAAAGTAATTTAGGTTCCCCCCGTATAAATATGCATAAAGGTCTTCACTCACTTCACAACCATTCAAAACCCTAAGTGTGAGTATTATTCATTGTTGAAAAATTATGTTCTTCATTATGTATTTTTTTTTACTTTTTTTTTTGTTTTTTTTGTTTTTTTAGAATGTATGTTATTATTATTCTTTATTTACTATATTTTGGTGATGTGTTAATTCCTTTGGGTTAGTATTTATTTATCATATTTATTTATTACTATTTTGTTTTTAATTTTTTGCTTATTGTATAAATCTGTAATTAGACATTTTAATCATGAATAAAGAATATAAATGATTTAATGTTGAATACATTTTAAATATTTAACTTAAGTATCTTTTTTGTTGTAGGAGTTTGATAGTTTGCCTACGATTGATGTCGACGATCTTGGAAAGAAATTGAAGGTTTTTCTTTAAAGAATATTTTTTGTTAATAGATATTATTGTTTTATGGCTTTTTTTCTATATTATTATATATTTTTTTATTTTTTTCTATTTAACATATAGGTTGATTCTACTGGTGAAGATGTTAACAGATGATTCCAATGTAAAAAGATCATTGTTGGATGATTTTTCTTCAAGTGATTCCTCTAAAAAGCCAAAGTCACCAACAATGAAGATTGAGAATGAATGAGAAGAATTTCTTTTTTATTTTATGTGTTTTGAAATATGAACTTGATATGCTTGTCTTTTGATTTTATAATTTTGAGAAATTAGGAGATTTATGTATATATTTAATTTTGTGAATATATTTTACAAATTTATGTAACTTCAGTATATCAAATTTATGTATTTTCCTAAATTTTACATATGTTTACATATCTTTAAGTGTGTCTTTGAAATAATAATATGTTATTTGCAGATATTATAAATGATACATATTAGTGATTTCATATATTTTTTCAGAGGTAATTATAATTTATTTTAAATTTTATCTATTTTTAAAATATCATATTAAATTATTTGAATATATTTATGTATATGAATAGTTATTTGATTATATTTTAATATATTAAAAAGTATAAATTTAGAAGCTTATGCAATTATAAATAAATATAATAATATTTTAATATAAATATATTGTTTATATTTTTAAAATATGAAAATTATTATATAATATTAAAATAATTTTTCAATTATTTGTATATCACAAACTGTGCAACACACAGATGCTGTACTAGTAATATAACAAGAAATATGCCAAAATACAAAATTTGTATACATCGTATCTCAAAGATTATACATCAAATTGTCAGACCACCCATATTTGGAATGAGTTTATTGTTTTTATTCTTTATTGATTTGATTAATTCAATCATGAATAATTTATTCGTGAAATAAATATTTTTAATAATATTAACTATTAAATTAAAATATTAACTTTTTCTATATAACTCGTATTCTGAGACAATAAATATTTTGAAACCTGGGCTATTTTAAGAGGGGGCATTTTGTATTCATTCTACTTCAAAATTAACATACTATCACCATAAATAAAAATAAGTATTTTCTAACATGTTTTGGTCTCACTCAATTCTATAGTATTTAAATAGTTGTTTTGTCAAAATATAATTTAACTAAATTTTAGAACATTGGAAGACTTTTGCTAAATTTAGGTACCATTTCCAATCTCAAACTTGTAAAGTAAGTGCATGTATGTTATATACGGAAGAACACTGCACTTGAAATATATTTTGCACGCACACAATGCATGATTCTTTTCCTTGTCTTATTTTAGCAGATTATTGCCCAAGTGTCAAGGTCCTAGTTGTGTCTAGTACAAGGTTGTCTTTTATACTTTTTGTGTAGCCAATCATAGTTCTTATTTCTACGGTTCAATGTATATAAATAGTGATGCCACATCACACATTTTATCAATGGAATAGTGATCAGTTCAGAACATCAAAACTTCTTAGTTTATTTACCATGACTGCTGTCATATTTTGCAAATGAATTTATATGTAATTTGTTTCATGGTATCAGAGCAGGGAAGCTTGCCTCTGATTACCTGCTCTTGTTTATTTTCTTCCTTGATATTTCACTTTGAATCATGACAACCAATACGCAAGAAAATGCAGCCACTCCCTTGGTTTATCCTCAAAGTCAGCTAATATCTATAAAACTAGATGATGGTAAATTTTTGATTTGGAAACAAGAGGTATTGATAGCAATTCGTGGTTATGGACTTGAAAGGTTCATCACTAGAGAGACAATCAAGCCAAACAAGTTTATCACAGAGCAAGAAACAAAATCTCAAAGCATCAATCTTGAATATCTTGAGTGGAAAAGGCAAGACCAATTAATGGCATCTTGGGTACTCTCTTCTCTTTCTGACTCCATGCTTGTTTTAATGGCTAGACTTGATAACTCTAAGGAAATATGGAATGCTATAAATGCAAATATTTCAAGTCAATCAGTAGCCAAGCAGATGCATTACAAATTGTAGTTACAAACAGTCAAATAGGCAAATATGAGTATGAGAGAATATTTGAGCAAGATTAAAAGTTTTTGTGATGTTTTGGCTTATGTTGGTCATAAGGTTTCAGACCCTGACCATATTCTTCATATTATTAAAGGTTTGGGAAGTGAATATGATCTTGTTATGATAACTATAGCTTCAAAATATCCACCCCACACATTGATGGAAGTGCAATCTCTTTTACTTAGTTCTGAATCTAGACTTGACTCTATTTCTAACCAAAGTTTGAGCATGGATGGTTCTCAGCCTACTGCCAATTTCTTATCTGCTCCTAGGAATACCAACTTCCCATCTCAAGGCCAGCAAAATTTTAAAGGTCATTCCAATCAGTATGGAAGAAAAAATAGAGGCAGAGGAAGAAATGCATTCAAAGGAGGTTTTAGAGGAAGAGGCAGGTTATTTAACAATAGAGTTGTATGTCAGTTTTGCCATGGCAATAACCACACTGCAGATAGATGTTGGTATAGATTTGAAGCCAACTTCAATTGTCGTGGAAACAATCAACAACAACCAAATTCCTATGCTGGGCCAAACTTCAATCCTAGCCTGAATATGGTCCAGACTGTTAGCAACTCTGTTTTGAATGATATGGCTACAATGTTTCATCATGGTACCCGAATTCTGGAGCTTCTCATCATGTTTCAAATGACTTCAGTAACCTCAGCATTTCATCTGAATATTTAGGGAACAACAGGCTTCAAATAGGGAATGGAGCAGGTGAGGAGATTGTTAACATTGGTAATACTCTCGTTACTCATGCTAAACATCCTAAGCCTTTTATTCTTAGAAATCTATTACATGTTCCTTCAGTTACTAAGAATCTGATATGTGTTTCCAAATTTGCACAAGATAACAATGTTTTCTTTGTCTTCTATCCTACATTTTGCCTTGTCAAGGACTAAGTAACACAGGCCACACTACTCAAAGGGACCTTTAAGGAAGGACTTTACAGCTTCAATCTTCAATGTCACAAGTCACATTCAATCAAATCCAGCCTCCACAGTCCATCCAATACACCAGCTCATTCTACAAGCTCACTTGCAGCACAATCACCATCCTGTTTTTTTGTTAATTCAGCTTCCGCTAAATTCCCTAAAAGCCTAAGCCTAGAGCTATGACATAGAAGGTTAGGACATTGTAGCTATGAAATTGTCAAGAGAGCTCTAACAAGATGTAATATTCATTATAATGACAATCAAATATCTGTTTTGTGTAACTCTTGTATGGAGGGCAAGTTTCATAAGCTTCTTTTTTTCACATTCCATCAGCTCATGTTCTTCACCTTTAGAGCTTGTACATTCTGATTTATTGGGGTCATTCACCTCTGAAATCCAGAAATGGCTATTCTTATTATGTTAACTTCATTGATCAATATTCCAGATTCTCATGGGTTTATTTTCTAAGGCAAAAATCTCAAGTTGCAACAACTTTCATTCATTTTAAAGCACTTACTGAAAATCAACTTGGTTCCAAACTAAAATCAACTTAGTTACAAACTGATTGGGGAGGGGAATATAGGGCCCTAACAAAAAAAATTCAAGAGAATGGCATTCTTCACAAAGTTTCATCTCCTTATACCCCAGAACAAAATGGAATTTTAGAGAGAAAACATAAACATATTGTAGAAATGGGATTGTGTCTTCTCTCTAAATCCAAACTTCCCTAAAAATTTTGGGGTGATGCATTTGCTATCTGTACTTACATCATCAATAGATTAGCAACACAAAATCTTTCTTCCAAAAGCCCTTTTGAACTCCTTTAGCATGTTCAACCAGATTACAACACCATTAGAGTCTTTGGCTGCCTTTGCTATCTTCTTCTCAGACTTTATAACAAATATAAGTTAGAGTATAGATCCTCACCCAGCATTTTTCTTGGTTATAGTGATGGATATAAGGGCTACAAGGTTCTTCTAAAATCTAGAAAGGTAATCATTACTAGGCATATTATTTTTAATGAATCTGTTTTTCCAGCTGCTCATACAGATTTTAGTTCTCAATTAGCCTTGCCCACTCATCCCAATACCATGTCAATTCCCATCTTGCCTACATTCCAACATCTGCCTGTTCATACACCACCTCCATCTCAAACTATGTCACCCTTGCATTCTGCACCCCAAGTTTCCTCACACTCTACTCATTCATCACATCATTCCCCTCATCATAGTTTGGATAATGAGTTTATTAGCACTGATAATAATGCTCAAGAGCTTCCTCTTAACCCTATTGAAGAGTCGGTTGTCTCTAATACACATTGAATGCAGACAAGGTCAAAATCAGGAATATTCAAGCCTAAGATTAACAGTGCCCTCGTTGAATATGCTCAAGAGCCAAAAACTGTTATTCAGGCTCTACAAAATCCCCATTGGACATCGGCTATGGAATCTGAACTAGAAGAACTAAAGAAGAATCAAACATGGGTTTTGACCACCCTGCCAAAAGGAAAGAATCTTATTGGAAGCAAGTGGGTATTCAAATTACAAAGGGATGGCTCTGGAAACATAGTGAGATACAAGGCAAGACTTGTTGCCCAGGGATATTCTCAAGCACCCAGATTTGATTTTAAAGAGACCTTTAGTCCAGTGGTCAAACCAACAACAATAAGAGTCATTCTTAGCCTTGCTGTTCAGAATTTTGGTGCATTAGACAACTAGACATCAATAATGCCTTCTTAAATGGTGAACTTACTGAGGAAATTTTCATGAAGCAGCCACCAGGTTTCGAGGTCCAAGAAAACAAGAACTTGGTGTGTAAATTGAACAAAGCTATATATGGTTTGAAACAAGCTTCTAGGGCTTGGTTTCTAAAGGTAAAGTCTGTTTTACTCAGTTTGGGATTCATTGTTTCTAAGGTAGACTCATCCCTGTTCTACAGATTCTCACATAGTTTTTTTACCTATCTTTTAATTTAAGTGGATGATATCCTCATTATTGGGAATGATCAGCAAGTTACACAATATTTTATTGATGCTCTTGCAAAACTTTTTTCATTAAAGGATTTGGGTAAGATCCATCACTTTCTTTGAATTGATGTTAATGAAACTTCACATGGTCTACATCTTTGCCAGAAGAAATATATTGAAGATCTTTTAGAATGGGTACAGATGACAGAAGCTAAAGGTATCGCTACTCCAATGGTAAGTTCCAATCCTCTTTCAAAACTTCAAGGAAATCCTACTGTAGATGGAACTTTATACAGAAGTGTGGTAGGAGCCATACAGTATGTTACCATCACCAAACCTGAAATTGCATTTTCTGTCAATAAAGTATCTCAATTCATGTCTTGCCCCCTTGATACTCATTGGAAGGCTGTAAATAGAATTTTGAGGTATTTATCTGGCACAAAAAATTATGGTCTTTATTTTACAAAATCTTCACATTTCAACATTACTGCATTCTCAGATTGGGCTGCTGATCTTGATGACAGAAGATCTGCCACTTGCCTATGTGTTTTTCTGGGTACTAATCTCATATCTTGGAGCTCAAAGAAACAATCATCTGTATCTAGATCAAGTACTGAAGCAGAGTATAAAAGCTTAACACATGCAACAACTGAGATTGTTTGGTTGAAATCTTTTTTCTCTAAGCTTAGAATACCAATCACTAAGACTCCTATTGTTTGGGTTGATAGCCTGGCTGCCATATCTCTTGCCTCCAATCCAGTGTTGCATGCCAGAACTAAGCATATAGAGCTTGATTTGCATTTTGTGAGAGAAAAGACTGCTGATCAAACAATCCAAGTCCAACATGTTCCTTCCTTTGAGCAAGTTGAAATATTTTTCAAAACCACTGAGCCAACAATTCTTCACAAGATTAAGACATAAACTTGGGAATTTCTTGCTTAGCCTCGCTCGAATTGAGGGGGCGTGTAAAGAGAGTTCATGTATGTTATATACGGAAGAACATTGCACCTGAAATACATTTTGCACACAGACAATGCATGATTCTTTTCCTTGTCTTATTTTAGCAGATTATTGCCAAGTGTCAAGGTCTTAGTTGTGTCTAGTACAAGGTTATCTTCTATAGCTTTTTGTATAGCCAATCATAGTTCTTATTTCTAGGGCTCACTATATATGAATAGTGATGGAACATCACTCATTTTATCAATGGAATAATGATCAGTTCAGAACACCAAAACTTCTTAGTTTATTTACCATGATTGCTGTCATATTTGTCAAATGCATTTATGTGCAATTTGTTTCAAAACTCTCAATGGTGAATTATGTTACGATTCATCAAAGAATTTTCTTTTTAAAAAAATGAAGTATTATATTTTCGAAAACATGCTGGCAGGATTTCCTCTATATTAACGAACAAGAAAAGTTCACAATTTGGCAAGATAAATTCCTTGCACATGAAATCTCCTCGATTTCACTGAGACAAGTTTCCTCCTTGTCAGGAATTCATTTTTAGTTCAGAGGGTTTTGCTCGAACGCAAAGAAATGGAACTCAACTCCAAACCCAAACCTCATAATAATCTCACATGCGACTCTGTTTCTCATAGAGTCCTGCAATTCAATGTCCGAAGCCAAGCAAATTCATGCCCACATGACGCGCACTGGCCTCCTTTTCCATCTCTTTCCTATCAGCAGGCTCCTATCTTTTATTGCGTTGGATGGAAACGGAGATTTATGCTATGCAAATGATCTATTTTCTCAGATTCTTGAACCCAATGTGTATATTTGGAACACAATTAGCAGGGAGTGCGTAAAAAAAAGGCATTTCGAAATGGGTTTCTGTCATTTTGTTAGAATGGTTAAAGAAAGTGTGGAAATGGATAGGAGAAGCTATGTTTTTGGGCTAAAAGCTTATGGGGGTTTGGAAGATTTTAGACTGGGAGAGTCTGTGTATTCTAGGATTTGGAAAGTTGGTTTTGTGGGAGATGTTATTGTTTGGAATGCTTTGATTCATATTTATTGCTTTGATTCATATTTATTGTGAGAGAGGGAAATTAAGTTGCGCGAATAGATTTTTTCGGGAGAGTGAGACAAGAGATGAGGTTTCTTGGACTAGTATTATTGATGGGAATGTGAAGAATGAGACGATTGATGATGCTTTGAAGTTGTTCGATGAAATGCGTGAAAGCCGGGGGAGCCCAATGATGTGACCATGGTGGTTGTTTTCTCTGCCTGTGCACAGAAAGGGGATTTGAGGGTTGGGGAGAGGATTCATGAGTTTGCAGAGAGGAGAGGTGTTAGATTTAGTTTGAATTTGATGAATGCCATGTTGGATATGTATGTCAAATGTGGTGGTTTGGAGAAGGCTAGGGAGATCTTCAAGCTGATGCAAGTGAAGGATATATTTTCGTGGATAAGCATGATAAACGGGCACACAAAAAGTGGGGAAGTTGAATTAGCCCGATTTTTTTTTGATGAGATGCCAGAAAGGAATGTGGTTTCTTGGAATGCAATGATAGGAGGGTACTCACAAAACAATAGACCAAAGGAAGCTTTGGGATTGTTTCATGAAATGGAGAGAGAAGGTTTCATTCCCTTTGAGAGTACTCTGGTATCGGTTCTCTCTGCATGTCCTCAAGCCAGTTGCATAGATATAGGCCAACGGATTCATGATTACTTCATTAAGCAAAAATGTGTATCTCTTACTGTTATTCTAGGCAACGCACTTGTTGATATGTATGCTAAATGTGGGAACATCGATGTTGCTAGAGAGATCTTTGTTGAAATGAATAAGAAAGATTTGGTGTCCTATAATTCCATGATCATGGTTTATGCATCACATGGGCATGCAGATAAGGCCCTTAGCCTATTTGAATGTTTACAAGAATTAGGATTCAAGCCTGATTATATCACATTTTTCGGTATTCTTTCAGCTTGCGCTCATGGTGGATTAGTCAAGGAAGGTTAGGGCTATTTTAGGGATATGGAATCATTTGGATTTACTCCTATGATGGAACACTATGCGTGTATGATTGATCTAATTGGGAGAGTCGGGCTCTTGGAAGAAGCTTAAGGGTTGATCAAATCAATGCCAATGGAACCAGATGAAGCAATTTGGGGTGCGTTTCTTAATGGTTGTAGGATGCAATCATATGTTCAGCTGGGGAAACTTGCGGCTGAGAAGCTTATGGTTTTGGACCTGAAAGATAGTGGAACATATGTGCTGTTGAGTAATATTTAGAGTGTATAACTCTAAACGTACTAATATTGGACCCAAACAAGTAAATAAATTACTTGTATTATACCCACAATAGAAGACACTACAACACTTGAAGAGAACTCTCACTATTTGAAGAGAAATATAAACACTCAATAGGAAGCTCACAACTTGCACTCAAGACACTACACTTCTTATAGGAATGGAAGATTTGGTTTTTGGTGGATGCATAACACAAATGCAAGGGAGGGTATTTATACTACTCTCCAAGCATTCTCCACCATACAATTATTATATTAAAAAAAAAATCTTAACCACTCATTAATACCACATTCTACATACTTCTCCTAAAATATCTCATTTCTACATACTTCCACCAAAATATCTCATTTCCACACTCTTCCACACAAATATCTTTCTTCCACAATCTTCTACTAAATACTTTCACCAAAATATCTTATTTCCACACTCTTCCACACAAATATCTTTCTTCCACAATCTTCTACTATATACTTCCACCAAAATGTCTCATTTCCACACTCTTCCACACAAATATCTTTCTTCCACAATCTTCTACTAAATACTTCTACCAAAATATCTCATTTCCACACTCTTCCACACAAATATCTTTCTTCCACAATCTTCTACTAAATGGATTGGACTTTTGTTTGTTCTTGGGCTCAACAAATAACTTGGGCTTGTGTTGATCTTCAACACTCCCCCTCAACACTAGCCCTTACTATTTGTACCACACCGAGTTGACGACGAAACGTTTCGAACTTGCCGGTGCTCAAGCCTTTGGTGAACAAGTCTGCAACTTGATCATCTGTCTTAATTTGCCTCATCTCAATTTCTTCCTGAAAAACCTTTTCTCTGATAAAATGGTAATGAACCTCAACATGTTTAGTTCTTGCATGAAAGACTGGATTCTCCGCCAAACAAATTGCCGACTGATTGTCACAGTACAACGGAACTGCATAATCTACTGGCTGGTGTAAATTATTCATCAGCTGTATTAACCATGTACTCTCTTGAGCTGCCATTGCCGCTGCTCGATACTCAGCTTCAGTGGTTGATAATGATACCGTCGGTTGTCTCTTGCTACACCAATAAATTGTTCCGGAACCCAGCTTAAATGCATACCCTGTTGTTGATCTTCGGGTGTCATGATCTCCTGCATAATCAGCATCGCAGTGACCAACTAACTTGCAATCCTTACTTTTCTTGTACAAAAGACCATAGTCAATTGTACTCTTCACATATCTCAATATTCGTCGAACTGCTCCCAAATGAGTCTTCTTTGGATTTTGCATGTATCGACTCATCACACTAACTGCATAAGAAATGTCAGGTCGAGTTAAGGTTAAGTAGATTAGACTACCTACCAATTGTCGATACATCATTGCATCTTCCAAATCTTTTCCTTCATATGCACACATTTTGGCATTCGGTTCCATCGACGTCGAAATTGGCTTGCATTCGAGCATTCCGAACATCTTCAACAAGTCTTTGGAATATTTTTGCTGACAAAGAAATATTCCTTCTTGTGTGCGATCAACCTCTAAACCAAGAAAGTGCTTGAGCTGACCAAGTTCTTTCATCTGGAAATGAACCGATAAATTCTCCTTCGTGCGATGAATTTTCATCTCATCATCACCGGTTATGATCAAGTCATCCACATATACTAGCACGATAGCTAGCTTTCCTTCATTCGCTTTAACAAACAAGCTGGAATCTGCAGGTGTTACTGAATAACCACTTTGAGTTAGAAATTCAGCAATCTTACCATACCATGCCCTAGGTGCTTGTTTCAAGCCGTAGAGTGCCTTTCGCAGCTTACACACATATTCAGGATGAACTTGATTTTGAAAGCCCATTGGTTGGATCATGTAGATCTCTCGATCCAGCTCTCCATGAAGAAAAGCATTCTTCACATCCATCTGCCACAAACTCCAATCTTTGTTGGTTGCAAGTGCAAGCAGGACTCGAACAGTTGTAAGTTTTGCCACTGGACTAAATGTTTCATCATAGTCTAGTCCATACTGTTGAGAGAAACCTCGAGCTACCAATCGTGCCTTGTACCTCTCGATTGACCATCTGGACGACGCTTTATCTTATAAACCCACTATGGGTTTTACATCTTTTGGCTTTGGCACGAGATCCCAAGTTTGATTTTGCTGAAGTGCATCGATCTCTTCTTTCATAGCTATCATCCACTCAGACCTCCGTGATGCTTCTTCGAACGTCTCAGGCTCGGTTGCTTCTTCAATAATGGCTGCATTTGCGTACTTAGGATTTAGCCTTCGTGTTCTTGTTGACCTTCGAAGTTGAGACTGTGGAGTTGATTCTTCCGTTTCATTAAGCCCATCTTCTTTGTTTGGTTGTTGATACACTCCAGTTTGCCAAGGATTCTGAGGTACCCTTATTTCGACATTGTCGCCGTCTGGATCTCCTGGTTCATCTGAAGTCGCCGTCTGGATCTCCTGGTTCATCTGAAGAGGTACTCTCGGTTGCTTCTTCAATAATGGCTGCATTTGCGTACTTAGGATTTAGCCTTCGTGTTCTTGTTGACCTTCGAAGTTGAGACTGTGGAGTTGATTCTTTCGTTTCATTAAGCCCGTCTTCTTTGTTTGGTTGTTGATACACTCCAGTTTGCCAAGGATTCTGAGGTACCCTTGTTTCGACATTGTCGCCGTCTGGATCTCCTGGTTCATCTGAAGTTGGTTTGAGTTGGATAGTATGCTCCCCCATCTTCTGTTGCAGCTTTTCTCCAAATTCTATGGAGTCTGGTAGCACCTCCTTCTCTGAGGACCACCAAGAAGATGCTTCATCAAACACCACATTGCGTGAAGTGTAGCATCTTCCACTTGTTAGATCGCAACATTTCCACCCCTTTCTTTGGTTGTCGTATCCCACAAAGATACATCTAACAGCCTTCTTGTCAAACTTGCTTCGTAAATGATCAGGAACAAATACATACCATACACAGCCAAATACTCGAAAGTAGCTAACTGTGGGTTTCATATTCCATAGTTTTTCAAAGGGTGAAATAAATTCTAACCTTGGTTGAGGAAGTCTGTTGATCACAAAGGCTACAGTCCTCATTGCTTCGGCCCAAAACCTTCCAGGTATGTTCTTTGCATGGAGCATACTTCGACAAATTTCTGCAAGGTGTCGGTTCTTTCTCTCAGCCACACCATTTTGTTGTGGTGTGTTGGCACAAGTGTATTGATGATGTATTCGGCACTCCCTTAAGTATTGAGAGAACTCGATTGAACTATATTCTCCCCCATTGTCTGTGCGTAAGCAAATAATCTTCTTTCCTACTTCTCTTTCGACTGACTCTTTGAACTCTTTAAACTTTGAGAATGTGTCAGATTTTTCTTTCATAAAGAAAACCCACACATACCTGGAGAAGTCATCAATAAATGTCACCATGTACCGCAAACCGCCAATTGATGGTTGCTTCACTGGCCCGAATACATCAGAGTGAACTAACTCTAATGGTTCTTTGGACTTAAACTTCGATTCCTTGTATGGCAATTGGTGCGCTGTACCATACTGGCATCCTGCACATACTGTGTCTGTTCGCACCTCAAGTTGAGGAAGCCCCTTAAGTATTGACTTCTTCATCATCACACTTAGCTTGGAGTAGCTAACGTGACCTAACCGCATGTGCCATAGATCTGCTGTCTAATTTTTTCTTGTCTTGTCTACATATGCAGACTCTGCTGACATCACGTAGACTGACTCCAATCGTCGTCCCTCCATTGTCGGTGTTTCTAAGATTTTAAGATCACGATAAACCTTTACATCTCGAGGACCGAACAAGACATAGTGGCCTGATGATGTTAATTGAGCCACAGATAGCAAATTTTTCTTCATTCCTGGGACATGGTAAACATCTTGAAGTGGTACCTGGTTAGAATTATATTGAGGAGTAACTATCGTCTTACCGATGTGGGCTATCGGCAACCTTGAGTTGTCAGCTGTCACCACCACACGACCTCCCTTGTATTCAGACAAGTCCTGCAATTTCTCTTTATCACCCGTCATATGGTTTGAGCAGCCCGAGTCTACGATCCAATCATTCTTGTAGTCAATATGTTCTGGTGTTACCGTGAGAGCTAATTCTTCTTCCTCCATGGTGAATAATGCATTGGCATCCCAACCATCTTCACTATTCTCTTTAGAACTAGAGGTAGCAGCATTACCTTCAACCTGCTTTTTCCTACTCCAACAGTCTTTTGCCATGTGACCATTTTTCCCACAGTTGTAACATTCTCCATTGAACCTTTTGTTGTTACCGCGATTCTTCGAAGCTCCCCCTGGACGAGAGCCTCCCTTTCCGTGGTGGCTTTTTATAGTGTTACCACCCTTTTTAGATCCACCATCAGTGTGCCGCTTGAAACTGTCTTTGCTTTTATTGGTGTAGAGCGCTTCCTCTTCACCCTTCAATGAGACTCCTCCCATTTGCTTGGCCATAGCTTCTTGACCTGCAAGCAAATTTTCAAACTCTACAAGTGATGGTTGTGTTGGCCATCCTTGTACAGCGGCAACAAACCCTCGATACTCGGGTCTCAAACCATGGATAATTATTCTCTTTATCCTGGTTTCCCCAATAGGAGCTGTCGGATCTAAATCTGAGATTTTGCGGCATATCGACTTTACCTTATGAAAGTACTGGGCAATCGTCATGTCTCGTTGCGCCATTGATAGAAGTTCATTCTCCAGAAGTTGTAGCCTTGTATCATTCTTCCTTGAAAAGAGTTTAACGAAAGTGTCCCATGCTTCCTTTGGTGTTTTGGCATCCCGGATGTGTTCCAGCATTTCTTCTTCAACTGTAGTCTTTAAAGCAAACATCGCTTTACCTGCTTTAATCTTCCATTTTCGCAAGACGCCGTTGGCATCTTCCGCCGCCGGTTGTGTAGCTTCATCGCCACCGACAACCTCCCAAAGGTCTTGACCTTGTAGGTAAGACTCCATGCATGTCGCCCAAGTATTGTAGTTTTTGTTGTTGAGCTTCTTGATTCCTCCAACAACTTGAAGGTCACCCATTGTGCCGGTAAGACTTCGACTATACCGAACAACCTTAACTCACAAACTTGCAGAATACCAAACTCCTCACGACTCAAGATAGCTCCAACAAGAACGATCCCTGACCGTCCCGCTCTGATACCAATTGTTGAGTAATATTTAGAGTGTATAACTCTAAACGTACTAATATTGGACCCAAACAAGTAAATAAATTACTTGTATTATACCCACAATAGAAGACACTACAACACTTGAAGAGAACTCTCACTATTTGAAGAGAAATACAAACACTCAATAGGAAGCTCACAACTTGCACTCAAGACATTACACTTCTTATAGGAATGGAAGATTTGGTTTTTGGTGGATGCATAACACAAATGCAAGGGAGGGTATTTATACTACTCTCCAAGCATTCTCCACCATACAATTATTATATTAAGAAAAAATCCTAACCACTCATTAATACCACATTCTACATACTTCTCCTAAAATATCTCATTTCTACATACTTCCACCAAAATATCTCATTTCCACACTCTTCCACACAAATATCTTTCTTCCACAATCTTCTACTAAATACTTTCACCAAAATATCTTATTTCACACTCTTCCACACAAATATCTTTCTTCCACAATCTTCTACTATATACTTCCACCAAAATATCTCATTTCCACACTCTTCCACACAAATATCTTTCTTCCACAATCTTCTACTAAATACTTCCACCAAAATATCTCATTTCCACACTCTTCCACACAAATATCTTTCTTCCACAATCTTCTACTAAATGGATTGGACTTTTGTTTGTTCTTGGGCTCAACAAATAACTTGGGCTTGTGTTGATCTTCAACATGTGCTTCTAGCTAGTCTATGTGCTAATAAGAGGGAATGGGGTGATGTAAGGATGGCCAGGAGTATGATGAGAGAGAAAGGTATTAAGAAGACCCCCGGGTCTAGCTTAATAGAGGTGGGGGATGAGTTTCATGAGTTTCTAGTTGGAGATGAATCACATCCTGAGTCTAAAGCGATATACAAAGTTTTGGCAAAGCTTTTGTTGTTTTGAACATTAGATAAGTATGCATCTTCTATTTACCAGATCGATGCACTTTTGTGAAATATAGTTGAAAGAAGATCAAGCAAGTTAGCAATCTATGCTGAAAACATACTGGCAATAGTGGAATCAGGTCGTGTATAAAATTAGCAGATAATTAAAAAAAGTTGCCTGTTCAAATCAAGTCAATAAGTTCATACTGCGTTTCTTGAATTTTTTACAGACATCTATTTCTCATTAGACTAGATTCTTTTAAGACAAAAATAACCGTAGACACAAGAAAATATCCAGAATTTATAAGGTGGAAAACTTTGTAAGTTTGAAGCTTAAAATGATTTATTGAAAAGATAGATGATGCAATAGTAGGACTCAGCTTGGAGTTGTATAATTCTACTTCTAGTATCAGAATTCATAAGGAGTTTTTGCATTTACTGTTCAAATTACATCTTGAAAGAGAGAAAAAAAAAAAGAAAAAAAAGAAAAAGAAAAGAAAAGAAACTCAAATTAGTAAATATGAAAAACCAATCTTCGTGAGTTTATCAAGCAGCAAAAGATGCTGGTAGATAGACCCCTGGTAGGAATCCGAGCTCAATTTCAGTAGCTTTGATAATAGCACTTCTAACAAGGATCAAGTCTTCTTGGATCTTGTGGAACTATATAGAAACATATCAAAACTACATCTATTAGCTTAAGATTGGACCTGACAAACAAATCTTCTTCAGCTGCTAATGACTTACTGAAGATAAGTTCTACAGGCTCTTTCATGACCGCACAATTTCCTCTCTCTGGGAGAATCAGAGTCCTCACTAGCATGCTTGGCCTTGGAAATGGCAGAAGAAAGTGAATTTGTGACATAGCATACAGGGGTCGCTTTAGAAGTCCTCCAAAACAAACTGCAAAATTTTGGTAATTACACTGTCCCGGCATACACACACATACATATGTATATATATATCCTCTACACATAAATTTCCATCTCTCTCCCCACACCCACCAGAGTTGAAAATAATCGAAAACCAAACCCCGGGGGTTCAGGGTTTAAGCTTCCCCTAACTACTCGTGCACTCACTCAATGGCCACTGCTGTCGGATTCTTGCTTTCTAGAACGACATCACGAAACCTCTTACACTCTTCTGGCCCCTGTCCTTTCAACAATTCCATCCTCAGAAGCCTCCAATGCTTTTTTTCCCATGAATTAGGTTTCCATTCCCGAAGGAATTTCAAAGCCAGAAGCTTCTCCACAAGAGCATCAGAATCCATCACCGAGGGCTTGATTTCTTCCGTTGCCGCTGCTTTGAATCTCGACAATCGTGTTCCGGCCACCATAATCACCGGCTTTCTCGGCTCTGGAAAGGTGCATAATGAAAATCCTTAATAACTAAATATGTTTGTTTGCTCTTACTTCCGTTTTCTTTTTGGTGATTGAATATTGGTTGTGGAATATATTTGATAGCAGGTTTATGTGTAAAAAAAAATTTGCCTTATGATATCTTTGTTCCTACATTGGATATAATTGTAACTATTAGCATTCCCATATTCTTCTGATGACACAAAGTATATGGGTTTTTTTTTTGGAATCTTCTTACAAATTGATTGTCATTTGATTTTGGTGTGGGTAGTGGGAGAAGTAAATTATCTTGGATTGTAGAGCTGTATCTTTTTTAAATAATTTGCCTATGAAGTAAACAGAGATCCTGGTTTTGAATAATTTGTGTGGTTTACACTGTGGCAGACCACTCTCTTGAATCATATATTGACAGCTCAACATGGAAAGCGGATTGCTGTCATACAGAATGAGGTATGACTTTGACTTCCATCTTTAATCTAGTATTACTTCCTGATACAAGCAGTTAGCGTGGCAAGAACAAACAAGGAATTTGATGAGGTTTATTATTAATGGTATTATTTACTTTAGCAATTGTAACCACTAGTTGATTTCTAATAACAAAAGGTATGTATGCATGTTCAGATAAGAAGTTTATGGTATTCCATTTGTAGTGTTGTAGTGTTTTAACATTTTTGGATACGATACATTACTGAAAAATATGATAATATTTTTCTTGATTATTCTCTGATGACAATTTTCGATCCTAATCATGTATCAAGTTCTCAAACATATTTAATTTAATTTAGGAAGCATAAGAGAGAAAAAAAAAAGAAAAAAAGAAGCAAAATTCTACAAAAGAATACTTTTCAAGAAGAAAAACACTCAACACAAAGTGAAACAAAATTACTCTTAATAATAAAAATATTAAATAAAATAACTTTTGTGAATCACACCGGTTGAATTCAAACTAAATGAATGGTAGGACTTTAACGAAGTTATTTGGAACGTATTCTATTATTCTTTCTATAAAAGAAAAAGTTAGTGCAATTATATGTAAGCGTGTCTTTCTTCTGTCTTTTCATAAAAAATTACTTTCGTGTCCACCTTCTAATTCAAAAGAACAGAAATAATTACGATGTCCCATGTCTACAAGACATTTCACGTGGCCTCTTTCTTCCTGTACAATTATTTGGGTGGCCTCTCCTTCTTGTCTTTCTATTCAACATTACCCCACCACTTGCACTACAAATTTACTTTCCACTTTCGAATAATTGCAATGTCCCCACTTTTGTCCTCATAAACTCATCATTCCAACACAATAAACACACTTCTTTCTGAAATTTGCTTCCCTCTCTTCAGATTGGTGTTTGGATTCAATTATGGCTGAGGCATTACTTGAAGTCTTGATGGACAGGTTAAGCTCTGTAATTCTGGGAGAGATAGGATTGATTATGGGTGTGGATAAGGAAATGAAGAAGCTCTCCACCACTCTAGCCACCATCCAGAAAGTGTTGGAAGATGCTGAAGACAAGCAATTTCAAAGCAAAGCGATCCGGAATTGGCTGGCCGAGCTCAACGACATCGACTACGAGATTGAGGATGTACTGGATGAGTCTGCCACAGAAGTCTCCAAACTGAAGCACAAAGGTGTTAGCAAATTTAACTACTTGAAGAAGATTTTGTACAATCACAAAATTGGAAGAAGGATGAAGGAAGTAGCTGAAAAGCTGGATGCCATTGCAGCAGAGTGCCACAACTTTTAGCTGCATGAAATTGTTGTACCACAGTCAGGGAAGCTAGTTGATTGGCGACGCAAGACGGGGTCCATTATCAACGAGCCTGATCACATCCATGGAAGAGACGGAGACAGAGACAAGATTGTAGATGTGTTGGTGAACTAAGTTGCACATTGCCAGAAACTCTCTGTCTTGCCTATAATTGGCGTTGGTGGCCTTGGAAAGACCACTCTTGCCCAACTGGTTTACAACGATGCCAGGGTAGGTCAGCATTTTGACACCAAATTATGGGTTTGTGTTTCCGATCATTTTGATTTCAAGACTCTGCTTGAGGCAATGATAGTATCTGCTACCAAAAGTGCTTCAAATTTGGTTCACTTGGATGCTTTGCAGTATCACCTTCGTGAATTGTTGAGCAACCGAAAATACTTGTTGGTATTGGATGATGTGTGGAATGACAATCAAGAAGATTGGGCCAAGTTAAAAAGTATGTTGGCATGTGGATCGAAAGGTTCTTCAGTTGTCGTCACCACACGTCTCAAGAAAGTAGCAGATGTAATGGGAACACTTCCATCTCATTGCTTGGAAGGATTATCGGAGGAGGATTGTTGGTTGTTGTTTAAGCTAAGAGCTTTTGGACATGAAGAGAAGGAGCAGCATCATAAGTTGGAAACTATAGGAAAGCAGATTGTGAGGAAATGCGCGGGTGTTCCTCTGGCGGCCAAGGCTCTTGGAGGTCTTTTGCGGTTTAAGAGAGATGATAAGGAATGGGTTCGTGTCAATGAAAGTGAAATTTGGGACTTACCGGAAGATGAAACTTCAATCTTGCCAGTCCTGAGATTGAGTTATCATCATCTTCCTTTTATACTGAAACGGTGTTTTGCTTATTGTGCTGTGTTTCCAAAGGATACTCTAATGGATAAACAAGACTTGATCTTTCGTTGGATGGCTCATGGATGCATTTCATCAAATGGAAGACAAGAAGTGGAGGATGTTGGGGATCAAATATGGAATGAGTTGGTTTTGAGATCATTTTTACAAGTTGAAATAATAGAAGAACGGACGTTTTTCAAGATGCATGATCTTGTTCACGATCTCGCACAGTCCATCATGGAGAACAAGATTCCTGGGGCTGAAGCGAGCAGCAGCAGCGCAACTGCTTCAAATAGCAAAATACGTGAGGTACCATGGAGTGGTATGTATTCTAATACTCTTTCTTCAAGTATTGTAGCAGACGTGTCCACATTAACCCCCATTATGAACTACAATCGCTTGAGAATTCTAAAATTAATTAGTGCAGATGTGAAAGAGTTGCCTAAGGCAATAGGCAAGTTGAAACACTTGCGGCTCTTCAACTTGTCGTATTCTTCTATCTGTACTCTCCCTCAAACATTTTGTGGTCTTTGGAATCTGCAAATTTTAATTTTGAATTATTGTTATAATCTCAAGAGTTTGCCCAAGAACATTAGATACATGACCAATCTCCGACATATATTTTTACAAGGATGTTATTCATTGAGTAATATGCCCCCAAAAATAGGGGAATTAGCTTCTCTAAAGACATTGAGTGTGTTCATAGTAGGTGATAAAATAGGGAATCAACCTGATGAATTGGGACACATGAATCTTGGAGGCAGCCTTGAAATTAAGCATTTGGAGAGAGTGCAAAACCATATGAATGCGAAGAAAGCAAATCTTGTTGAGAAATCCAACCTTCGTAATTTGGTGCTACATTGGGAAGGTGATAGCACATCGTCCGACTTGGTAAAAAATGATATGGTACTCGAGGCTCTAGAACCTCACACAAATCTGGAAAGTTTGGAGATAAGAGGGTTCGAAGGTACTCAATTTCCTCCCTGGATGGCTAAGGCAATAGGCAAGTTGAAACACTTGCGGCTCTTCGACTTGTCGAGTACTTATATTTGTACTGTCCCTCATACATTTTGTGGTCTTTGGAATCTGCAAATTTTAATTTTGAATGGTTGTGATCGTCTTAAGAGTTTGCCGAAGAACATTAGATACATGACCAATCTCCGACATATATTTTTACGAGGATGTGATTCATTGAGTAATATGCCACCAAAAATAGGGGAATTAGCTTCTCTAAAGACATTGAGTGTGTTCATAGTAGGTGATAAAATAGGGCATGAACTTGATGAATTGGGAGACTTGAATCTTGGAGGCAGCCATGAAATTAAGCATTTGGAGAGAGTGACAAACAATGTGAGTGCGAAGAAAGCAAATCTTGTTGAGAAATCCAACCTTCGTAATTTGGTGTTACATTGGGAAGGTGATAGCACATCGTCCGACTTGGTAAAAAATGATATGGTACTCGAGGCTCTAGAACCTCACACAAATCTGGAAAGTTTGGAGATAAGAGGGTTCAAAGGTACTCAATTTCCTCCCTGGATGGAAAAGATGAAAAATTTGACTCAGATACTCATAGAAGGCTGCCCAAATTGTGTGCATTTTCTGCATCTGGCAGATCTTCCTGGTCTTGAGTACCTGTTTCTAGAAAATCTTGGTGGCTTGGAGTATATTGTTATTAATAGGCGGAAGGATGAAATTGGGGTAATATTCCCGTCATTGAAGACTCTGGAATTGGACGATTTATCCAATCTAAAAGGATTGCTTAAGGAGGAAGTAGTGGGAGAATCATCAACGATACTCTCAAATCTTATGAGTCTGACCATTAGGAGGTGTCCGTTGTTGAAATTGCCACCACTCTTAATCCTTACAAATCTTTCAGATCTTGATCTCGATATTGACGTTGGAAATCATACCACTCTAGAAGGCCTTTGTAATCTGAGGAATTTGTATTTGGAGGAAGTATGGGAGCACCCTTTGCCAGAGAAATTGTTTCGAGGTCTAAAGTCTGTTGCGGAGTTGACTTTATGTAATTGCAAGATAAGGAGTTGTTTTCCAGAGGGGTGGGTGGGGCACCTCACTGCTCTTGAGAAATTAGATATGAATGGTTGCTTGGAGTTGGAAGGCCTGGCAGAGGAGAACTTTAAAGACCTCCATCTCCTTAAAAGAATCCATGTTAGTAATGTTTTAGACATGGTATCCCTACCACTAGGGTTACAGCATATCCCCTCACTCCAATCTCTAAAGCTATGGGAGCTTCCTCAACTGAGTTCACTGCCGGAGTGGTTGGGCAATCTTACATCACTCACGCAGTTGATTATTTTCCGCTGCCCAAAGCTCCCATCACTCCCATCAACCATCCAAGGAATGACAAATCTCAATTTTCTCAATATTTGTGGCTGCCCACGGTTGGAAAGGAGATGTGAGAAAGAAAAGGGCGAGGATTGGCACAAGATTGCCCACATCCCCATCATCGACATTGGGTAGAGATTTCTACCATTCATAATCTTCACAGGAAGCCACTGTAAAATTACTATAGCCATTGTAATTATTAGCATTGGACCAAACCCTTTTTAATTTTTAAAATTATTTGTTGCAAAACAACTTACCTCGTAGTTCCAACTTTGATATTCAAGTATGAAAATTCATTTTTTGTCATTAATATCTATATTTTTAGTGAATTATCTATATTTTTTAATGAATTACATTATGAAGTATGGTCGGAATGCATAGTAACAATATTTTCAGACTTTTTCAATTTCTTTCATATTTATTATGAATTTTTACACTAAAATAAAAAAATACGATGTGAGACACTCCAGTTTGACAATCTTACATCACTCATGCAGTTGAAGTTTGACAACTGTCCAAAGCTCCCATCACTCCCATCAACCTTCCAAGGAATGACAAATCTCAATTCTCTATCTATTATTGGCTGCCCACAGTTGGAAAGGAGATGTGAGAAAGAAAAGGACGAGGATTGGCACAAGATTACCCACATCCCCCACTATTTATTCGACCACTTCAGATAGTAAAGCGCAAGTCCCGGCCAATAGCCCTACCAACTCATGAAAGAAGAACTGCAGATGTAGGCGTAGACGCTGGTGTATCCTATGTTGATCGGGTGTCACAGGATGCCACCCTTGAATGTCCCGGGCCCCCGGGATAAACTTATCATCCGTGATTAGCCCCGCAATTCGGGCCACCCCACAGGCCACCCAACACTCTTCGCCAATGAATGCCCGACTTCGAAGGAAGGCCGCCAGCGACCGCAGCTTGCTCGCACTCTTTCGAAGTCCAAGTTTTTAGGTGTAGGGCTTTTTGTCATGTAAATAGCTTTATCCCTACTTGGGATTTTGTTGCGTTCCTCAGCTTTGTAATGTCTAGTGCTGTCACTAGCCTTTTTTTATTTTTCACTACTATAGGGGGATAGGGTATTCGAAGAGAGCTCAGCAATTGACTAGAGGCCCCCCCTCTCCACCATTGCTATCAATTGTATCTGCATATTGTAATTGTTGCCTACTATTTAATACAAAACAAGCTTTTTGCAATTGGTTCTTTTGTTTCGCTATGCCACTAAAGCACCTCTGGGTATGATTGCGTCGTAACAGCACAAGCTCTCGAGCGAGTTCGTGTTGGCAAGGCGGAAGTAGTCGAAGGTATCGATTGCTAGCCGCACGGTGCGCTAAATACTATTACTCACTACAAGCGCCCCGTAACACCGGGCTAAGCCCTGACTAGACCTTTGGATATTATTACCTGAACCTATTGTAATTACTGTTTTTATTTTTATTACTACTACTACTATTATTTTAAATTCATTTCAATATAGATGTTTTGTTAATATTATGTTTGAGTTAATAGTGCCCGATTATTAAGCTGTTGAAAAAAGAATGGCTAAATTAAATATAATATTTGACTTGCAAGTTATTTATTTATTTATTAATTATTAACATTATTATTTTATCTATAACACGAACAATTTTTTTTGTTGGTCAAATGAATAAAGTTACAACCTTATAAAAATAAGACCTTAACTTTTAAAATCTATTTTTAAGGATAAAAATATTTTTAAAATATGACTTTTATTTTTTATTTTTTTGGTATTTGAGCATTTTCTGATATTTTGGTATTTGTATTGTTTTACAACTTAGCCAAAAAATGGCGGCAATCAGAAGAAGAGAAGAGGTGAGAGCCGCCTCCAAGTAATCAAACTACACAAATACGAAAATTTCTGATTCCGCTTCCCTGTGATTCGTTTGTAGCGATGGAATCCAAGCCCAAATACAATCCACCATTTTTAGCATGGACAAAGCCCTTTATATTTTTTAATGAATCACATTATGAAGTATGGCCGCACACACAACTACAATGCATAGTAACAATATTATTAGACCTTTTCAATTTCTTTCGTATTTTTATTATGAATTTTTACACAAAAATAAAAAAATACGATTAACTCCCATATTTTTAAATTTATAGTGACATATACAAATATATGATGAATAATATATGAATATATCTTGATAAACATGAGATTATCTACATCATATATTTTATTTTTCGTTCATTCTTTATGTATATATTTGTAAAATTATCAATTTCGATATAATGTATTACTTTAAAATAGTCAGTTAAACAAATGTATCAACTTAAAATAATAAATTTGACATTACAAGAAACGAAATTTCAGCTGAATCCCCAAACATATTATTAAGGTAATCAAATTATAGATATATAATGAACTTATAGAAATTACATAATTATTAGAACATAGTTAATATATAATGATAAATTTAAAATGATCAAATAAAAATACAGTCTCAAAAATTCTAATGCTAAACTATAACATTATTAAGAATCATTATAGTAATTTTGTTTGAGATGTTCTACTGCCTGAAGGTCATAATTGATAAATATAAAAGATAAACAATAAAATAAAAACTATAATGAAAATAAAATTTATCGAACTTGGTTTATTCAACATTATATTTTCAATTTCATCTATTTTAATTTTAAATAAAATTTCAATAACAAATTATTGATAGTATCGAATAATGAAGCCATTGTAATTTTTAACACCCATATATTTGTAAAATTATCAACTTCAATATAATGTTGCTTTAAAATAGTCAATTAAACAAATCTCTCAACTTACAATAATCAATTTGACAATATAAGAAAAGAAATTTCACCCAAGTCCCCAATCATATTATTAAAGTAATCAAATTATAGATAAATTACATAGTTACTATAACATAATTAATATGTAATAATAAATTTAGAATGATAAAATTAAAAATACGGTCACAAAAATTCTAATGCTAAACTATAACATTATTAAGAATTATTAAAGTAATTTTGTTTGAGATGTTCAACTTCCTTAAGGTCTGATAGGTTGTCAATCCACCAAATATAATTAACATACTTCCGAAATACGAATATAATGGTGAGTAGGGTCGAATCCACAGGGAACGGAAATTAAATTGTCTTGAATAAAATTAAAAAAAAAAACTGGGGGTTTTGAGAGATTTTCACCTAATTAACTAAATACAAAATTAACCAATCTAGCAACCTCAAGCATACACGGTATCAATGCACACAAAATAATTTGACAAGAGAAACTATCAAAATAGAGACAATAATTAGAAGAGAAAAATTTGATTCAAGGGTTTCGATATTCAATTATACTGTTGATCATAGACCAACAAATAAATTCTCTTGCAAATTCAAGCAATTAACCTTGGATTTACTAGGATAGCCTTATAAATCATTTATTTTTCTAATTAATTAACGAAACCTAGCATTCGGTCAATTCTTATTATTAATCAACTGGGCACGATAGCGTTCCATGTTAATTAATAATAGCATTAGTCTTAGTGAAAACATGTTAATATTAATATCAATACTTATGATAGCCATAAATATCAATATTAGTCCTATAAGTTCAATTAGATTAAGTAAATTATGATAGCATAATTTACCCACTCTAATGCTACAAGTCTTCGCTCATTTACACTACTAGGAGTCTAAATTCATGAATTAGGTATAGGAGAATAAATAATCATTTGATTTGTCAATTCAAATTAATATAAATCTCCATTAAAAATCATTTAAGTCTATTAGTACTTGAATATAAAACAAGAAAATCAATACATATCACAAGGCCTCACAATAATACAACTGAAATACAAAACCCTTAAATCAAAATGTAAAATTAGTCACTCATATTATAATAAATCCTAAACATAAATAACATCATTTAATATAAGAAATAAAATAAAAAAGAAAAGATAAGATAAAGTAAAAACTTACTACAAAAAGGAAAGAAAAAAATGTGTCTTTTCTTTCCTCCAATAAAATGTCTCTTCTACCCATGTTTCTCAAAAGTAAGAAAGGAAGAAAAAATTGATATTCTCTCTCCTCTCCTTAGTCATTTTTGGCTGATGCTCTCCAAAATTGGGGAAGGAATTTTTCTTTCCGTACTTTTTAGACATTTTTGGGCCAAAGATGGGCTTTCGACTTTTTTTTTTGGGCTTTTGTAATTAATTTGGAATTAATAACCAAAGCTCAATAACAACAATTCTAAGTCCATAAGAGAAATATGGGCTTAGGCCTTGGTCTTCGTTTGTTTTCACATTGGCTCGTTTCTTTCACTAATTGCCCATTTTTGCCATTTTTCTTCCAATTGCAATTAATTATTTTCCTCAAATAAAAAATGGTTAATTAGATCAATTAATTACATTTTGGAAACAAAAATAAGGAAGATTTGAATATAAAATGTAAATATTATAAAACTTATCAAATTTGGTTAATTCAACATTTTATTTTCAATTCTATCTATTTTAATTTTAAATAAAATTTCAATAACAAATTATTGATAGAACCGAATAATACCCGCGCTTAAATTTTGTTTCTATGCTCCAATGAGCACTTTGAAAGTTTTTCTATGTATTTCATATCGACCCATTTTGAGCCTTTGAAGCACGGACCATGCTCCAATATGCACGGACCGTGCGTGGTCTATCCGTTGCTAGATCTCCTCTTAGCCGTCTATCTTCTCGTTCCAAAGCAGATATTTGATGGTCCTCAAACCTTAATCATTGGCTATATTTGATGGTCCTCAAACCCTAATCGTTCCAAAGAAGATACTTAGAATAATAAATGTTGTTGATATGTCTTGAATCACACACTTCGCAGAGCTGTCACGGGGGTCTCGCTGCCCGGTCAGGTCCATCATGAGAGGACCAAGCGTATTGATGTGAGGTATCATTTTCTGAGGAATGAGCAGAGAATCAAGGTGATGAAAGTAGGTACTGCTGATAATCCTACTGACATGTTCACCAAGCCGGTCCCGCATAGCAAGTTTCGACATTGTTTGGACTTGCTAAACGTCACAAGCTGTTAGATGCCCAAGGAGGGCAAATCTGAGGCAGAAAGGAGGAGTATGTTCATCTGGCATTCTAATGATGCATCTGTAAGGAAGATTCAAGTCCAGGTGGAGATTTGTTGATATGTCTTGAATCACACACTTCGCAGAGCTATCACGGTCAGCGAGTCGGGGGGTCAAGGGGGGCGACGTCCCCCTTGCCTGGGGGTCTCCGCCCCCGGCCCGACGGTATGCAGTATTGGGCCTTAAGCCCAATTTCGGTGTTTTATCTCAGTACTATATATATATGGTCTTTGAGATCTGTAATCTGTAACACATACCGCATAATAAAATCCGTTCTCCTCTCTGCCCGTGGACGTAGCCAATTTATTGGTGAACCACGTAAATCTTGTATCTTCTTTACGTTTCCTGTTTCTTGTTTATGCTCTATAATCCTATTCTGTCACAACAATAAATTTGATAACTAGAAGAAATTTCAGCTGAGTCCCCAAACATATTATTAAAGTAATCAAATTATAGATATATAATGAACTTATAGAAATTACATAATTATTAGAACATAGTTAATATATAATGATAAATTTAAAATGATCAAATCAAAATACAGTATAAAAAATTCTAATGCTAAACTTTAACATTATTAAGAATCATTATAATTTTGTTTGAGATGTTCAACTGCCTTAACGTCATAATTGATAAATATATAAAAGATAATCAATAAAATAAAAACTATAATGAAAATAAAATTTATCAAACTTGGTTTATTCAACATTATATTTTCAATTTCCTCTATTTTAATTTTAAATAAAATTTCAATAACAAATTATTGATAGTACCGAATAATACCCGCGCTTAAATTTTATTTCTATGATTCAATGAGCACTTGAAAGATTTTCTACATATTTCATTATGTTGTTATTTCTATATTTATATCCATCCCACCCAATATTAATTTCTGAATCCGCCACATGGAATGCAGTCGTCACTGCATACGAGTACATGTAAGGATCTGACATAACATTTATTTTACTTGGGACCCACATACCACAATTCTCAAGCCCTGATTAGGGGAGCCCCTACTCCTACCCCTACCCCTACCCCGAAGACCCGTAAGACTGCTCAACAACATGATCTATTCATTTCATATTTACAGAAAAGATCCACATGAATGACACTATAATTTGACTCCTGAAATTGTAGAAGGGGCAAATGTCTTGCCTGATCCTGCATATAGAACCTGGAAATGAAGAGGTAGAACCGATTTAACGGCTACACACACTGATTGGAATCAATTTTGATCAATAGCCCTAACTTGGAAATTTTTAATGTAAAACAAAAGTTGACCGAGTGACTACATAGGCTTATCTAATCCAAAACTAAGTAAAAGTTCGAACAGGCTGAAGGCAGACTGAAAGGTCAGAGCCGAGAGCTCACACTTGAGCTCTAAGGAAGCATGACGTTTAATTTGACCTGTTCAATCATATATAGCGTCTTTGTAAATGAAAAAAATCAAATTTTGACTTAAATTAATTAAGCAACTCCTTAAATTTTGAAACTTGACTCTTATATTGAGTTACAAATATTTTTCAAACATGATTTTGTTTGGAAGGAAGAGAGTAATATTTTTTTATAAAAAAGAAATAATATTTTTTTACCGTAGACATATCATGTTCAAAACACATGCACGAAGAATTTTAATCCATGCAATTGTCGCATAAAATTTTTGTAACAGGTCCTAGACTTTAATCTACATGACATAAGGATATTTATACAAGAGATTGCATCTTCATTAAAAAGAGTGCCAAAAAAATTAAAACCAAACTAAACTTACAGAATCTTCTACACGCAATGTGCTTGCTTTTTACCAGTGTAGAGGCAAACAAAAATAAATAAATAATAAAAGTTAAGAGATAATGAATGAATGATTCTAGGAGAAAGCATGGTGTCAGAAGCTGTCCAAGCATCTAAACCGCATTGCTAAATTAACAGAAATGAAGTAAAATGCACCACATTTCTGAAGGGTGATAGTATTGCCCCTGTGTTACTGAAAATTGAAATTAATTGCCAGAATCAGAAGGATCTGCTTCCAAATTGGACTCTACTGCTGAGGACAACTCTATATGGCAAAGCCGGATGGCCCCGATTTGCCTCTCCGGCAACTCCTCTGTGGTGTTGGCCTGCCAAGGTAGAACGCATTTCACAAGCGACTGATCAACACTCATTTTTGAGCCACAACTAGGAAAGTTAAGATTGCATTTGAAGAATTATTGAATTCAAAACTATGAACTTCAAATTTATGACAATTAATTCAGAACCTGCTACCATGTCGTGTAAGTATGAACTTTTAGATCAAGTATGTGATATTAATCCTCGATTGAGCAGCAAGTACCTGTACGATAAATGCCATGTCAACGACCAGCGTTGTAATAACGCCAATTACAAGCCCCAGCACTCCATTTGCAACGGTTGAAGAGCCGATGTAAACATCAATCTACAGAAATAATAAGAAACGCAGATTGAGAATTCATCCGTCTCAGTCAAATTAAGAAGATAGACAACCAAATCGAACGCAGATTTAAGCATAAATACTGAAATCATATATCTCACTTCCAAGTAACTGGGACCACGGATATAGTTGCAATCAACTGATTTTCCCAGCAAACAAGGGGTGCTTCCAACACTCTGAAAATTATGTATGATCAGAAAATAAAAAGAATCAGCTTGACATACTTGCGCTGCACAACCACTGCGTTTGGCAACATGATCCATTCTGGTAGCATTTTTGAACCAGTCTACCGCGACAAGATCCAGAAGATGTTTACCGCCAGGAATCTTAAGAAGTATGTTTAGAAATATAAGACTGAAACCCGCAAATTAAGGCTTCTAAATAGCAATCAGCATGGATCTGCTTTAAGTGAGAAATGATTATATACCTTTGATTTGTCAAGGCAGAAAGTCTTAATGCGAACTCTGAAGTTATTCCCATCTGACAATGTCCAGCAGTCACGGGCATTATCCAGATCATCACGGCGAAGGTTACCCGAGAAAATGGACACATCTACCTGGCCTAGAGGTTCTTCTTCAGAGGCTTTGATAGGTACAGAGTATAGCATGTAAATATCAATTTAAGACTAAATAATTATATGTAACTGCTTGAATTGTTATAGATATCACCCACTGTTTCTTTTCTCTTCAACCTCAGGCGCACAAGGAGAAACCTGTAAATGTGCACATGATAGAAATCGACCATTAGTGTAAACCTTAAGACAGCATATAAGCAGTAACCAGAAACTAACCTCTTCATCAGCATACTGAAAATCTTCATCTTCATCAGAGTATTCATCCATCAGCACAGCATTTCTATTTGCTGCATGCAACTGATCAAGAGAAGGACTATGTTGATGAATAGAAGATGACTAGAGTTTTTGACTCCTCTTTGAAGAATTGGATTCTGATGTCATATTAACCATAACTGGAATTCTAGGAGCTGCTGTCCTTCATGCAGTTTGAGAAAAATATTTTGGTAATCCTGGAACATTAAAACCAGAAAGCATTCTGCACCCTTATAAATAGCATAAAATTCATGCTGAAACTCTGGCTTAGTAGAAATATATCTGAATATTTGACAGTACAATTAGACTCCCTTGGGGAGAGGCAAATATACAAGTTAGATCCATCAATTGCAATCAAATCGTTTGGGGTTCCACTAAATTTTGTTTAATAACCAGCAAAGTAGCTTTTGCTCTAAACACAAGAGGAAAAAAAAAAAAAAAAAAAAAAAAAAAAAAAGATACAAACAATCAGATCAGTAAATCAATGTAAATATCTAACAAGTGAATGCTCCATCTTCATTGGGACTCTGTACCGAGGCCTATAGATTCGTAATCCATTTGGAAAATAATTGCTAAGGCAACGTGGTCAGAGACCACAAACTGATGCAAAAAACAAACACAACATAAAAAGTAGTAATAATAAATAAAAAAAATAAAAATAAAAAATCATAATCTATCTTGCTATCCATAACATGCTATGTCTGCCCCTCATGAAATAATAATTAAAATTCACTTCGGAAACCAGTCTAATTGAAGCCTGTGGTATAAAATAGCAGTATGCCCATCTACTTCTTCAACCAAGCTACCATATTGAAAACTGCAATCCCACCTGCATGAATGATACTTTGTTATGAACAACCTGCACTTGCTGTAAGCATCTTTCAAATGTTTGACTTCATCCCCAAAAATGATAAAAGAGGAGGAAAGAGAATGTAGGATTCAGCCTTCCACGGCTGTGAGAAAAGAATATTTTCATGTGATGACATAATGGAAGCAAAAAGATCTTCAAATAAAAAAAGACAGAGTCATCCAGATGAAAAAGAAAAGGCAAATGCAAGTAGTTATTTTCATTTCAAAAAATATCCTAAATTTCCGTTCATATATGTTCTTTTGTAGATTTCCATTCAAGAGTTTCATAATGCTTATTTGCTGACTTCTGGAAGCCTATTAAGCTCTCAATGTTAGATGTACCCCTACATGCATTTGATTTGGTTATTTCCTATTTTCTTTTATAGAGCATCACAAAGGGCATCGTCATGATCACAAACACGACTCCGCTGTCTCCAGTGTCAGTATCATTTCTGAAGGGACGTTGGACCTTGATTATGTAAGGGGCTTCTACACTTGCTATGATTTTATTCTGAATCTTCAGAAATAATGCTATACATAAGAGTGAAAATACTGGTGCTGAAAGGAGCAGCAGCAGCGCAAGTGCTTCAAATAGCAAAACACGCGAGGTACAATGGATCAGTATGGATTCCAAAACTCATTCTTCAAGTATTCTAAAATTAATTAGAGCAGATGTGAAAGAGTTGCCTAAGGCAATAGGCAAGTTGAAACACTTGCGGCTCTTCGACTTGTCGAGTACTTATATTTGTACTGTCCCTCATACATTTTGTGGTCTTTGGAATCTGTAAATTTTAATTTTGAAAGGTTGTGATCGTCTCAAGAGTTTGCCGAAGAACATTAGATACATGACCAATCTCCGACATATATTTTTACAAGGATGTGATTCATTGAGTAATATGCCCCCAAAAATTGGGGAATTAGCTTCTCTAAAAACATTGAGTGTGTTCATAGTAGGTGATAAAATAGGGCAACAACCTTATGAATTGGGACACTTGAATCTTGGAGGCAGACTTGAAATTAAGCATTTGGAGAGAGTGCCAAACCATATGAGTGCGAAGAAAGCAAATCTTGTTGAGAAATCACTGCTCTTGAGAAACTACATATTAATGGTAGCTTTGAGTATGAAGGGCTGGCAGAGGAGAACTTTAAAGACCTCCATCTCCTTAAAGAAGTTACTATTAGTTTTGCTGTAGACATGGTATCCCTACCACAAGCCTTGCAGCATATCCCCTCACTCCAATCTCTAAAGCTATGGATCCTTCCTCAACTGAGTTCACTGCCGGAGTGGTTGGGCAATCTTACATCACTCACCAGTTGCACAATTGGCCGCTGCCCAAACCTCCCATCACTCCCATCAACCATCCAAGGAATGATATTAAATAATTAATTGATTGTGCTAATATTTATGGTAAATTTAGATGGAAATCAATATTTTTGTTGATGTGTTAATTCCTTTGGGTTAGACATTTTAATTTATCATATTTATTTATTACTATTTTGTTTTAATTTTTTGCTTATTGTATAAATCTGTAATTAGACATTTTAATCATGAATAAAGAATATAAATGATTTAATGTTGAATATGTTTTAAATATTTAACTAAAGTTTCTTTTTTGTTGTAGGAGTTTGATAGTTTGCCTACGATTCATGTGGTCATTATTGGAAAGAAATCAAAGGTTTTTCCTTAAAGAATATTTTTTGTTAATAGATATTATTGTTTTATGGCTTTTTTCTAAGTTATTATATATATATATATATATATTTTTCTATTTAACATATAGGTTGATTCTACTGGTAAAGATGTTAAGAGATGATTCCAATGTAAATAGATCACTGTTGGATGATTTTTCTTCAAGTGATTCCTCTAAAAAACCTAAGTCACCAACAGTAAAGATTGAGAATCAATGAGAAGATTTATTTTTGTTTTTGTTTTATGTGTTTTGAAATATGAACTTGATATGCTTGTCTTTTGATTTTATAATTTTGAGAATTTAGGAGATTTCTGTATATATATATTTAATTTTGTGAATATATTTTACAAATTTTACGAATTTATGTAACTTCAGTATATCAAATTTATGTATTTTCCTAAATTTTGCATACGTTTACATATCTTTAAGTGTGTCTTTGAAATAAAAATATGTTATTTGCAGATATTGTGAATGATACATATTAGTTATTTCATAATTTTTTTTATTTTCAAAGGAAATTATAAATTATTTTAAATTTTATCTATTTTTAAAATATCACATTACATTATTTGAATATATTTATGTATATGAATAGTTATTTGATTATATATTAATAAATTAAAAAGTATAAATTAACAAGGTTTTTCAATTATAAAAAATATAATAATATTGTTTATATTTTTTAAATATAAAAATTATTATATAATATTAAATTAATTTTTTAATTATTTGTATATCACAAACCGTGCAACGCACGGGTGTAGTACTAGTAATATAACTTGAAATATGCCAAAATACAAAATAAGTATACATTGTATCTCAAATGTTTTTGAAAGTGATCACTACAAATTTTATGAGTGGGCATTTTGTATTCATTCTACTTTTATTAAAACATTTAATTTAAAATTGTTAAAATAGTTCATTGTACTAATTCATAAAACTGGTCCACCTCCGTGAATTATCACCTGATTATTGAATAAATTTAATATACAAGAGAATTCAATAATTCCTTTTTAAACTAAAAATTCAAGTGGTGGAGAAAAAAATGACTTTTTTTTTTTAATTATTAAAAAAAATATTTAATTACTGTAAAAAATGATTCCTAACCATCTGGAAAAAAGCATTGTTGACACAACAATATCCCTTCAACATAAACCTGTTCTGCATCTACTCAATTATATATATGGTATTTAATTAGTTGTTTTGTCAAAATATAATTTAACTAAATTTTAGAACATTGGAAGACTTTTGCTAAATTTAGGTACCATTTCCAATCTCAATCTCTCAATGGTGAATTATGTTGCGATTCATCAAAGCATTTGCTTTTTTAAGAAAATGAAGTATTATATTTTTGTGGGAGAGTCTGTGTCCCCTAGGATTTGGAAAGTTGGTTTTGTGGTAGATGTTATTGTTCGGAATGCTTTGATTCATTTTTATTGTGAGAGTGGGAAATTTAGTTGCGCGAATAGAGTTTTTCGTGAGAGTGAGACAAGAGATGTGGTTTCTTGGACTAGTATTATTGGATGGGAATGTGAAGAATGAGACCATTGATGATGCTTTGAAGTTGTTCGATGAAATGCGTGAAAGCCGGGTGGAGCCCAATGATGTGACCATGGTGGCTGTTTTCTCTGCCTTTGCACAAAAAGGGGATTTGAGGGTTAGGGAGAGGATTCATGAGTTTGCAGAGAGGAGAGGTGTTAGATTTAGTTTGAATATAATGAATGCCATGTTGGATATGTATGTCAAATGTGGTGGTTTGGAGAAGGGTGGGGAGATCTTCAAGCTGATGCAAGTGAAGGATATATTTTCGTGGTCAAGTATGATAAACGGGCACACCAAAAATGGGGAAGTTGAATTAGCCCGGAAATTGTTTGATGAGATGCCAGAAAGGAATGTGGTTTCTTGGAATGCAATGATAGGAGGGTACTCACGAAACAATAGACCAAAGGAAGCTTTGGGATTGTTTCATGAAATGGAGTGAGAAGGTTTCATTCCCTTGGAGAGTACTTTGGTATCGGTTCTCTCTGCATGTGCTCAAGCCGGTTACATGGATATAGGCCAACGGATTCATAACTACTTCATTAAGCAAAAACAAGTATCTCTTACTGTTATTCTAGTCAATGCACTTGTTGATATGTATGCTAAATGTGGGAACATCGATGTTGCTAGAAAGATCTTTGATGAAATGAATAAGAAAGATTTGGTGTCCTATAATTCCATGATCGTGGCTTATGCATCACATGGGCATGCAGATAAGGTCCTTAGCCTATTTGAATGTTTAAAAGAATTAGGATTCAAGCCTGATTATATCACGTTTGTCGGTATCCTTTCAGCTTGCGCTCATGGTGGATTACTCGAGGAAGGTTGGGGCTATTTTAGGGAATTGGAATCATTTGGATTAACTCCTATGATGGAACACTATGCGTGTATGATTGATCTACTTGGGAGAGTCGGGCTCTTGGAAGAAGCTTATGGGTTGATCAAATCAATGCCAATGGAACCAGATGAAGCAATTTGGGGTGCGTTTCTTAATGGTTGTAGGATGCATTCAAATGTTCAGCTGGGGAAACTTGCGGCTGAGAAGCTTAAGGTTTTGGACCCGAAAGATAGTGGAACATATGTCCTTCTAGCTAGTCTATGTGCTAATAAGAGGGAATGGGGTGATGTAAGGATGGTCAGAAGTATGATGAGAGAGAAAGGTATTAAGAAGACCCCCGGGTCTAGCTTAATAGAGGTGGGGGGTGAGTTTTATGAGTTTCTAATTGGAGATGAATCACATCCTGAGAATAAAGCCATATACAATGTTCTGGCAGAGCTTTTGTTGTTTTTAACATTAGATAAGTTGCATTTTGTATTTTACCAGATCGATGCACTTTCGTGACATATATTTGGAAGAAGATCAAGCAAGTTAGCAATCTGTGCTGAAAACATACTGGCAACAGTGGAATTAGGCCTGTGTATAAAGTTAGCAGATAATTAAAAAAATTGCCTATTCAGACAACAGGTCCAACCCATACCGTTTCTTGAATTTTTTTGTTGCAGCTAAATGTAAGTGACTTGATACACGCAATATACAGACATCTATTTCTCATTAGACTAGGTTCTTTTAAGACAAAAATAACCGTAGACACATGAAGATATCCAGAATTTATAAGGTAGAAAACTTTGTAAGTTAGAAGCTTAAAATGATTTATTGAAGAGATAGATGATGCAATAATAGGACTCAAGCTTTGAGTTGTATAATTTTACTTCTAGTATCAGAATTCATAAGAAGGAGTTTTTGAATTTACTGTTCAAATTATACATCTTGAAAGAAACTCAAATCAATAAATATGAAAAACCAATCATCTTGAGTTTATCAAGCAGCAAAAGATGTTGGTAGGAATCCGAGCTCAATTTCAGTAGCTTTGATAATAACACTTCTAAAAAGGATCATGTATTCTTGGATCTTGTGGAACTATATAGAAACATATCAAAAGTACATCTGTTGGCTTAAGATTGAACCTGACAAACCAATCTTCTTCAGCTACTAATGACTTGCTGAAGATAAGTTCTACAGGCTCCTTCATGACCACATCATTTCCTCTCTTTGGGAGAATCAGAGTCCGCACTAGCTTGCTTGGCCTTGGAAATGGCAGAAAAAAGTGAATTTGTGACATATCATACATGGGTTGTTTTAGAAGTCCTCCAAACAAAGTGCAACATTTTGGTCAGAATTCAGATGAATATTAACTATCGAGAATGACCTTTGCCACACTCTAGTTACGTTCCATCCTAAAATCAATGATATAAGCTAGTCGTCCTCTTTTTATTTTTTCGAATGTTGGGTAATCCCTTGTAATTACACTATCCCCGCATATATACACACATATATATATATCCTCTACACATAAATTTCCATCTCTCTCCCCACACCCACTAGAGTTGAAAATAATCGAAACCCAAACCCCGGGGGTTTAGGGTTTAAGCTTCCCCTAACTACTCGTGCACTCACTCAATGGTGACTGCTGTCGGATTCCTGCTTTCTAGAACGACATCACGAAACCTCTTACACTCTTCTGGCCCCTGTCCTTTCAACAATTCCATCCTCAGAAGCCTCCAATGCTTTCTTTCTCATGAATTACGTTTCCATCTCCGAAGGAATTTCAAATCCAGAAGCTTCTCCACAGAAGCATCAAAATCCATCACCGAGGGCTTGAATTCTTCCGTTGCCGCTGCTTTGAATCTCGACAATCGTGTTCCGGCCACCATAATCACCGGCTTTCTCGGCTCTGGAAAGGTGCATAATGAAATTCCTTAATAACTAAATATGTTTGTTTGCTCTTACTTCCGTTTTCTTTTTGGTGTCTGAATATTGGTTGTTGAATATATTTGATTATTCGTTACACCGCTGCAATCATTGAATTTTGGATGAATGGTGTTGTGCGACAGAGATGATAGCAGGTTTATGTGTAAAAAAAGTTGCCTTATGATATCTTTGTTCCTACATTGGATATAATTGTAACTATTAGCATTCCCATATTCTTCTGATGACACAAAATATATGGGTTTTTTTTTTTGGAATCTTCTTACAAATTGATTGTGTCATTTGATTTTGGTGTAGGTAGTGGGAGATGTAAATTATCTTGGATTGTAGAGTTGTATCTTTTTAAATAATTTGCCTATGAAGTAAACAGAGATCCTGGTTTTGAATAATTTTTGTGGTTTACACTGTGGCAGACCACTCTCTTGAATCATATATTGACAGCTCAACATGGAAAGCGGATTGCTGTCATAGAGAATGAGGTATGACTTTGACTTCCATCTTTAATCTAGTATTACTTCCTGATACAAGCAGTTAGCGTGGCAAGAATAAAAATATGCACGGTCAAAACCCATATTATGATTCATAAAAATACCCGAAAAGAGACAAACTGGGAATCTGTTTTTTGTATTTCTCAAAAATTGACAAACCATCTAAAACAATAACAATGAAAAAATAACTGAATTTATACTATAGCCTGTTACCAACCCTAACAAATAACTAATGTAACCTTCAAGCAACTAAATATAATTAAAATAGGAAATAAATTAACAAAAGCAACATGGTAAATTAATAAAATATAAATATGAACTCCATATCTCCATCACTTCATTTTTACAACTTCGAATGATGAGATTCGTATATGCGCTATACTAAGATTCTACTTGACAAACCATGAAATGGATGAGCTAGGAATGATCAAGTAGTTAAGCAGAGCGACCAAAAGAAGTTTCTCTGTCCCTAAGATCAGGAGTGAAAATTGGGCTGTAGATGTTTTTTCATTATGAGGAGATGGGAGAACTGAATCCAGAATTGCTGGTTTTATCAAGTAGCTTGTCGCATTATATATGTTCGGCTTCCTCTAATTTTTTATTTCCCTTTTTGAATGCAGTTTGGTGAAGTAGATATTGATAGTTCACTAGTTGCCAGTCATGCATCATCTAATGAGGACATTATCATGGTAAATAATGGTTGTCTGTGCTGCACTGTGAGAGGAGATCTTGTCAAAATGCTTTTGAAGTTGGTGAAGAAGCGAGACAAGTTTGATCACATTGTTATAGAGACAACAGGTATGTCAAATCAACTGATGTTCATTCATGTTCTTGCACCTTTTCAAAGAGAAACTTGTAGAGTATATATTGATGAGAAACTTGTCAAATCAATTGATGCATAGTGGGTTAATGGTTATCGTTATTCAGGTCTTGCAAAGCCTGGTCCAGTGATAGAAACATTTTATGGTGATGAGCTGCTTTCGCGCCATGTGAAACTTGATGGAGTTGTTACTTTAGTAGACTCCATGAATGCTGTTAAACATTTGGATGAAGTAAAACCTAGGTTTGTGGTGAATGAGGCTGTGGAACAAATTGCTTATGCTGACCGTATTATTGTGAATAAAGTAAGCAAATTTTCTATCACGTGGTAGTAATTTCCATTGAAGACTTTCAGAAGTCTAGGTCTTGTGCTTATTTTATTCAATTGATATTGACAGATAGACTTGGTGCCTGACGCTGAAGTGAAGTCACTAACAAAAAGGATTAAGGTACGTGTTTCTCTCTCATGAAAAAGTCTTCCTTGCAATTCATTATATAACAGTTTCTTTTTACATAAGTTGAATTAAAGAAAGATTTATGGGGTGCTCCAAACTTGAATATATTGCACTGTTATTTTTCTTCCTCAAATGCGGGATCTTTTGAATCTTCAATGATTTTTTCAACTGTATATGGTTCTGGTATTCAACCTTATTGTCATTTTGTTGGACATATCCTATATATATATATACATATATATACACAAATATATATATATCCTACAACTTCTGGAATCTCTTGATATTTTCAACGACAGACACTATATAGTTAATCTATATCTTGTTAGTCCTATTATATCACTATCATGTAATTTGATTTTATTTCATCATCTCAAAAAAGTAATATCCCTGGTGGTTTTTTCTGTAATTAAAACCAAATAAAAACCTTATATCTATTTCTGTTATAGAGGCACTTGCTTGCTAGTCAATGATTTTTTTTTCTTTTACGCCTGTTTTCTTGGTCTTCATCTCCCTTGTCTTGAAATATAAATAGTGATTGCAATAGATAGAATGCAAAATCAGTTAATGCTGTCCTTCATTATATATAGATTTCTCTCAACTTAGTTGTGATTGCTTTGATTTATGTGCATTTTATTTGTTCCACAAGCATGATATTGATTCACTTTTCCAGCTCATCAATGGGATGGCACAAATAAAACTAGCTAAGTATGGGATTGTTGACATGGACTTTGTTTTAGGAGTGGGTGGATATGATCTGAACAGGTACATTTTTTTTTTTTTTTTTTTTTTTCCGTAGAGGCCCATTTTTTGAGTCTTTATAATTTTGTTGGAGTTTCATCTTTGACAAAATTAAATGTCTTGGTTTTTTATATTTATCATGGTCGATGTCACTTTTCTGATATTTAAATGCGTTACATGTGCAGGATTGAATCTGAAATTAAATCAGACGATTCCCATTGTTCTCATCAACATGAAACTGGACATGGTGTGTATGCTTTAACTTGCCTTGTTTTATTCTTGATATCCCCTTCATATTATGCCATGTTCTTATTCAAAAAGTGCACACAGAGGAAACAGAAAGAGAGAAACTGAAAACATAGTGAAAAGAAGCTACTGTTGGTGTCGTTATGCTATCAATTGGGAGGGATTTCTAACTTTTTCTGTAGAGAAATTTCGTGAAATTTTGAATTGGTTTTGCTTATAACTGATGACCGTCAAGGTGACACCAATCGAAATTATAGACTAGCTTATATGTGATAGTTTGCGTGGTGGGACTTTAATGGTGCTGAAGTTTCATGTTCTTATCAGGAGATGAAGTCTCAAATAAACCTTTTCTTGCATATCATCTAATAGATATATGTTTCATGCCAATCTGAGGCTTAACTATTCAAAATATTATTCCACAAATCTGACCTATTTTTATGCTTATCTGTTTCTTATAACTATTCCTATTTTCTGTTATAGAGCATCACAAAGGGCATCTTCATGATCACAAGCACGACTCCGCTGTCTTCAGTGTCAGTATCATTTCTGAAGGGACGTTGGACCTTGATTATGTAAGGGGCTTCTACACTTGCTATGATTTTATTCTGCATCTTCAGAAATAATGCTATACATAAGAGTGAACATTGTAAAATCACTACCCTACTTCATTGCTAGTGGACTATCTTAAGATAATTTTCTTTTGCATCCGGACAAATGATTGCTAGATAATTGTTCAAGAATTTTGAATTGGGCTCCAGTTTAGTTTGTTCTTCTTTTGCTGCATTTCCATGTAATAACAATTAAATTCACATTCTTGTAATAACTATTACTGTTGGCGACTCAGTTTGACGATTGGCTCGAAGGATTGATAGAAGAGAAGGGAGATGATCTTTACAGGATGAAAGGAATATTGTCAGTGAACGACTCTGAGCAGCGTTACATTTTTCAGGTTATCGTCTCTCCTCAATAATTCTAAAATGTCTTTAAGGCGCAATATCAATGTATTAATGCACAATATCCTCTTAATTGTAACCCATTTCAGGCAGTGCATTCGATTTTTGACGGGTGTCCGGTGAGAAAAGGATAAACAAACTTGTATTCATAGGGAAGAACTTGGATGAAAGTGCTCTGAGGAAAGGCTTTCGAGGCTGCTTAGTGTGAGCACAAGTTGGTTTATCATCATCATCATCTATACACAGTACGAAGAAACATGACATGGATGAAAACGTTCTTGATGATAACAATACATGCGTGACAAAACCTACCGACAATGATGTCTGATTGTAATAGATTATAGAACTTTTAGGGCCGTTTAATTTAGAGAAGAGATTAGTGTGTGATTGAGATTTGAATAATTCTAAATTTGTGTATTTTGTGTGTGTATATATATAGACAATAAATATTCCGAAATTCAAACAAGGAATTTGAGGAATTATATTATTATTAAATTTTTTTGAGAATTTGATACATGATTATGATCGAAATTTGTCATCAGAGAATAATAAAAAAGAATATTATCATATCTTTTAATAATGTGTGGTATCCAATTAAGTTAAAACACTACAACCAAGTACAACACTACAACTGAAATACCATAGAATCTCTTATCCGAACATGCATACATACCTTTTTTTATTAAAAATCAACTAGTGGTTATAATTGCAAAAGTAAATAATAATAATAATAATAATAATAATAATAATAATAATAATAATAATAATAATAATAATAAGGTATTTCAGTTGTAGTGTTTTAACTTAATTGGATACTATACATTATTGAAAGATATGATAATATTCTTTTTGATTATTCTCTATGACAAATTTCGATCCTAATCATGTATCAAGTTCTCAAAAATATTTTATTTAACTTAGGAAGCATATGAAAAAAAAAAAAAAAAAGAAGCAAAACTCTACAAAAGAATACTTTCTAAGAAGAAAAACACTCAACACAAAGTTTAACAAAATTACTCTTAAAAATAAAATATTAAACAAAATAACTTTTGTGGATCACACCGGTTGAATTCAAAATAAATGAATGGTGGGACTTTAACGAAGTTACTTGGAACATATTGAATTATTTTTCCTATAAAAAAAAAGTAGTGCAATTATAGAAAATTATTTTAGTTGTCCACCTTCCAATTCAGATGGACATAAATAAAAGGAAAAGTTGGTGCAAGACATTTCAGGTGGGTTCTTTCTTCCTACACAGAAATTGAATTGAATTGAATTGAGATATTCTAAACAATTTCATGGCAAAATTAATTAATTTTTGGCTGAGAAACACCAAATGAATTGACTGGAAATTACCATACACATTCACATGAAATTTCATTCACTTTCGAAGGACAATAATTAAACGACTTGTTGGCCAATATAACCAATGGGGAGAAAGTAAACATCTATGGAGTTTATTTCAATGGAGTAACCAGTGGGCTGGCCTCTCCTTCTTGTCTTTCTATTCAACATTACCCCACCACTTGCACTACTAATTTCCACTTTCGAATAATTGCAATGTCCCCACTTTCGTCCTCATATACTCATCATTCCAACAGAATAAACACACTTCTTTCTGAAATTTGCTTCCCTCTCTTCAGATAGGTGTTTGGATTCAATTATGGCTGAAGCATTACTTGAAGTCTTGATAGACAGGTTAAGCTCTGTAATTCTGGGAGAGATCGGATTGATTATGGGTGTGGATAAGGAAATGAAGAAGCTCTCCACCACTCTAACCACCATCCAGAAAGTGTGGAAGATGCTGAAGACAAGCAATTTCAAAGCAAAGCCATTCGGAATTGGCTGGCCAAGCTCAACGACATCGCCTACGAGATTGAGGATGTACTCGATGACTGTGCCACAGAGGTCACCAAACTGAACCACAAAGGTGTTACCAAATTTAACTACTTGAAGAAAATTTTGTACAATTACAAAATTGGAAGAAGGATGAAGGAAGTAGCTGAAAAGCTGGATGCCATTGCCGCAGAGTGCCACAACTTTCAGCTGCGTGAAATTGCTGTACCACAGTCAGGGAAGCTAGTTGATTGGCGACGCGAGACGGGGTCCATTATCAACGAGCCTGATCACATCCATGGAAGAGACGGAGACAGAGACAAGACTGTAGATGTGTTGGTGAACCAAGTTGCAAATTGCCAGAAACTCTCTGTCTTGCCAATAATTGGCGTCGGTGGCCTTGGAAAGACCACTCTTGCCCAACTAGTGTACAACGATGCCAGGGTAGGTCAGCATTTTGACACCAAATTGTGGGTTTGTGTTTCCGATCATTTTGATTTCAAGACTCTGCTTGAGGCAATGATAGTATCTGCTACCAAAAGTGCTTCAAATTTGGTTCACTTGGATGCTTTACAGTATTGCTTTCGTGAATTGTTGAGCAACCAAAAATACTTGTTGGTATTGGATGATGTGTGGAATGACAATCAAGAAGATTGGGCCAAGTTAAAAAGTATGTTGGCATGTGGATCGAAAGGTTCTTCAATTGTCGTCACCACACGTCTCAAGAAAGTAGCAGATGTCATGGGAACACTTCCATCTCATTGCTTGGAAGGATTATCGGAGGAGGATTGTTGGTTGTTGTTTAAGCTAAGAGGTTTTGGACATGAAGAGAAGGAGCAGCATGACAAGTTGGAAACTATAGGAAAGCAGATTGTGAATAAATGCGCGGGTGTTCCTCTGGTGGCCAAGGCTCTTGGAGGTCTTTTGCGGTTTGAGAGAGAGGAGAAGGAATGGGTTCGTGTCAATGAAAGTGAAATTTGGAACTTACCCCAAGATGAAACTTCAATCTTGCCAGTCCTGAGACTGAGTTATCATCTTCCTTTTATACTGAAACAGTGTTTTGCTTATTGTGCTGTGTTTCCAAAGGATACTCGAATGGAGAAACAAGATTTGATCTTTCTTTGGATGGCTCATGGATGCATTTCATCAAATGGAAGACAAGAAGTGGAGGATGTTGGTTTTGAGATCATTTTTCCAACATAATGTTAATAATGGGCGGAAGGATGAAATTGGAGTAATATTGCCGTCAATGGAGTGTTTGGAATTGCACAATTTATCGGGGTGCACAATAGGGAGTTGTTTTCCAGAGGGGTTAGGTGGGGCACCTCACTGCTCTTGAGATACTACTTATAAATGAATGCTTGGAGTTGGAAGGGCTGGCAGAGGAGAACTTTAAAGACCTCCATCTCCTTAAACAACTTACTATTAGTTTTGTTAACGCTATGGGACCTTTCTCAACTGATTAGCAATCTACATCACTCATGCAGTTGCGCATTAGCAACTGCCGAAAGCTTCCATCACTCCCGTCAACCTTCCAAGGATTGACAAATCTCGATTTTCTCAATATTGATGGCTGCCCACACCTTTCAAGGAGATGTGAGAAAGAAAAGGGCGAGGATTGGCACAAGATTGCCCACATCCCCCACTGTTATTCCTACCATCATAATCCTAGAACAATGCAAGTTTTTCCAATCTCCTATCTTCAATCAACTCACTTACAGATTAAAAACGACACCAAATAACGAAACACATACAGATCATCTCTACCATGAAACACTCTAATCAAAATGTAAATGACTAATTCTGTAAGAATTGTATAATTAGACGAAATCAGGAAGCAGATTAACTAAAATGAAGCAGTATCCATTAGAGACAGTAAGACTCTGTCCAACAACATGATTTATTCATTTCGTATTTACAGAAAAGACCCACATGAATGGCCTAATAATTTGACTCCTAAACTGTAGAAGGGGCAAGTGTAAGTGTCTTGCCTGATCCCATATTGGAAATGAAGAACAGGAACATATTTCATCTACAACCGTGGGTAAGAATACAACGAATGGACCCATCCCACAAGGTTGCATCGATCTTACCAGAAAAAGAAACCACCATTAAGGTATTTAAAGCATGAAACAATTAACCTATCTAAAGTAGAAACAGAGAAGAAAAGTTGAGAGTGGAGTGAGGTTGAACCGATTTAATGGTTATACACACTGATTGGAATCAATTTTGATCACTAGCCCTAACTTGGAAATTTTCAATGTTAAAACGAAAGTTGCCTTGCATTTAATTTGATTCATTCAATTATATATAGAATCTTTGTGAATAAAAAATATCAAATTTTGACTTTAACTAAGGGTTTTTCTAAATATCAAAATATAGCGTATTTTGAATTATTAAAGTGATCAAATTATAAATGTATAATGAACTTACAAAAATTACATAGAACATAATTAAGAATCATTATAATAATTTTGGTCATAATTGATAAATATAAAATATTGAAAGAAAACTTATATATTTCAACATTAAAACCATAATGAAGATAAAATTTATCGAATTTGGTTGATTCAACATTATATTTTCAATTTCATCTATTTTAATTTAAATAAAATTATAATATCAAATTATTGATAGTACCGAATAATACCCGTTCTTAAATTTTGTTTCTATGCTCCAATGAGCACTTGAAAGATTTTCTATATATTTCATTATGTTGATATTTCAATATTTATATCCACCCCACCCAATATTAATTTCTGAATCTGCCACGTGGAATGCAGTTGTCATTGCATACAAGTCCATGTAAGGATCTGACATAACATGGGTCGGCTCCTCAAACTCAGCTACTTCATTTATTTTACTTTGGACCCCACAGACCTCCCCTTTCTTTCATTGCACTCAGCCTCCGACTCTTTCCTTCCCAACCAAGTGTCACCAATTCATTCATTTCACACAGACACACACACATGTGTGTCTGTGTATATATATATTAGTAGTTGTAGTTGTGGATAAACAGCAATCAAGATCCAAATATAGTGAAGAATATCTAATAAGGAAAAGCAAGAGATGGAAGTAATTACTGATATATTGGTCCTTCCATTTTTCGGACAGGGCCATCTGTTTCCATCTACAGAGCTCTGCAAACACTTGTCTTCTTACAACTGCAGATCCATTCTCATCATCCCCTCTCATCTTTCCTCCTCCATTCCTTCAAATCTTCATCACCATCCTTTACTTGAAGTCCTCCAAATTCCTGCATCTTACTCACCTTTGCCAACTCTACCTCATGTGCCCAAAACCGAGCCCGGACCCAAACCTGGTCAGCCCCACCACCAGGAACTGGGCCTTGGGATTGAGTTATTCCTCTCTGAAAGGTACAAGAATTCCCGACCCGGATGTGTGGTGATGGATGTCATGATGAGCTGGAGCAAAGAGATTTTCAAGAAAGCAAATATACCTGTTGTGTCGTTCTTCACCTCTGGTGCTTGTGCTACTGCTATGGAGTATGCAGCATGGAAAGCACATGTAGATGATATGGGACCCAACGAGATCCGAATATTGCCTGGGTTGCCCGAGAGCATAGCCCTAAGCTATTCGGATCTCAAAAGACGGGACCGCCAGCGGCCTGAGCATGGTGGCGGTGGTGGTGGTGGTAGAGGCCGCGGAAGGCCAGGTGGGATGAACTTCGGCCCGCCCAAACCGGGACAGTCACCTCGTTGGATTGATGAGGCTGAAGGCTCGACTGCTCTATTAATCAACACTTGTGATGATCTCGAAGGTCCATTTCTTAAGTACCTAACGGTACAAATCGAAAAGCCCGTTTTCGGTGTTGGCCCGTTGTTGCCGGAGATGTATTGGAAATCAACCGGCTCGGTTCTTCACGACCGGGATAGTAGACCGAACCGTGAATCCAACCACACAGAAGAAGAGGTTATCCAGTGGCTGAACTCAAAGCCGATCAGATCAGTCATTTATGTGTCATTCGGTAGTGAAGTAGGGCCGACTTTGGGGGAGTACGATCAGTTAGCAGATGCACTGGCAGAGTCGAACCGATCATTTATATGGGTGATCCAGCCCGGTGCTGGGAAAAGCAGCCCGCCCGCCCACTTTTTTGGCGGAAAATCGGATTCAAAATCCAAAGAAGAAGGCTACTATCCTCATGGGTTGGAAGAAAGAGTTGGGGAAAGAGGGTTAATAATAAAGGGATGGGCGCCACAGTTATCGATACTGAGTCATCCATCGACGGGAGGATTTTTGTCGCACTGTGGGTGGAATTCAACGGTGGAGGCACTTGGTTGTGGCATCCCGATTCTGGCCTGGCCGATCAGGGGAGACCAATTTTATGATGCAAAATTGGTGGTCGAATATTTAAAAGCAGGGCACATGGTTTCAGGTGGGGACGAACTATCAGAGATGGTGAAGAAGTTTGACATAATGCAAGGAATCGAGGTGGTAATGGACGACGGAGAGGTTCATGACAGAGCGATAGCTCTGAGAGGCATATTTAAGGCTGGTTATCCATCCAGCTCTGAGGCTTCTTTGAAGGCATTGATTGAGCTCATAAGCAAGTAGATGTTCCAGCTTTTCACCTTTGTTATCCTGAATGCTTTAACAGTTTAACCTACAGAGCTAAACATAAACACCCACGTGGGTGTGTGTGAATCGAGCGTAGCTGGTGCAACATATTTTATGTATAATAGTGTTGTTCAAGAAATCAGTCAAATCCCAGAGGGGAGTTCATGTCCTAGAACAATACAAGTTTTTCCAATCTTCAGTCACCAAATAAAGCAATACAAAAGTTAGTTAATCAACTTGCTTACAGATTAAAAACGACACCAAATAAAGAAACACATACAGATCATCTCTGCCATGAAACACACTAAAACCAAACTAAACTTGCAGAATCTTCTACACACAATGTGCTTGCTTTTTACCATTGTAGAGGCAAACGAAAATAAATAAATAATAAAGTTAAGAGATAATGAATGAATGATCGGAGAAAGCAAGGTGTTAGAAGCTGTCCAAACATCTAAACCGCATTGCTAAATCAACAGAAATGAAGTAAAACCATCTCTCTCTACATATGGGAAGAGAAGGGAGAGAGAGAGAGAGAGAGAGACACATGCATTGTAAGATGAAAACCAAACAAGGACAATCACTATCTCCTTACCTGATTTTTGGAAATCCAATCTCAATAGCATATAATCCCAATCAAGCAACCAAACCAATGGTGAAAAAGACAAACAATAATAGTATGTTTGGTGTTATGGTTAAAATCGGATAGATACAGACAACATCAGCCTATGTAATGGTAAAAGAAAGGCCTATGCCTTCCTTTCTTACAATGTTTAATTTTTTCTTATTTCATGTTTTAACATCTTCGCATTGGCTGGATGTATGGAAAGATCCTAGCAAGCTATTTTTAATCCTTACAACTATAATTTTGACGATTATTTCCCTTCAGAAAACAAGTAGCTGGCAACTTCCTCCATCAGATCAGGTCACATATTTCTAATATATGAACTTCAGGGAGAGAGGGGGGGGGGTAATATATGAACTATAAAACGCACATCCTTTGAGCACTCAGACAAAATATCTTGTTACGAGCATTAGTGCAGTTAGAGATAAACTCTGCCAATCAGCATCTCAAATTGTGGAAGTGGAAGATTAAGTGTGGCAAAGCTTTATTTGCTTTGCGAACATCGGTTAGCAAAGAATACATTAAGCATGTTCGTGATGTTACTACACCAATGGAAATGTGGGAAACAATTAAAAGGTTGTTCCCTCAAAAGAACACCATGAGGCTCCAATAATTGGAGAATGAACTTGCTGGGATGATTCAAGGTAATCTTTCAATTTCAGAATATTTTCCGAAAATTAAAACTTTGTGTACAGAAATTTCAGAATTGGATTCTGAGGGGCCTGTGAAAGAGGCTCATTTACGTCGGTATCTTATTCGTGGTTTACGAAAATAATTTATGCCCTTCATCTCTTCAACACTAGGATGGGCAAATCAACCTTCCATTATTGAATTGGAGAATTTGCTTTCAAATCAAGAAGCATTGATAAAACAGATGGTTGGCAGTAACAATCATTCTTCTTTTCAAGTGGAGGATGCTCTTTACACAAAAGAGAAGGGCAAGGGCAAGTTCATCTCCAAGAATTCTTCAAATGGGAACAAGAGTTCTAAAACTGAAGGGTAATTCAGAGATTTTTCGAAAAATTGCTACAGATGTGGAAAGCCAGGACACATGAAATGCACTTGTCATGTGAAATTGAAGTGTGAACGATTTGGAATAACCAGGCCATATTTGAAGAAATTGTCATGTTAATCTTGCAGAAGAAGGACCAAATGTTGCACATTCTACTGAAGACTCTGGACAGCTCAAGTGGGATCAATGTTTATTCATTGAAGCTATTGACCAACCTGGTATTGTAAATTCTGTTATGCAACAAAGCAAGAAAGAAATTCATGCTAATGCCTCCATAGATTATAGCAAGGATTGGATTGTTAACTCTGGTTGCTCTCATCATGCAACTGGAAATGAATGTTTATTGTCAGATGTTCATCCACACTACGGGAAAAGAGTTATTGTGACCACTGATAACTCATTACTTCCTATAGTAAAAGAAGGGCATTTATATGTTGAGAAAGATGTTTCTCTTGAGGAGTTTAATGAGGAATCTTGCTTCAGTTTCTCAAATTGCTGATTCTGGGAGGTATGTTATTTTTGGTCCTGATAACGTGAAAGTTATTTAAAAAATAAAACATTTGGAAGCCGATGTTTTATCTACTGGAAAACAAAAAAGATTCTTTGTATGTGTTATCCGCAAATGATGCCTATATTGAAAAGACTAGTCAAAATACAAGTGCAACACTTTGGTATTCTCGGTTAGGCCATCTTGATTATCAAGTTTTGCAGAAATTTCTACACATAAGCTTCTTGATGGAATTCCTATTTTTAAGAAAATCCATCAAGATATAATTTGTCCTAGTTGCCAATATGGAAAATCACATCATCTTCCTTTTTCAAATTCAACGAATAGAGCTTATGTTGCACTACAGCTTGTGCATTCAGATTTGATGGGACCAACAAAGATACCAAGTTATTCTGGGTTTCGGTATGCAATGGTGTTTGTGGATGATATACTTGGGTGTTTTTTCATGAAAAACAAATATGAGGCTCTCTCAAATTTTTGCTAGTTCCACGAGCAGGTTGAGAAAGAGTTTGGGCTAAAAAGAAAGTGTTTGCGCACTGACAATGGTGGAGAATTCATGTCTAATGAGTTTACAAACTACTGCAAAGAACATGGTATTCGTCGTCAAATGACTTGTCCAGACACTCTTCAACAAAATGGAGTTGCTGAACGTAAGTTAGCTCATCTAATGTCTATGTGCTTCTCATGGCTGCATGTAAAGAACCTTCCAGGAGAACTATGGCAGCAACTTTTCAAATGGCATGTCACATTATAAATCGTCTCCCTCCATGGCCGGGTATGGAGTCATCTTCTTTTGAATCATTGTATCATCTTAAACCTGATGTGAGTTATTTTCGCATTTTTGGTTCAATTTGTTATGTTCATTTTCCGAAAGCTAATCGGACTAAACTTGATCCAAAAGCAAGGTGTTGTATTTTCATTGATTATGATGCTCACAAGAAAGGATGGAGATGCATGGACTTGGAAACAAGGAAAGTTGTTTCTCATGATGTCGTATTTGATGAAATTTCAGTACATCAAACTGCTGAAAATGAAGATAGGGGTGATCTTTTTCCTTTTTGTGGTGATAGTGCATCTGATGGAAGGGAAGACAATATTACTTATTCTGGAGAACATTTTCAGCACGGTGAGGTTATAGGAATTGCACCAAGAAATTCTTCTAGACAAAGGAAACGGCCTGATTATTTAGCTGATTATGAGGTTCAATTGAATCATTACTCTATTGTGTCTTGTTTTTTGATGGGGCACTTATGTGGAAATGGGCCAAGGTCATATGAGGAAGCTAAAGATGTTGAGGAATGGCAAGAAGCAATGCGAGAAGAAATTTCAGCTCTGAATCAAAATTGCACATGGAAACTTGTTCCGAAGCCGATGGATGTTAAGTTAATTACATGTAAATGGGTTTATATGTTAAAGAAAAAAATTGATGGCACTATTGAAAGACATAAAGCTTGTTTGGTTGCTCGTGGGTTCTCTCAACAATATGGTAAAGATTACGAGGAAACATTCAGTCCCTAGCTAAAATAGTGACAATCAGAACACTTATATCATTAGCTGCTCACAAGGGCTGGACACTTTGGCATATGTAAAGAATGCATTTCTTTATGGAGAGTTGGATCGAGATATCTTTATGAGCAACTACCTGGATTTATTTCTAAGGAGTATCTTGACCATGTGTGCCGACTCAATAAGTCTTTATATGGTCTCAAGCAAGCTTCACATGCTTGGTATGGTAAAATTGCTCAATAGCTAAACTTTTGTGGTTTGAAGTCTTCAAATGCAGATTCTAGTTTGTTTGTGAAGAAAACTTCATTGGTATGCATAATGCTTCTTCTTTATGTGGATGGCATGATAATTACAGGTAATGACAATGCTGAGGTTACTAGTCTTCGAGATGGTTTGTCTCTTCATTTCAAAATGAAGAATTTGGGAGAAGCTAGTTGTTTTCTTGGTCTTGAGGTTCAAAGATCATATGGGTTTTTTTGCTTCTCAAAAGGCATATGCTGCAAGTTTACTTGATCGTTTTCATATGGAAGCATCAAAACCCTTGAGTTACCTATGGAACCTTACTTAAAGCTAACAAAGGATGAAGGGAAATTGTTGGAAGATGCCACACTCTTTCGACAACTTGTTGGCAGCTTGTTTTATTTGACCCAATATTTCTTACTCTGTAGGAGTCATTTCTCAGTATATGGAAGAACCTCGTGAGAGTCATCTCAATGCAGCAAAGAGGATTCTTCGCTATGTGAAGGGCACTTTGAATTTTGGGTTATGGTATAACAAGGATACATCATTTTTGTTGACTGGCTATGTGGATGTAGATTGGTTCAATACAGGTTCAACAGCAATTTCTTGGTGCAGTAAGAAGCAAGCTACCGTAGCTCTCTAGTTGTGAAGCTGAGTATGTTGCAGCTACTATGGCTACTCAAGAGTGCATTTGGCTTAAGAGACTTATTGATGAAACGTATTCTGCCATTGAATATCCAATTTCAATTCATTGCGATAATGAAAGTGCTATCAAACTAGCAGGAAATCTTGTATTTCATGCCCGTACAAAGCACATTGAAATACAATACCATTTTGTTCGAGAAAAAGTCTTGACTCAAGAAATTCAGTTGCATAAAATACAAAGTGGTGCTCAAATTGCTGATATATTTACAAAGGTACTAAGCAAAGCAAAGTTTGAATCATTTCGTGGTGCTCTTGGTGTTGTTGACAGCAACTTTGCTCTAAGGGGGAGTGTGGCAATTTAATCAAACTTGCTGCCACAATATATTTTAGTAAATTATGCTTTGGTTGTTCTTATCTTAATTATGAGTCAGGTAAGTTGTACTTATCTTAATTAGGAGTCAGTTAAGGGTAACTTCTCAACCGTTTGTGTTGGTAGAAAGTATCATGTAGATATTTTTTCTTTATTTGTTATGTAACTTGTATTCTGTAAAAAATACATTGTTAGTTTGGAAATATATTCTCCTGTTTGTGTTTCTTCTTTAGATTTCTATTCCTATTGCCACTCCTTTATTTTGTTATATGTGGATCAAGGTATCTGGGAAAATGCAAATCTTGTCAATCTTCATACAACCATATAAAATAATGAGAAACAAGATCAACCACATGGTCAATTTAATTTTTTGTGGTCGCAGTAATACTTATATGTTTGACAATGTATATATTCACATACCTTAGAAATTCCTTAATAACTAAATATGTTTATTTGCTCTGACTTCCCTTTCTTTTTAGTGATTGAATATTGGTTGTGGAATATATTTGATTATTTGTTACACTGAGGCAATCATTGAATTTGGATGAATGGTGTTGTGCGACGGAGAAGATAGCAGGTTTATGTGTAAAAAAAAGTTGCCTTATGATATCTTTGTTCCTACATTGGATATAATTGTAACTAGTAGCATTCCCATATTCTTCTGATGACACAAAATATATGGATTTTTTTTTTTTAATTTGGAATCTTCTTACAAATTGATTGTGTCATTTGGTTTTGGTGTAGGTAGTGGGATATGTAAATTATCTTGGATTGTAGAGTTGCATGTTTTTTAAAATAATTTGCCTAGGAAGTAAACAGAGATCCTGGTTTTGTATAATTTGCGTGGTTTACACTGTGGCGGACCACTCTCTTGAATCATATTGACATTCAACATGGAAAGCGGATTGCTGTCATAGAGAATGAGAATAAAAATACACACTGTCAAAACCCATATTATGATTCATGAAAATACCCGAAAAGAGACAAAGTGGGAATCTGTTTTTTGTATTTCACAAAAATTGACAAACCATCTAAAACAATAACAATGAAAAAATAACTGTATTTATACTATAGCCTGTTATCAATGATCTTGTCACATTATATATGTTCTGCTTCTTCTAATATTTTATTTCTCCTTTTGAATGCAGTTTGGTGAAGTAGATATTGATAGTTCAATTGTTGCTAGTCATTCATCATCTAATGAGGACATTATCATGGTAAATAATGGTTGTGTGTGCTGCCCTGTGAGAGGAAATCTTGTCAAAATGCTTTTGAAGTTGGTGAAGAAGCGAGACAAGTTTGATCACATTGTTATAGAGATAACAGCTATGTCAAATCAACTGATGTTCATTCATGTTCTTGCACCTTTTCAAAGAGAAACTTGTAGAGTATATATATATATATTGATGAGGACTCTATAAAAATAAATGCTAATTTATGTTACATTTTGGGCACCTCCAAAGCCTTCTTTCCAATATCAATGTATTAATACGCAGTATACTCTTCATTGTAACCCATTTCATGCAGTGCATTCAATTTTTGATGGGTGTCCGGGCAAGGAATGGGGAGCCGGTGAGAAAAGGATAAACAAACTTGTATTCATAGGGAAGAACTTGCATGAAAGTGCTCCGAGGAAAGGCTTTCGAGGCTGCTTAGTGTGAGCACAAGTTGGTTTATCATCATCATCATCTATACATGGTACGAAGAAACATGACATGGATGAAAACGTCCTTGATGATAACAATACATGCGCGACAAAACCTACCGACAGTGATGTCTGATTGAAATAGATTTTTATAGAACTTTTAGGGCCGTTTAATTTAGAGGTAGGATGAGTAGTGTGTGATTGAGATTTGAATAATAATAATAATAATAATAATAATAATAATAATAATAATAATAATAATAATAAGAATAATAACAACACTAATAACAATAATAATAACAATAAAGATAAGAAAATAATAAGAATAATAATAATAAAAAAACAAATCAGTTGAGCAATTGTGGTTTTTTACAAGTTTATAAATAATTCAAAATTATGAAAACAATAAAGTGGAAAGATTATGCAGGCGTGATGGGATGAGATTATGAAGGACATTGTCGTTAAATAAGTGGAATCAGATTCAACCCATAACTTTGTCCAGCCATCTCTATTGCCATCAATACTGAAGCCAATTCTGCCTAAAATGCACATCCTATTCCATGCTTTACCGTGAAGCAACCCATGGAAAAGCCCCTGCAATTTCGAAAAATTCCTACCCAAAAAGTTCTCCTGGAGTACATGTGGCACTTGCTTTGATCCATCCGCAGCTGGAGGTTGCTTTCGCGAACTTACCACTTTAGGAGCTTTTCCAAGATGACTTGTGTAAGCATCGAAGATCAAAAATAGAATTGAGCTATGACCTGCATCCAAGTGAGTAATCTCTTTAATGTATGGCTAAAGAAGACTGCAAACAAGGCACTGAAGGATTGATGTTAGTCCAAATGAGCCAAATCATTGTGATAGAAGATTGAGGCAATTTGTGGTTTGAAATGAAAACCACTACTAAGACAAAACCTACTGAAAAGTCAAGAGATATATCAACAGCATCAAACTTTTTATTGAGAATCTCTTTTGAGAAATTAACACAAAAGGTATGCAATTACTTGTATCTCTTTCTTGATAGCTTAACAACATCTGTTCAACATTACCCCACCACTTCCACTACTAATTTACTTTCCACTTTCGAATAATTGCAATGTCCCCACTTTTGTCCTCATATACTCATCATTCCAACACAAAAAGCACACTTCTTTCTGAAATTTGCTTCCCTCTCTCTTCACCATTCACTTGTATTATTCTTTTCATCTATCTTCAGATTGGTGTTTGGATTCAATTATGGCTGAGGCATTACTTGAAGTCTTGATAGACAGGTTAAGCTCTGTAATTCTGGGAGAGATCGGATTGATTATGGGTGTGGATAAGGAAATGAAGAAGCTCTCCACCACTCTAACCACCATCCAGAAAGTGTTGGAAGATGCTGAAGACAAGCAATTTCAAAGCAAAGCCATTCGGAATTGGCTGGCCAAGCTCAACGACATCGCCTACGAGATTGAGGATGTACTGGATGAGTGTGCCACAGAGGTCTCCAAACTGAAGCACAAAGGTGTTGACAAATTGAACTACTTTAAGAAGATTTTGTACAATTACAAAATTGGAAGAAGGATGAAGGAAGTAACTGAAAAGCTGGATGCCATTGCAGCAGAGTGTCACAACTTTCAGCTGCGTGAAATTGTTGTACCACAGTCCGGGAAGCTAGTTGATTGGCGACGCGAGACGGGATCCATTATCAACGAGCCTGATCACATCCATGGAAGAGACGGAGACAGAGACAAGATTGTAGCTGTGTTGGTGAACCAATTTGCAAATTGCCAGCAACTCTCTGTCTTGCCTAAAATTGGCGTTGGTGGCCTTGGAAAGACCACTCTTGCCCAACTAGTTTACAACGATGCCAAGGTAGGTCAGCATTTTGACACCAAATTATGGGTTTGTGTTTCCGATTATTTTGATTTCAAGACTCTGCTTGAGGCAATGATAGTATCTGCTACCAAAAGTGCTTCAAATTTGGTTCACTTGGATGCTTTACAGTATCGCCTTCGTGAAGTGTTGAGCAACCAAAAATACTTGTTGGTATTGGATGACGTGTGGAATGACAATCAAGAAGATTGGGCCAAGTTAAAAAGTATGTTGGCATGTGGATCGAAAGGTTCTTCAATTGTCGTCACCACACGTCTCAAGAAAGTAGCAGATGTCATGGGAACACATCCATCTCATTGCTTGGAAGGATTATCGGAGGAGGATTGTTGGTTGTTGTTTAAGCTAAGAGCTTTTGGACATGAAGAGAAGGAGCAGCATCGTAAGTTGGAAACTATCGGAAAGCAGATTGTGAAGAAATGTGCGGGTGTTCCTCTGGCGGCCAAGGCTCTTGGAGGTCTTTTGCGGTTTAAGAGAGAGGAGAAGGAATGGGTTCGTGTCAATGAAAGTGAAATTTGGAACTTACCAGAAGATGAAACTTCAATCTTGCCAGTCCTGAGATTGAGTTATCATCATCTTCCTTTTATGCTGAAACGGTGTTTTGCTTATTGTGCTGTGTTTCGAAAGGATACTCTAATGGAGAAACAAGATTTGATCTTTCGTTGGATGGCTCATGGATGCATTTCATCAAACGGAAGACAAGAAGTGGAGGATGTTGGGGATCAAATATGGAATGAGTTGGTTTTGAGATCATTTTTCCAACAAGTTGAAATTGGAGAAGAAATAAACACATTCCATTATACACTAGAAGAAAGGACGTATTTCAGGATGCATGATCTTGTTCACGATCTCGCTCAGTCCATCATGGAGAACAAGATTCCTGGGGCTGAAACGAGCAGCAGCAGCGCAACTGCTTCAAATAGCAAAATACGTGAGGTACAATGCAGTGGTATGTATTCCAATACTCATTCTTCAAGTAATGTAGTGGTTGTGTCCTCATTAACCCCCATTATGAACTACAATCGTTTGAGAATTCTAAAATTAAATGCGGGAGCTGTGAAAGAGTTGCCTAAGGAAATTGGCAATTTGAAACACTTGCGGCTGTTGGACTTGTCGTTTTCTTCTATCTGTACTCTCCCTCAAACATTTTGTGGTCTTTGGAATCTGCAAATTTTAATTTTGGAAGGTTGTTATAATCTCAAGAGTTTGCCAAAGAACATTAGATTTATGACCAATCTCCGTCATATATTTTTACAAGGATGTTATTCATTGAGTAATATGCCCCCAAAAATAGGGGAATTAGCTTCTCTAAAGACATTGAGTGTGTTCATAGTAGGTGATAAAATAGGGAATGAACTTGATGAATTGGGACACTTGAATCTTGGAGGCAGACTTGAAATTAAGCATTTGGAGAGAGTGCCAAACCATATGAGTGTGAAGAAAGCAAATCTTGTTGAGAAATCCAACCTTCGTAATTTGGTGTTACATTGGGAAGGTTATAGCACATCGTCCGACTTGGTAAAAGATGATATGGTACTCGAGGCTCTGGAACCTCACACAAATCTGAAAAATTTGATGATAGGAGGATTCAAAGGTACTCAATTTCCTCCCTGGATGAAAAAGATGAAAAATTTGACTCGGATATACATAGAAGGCTGCCCAAATTGTGTGCATTTTCTGCATCTGGCAGATTTTCCTCGTCTTGAGTACCTGGTTCTAGAAGATCTTGGTGGCTTGGAGTATATTGTCAATAATGGGCAGAAGGATGAAAATCGAGTTCAGAATTCAGAAATGTTCCCAGCATTGAAGACTCTGGTTCTAGCAAATCTTGGTGGCTTGGAGTATATTGTGAATAATGGGCAGAAGGATGAAATTGGAGTAATATTCCCGTCATTAAAGACTCTGGAATTGGACAATTTATCCAATCTAAAAGGATTGTTTAAGGAGGAAGTAGTGGGAGAATCATCAACGATACTCCCAAATCTTAGGAGTCTGATCATTAGGAAGTGCCAGTTGTTGAAATTGGCACCTCTCTCAATCCTTAAAAATCTGAGGAAATTGAGTTTGTGTGAAGTCTCGGAGTTGGAAGGGCTGGCAGAGGAGAGCTTTAAAGACCTTCATCTCCTTAAAGAAGTTTATATTCATGATGTTGAAGACATGGTATCCCTACCACAAGCCTTGCAGCATATCCCCTCACTCCAATCTCTAAGGCTATGGAACCTTCCTCAACTGAGTTCACTGCCGGAGTGGTTGGGCAATCTTACATCACTCAAGCACTTGAATTTTGACAACTGTCCAAAGCTCCCATCACTCCCATCAACCTTGGCACAAGATTGCCCAGATCCCCAACATATACATTTCCTAGAGATTTCTTCCATTCATAATCTTCACAGGTATTACCGCATCCATTGTAATTATTAGCATTGGACCAAGCTCTTTTTAATTTTTAACATTGTAATTTGTAACAAGTCCTAGACTTTAATCTACATGACATAAGTATTAGTCTTATTATTAATCAACTGGGCACGATATCGTTCCATGTTAATTAATAATAGCATTAGTCTTAGTGAAAATATGTTAATATTAATATCAATAATTATGATAGCCATAAATATCAATATTAGCCCTATAAGTTCAATTAGATTAAGTAAATTATGATAGCATAATTTACTCACTCTAATCCTACAAGTCTTCGCTCATTTACATTACTAAGAGTCTAAATTCATGTAATTAATTTGAAATTAATAACAAAAGCCCAATAACAACAATCCTAAGCCCATAAAAAAATATGGGCTTAGGTCTTGGTCTTCATTTATTTTCACATCGGCTTGTTTTTTCACTAGTTGTTCATTTTTTTCTCCAATTGCAATTAATTATTTTTCTAAAATAAAGAATGGTAACAAAAATAAGGAAGATATGAATATAAAATGTAGAATATTATAAAACTTATCGAATTTGGTTAATTCAACATTTTATTTTCAATTCCATCTATTTTAATTTTAAATAAAATTTCAATAACAAATTATTGATAGAACCGAATAATACCCGCGCTTAAATTTTGTTTCTATGCTCCAATGAGCACTTTGAAAGTTTTTCTATGTATTTCATTATGTAATTTCTATACTTGAATATTACGTCACGTGTTTGTGAAAGTTTTGACAGAAAAACAAACAACTAAGGTTGCACATACCACGCCACGAGTCACACAAATAGTGCTCTTGCGAGTCATATTTTATAACAAACAATAAACATAGAATTTACATGTAATTCAGGGTTATGATGCTTGGTTTGTAGGCAATTGCATGTATATAAGTAACAAGTTTATAATAAATTTGTTTATATTTTGTTACGTCACGCGTTTGTTGAACTTTTGACAGAAAGATGGACAATTAAGATTGCACAAACCACACCACAAGTCACATGAACTATGCACACAAATCGAGGACATACTGTGGAGGCATGACCAGACGCACGGCCCGTACCCTAGTCCATAACGACCGATTTTGAGCCTCGGAAGCAAGGACCGTATTTAATATTTGGGTTATTAAATAAAATTTGAGCCATTTATTATGGCAGATAAATAAAATACTGATTATGAAAATATACGTAATCCTTCAGCAGGATTTCTATAAAAAAATTAAGGAATTTGAATTTGCAATTAATTAGTACAGCTCAATTGAATTTACTTTGAATATGAGCCCGCACAAATCCTGTCTGTCGACCACAATTGTGATCGAAATAGCACGACTGCACAAATTAAAACAAGGCTATCATACATAAAAAAAACTGAATGCTGAACAAATGAATATCCTGTCATCATCGTTTCGACGCCAATACCGCACATAGCAGAGGTCACGAGGCCATACAAACCTGTAATATTTGACAGTACAATTAGACTCCCTTGGGGAGAGGCAAATACACAAGAACAATCAAGTATAGCCAAATATGAATTTTGGTGGTTGGGACACAAGTTAGATCCATCAATTGCAATCAAATCGTTTGGGGTTCCACTAAATTTTATTTAATAACCAGCAAAGTAGCTTTTGCTCTAAACACGAGAGAGAGAGAGAGAGAAAAAAATAAATAAATAACTAAAAAAAAACAATCAGATCAGTAAATCAATGTAAATATCTAACAAGTGAATGCTCCATCTTCATTGGGATTCTGTCAGTAAGGCTACAAAAGGATCTACAGAAGCCAAGAAAAGGTAGTAATCAGAATGACCATTTCCTATCGTTCTGTGTGGAGAATTTGGACGGAAAACATCTTCATCTTCTGCAGCACTGAACCTGCACCCAGAAATTCACCAAGAAAAGCTGAGCAGATCAAACAATACTTAAAGCAACATGCATTGGGATTATTGAACAGCACAATATTTTAGTACCAAATAATAAAGTGTCTGGATGAAATCTGAAGAGGACATTTCATGTATAGGAAATACTCCAAACAATACTAAGACACATTGAAGAAACAGGTAATTGTGGATTACCAAATTGAGAATGGACTACTTGATATTATTTTATAATGAATACCCAGGCTAGCTACAAGGCTGAAAATGTCAATAATCACAGTGACTCTGTCGGGACCTACAGAATTTGGGATTCGCTCTCCTAAATCACAGCTGAAATATTTATAGTTGCCTTCTTTTAGGATTCAGGCTCAGATCCTACTCTTAGATCTATCCCTGAAATCCTCAAGTGTAATGAAATTTTAACTCCACCCATAAGACTTACTTCTATATTTTATCCAAAGCAAGTAACACTTCTTACCAAGACAATATTCAGATGCTAATTAAAATCAATTCTCTTATCTCTTTTAAAGATTTAGACCACCAAAATCACAAAGATATCCTTTTGTCTATAGCGAATTGTAATTGAACTCATTTTTTTCAAACAAAGGCAACCCCCATCAAAACCTATAGCAAATTGTAATTGAACCCATTTTGTAGAGCATTCAGAAGTAAATTAGCATAACAAAATTTAATATTCTGCATGAGAAATCTTACAAAAGCCTCACATATATATGGTTGGGTAATCATGCAAAATATTACTTACTGGCTTTCATGATCTGATGATGAAGTATTCTCTCATTGCCAAATTGAAAATATGTCAACCTCCAAAATATTCAATTACTTGATACGTGAATTCTGTGTGTTTAAAAATTTTTGAAAAAATTTCATGAAAAAACGCACAGAAAATATTTTCAAATGAAAAAATAATTTTGGTGAGAAAATATAATGTAAATGTTGATAATTTAATAAAATAGTAGAAATTTAGACAATAAATATATAGACATTTTTCCACCTATCATCTTTAATTTTGAGATATTTTAAGTTCTTATCTATTCAAGGTCTTAAGAGCATGTAATATCATATTCTAAATTCTCGAAATTTTTTATCAACAGGTTTCTCTAGCAGAAAATTGAATTTCCTACCTGTAGTTTTGACTATGAGCTAGGCACTCTTTGTACTGGTTGATGCTAATAAACAAAATAGATATAATAGAGATAATCTTTCATACATATGCAGAATGAGTGGAGATGAATTTTTTAATAAAGATGTATAAAGACATAACATTGAACAAGACGTAAAATAAAGACCGAGTCTCTTGGATACGCAACATGATTTAAAATACTACTTGTTTAACTATAAAGCATCAATATTTTTTTAAAGTAACTAATCAGAATATAATACATTTTAAGTAATAAGTAAATATGTTTTAATTAAAAAAGTAACACTTTAAATCGTGTTGTACGAGCACTCGATGCACATAAATTTTTACGTAAAATAAAATAACTTAAATAAAAATATAAGTCATTTATAGAATCCCACCCTTGAGTCCTAGCCGGGCATTGTTTATATACATATATATATATATATAGTTGATTATTAATATATACTATTCTCACAATTGTTTAATTAAAAATGAAAATTGTAAAGAAAAAGTGGTATGTGTATTTATCACAAAGTTCAAAAAAGTGGGAGAATGTGATTTGTATATTATTTAATTTAAGATAGATAGAAAAAGGGGCACAGAATTATATCTCTCCCACACAATTGTCTTTTGCTCCTTCACTCTGAAGTTCTGAAGTTCCTTGCTCTTCGATTTCAATTATGGCTGAGGCATTTATTCAAGTTCTCATTCAGAATTTATGTTCTCTAATTCAAGGAGAGGTTGGAATGATCATTGGTGTGCATAAGGAGATGAACAAGCTTTCCAACACTCTCATCACCATTCAGAAAGTGTTGGAAGTGCTGAAGACAAGCAATTTCAAAGCAAAGCGGTTCGGCATTGGCTGGTCAAGCTTCGTGAGATCGCCTACGAGATTGAAGATGTACTGGATGAGTGCGTCACAGAGGTCTCCAAACTGAAGCACAAAGGTCTCACCCAATTTAACTACTTGAAGAAGGTTTTGTACAATCACAAAGTCGGAAGAAGGATGCTGGAAGTTGCTGGAAAGCTGGATTCCATTGCAGCAGAGCGTCACAACTTCAACTTGCATGAGACTGTTGTTCTGCCGCAGTCAAGGCAGCTGGTTGATTGGCGACGCGAGACGGGATCCATTATCAACGAGCCTGATCACGTCCATGGAAGAGACGGAGACAGAGACAAGATTGTAGATGTGTTGGTGAACCAAGTTGCAAATTGCCAGAAACTCTCTGTCTTGCCTATAATTGGCGTTGGTGGCCTTGGTAAGACCACTCTTGCCCAACTAGTTTACAACGATGCCAGGGTAGGTCAGCATTTTGACACCAAATTATGGGTTTGTGTTTCCGATAATTTTGATTTCAAGACTCTGCTTGAGGCAGTGATAGTATCTGCTACCAAAAGAGCTTCAAATTTGGTTCAATTGGATGCTTTACAATATCGCATTCGTGAAGTATTGAGCAACCAAAAATACTTGTTGGTATTGGATGATGTTTGGAATGACAATCAAGATGATTGGGCCAAGTTTAAAAGTATGTTGGCATGTGGATCGAAAGGTTCTTCAATCGTCGCCACCACACATCTCAAGAAAGTAGCAGATGTCATGGGAACACTTCCATCTCATTGCTTGGAAGGGTTATCGGAGGAGGATTGTTGGTTGTTGTTTAAGCTAAGAGCTTTTGGAAACTATAGGAAAGCAGATTGTGAAGAAATGCGCGGGTGTTCCTCTGGCGGCCAAGGCTCTTGGAGGTCTTTTGCGGTTTAAGAGAGAGAAGGAATGGGCTCGTGTCAATGAAAGTGAAATTTGGAACTTACCAGAAGATGAAACTTCAATCTTGCCAGTCCTGAGATTGAGTTATCATCATCTTCCTTTTATACTCAAATGGAGAAACAAGATTTGATCTTTCGTTGGATGGCTCATGGATGCATTTCATCAAACGGAAGACAAGAAGTGGAGGATGTTGGAGACCAAATATGGAGTGAGTTGGTTTCAAGATCATTTTTCGAACAAGTTAAAATAAAAAGAAAATGGACGTATTTCAAGATGCATGATCTTGTTCACGATCTCGCTCAGTCCATCATGGAGAACAAGATTCATGGGGCAGAAACGAGCAGCAGCAGCGTAAGTGCTTCAAATAGCAAAATACGCGAGGTACAATGGATCAGTATGAATTCCAATACTCATTCTTCAAGTATTGTAGTGCATGTGTCCACATTAACCCCCATTATGAACTACAATCGTCTGAGAATTCTAAAATTAATTAGAGCAGATGTGAAAGAGTTGCCTAAGGCAATAGGCAAGTTGAAACACTTGCGGTGCTTCGACTTGTCGTATTCTTCTATCTGTACTCTCCCTCAAAAATTTTGTGGCCTTTGGAATCTGCAAATTTTGATTTTGGATTTTTGTGATCGTCTCAAGAGTTTACCCAAGAACATTAGATACATGACCAATCTCCGTCATATATTTTTACAAGGATGTGATTCATTGAGTAATATGCCCCCAGAAATTGGGGAATTAGCTTCTCTAAAGACATTGAGTGTGTTCATAGTAGGTGATAAAATAGGAAATGAACTTGATGAATTGGGACACTTGAATCTTGGAGGCAGACTTGAAATTAAGCATTTGGAGAGAGTGCAAAACCATATGAATGCGAAGAAAGCAAATCTTGTTGAGAAATCCAACCTTAGGGATTTGGTGTTATGTTGGGAAGTTGATAACATACTGCTGGAACTTGTAAAAAATGACAAAATACTGGAAGCTCTGGAACCTCATTCAAATCTGGAACCTCATTCAAATCTGGAACCTCATTCAAATCTGTAAAGTCTGGATATATGTAGGTTCCAAGGTAGCCAAATTCCTCTTTGGATGACAAAGATGGAAAATTTGACTTGGATATCCATACAAGATTCCCCAAATTGCGCGCATCTTACACTCCCATAAGCCTTCCAAGGATTGACAAATCTCAGGTTTTTCATAATGTTTGGCTGCCCACAGCTGGAAAGGAGATTGGAGAAAGAAAAGGGTGAGGATTGGCACAAGATTGCCCACATCCCATACATCCAAATTTGTTAGAGATTCATGTACAGGTATTACATTTCGTTTTTCTCTAAATAGTTAGCTTCATTATGTTATTGCTTTTCTTATACCACTGGGCTCCAATTAAGAAAAAAAGAAAAAAAGACAAAATGGGGGATTTCAGGCCACTTTTCGGATGCCATATTTAATTTACGCCCGGCCATCTTCGTCTTCATCTTTGTTACTCATATTGATCATGCTCAACCAACTACTTTTGGGATATTTTAAATGCATTACATTACATGTGCCGGATTGAATCTGCTGACATTACATCTGATGATTCCCATTCTTCTCATCAACTTGAAACCGGACATTTTTCAGGTTATTGTCTCTCCTCAATCGTTCTAAAATGTCTTTTAACACTGACCTTCAATTTTAAAGGCACCGTATGCTCTTGCAACCATCTCAGGCAGTGCATTTGATTTTTGATGGGTGTCCGACAAGGAATGGGGGGCCGATGAGAAAAGGATAAACAAACTTGTATTCATAGGGAAGAACTTGGATGAAATTAAGTGCTCTGAGGAAACGCTTTCGAGGCTGCTTAGTACGAGCACATGTTGGTTCATCATCATCATCATCTATACACTGTTCGAAGAAACATGACATGAATGAAAGCGTCCTTGATGATAACAACACATGCGTGACAAAACCTACGACACTGATGCCAATATTGTAGTTCAGAGGGGAGATTCTATGGCTCCCTAGTTGTAGTGTTTTAACTTAATTGTACGATACACCTAATGCACAGAAGTTTTTGAGATAAATAAATGGGACAAAAAATAGTTTCCCAGAATTTTCGAAAAAGTAATTTATGATCAATTATTAAAGGAAATACACCTTGTTTTATCACGATCATATGCTTCTTTCTTCCTACACAAAATTTGCTTCCAAGTTTTCAACTCTCACTCATAAATTGTCTCATAAACAATATTTGTATATCGGAAATATTGTTTTTTATTTAAATTGAAAACTTTAAAATAAAAAAAATCTAAGAAAAAGAGACAATAAAAAAAAAACAAAAAAAAAGTAAAAAAATAATCTAAGTTTGTTTGACTTAAAACAAATATGAAAACAATTCCATGACAAAATTAAAAAGTTTTGGGTGAGACAAGAAATTACTTTCACTGAACAATAATTACATTTTTCGAGGCATTTGACTTGTCGACCAATATAAGAAACGTTGAGTGAAGTATTTCAAATATTGATTCAATTGTTCCTTGAATTTGCATTCCTTCCTCTCTCTTTTGATCATTCACTCATATTATTTTCTTCTTCTCTCTCCAAAATTGGGTCTTTGGATTCAATCGTGGCTGAGGCATTACTTGGATTGTCGATAGAAAAGTTAGGTTCTGTAATTGAAGGAGAGATTGGATTGATTATGGGTGTTGATAAGGAGATGAACAAGCTTTCCAACACTCTCACCACCATCCACAAAGTCTTGGAAGATGATGAAGACAAGCAATTTCAAAGCAAAGCGATTCAGAATCGCGTACGAGATTGAAGATGCACTGGATGAGTGCGTCATTGAGGACTCAAAACTTAAGCACATAGATTTTGTGCAGCCTAAAAATCGGAACAAGGATGAAGCAAGTGGCTGAAAAGCTGGACGCCATTGCGGAACATGGTCGCTGCTTCAATTTTCATGAGACGGGATCTGTTATTAATGAGCCTGATCACATCTGTGGAAGAGACGAAGATAGGGACAAGGTTGTAAATGTGTTGGTGAACCGAGTTGTAGATTGCCAACAACTCTCTGCCTTGCCTATAATTGGTGTTGGTGGCCCTGGAAAGACCACTCTTGCCCAACTAGTTTACAAGGATTAGAGGGTGAGTCAACATTTTGACTCCAAATAATGGGTTTGTGTTTCCGATAATTTTGATTTCAAGATTCTACTCGAGGCAATGATAGTATCTGCTACTGGAAGTGCTTCGAATATGGTGCGCATGGATTCTTTAGAGCACCGTCTTCGTGAAGTGTTGAGCAACAAAACATACTTGTTGGTGTTGGATGATGTATGGAATGACAATCAAGAAGATTGGGTCAATTTAAAAATATGTTGGCATGTGGAGCAAAAGGTTCTTCAATTGTGGTCACCACACGTTTGAAGAAAGCAGCAGATGTCGTCAGAACACTTCCATCTCATTACTCGAAGGAGTTGATCTTTCGTTGGATTGCTCATGGATGCATTTCATCAGACAGAAGACAAGAAGTGGAGGATGTTGGCGGTCAAATATGGAATGAGTTGGTTTTGAGATCATTTTTCCAACAAGTTGTAATAAGAGGAAGATGGACCGTTTCGAAGATGCATGATCTTGTCCACGACCTCGCTCGGTCCATCATGGAGAAAAAGACTCCTGGAGCAGAAAAGATAAGCAGCAGTATAAGTGCTTCAAATACCAAAATACGGGAGGTACATTTCAACCAAATTTCTATTCGTACTCTCCCTCTTACATTTTGTGCTCTTTGGAATCTGAAAGGGTTGTTTAAGGAGGAAGTGGAAGAATTAATGATATTCCCAAAGCTTGGGAGTTTCAGCATTAAAAGATGTGAGTTGCTGATATTGCAATCACCCTCAGTTCTTAAAAAACTTCCGTATCTTGAGCTTGGAACTGATGGGATTCATAACATGACCACTCGAGAAGATGCATTGGAAGGCCTTTGTAATCTGAGGAAATTGAGTTTGTATGATGCAAGGGAGCAACCCTTTGCCAAAGAAATGGTTTGGAGGCCTAAAATCTGTTGCGGAGTTGGAATTCGGAGGTGCAAGATAGGGAGTAGTTTTGCTGAGGGGTGGTTGGGGCACCTCACTGCTCTTCAGCAACTAAGTATGCATTATTGCTGGGAGGAGTGTGTAGGGCTAGCAGAGGAGAAGTTTAAAGACCTCCATCTCCTTAAACAGGTCAATATTCATAATGTTGTAAGATATGGTATCCCTAACACAAGGGTTGCAGCATAACATCCCCTCACTCCAATCTCTAAGGCTACGGGACCTTCCTCAGCTGGGTTCATGGTGAGGATTGGCACAAGATTGCCCACATTCCCCTGTAAGTTCACTCCTAAAATCCTAAACAAATTTTAGGATTCAGATAAGAAATAAGGAGAATTTAGGGAATGAGAAGGATGGATGTCCAATTGAAGAAGAATACAAACCGGCCAAAAGTGCCAAATAATTAGAAAATCATGGTTTATTAATCAGCAAGCCTCCCTGTAAGAGATTCTAACCAACTAATAACAAACATAACTAATAACAAATTCTAACCAACTAATAACAAACATAACTAATAACAAGCATAAATTATGAAAAGACAAATCTACCCTACCCTAGGTGTAACACACGTGGAATCTGATCATGACAATGCATAATAGTGTTGTTCAAGAACTATTTCAATGTCCAAGTGAAAGACATAATAATTTGATCCCTAAAATTGTAGAATTGGGAAATGTCCTGCTCTTGCATATAGAACCTGCTCTAAAACCCTGAACTTGAGTGAAAACATTTCCCCGCTCAAATCACTTTTCTATAATTCTAGCCAAAAAAAAAAGTGTTGGCATGTGTAGTACACGCATCCTGTGTGAGAGTAGAATTCTGCAGGATTTTTTTGACCAATCACACTTTTTCACCTCAAATTTGAAACATTTGTAACTTTTTTGTTGAACTTATTTTTTCATAAAAAATATTTCAAATTAAATTGATTTTTAAGATCTTTAATTTGATATCCATATTGTATATATAAAAATAATATTTTAAAAGCATAAAATGTTCTTTTAGTTAATTGTAATATATTTTGATATTTAAAATATTTTATATAAAATAAAATTGTGAGATATTTTATGCAAAATAAAATTATATTGAAAAATAAATTTTATATATTATGAATTTTATTTTAGAAAAATATATTATTGTCTCATAAAATTATTTATTTATTATATAAAAGTGATAAAATCTCACACGACACACAATTATAATTTACCATTATATTATTACAAATATTACAAATTGTGCAACACACGGAAGAAATATTAGTTTCTTATAAATTGTTCTTCAATTTCGCTATTTGACTTTTATCATTTATTTCTTGACAAGCCCATGAACATTAAAATTTTCAACATCGTATTTTGGTCAAGTCCATTCTTTTAACGCATTTGATAAAGTCTGAAAAAAGTTACTAGAAATGTGAAAACATATATTTATGTGTGCATGACTAGGATGTGTGATGCCTTCACTAAAGGAAGTTGCCCTCGAACTTCTTCCTTCAAATGAGAAAATTTTGGATGCTTTTATCTATTTTCTAATGAGAAAATGCAAGCATTCATGTCTTTAACTTTATTCATGGAGTAATATACTCCCAAGAATAGGGGAATGAATTTCCCTAAAACATTGAGTGTGTTCAAAGTAGGAGACACATAAATCTTGGAGGGTGACTTGAAATTAAGCATTTGGAGAGAGAGCAAAACCATATAAAATGTGAAGAAAGCAAATCTCATTGAGAAATCATACCTTCGCGCTTTGGAGTTAAGTTGGAGAGGTGATAGCACATCTGGATTACAAAAAATGACAGAGGAATTGGAAGCTCTAGAACCTCATCCAGTTGATTTTCCCACCTATTAAAATGACGTGTGGTTTCCCACTTATTATAACTACTAGTTGATTTGTAATGAGAATAGTTAAGGATGTAAATGAGCAGCGTATGGTAAGGGTATGCCTAACTCGTACCTTACCCATTTATGGCAGAGTATATTGCAGCAAATGAAGCTGCACGTGAGGCAATTTGGTTGAGAAGAATTTTGAAAATTTTGCAGCAAAAAGTTATTAATCCAACTCCCATTTTCTGTGACAACATGTCTGCAATTTCGATGACCAAGAATCCCGTGTTCCATGGAAGATCGAAATACATTGAGCTACGTCATCACTACATTCGTGATATGGTTCAAGAGAAGAAGATTCACGTGGAGTATGTCAACACTTCGGAACAGCTAGCTGATGCTCTTACCAAGGCTGTGACCATCGAAAAGCTTCAACAATTCAAGCAATGATGCTATCTCCAACAAGGAACACCCTCGCATTTCTTCACAATCTGCTTTCCTATAGTTTCCAACTCATGATGCTGCTCCTTCTCTTCATGTCCAAAAGCTCTTAGCTTAAACAACAACCAACAATCCTCCTCCGATATTCCTTCCAAGCAATGAGATGGAAGTGTTCCCATGACATCTGCTACTTTCTTGGGACGTGTGGTGACGACAATTGAAGAACCTTTCTATCCACATGCCAACATACTCTTTGACATGGCCCAATCTTCTTGATCGTCATTCCACACATCACCAATACCAACAAGGATTTTTGGTTGCTCAACACTTCATGAAGGCGATACTGTTACAAACCCATAATTTGGTGTCAAATAGCTGACCTACCCTGGCACCGTTGTAAACTAGTTGGGCAAGAGTGGTCTTTCCAAGGCCAGCAACGCCAATTATAGGTAAGACATAGTGTTTCTGGCAATTTGCAACTTGGTTCACCAACACATCTACAATCTTGTCTCTGTCCCCGTCTCTTCCATGGATGTGATCAGGCTCGTTGATAATGGATCCCGTCTCGCGTCGCCAATCAACCAGCTGCCTTGACCTTGACTGCGGTACAACAATTTTCACGCAGATGAAAGTTATGGCGCTCTGCTGCAATGAAATCCAGTACATCTTCAATCTCGTAGGCGATGTCATTGAGCTTGGCAAGCCAATTCCGGACCGTTAAATAATGAAATGACAAAGAAAGAGACGCCTACTTAAAATACATTACATTTTTTGTTATTATCTACAACATATCTACATCTTGATACGATAAGGATTATTGCTTTTTTTTTTTTTAAATTTTTTTTAATTATGCAATCTTTAATTGTAATGTCATGATTTTAATTTATCATAATTTTCTGATTTTTCATTTTTTTCATTGTTAGATGTTATATTAATATTAGTTGTATATTTACATATAACGTTTGGAGTTTCATGTTTTTATTGTTCTTATATTTTCAGTTTTTGGAAAATGGTTTGTAATTTTAAAAGTTACTTTCCAGATTTTTGAGTTTTTTTTTTTTTTGGAATTTATAGATTTTCATATTTACAATTTCATGATATTTAGAGTTTTTCATAATATCATAATTTTTAAAATAAATTTTCCCTATTTTTAGACTTCCAAGGATTATTATTTCTTATTTGAAAATACATCTATAATAAGAAATATTTTAAAGATATTTATAAATTTGGACATGTCCTGCATATGAACTGATTTTATTAAATATTTTACTACTATAATATATAATATGTAATAATTCTATATTTTTTTATTTAATAATTTATATTACTTAAGGGCATATTTGATAATTTTAAGTTAATTCATATGGGGTTAAACAATAGAAAATTAAATTAGACCATATGCTACATCCATAATCATATGTGATAAGGATAATAAGTAGCGAATCAACCTATTTACACAACTTTATTGTTTATCAGTATTGCAAAGCACTCATGGGATAAGGATACCATAGAATCTCTTATCCGAACATGCATACCTACCTTTCCTTATTTGAAATCAACTCGTGGTTATAATTGCAAAAGTAAATAATAATAACAATAATGTACCTCCTCAAATCTTATACCTCCTCAAATTCCTTGTTTGAATTTCCGAATATTTCTTTTTTGAAATGAAGAAAATTTTACTGGATAAAATTTTGTATTGTATATATATATATATATATACACAAAAATACACAAGTTTATTAGAATTATTCAAATCTCAATCCCACAATAAATCACACACTACTCGTCCCATCTCTAAATTAAACGATCCAAAAAGTTCTATAATCTATTACAATCAGACATCAGTATTGTTATCATCAAGGACACTTTTAGTGTTTTGTCAGGCATGTATTGTTATCATCAAGGACACTTTCATCCATGTCATGTTTCTTCGTACCATGTATAGATGATGATGATGATAAACCAACTTGCGCTCACACTAAGCAGCCTCGAAAGCCTTTCCTCAGAGCACTTTCATCCAAGTTCTTCCCTATGAATACAAGTTTGTTTATCCTTTTATCACCGGCCCCCCATTCCTTGCCCGGACACCCATCAAAAAATCGAATGCACTGCCTGAAATGGGTTACAATTAAGAGCATACCGTGTATTAATACACTGATATTGTACCTTAAAGACATTTTATAATGATTGAGGAGAGACAATAACCTGAAAAATGTAACGCTACTCAGAGTCGGTCACTGACAATAATCCGTTCATCCTGTAAAGATCATCTCCCTTCTCTTCTATCAATCTTTCGAGCCAATCGTCAAACTGAGTTGCCAGCAGTAATAGTTATTACAAGAATGTGAATTTAATTGTTATAACATGGAAATGCCGCAAAAGAAAAACAAACAAAACTGGAGCCCAATTCAAAATTCTTGAACAATTATCTAGCAATCTTTTGTCCGGATGCAAAAGAAAAAATTATGTTAAGATAGTCCATTAGCAATGAAGTAGGGTAGTGTTTTTACAATGTTCACTCTTATGTATAGCATTATTTCTGAAGATGCAGAATAAAATCATAGCAAGTGTAGAAGCCCCTTACATAATCAAGGTCCAACATCCCTTCAGAAACGATACTGACACTGGAGACAGCCGAGTCGTGTTTGTGATCATGACGATGCCCTTTGTGATGCTCTATAAATGAAAATAGGAATAGTTATAAGAAACAGATAAGCATTAAAATAGGTCAGATTTGTGGAATAATATTGAATAGTAAAACCTCAGATTGGCAGAAAATTTAAGGAGCTGTTTAATTAGTTAAAATCAAAAATTGATTTTTTTTTATTCACAAACACCCTATATGTTTGAATGATTTAAATTAATGAATTAAAAAAGTCGTATACTCGATAATCTAATAAAACATAATACTTTTTTTTTTTTCAATCCATTTTAGGATTTTTATTAATAATTTTATTTTTATATTTTCAGTATATTTTTTCAATAGAAATAATTTCAAGATTGTTTAAATTAATTTTTCAAAATATATATATATGTAATATATATTTTATTCAGTAAATTTTCTAGGTTTTATACACACACATATATTTATTGATTTAAAAAAAATGTCAAGTTTATTTTAATTAATTTTTCAGATTGTTTGATAATTTTTGGTTTTTGTTTTTTTAGAAAAGATATTGTATTTTAAATTCAGAAAGTAAGATATTTTCATATTATTTATTCGATTTTCAGAATTTTCAATCAATGTCTAAGTTTTTTTATAAATCATTTATCGATTATAAGATATTTAATATAAATTGTAAAATTATAAAATAATTTCCAGATTATTTCAAGTAATGTTTTAGATTATTTGGTAATTTATGGGGGGTTTTTAAATACTTTTTTTTTATTTAATTTGCTATTTTTAATTTAATTAATTAAATTTTGAAAAATAAAATAATATTATGGAATTAAAATAATACTATTTAGTTAAATAAATAATATTATATATGAGATGAACAGTGCACTCGATGTACAAAAAATTATTATTTATTTATTTATTTTCTAAATTTCACAAAAAACATAGGACATTGTAATTGTTTATGTCCTTCTGAATTGAAGGTAGCATGTGTAATCATGAAGAATTTTTTCATAATTTTCAATAATGTGTCATATAGAATAAAGTTAAAACACTACAACTGAGGATCATAAAATCTCCCCTCCAAACATACATACATACCTTTCCTTATTAGATTCAACTAGTGGTTATAATAATAATAATAATAATAATAATAATAATAATAATCATCATCATCATCATCGTATTAAATTTCCATATTTGTGAAAGATGTCTTTTCTAGCTATCTCGCCAAAAAAAATATATATATATATATCCAACAAGTAATCAAGTAGGCATTGATTTATATAGGTTGAAGGTAATTTAAAAATTGGAATGAATCTATGTAATTAATTCTTGTTTCAGGTATATTAAGTAGAGGTCCTCTATGTGTGGGTTTAATTAAATAATTATGTAAAATGGTTACAAATGAATATGAAAAACAAAGACAATCCTGTACATGAATCTCTAACAAATTTGGATGTATGGGATGTGGGCAATCTTGTGCCAATCCTCACCCTTTTCTTTCTCCAATCTCCTTTCCAACTGTGGGCAGCCAAACATTATGAAAAACCTGAGATTTGTCAATCCTTGGAAGGCTGATGGGAGTGATGGGATCTTTGGGCAGTAGCCAATTTCCAACTGCGTGAGTGACGTATGATTGCCCAACCAATCTGGCAGTGACTTTCAGGAAGCCGCCATAGAATTAAAACTTGGAGTGTGGGGATATGCTGCAAGGCTTGTGGTAGGAATTCCATGTCTTTAACTTCACTAATATCCATTTGTTTAAGGAGATGGAGGTCTTTAAAGTTCTCCTCTGCCCGACCTTTCAACTCCGAGCAAGAATATATACCTAGTTTCTCAAGAGCAGTGATGTGGCCCACCCACCCCTCTGGAAAACAACTCCCTATCTTGCAATTCCATAATTCCAACTCCGCAACAGACTTTAGATCTTGAACAATATCTGTTGATATGTCTTGAATCACACACTTCGCAGAGCTGTCACGGGGGTCTCGCTGCCCGTGGACGTAGCCAATTTATTGGTGAACCACGTAAATCTTGTATCTTCTTTACGTTTCATGTTTCTTGTTTATGCTCTATAATCCTATTCTGTCACAACAATATCTCTGGCAATTTCTCTTGCTCCCTTACTTCCTCCAATCTCAATTTCCTCAGATTTTTAAGGATTGAGAGTGGTGCCAATTTCAACAACTGGCACTTCTTAATGATCAGACTCCTAAGATTTCGGAATATCGTTGATGATTCTCCCACTACTTCCTCCTTAAACAATCCTTTTAGATTGGATAAATTGTCTAATTTCAGAGTCTTCAATGACGGGAATATTACTCCAATTTCATCCTTCTAGAGTCTAAATTATAAGCATTGTTCCAATATCCAAGCAATGAGATGGAAGTGTTCCCATGACATCTGCTACTTTCTTCAGACGTGTGGTGACGACAATTGAAGAACCTTTCGATCCACATGCCAACATACTTTTTAACTTGGCCCAATCGTCTTGATTGTCATTCCACACATCATCCAATACCAACAAGTATTTTTGGTTGCTCAACAATTCACGAAGGCGATACTGTAAAGCATCCAAGTGAACCAAATTAGAAGCACTTTTGGTAGCAGATACTATCATTGCCTCAAGCAGAGTCTTGAAATCAAAATGATCGGAAACACAAACCCATATTTTGGTGTCAAAATGCTGACCTACCCTGGCATCGTTGTAAACTAGTTGGGCAAGAGTGGTCTTTCCAAGGCCACCAACGCCAATTATAGGCAAGACAGAGAGTTTCTGGCAATGTGCAACTTGGTTCACCAACACATCTACAATCTTGTCTCTGTCTCTGTCTCCGTCTCTTCCATGGATGTGATCAGGCTCGTTGATAATGGACCCCCTCTCGCGTCGCCAATCAACTAGCTTCCCTGACTGTGGTACAACAATTTCACGCAGCTGAAAGTTGTGGCACTCTGCTGCAATGGCATCCAGCTTTTCAGCTACTTCCTTCATCCTTCTTCCAATTTTGTGATTGTACAAAATCTTCTTCAAGTAGTTTAATTTGCTAACACCTTGGTGCTTCAGTTTGGAGACCTCTGTGGCACACTCATCCAGTACATCCTCAATCTCGTAGGCGATGTCGTTGAGCTTGGCCAGCCAATTCCGAATGGCCTTGCTTTGAAATTGCTTGTCTTCAGCATCTTCCAACACTTTCTGGATGGTGGTTAGAGTGGTGGAGAGCTTCTTCATTTCCTTATCCACACCCATAATCAATCCGATCTCTCCCAGAATTACAGAGCTTAACCTGTCCATCAAGACTTCAAGTAATGCCTCAGCCATAATTGAACCCAAACACCAATCTGAAGAGAGGGAAGCCAATTTCAGAAAGAAATGTTTTCTTTGTGTTGGAATGATGAGTATATGAGGACAAAAGTGGGGACATTGCAATTATTCGAAAGTGGAAAGTAAATTAGCAGTGCAAGTGGTGGGGTAATGTTGAATAGAAAGACCAGAAGGAGAGGACAGCCCATTGGTTACTCCATTGAAATAAACACCATTGTGTTTACTTTCTCCCCATTGGTTATATATATATATATATATATATATATATATATATATATATATTATTTTTATTTGAGGGGGGGCCAAGGAGGACCGATCATTTATATGGGTGATCCAGCCAGGTGCTGGGAAAACCAGCCCGCCCGCCAACTTTTTTGGTGGAAAATCGGATTCAAAATCCAAAGAAGAAGGCTACTATCCTCATGGGTTGGAAGAAAGAGTTGGGGAAAGAGGGCTAACCATAAAGGGATGGGCGCCACAGTTGTCGATACCGGGTCACCCATCGACGGGAGGATTTTTGTCGCACTGTGGGTAGAATTCAAAGGTGGAGGCACTTGGTTGTGGCCGATCAGGGAGACCAGTTTTATGATGCAAAATTGGTGGTCGAATATTTAAATGCAGGGCACATGGTTTCGGGTGGTGACGAACTATCAGAGATGGTGAAGAAGTTTCACATAATGCAAGGAATCGAGGTGGTAATGGGCGACGGAGAGGTTCACGACAGAGCGATAGCTCTGAGAAGCATATTTAAGGCTGGTTATCCATCCAGGTCTGAGGCTTCTTTGAAGGCATTGATTGAGCTCATAAGAAAGTAGACGTTCCAGCTTTTCACCATTGTTATCCTGAATGCTTTTAACAGTTTAACCTACAGAGCTGCACATAGACACCCAAGTGGATGAGTGTGAATCGAGCGTAGCTAGTGCAACATCTTTTATATATAATAGTGCTGTTCAAGAAATCAATCAGATCCCAGAGGGGAGTTCATTTCCTAGAACAATGCAAGTTTTTCCAATCTCCAATCTTCAGTCAACTCGCTTACAGATTAAAAACGACACCAAATAAAGAAACACATACAGATCATCTCTGCCATGAAACAATCTAATCAAAATGTAAATGACTAATTCTGTAAGAAATGTATAATTAGACGAAATCAGGAAGCAGATTAAGTAAAATGAAGCAGTATCCATTAGAGACCCTAAGACTCTGTCCAACAACATAATCTATTCATTTCGTATTTACAGAAAAGATCCATATGAATGGCATAATAATTTTACTCCTAAACCTGTAGAAGGGCAGAATGTCTTGCCTAATCCTGCATATAGAACCTAGAAATGAAGAGGTTGAACCGATTTAATGGCTATACACTTTGCTTGGAATCAATTTTGATCACTAGCCCTAACTTGGAAAATTAACTTGGAAATTTTCAATGTGAAACGAAAGTTGACCATGCGGTGTCGTTTAATTTGACTCATTCAATCATATATAGCGTCTCTATGAATAAAAAAAAAAGTCAAATTTTGACTTTACAACTCCTTAAATTTTGAAACATGCCTCTTTTATTGAAATACAAATATTTTTCAACATTATCTCAAGAATATTGCACAGATAGTAAATGTACAAAATATATATATATATATAAATATATATATATATCATAATTGAACTTTTTAGATAATTATAATTGTGCACAAAAAAAAATATTTAAAAGTTCTTAGTTTAACCCAAGTAATGACATAATAATGAATTAGTAATGTTGTATGTGTTTTCCTAATCAAATTTCACAATCCAACAATTTTTCTATAGTTTTGTAGAAACCAAAAGTCTATGCACAATTATAGTAGTTTTACCGACATAATAATCATAAAAACTTATCCATAATTTCATAATTTTCAATAATCTAATAAATTAAATACGATGAAAAGAACTCAAATTTAATTTTGACGAACATCTTATTGCACAATCTAAAAAAACTAATTTAATATAAAAAGATTGAAAACAAAGGTTTAAAAAAAACTCAATCAAATCAAACTTGTATTACATAGGAAAACTTACATAAAAATTAATCTAAAAGATTTTCAATTCATTATTAATATTCAAATATTTTTTTATACAAAATAAAATCTTTCATATATGTCATATTAACTTGAGAAATATGAGGTACACAAAAGACATATCCACAATGACACAATAAAAATAAAATTAATAGTGACGGTCCACAGCAAATTGGATACTACTAACATATTACCTATTATTCAAACTAAGAACATTAAACAATGAAAATGTACATTTTATACCCATCCATTCAATAAAAATGTGTATTTATGTTCCTACAAAAAGTGTATTAATTTATATTTTGATCGTATATTTTATGGTCAATATATTTTAACACATACAAAAATCACATGATAACAACAAAAATGCTCAGTTACTTTCATAGTTCATGAACCAATAACAAATAAATAATCTTGAAATCGTGCAGAGAGTGATAGAGGAGATTTGGTATAATCAAATTTATTAATCTTCTTTACATGGTAATTATTTACATAACAAGAAGAAACACTCTATTATTATCCTCTTAAAAACACACAAAAATAATAATAATAATAATAATAATAATTGTTACGAATTATCATATGCTCAAAATTTGATATTTAATGGAAAAAGTAACTAATCAAATACAATAGAATAGAACTTCATATGTTGTGGGCATGACCGGCGGGATATCCACGTAAGCCATAATTCATTCACAACGACCTATTGTATATATAAAAAGATATCAACCCACCAATTAATTAAAATCAAGAGAAATAATCACATTCAAAACTACATCTGACAACTATAGTAGTTATACATAAAATAAAAATTAAAAAAATCGATCAATGTACAACTACTAATAAATAGTTTAGCATTTAGTTTAAGAACATGATACAAAGTCAAAGAAATAGAAAGATTTAACCATGGTGAGAGAACCTAATTACAAATAAAACAGTAAATATTTAAAATAATATATCAAAATATGAGAATTTAGGGATCTTCACTAAAAAAGAAAGGAAATAGAAAAGAAAACAATAATCCATATGAAAGAGATGAGATGGCGAATTGTTCGCTATTTTATTTAATTTAAAATACAACTCGCAAGTGTACGAGGTAAAATATAGTAAAGGTGATAAAGATATCATATCCACATGGACTGTATATAGTAAATTCAATTAAGTATTCATTTATTATGCTATCATTTATCTAAAGAATCAATTGAAAATTGGTTTGGTAAAACAAAATAAAACAAATAAAGAAGTAGAAATGAATATCAAATCAAATTATAAAAACTAAAGATATTCAGAGATTGTATGGATTCCAGGGACATGCATTCATATGGTTCATATGAGTTTCTTTAATGTATCAAACCATATTTATCTGTTTTTCTGTCAAAATTTCAAAAAACACGCGATATAATAAAATATAACAAAATCATGATGAACTCGTTACTTAAGTACATGCAATTGCCAAAAAAACTATACATACTAACCCTGATTGCACGTAAATACTTTGTTTATCAAGAATAAGAGTTAATATACCAAAACTTGGTAGAAGAGCAATGATCTAAAAAGGATCCTCCAAAGCTCCTATTCATAATCAATTAAAAACTTGAGAACGCATAAATAAACATAATTCAAGATTGTGTACATATATATGTACAAATATATATACACATATATATACATATATAACCACAAAAAAGACTTAAAAACAATTATCACATTCATACATGTTTTCAAAAAAATAACTTATCAACAATAATAATTTCAACCATAGGAATACCAAACATCATTAAAATGTAAGAAAAATAAAAAATAAAATATCACAATTTAAAGAGGGTAAAAATAGATAGAGTTGCACAAGACTTTATAAACAAAATGAAAGACTTACAAAATTAGAGGAACATAATGATAAACAAATATAAATTATCAGAAAAGAAAAATTAAAGCACCTAAAATAAAATCAAAGTACCCATAAATGTAGTTTCAAAAGTGGCAAAAATTGAAGAAGAAATGACCGAAGGACTTTGCAAAAGTGAGAAAATAGAGTTTAAATGGTGGTTCCACCTCTATCTTCCCAACAATCAGATCTCCAATGTACTCAATAGATAGAGTGCCAAAAAATAAAAAAAAGTAGAAAAAAAGAAAACAAAAAAAGAGGAAGAAGAAAGAAGAATAAGATACAGTTACACAAAGAAAATGAAACCATAGTATAACTTTCATGAAGAATAATATAGGAACAAATATACATCAGCAAACCATAACCTAGTTTTTGAAGGTTATTCAACATATGATTACAACAGAAATGCCTCAATTAGAAAGACAGGAAGACCATTTCTTTTCATCCTTTACTGACCATAATAAAATCCTGGCTTACATTTTTTCTAACAAATTATCCTTTTTTTTCTTTCATCCCCTACTCGCTACTAGATATGTAAAATAATACCATCTTTCACAACTTTACATTTTCAAATTGGTCACATAAAAAACAAAAAATTGAAACATATATAAGATCCATATTGATTGAAAAAAAATATCCAGCGTCGTTTGCTACAACTTACATAATATTCTTCTCATCATTTGCAACTGCATCTGCTTTCCTCCAAATTCAATTATAGAAAGAATATAATTCTACACAAATTAAACAAAATTGTACAAATATAGTTCAGCAAAACTAATATGATCATACTATAGGAAATGTGCTCGCATATATTCTGCAGAATTCTAGTTTGCAAAAATTTGCAGACTCTCCACATTGAACAAAGAAAATAAAAGAAACATATATTTCGCATAAAAAAAAGAGAACAAAAGTAGAAATCTAGAGGATCAACGCATTTGCAAGTTCAAAAAATATAGAGAATATTCAATACCATATGCATATCTACAAAATTAAAATAATAATAATAATAATAATAATAATAATAATAATAATAATAAAAAAGTCACCGAAAAATTCAGAAAAAAAAAAAGAAGGGTTTATTTCTTATAGAAAAAGCCAGCATCTATTTTGCTTAAGGTATTCTAGATGAAGAATAAGAAGGGTTTATTTCTTATAGAGAGAGTAGATAAGGGGAGAAACATATCTACTAGAAACACTCATCAATTCTCATATTCTCTTTAGTCAAACCTCCAACAATT